>OU426989.1:75580207-76180207 GCA_911387755.1 Chrysotoxum bicinctum
AACACTTATGGTCCTCGTCGTCGTATGGTGCGAACAGACGAGAATGTGGCTGCTGTAGCCGAAAGTGTAGGATAACTCGCCATCGATCTCAGCAGCTCAACATTTCACGCACTAGCCTGAGGAGAATTCTGCACAAAGATCTCAGATTATTCGCTTGGAGTGACAGAATGCGCTACTGTGAAGTCAGCCGTCGCAGCCATTTGAACGACGTTGCGTTCCATAACTACGAGTATTACGAATGTTAAACGTGTTCATTGTATTGCAATTTTTAAAAAGAAACTTTTATTTGGCCCACCTGACTTTAGCCGTGTTTTATGGAAAGAAAATTTAAAAAAAAAAACCATTATAGTCACTTTTATACTCACTCCCTTTTAATCTTAAAGTTTCACACGAATTTAAGAGTAATTTCAAATTTATTTTGACGTATTGAGAATCACCCATATTCTGAAACTCGTATTTATGACATATTCTTGCCAGCCCCTAAATTAAAATTTTAGTGAGCCAAAAAATCGATTTTTCGTTCAAGAAAATTCAAATTTTGTAGATGTTTTTTTAATCCATCGAGATCTCAGCCATCCTCCAATGGAATTTGACAGTTTATTGCTTGGTAGATGAATAATATACGGGTTGGGTATGAAATCCCGTATCACAAAATCATGATGCACAAAATCCCGAATCACGAAATCCCGACTTTTCAATACTTAATTGACAGCACAGTATGGATTTTCATTTCCATTGACTTGAATCAATGAGAAGCAACGAGAACGAAATTTCCTTCTATTGTACTGGAATATTCAATACAAAGAAGACCGCTCTGATTTCGTTAAATTTTAACGAGCTCTGATTGGCTTAAAGCTGAAGACAAGTCCAAGAAAAGTATAAAAGTATGTGGGTTGTGGGTTTGGGTGGGGTGAGGGTTGGTGGGTAGGTTTTTTTCGGGGAGGGGGGATGTGATACGTGGATTGAAAGGTGGTACTCCCTACATCACGAATATGCAATTTTTAACTCGCTAAGATGCCTAGTTTAGATAGAAATCATGTTTAAAAATGTCAGCTTTGCGGTGTCTACGGAGCTCCGTTTAGCCACAAATCGCATTTAAAGATAAATTCAATTTTCAATTCAATATTATCTTTATTCTCTATTTAGTAAGTAACTTAACAATTCATTATTAAATACATAAGTAATAAAGAGAATAGTTAGTGGCATCTTTTATATCAATAAATAATTGAGATGATGCCACTTTATTAAAAGAATACATTGTGTGGGGTGTACAAAGTATTTAATATAAAAAAAAATAAAAAATGGAACTAACAATTTAAAGTATAACAAAATAAGTATGAAAAAACATAAGATTCTTTAACGAAAACTATGAAGGAATATATATGTATATTTTATATATTGTATATTGTATATTTTTTTTTTGTTTCTTTATTATTTCTTAATTAATAAATATTAATTTATATAGCGTAACAAATTTTCGATTTCACCGTGCTCAGAATCGAGAAGCCACAGTTTTACCTTTTAAATAAATACACATAAACTTCTTTCCATTCGAATTACAAGAGGAAGTGCATTAAACAATTAACATGAAACGATGGAGTAAAAGTTTCTCAAGGATGTAGTGCGAAAGTAGGGAATACTGACCATGAACCTGGAGTAGCTTCAAAGATTTCGAAAATCAGATATCGGGCTTTGCTGATAACCACCTCTCAAAAAAAATATTTTTAAAACCTTAAAGTAATACAATTGACGAACAGGAAGAATTTTTGAATATCTAAATAAGTGCATCGTGTGTGCTAAACGATTGGTTTTAAAAACTTTTCTTATGGCTGATTTTTGAATTACTAAAATCGGCTGAAGTTTACTAATGTAAGCTCCACCCCAACAAGAAATGCCATATTGTAATTTCGATTGGAATATGGCATAATAAACAGTTTTAAGCATATTTAGAGAACAATATTTACCAAGTCGATAAAAACAACAGGTAGTTGAAAGAAGATATTTTCTTAAATTTTGAAGATGTTTAGACCAGTTCAAATTATGATCAATACCAATGCCAAGGTATTGAAAGCTTTCTACAGCTTCAATTTTAAAACAATTAGCGCAACAGTCTGTGTTACTATTGAATGATTGGGTAGAGTTTACAAGACATAATGTTGTTATTTGATAATAGATGTTTCTGACAATCATAAGAATGATATATTAAATCTAAATCCGAAGATTTAAGTCCCGAAAGGCTGAAATACATGACTTTTGTTTTATTGCTCACAATAAGTTGGTGATCAGCGAACCAGCATCTCAACAGGAAAACGTCGTAATTTAAATCTGCTGTTAAATTTAAGGGATTAGATGCACAGTAAGCGATTCCAAGGTCATCTGCAAATGCTCGAATCTTACCAACAAAAGGAAGAGAAAATAAGGAATTTATATAAACCAGAAAAAGAATAGGACCAAGTACAGAACCTTGGGGTACACCTAGATTACTGATCTTTTTACTACTTATCATTTTATCGATTTTAACAACTTGTGAGCGGTTTTTAAGGTAAGACTCGAACCAGTTACAGATAAAACCACGAAACCCAGCTTTACATAGCTTATCCAAAAGGATGTAATGGTTAACCATGTCAAAGGCTTTCGTAATATCAACGAAAAGTCCCGCACAGTAATTTCTGTCATCTAAACCCTTTTGCAAGATACTGCAGAAGTCAAATAAAGCATCTTCTGTTGATAGGCCAGATCTGAAACCAAATTGCATAGGGCTGAAGAAATTTTTTCCATTTAAAAAATCTAATATTCTTGCCTTTATGCATTTTTCAAAAACTTTTGAAATTGAAGACAACAACGATATGGGTCTGTAATTTGATTTATCACTTTTATCTCCCTTTTTAAATAAAGGAATAATAACAGCACATTTAAGGGGTCTACCACGATATCTCGAAAACAATAATCCAGAAAGCAAAAATCTCGAAAGTAAAAATCTCGAAAAAAAAAATCTAGAATGCAAAAATCTAGAATTAATATATTAATTTTTGAGACAATTGTAACCATTGTCTCAAAAATTAATATATTAATTCTAGATTATTAATAACTGTTTAACAAAACCACGACTGAGACTGACTAGTAAACTACCCATGACAGAGTTACCCAGAACCAGAACTCGAAACAGAGTAGAGTCCTGGCATAGGAGGTTTAAGGTTTTAACGGGTGATTTTTTAAGAGCTTGAGAACTTTTTTTAAAAAAAAAACGCATAAAATTTGCAAAATCTCATCGATTCTTTATTTGAAACGTTAGATTGGTCCATGACATTTACTTTTTGAAGATAATTTCATTTAAATGTTGACCGCGGCTGCGTCTTAGGTGGTCCATTCGGAAAGTCCAATTTTGGGTAACTTTTTCGAGCATTTCGGCCGGAATAGCCCGAATTTCTTCGGAAATGTTGTCTTCCAAAGCTGAAATAGTTGCTGGCTTATTTGTGTAGACTTTAGACTTGACGTAGCCCCACAAAAAATAGTCTAAAGGCGTCAAATCGCATGATCTTGGTGGCCAACTTACCGGTCCATTCCTTGAGATGAATTGTTCTCCGAAGTTTTCCCTCAAAATGGCCATAGAATCGCGAGCTGTGTGGCATGTAGCGCCATCTTGTTGAAACCACATGTCAACCAAGTTCAGTTCTTCCATTTTTGGCAACAAAAAGTTTGTTAGCATTGAACGATAGCGATCGCCATTCACCGTAACGTTGCGTCCAACAGCATCTTTGAAAAAATACGGTCCAATGATTCCACCAGCGTACAAACCACACCAAACAGTGCATTTTTCGGGATGCATGGGCAGTTCTTGAACGGCTTCTGGTTGCTCTTCACTCCAAATGCTGCAATTTTGCTTATTTACGTAGCCATTCAACCAGAAATGAGCCTCATCGCTGAACAAAATTTGTCGATAAAAAAGCGGATTTTCTGCCAACTTTTCTAGGGCCCATTCACTGAAAATTCGACGTTGTGGCAGATCGTTCGGCTTCAGTTCTTGCACGAGCTGTATTTTATACGGTTTTACACCAAGATCTTTGCGTAAAATCTTCCATGTGGTCGAATAACACAAACCCAATTGCTGCGAACGGCGACGAATCGACATTTCACGGTCTTCAGCAACACTCTCAGAAACAGACGCAATATTCTCTTCTGTACGCACTGTACGCATTCGTGTGGTTGGTTTAATGTCCAATAAAGTAAACTGAGTGCGAAACTTGGTCACAATCGCATTAATTGTTTGCTCACTTGGTCGATTATGTAGACCATAAATCGGACGTAAAGCGCGAAACACATTTCGAACCGAACACTGATTTTGGTAATAAAATTCAATGATTTGCAAGCGTTGCTCGTTAGTAAGTCTATTCATGATGAAATGTCAAAGCATACTGAGCATCTTTCTCTTTGACACCATGTCTGAAATCCCGCGTGATCTGTCAAATACTAATGCATGAAAATCCTAACCTCAAAAAAATCACCCGTTAGTTGGAAGGCCGCACATTGGTCCTTACAAATTATTTGAAATTTTGGCTAATGAGTCAGTTTATGAATTTATAACTTTTTCTTTGTTTTTAACATTTTTTATAATTTTATTATGATACCTAATGATTTTTTTTGTTAAATATTATAAATATTTTTTATTGTTTATTTTCTCAAAAAAGGAATAAATTGTTGAATAAACTAAATATGTTAGATATGCGTTTAATTAAGGTGTGAACTCTTTAAATAGGGAAAAAAAATCTCGAATTTATATTTTTTTTCGAGATTTTTTTCGAGATATTGTCTTTCGAGATTTTTGTTCATTCGAGATTTTTGTGCATTTGAGATTTTTGCATTCTAGATTAAAAATTTGTTTTTTCGAGATTTTTGTCATTCGAGATTTTTATCCTTCGATATTAAGACATGCTCCCACATTTAAGTCCATCAGGGAAAATACCGGACATGATACTGAAATTGAAAAGTGAAGCCAGAATATCCACTATGTTAAGCCCAATTAATTTTAAAGTAAAGTTTGAAATTTCATCAGAACCTTTAGAATTTGAATTTTCTAGTGTGTTGATTATTTTCAGTAACTCTAGACCTGTAATTGGTTCAAAAAAGAAACTATTTCTGCTGTCCTCTTGTGTAAGGAATTCATTACATAAGTTGTTATACACTGGAAGATTAATGGAGTTTTCACTAATAGTGGCAAAGTAGTTGCTAAATTCGTTGGCCACATCTTCAGAATTTGAACAGAAAATGTCACCACTTCTCAACATGATTGTATCTGACCTGTTAGTCCAGTCAAAGCGTCATTTGACCTTGCGCGCAGAGGCATGGTCAATTTTTTTTTCATGGATCGATAGGTGCTTATGAGAAAAGCTTAAAACCAAATTTGCACCACACGACAACTTTTTTTACCAAAGTTATTGGTAAAAATATGTTTTGTGTCATTTTTTGGTCATTTGCGAATATCTCGGCTCCACTATCTCGTACAAACAAAAATTAAACATATATTTATTCCTAATAACATTATCTATTATGTTCTAAAAAAAAACATTTGTTTAAACAAATGAAAAAAAAGTTATAGTGAGTTAAACAAATTTTTTGTTGGTTAAAAATCACTTTTTCGTGATTATTAAGAAAAAAGCTCATTTAAGGATGAAATTTTTATTTTTTATTATTAAAGTTCTTGTAATTCCCTACAATTTAAAAAAAAAATCAACACTCTACGATGAACGAAAGCCGAGTAATAAATTATTGAACATAGGTAAGTCAGCGCACCCACGCATTTTATGATTTTATGTTTTAAGTAATATCTCAGCCCCAGTATGTCGCAAAGTGTAAATAAAAAACGGTATTGCTAATAACAATTAGTGGTGGGCGCATTCGAATGAAATAATCGATTATAATCGATTCAGGCAACATCTCGAGATATCTCGATTCTTCACACAAATCATTCGAATACTCAAATCATTCGAATGATTTTTTCTTATCTATTTTCTCTAACCGAAATGAGGACTCAACACTCGAGTGAATGTTCGAGACCGAGAAGCGAATATTGAACGAAAAGACAGAAAAGAAAACACACAAAATCGAGAACTCGAGAATTTGGTTATTTGTGTATCTCGTGTGTATGTATGGTATTCAATCACTGGGTTTATATTTATATTCAGTTTTGCACTTGATGCATCATTGGGGGTTGAATATGGAGTTGCAAAGGAAAGACGAGAAGCGAGAACCATTATGTTATGATTTTTTTGTTTTGTTTTTGCTTTTTTTTTGCCTTGAAATGGAGTGTTTGTTTCCTGCTTTTTTTAAATATGATATTCCTTCGAAAATCATTCGAATGATCATTCGATTCTTTAAATCATTCGAATACTAATATCTCGATTCTTTAAATCATTCGATTATGCCCAACACTATTAACAATATTTTCTATCAACTCGCATTTAATTTAATATGTTTGAGCCAAAACATAAAAAGTTACCGTTGGTTTCAACGTTTTTTGTCTTGTTTTTAATACCTTTTTTTCATAGTTATTGAGAAAAAAACTGTATTTCACGGTAACTATTTTTCAGTTTTGGATTTTGGTCTTATAGTCCTGCTAATTTTCTTCAAATTAAAAAAAAAATTAGTCCATTACGACAAACGGGAGCCAAGATATTCATGATTTAAAAACTTAGGAAAGCTTACAATTTAGTATCTTAACCTTGTAGCTTGTAATTTTGGTGTCGCCAGCAACAAGAAGCAACAAATATGTGTAAGTATGTGTGGAGTGCTTGAAGCATACCAATATATCTTGTTGCTGGCGACACAAGCTACAAGGTTAAGATACTAAATTGTAAGCTTTCCTAAGTTTTTAAATCATGAATATCTTGGCTCCCGTTTGTCGTAATGGACTAATTTTTTTTTAATTTGAAGAAAATTAGCAGGACTATAAAACAAAAATCCAAAACTGAAAAGAATTTACCGCGAAATACAGTTTTTTTCTCAATAACTATGAAAAAAAGGTATTAAAAACAAGAAAAAAACGTTGAAACCAACGGTAACTTTTTATGTTTTTGCTCAAACATATTAAATTAAATGCAATTTGATAGAAAATATTGTTATTAGCAATACAGTTTTTTATTTTCACTTTGCGACATACTGGGGCTGAGATATTAATTAAAACATAAAATCATAAAATGCGTGGGTGCGCTGACTTACCTATGTTCAATAATTTATTACTCGGCTTTCGTTCATCGTAGAGTGTTGATTTTTTTTTGAATTGTAGGGAATTACAAGAACTTTAATAATAAAAAATAAAAATTTCATCCTTAGATGAGCTTTTTTCTTAATAATCACGAAAAAGTGATTTTTAACCAACAAAAAATTTGTTTAACTCACTATAACTTTTTTTTCATTTGTTTAAACAAATGTTTTTTTTAGAACATAATAGATAATGTTATTAGGAATAAATATATGTTTAATTTTTGTTTGTACGAGATAGTGGAGCCGAGATATTCGCAAATGACCAAAAAATGACACAAAACATATTTTTACCAATAACTTTGGTAAAAAAAGTTGTCGTGTGGTGCAAATTTGGTTTTAAGCTTTTCTCATAAGCACCTATCGATCCATGAAAAAAAAATTGACCATGCCTCTGCGCGCAAGGTCAGGCCCTTTTTCATGACGCTTTGACTGGACTAGTATGCTACCATACATGATAGAGTTAATAACCTTCCATTCTTTTTTTAGATTCCCTTGTGCATTCCTTATTTTTAACTGAAAATAACTATCCCGAGCGCTTTTGATTTCTCTACGAATTGTTTTGCTTAATTGATTACAACGAGTTCTTAAATTATTATTCTCCGGATGCACTCGACATTTAATGCTTAATTTATTCCTGAGATTAATTTTCTTTACCAGAGATCGGTTAATCCATGGTTTGAGTTTGATTTCTGATTTTCGTTGTCTGACAGTAAAACTAGAAGAGTTCATGTCATTTTTTAATATCATAAGAAACGATTCATATGCTTTTGAAGCACAGTCTACATTTAACACACCTTCCCAGTTTTCAAAGCGCAACCTATAATTGAGTTTATTGTAGTCTATTTTCATTATGGAGGGGTTCGAGTTCTTAGAGGGTTTCACACATTTTAAACTTTCTATTAGAATACCTGTCATGCAATGGTCCGTAATTTGTGTATCTAAGTTTATACCAGCAACATAATGTAGTTGTACAGTTTCAAATCGACCAAATACATGATCGAGGCAAGTGCCTGAAGTTGGCCTAGTTGGATCATTCACAAATGATGTTAAACCATTTTCTGCCATACAAGCTTGGTATGTGTCCGAAACAGAATTATTAACAAGAATATCTATATTCATGTCGCCTAAGACTATCAAATTTTAAGATTTTTCTTCTCTTAGTAAACTAGACAGGTCATCTACAAACAAGTAAGGTGATGAAGATTGAAGCCTGTACACGCACAAAAAAGTAAACAGTTCACTTTGAATAATACAACTCAATTTAATAATATCAGCACCCATAAAGTCAATAATCTTAACCTTGCACTCATAAATATTTTTAACAAAAACTCCCACTCCACCAGCTGAATAAGTATCATTTGTATTAGCATAAAAATTGTAATTAGATATAATATAATACGAAACTTCATACGAGTAAATCCAAATTTCAGAAACAAAGGCTTCAAGATTGCCCATTAACAAATCGAAATTTTGACGCAAGCTACGCATATTTTGATGTACAATAAAAAGACAATTATTATTATCTGAGTTTAATCTAAGTAAGTTATCGTTATTACTACTAATGGTTCTTGTAGTGAGATTACCGTACATAAGATCAAAATTATCTCTCATGCTATTGCCTTTGTAAGGCAGCAAGATCATCAAATGATCTTATGACGAAAACCTGACTACTATCGAACTTTCTCATTAGAATGAAAGAGTTTCGGAACCAAAGATATTTAAAATGTTTTTCCCTTTTTAATTTTTTAGCAGCCATAACCATTTATTATTCATACATTTTAATAGGCAGGGTGATGTAGTAACAGTTTTCTTGGTCAACAGTAGTTTGGGTGGCCCGCTTCGCGGGTTTTCAGGATTTTAAGTCCGTTTTTCGGGGACACACCCGCTCACGCGAATCCGTCGCTCCGCTTAGAGTATGTTAAGTCACCTGGCAGGCGCGAATGTAAACAGTTTTTTTGATTAAAAGTACATGATTTAAAGTGCATTGTTGAAAAAAAAATTCTTGAAAAAAATTTGTTGGAAAAAAATTTGTTTTCGTTAAAAAAAAATATTTTTGACAAAATGTCCAAAAATATTTTTGGCAAAAGTCCAAAAATATTTTGGTCAAATGCCCAAGGATAATTGGTCAAACCATTGAAATTTGCAAATAATATCTCTCTAAAGATGGAGGAGGTCTTACCTTCTCGGAGTTCTACCAAGAACTGAATTTTTCCCGAACCAACAGTTCCTTAAATACTTTCCATTTGTTTCAGAATAAATTAGTACTAAAATAGTATTGAAAATCCCATCAAATATTTCCAAAAATATCTGTCGGTGGGATTTTTATTTTTATTTTCGGCGGGATTTCGTGATTCGGGATTTTGTGCGGCGGGATTTCGTTACTCTCCCGTAATATACTATATTTTGACGTATTTAAATTATTTCTTTCTTTAATTTATTTAATCCGTTAAAGTACTAACGTTACAAAACTTAAAACTAGATAAATTACAAATATGAATTTACGAGTACAATTATGTATTAAAAAAGTTTTCTTTTAATTTACTACATTTTAAATTGTCATTAACTGAAGAAATTAAAAAATTATACTTATTGAAAACTGAAATCAATTGATTTAAGGGACTGTTCATACCATAGTTTGTTCTGCTAAAGTTAGGATATAGAGACCGTTGATTTCTCAAGCTAGCTTGACTAAAACTAAAATTCAAGCGGCACAGAGCTGATGGAGATATAATTGATCCGTTGACTAATTTTATAATATAACATAGTTTTAGATATTGTCTATGCTTTGAGAGTAAAGGAAGATTTATTAAGATGAGTCTATTGTTATAGGGGGGCAGTGTCGATCTTTGTGACCAAGGAAGAAAACGAAGACAGAATCGTAAGAATCTCCTTTGGATTCCCTCAAGTCTGTTAATATGAACAGAATAGTATAGCGCCCAGACTACACAGCCATATTCGAGTACTGGTCTGACAAAAGATATGTAGAGAAGCTTAAGAACGTAAGGATCCACGAAGTCACGGGAGAATCTTTTTATAAATCCCAAAGTTTTATTAGCTTTTTTAATAATAAAGTTAATGTGATCAATAAATTTTAAATTAGAATCTAGAATATCCCCTAGATCGGAAAAAACGGACACTGTACATAATGTAAAAGAATCTTTCTATATGCTTTCCAAAAGCCCTAATATCACAATTTTCCTAAACAAAAAAAAATCCAAAAAATTTTGATTTTTCTGTGAAAAAATTAAGATTTTTCAGAAGTTTTTCAATCAATTGATATTTGAGATTTTTTGTACGTCTTTTACAAAATAGACATGGAGCTTTATTTTCAAATGTCTTGACTCAATAAAAATCTCTGAGAAAAAAAAAAAAAGATGCAATCCAGAACACATCCCAGTACCAACCTTTTCGAAGCAAATGTTTTTCTGCACTCGATTTAAGCGCCATCTACATGTCAATATACCAACAATGTTTATTCATTCTATATTCACTCTGATTGCTGACCAAATTATATTCACTCTTGATGTTTTGCTAACTTGGCTATTCACTCTTTCAAAAAACACGGCTTTTGTACCTAAAAAAGGCGAATCTTATTAAGTATTATCCAACTGCAATTTGTAACGGATTTGATGTTCTTATTTATCAAAAACGCGGTGATCTGCTTTTCTGATGGCTTTCCCAAATCCACAGATACCCTGAGATTAGCCATGGGATGATAAATAAGTTGTCGAGGCAGTAAGGTACGGCTCGGCATGCTTGTTTTCACCATTGACCAGCTCGTCGGTGGGTATTTTTGATTCGATAGGAATCTTCTCGGGACTTATTTAGTGTATTTGAACGTTTAAGGCACGACGCACGATGCAGATAGATATCTTTTGGACGAGATCTGAAACTTTCTCTTTTATATTTTTGTGCTAGGTCCAGTGGAACTGTTGTTGGTAGGCAATGATGACGATGGATCATTTGAACACCTCAGTGAGAGAAAATTGGTAACGAACAATTTTTTTATACAACACTTGATCTCATACATGATTGAGTGGCGTTAGCAAAGATCGCTGATAACCTTAACACAGCGCCTTCGCTGACAGAGATTAAGACTGATAAATAGGTTTCACGGTAGATGGCACTAGTTGCGATTATTGGAAACTAATGAAATTCACTTGGTAGAGATCTTAAATTGTAATTTTGTTAACTGATGTTAAAGAGAAATTCTTGGTTCTAAACCTAGTTGTCTGTATAGGTGTTCACTGTAACTTTGCTTATATAGGAGTTATCGCCGTAGAAAGGTTATAACTGCTAGCACCATGTGCCCAAGCAGTCTCATGCTCAATTTTTTGTCTTCTGTCGTTAAAACATAATCAACGAAAATATTTATATGAAGTAAGAAATTTTAAGTGGAGTGATTGAATTAAATTCAATAGAAAGTTTGAGCAACCTCAACTCCAAAGCGCGTTTTGCCCAGGTACGACAGTGGGCTCATCAGTTAGATGCTGTCGTACCCTTCTAAGACGCAATTGTTATTTGTCGATGTTTAGCGATGTCGCTCAAACTTTCTATTGAAGTTAAAACATAACTCCCTCTCCCAGAAACAGAACAGCTTTTAGTTTTTAGAAACCAAAAAAGAATTTTTAAAATGATAGGTGATTTAAAAATAACAGAAATATTTGAATTTCGAGCACCAGCACAATGTTTCTTGTCTTTTATTCTATTGTAGTTATTTTTATAAACAGTGTTCTAGTAAAAAAGCCTTTTGCATTCCTATTGTTAAGCAATTAAACCGAGATATTCGCGCTTTAGGGAATAAAATATTTCTTTAGCCGCACTACACGAATGTCTAACGCTTTAACCGGCACTATATATTTCCTTCCCATTGCGATATTCAGACATTCAAAATCAATATGAGTCGGTATATATGGTACTTTTAACTTCTCTCCAACTTTCTTTAACGCTCGCACTGTACTCAAACATTTTAACGGTAGCCAAAATCCCTTAAGTGCGTCCAAAAATATAAAAACAAATATTCTGTATGACACGTTATGCATTCGTAAGAAAATACCGTTTGGCGAACTCGCAAGTGAGTTGGACTGTAATGCAGATTGTCTTTAGTTCGATTCTCAGCCTCTGCCAAAAAGTTTTTCAGGGTTGTACTGTCTCGTGCGAGGAAGTGACAAATCCTCCAAGAGTTTCACATGTCATGAAAAGTGCAGCTCATTATATGTTCGGGATTAGCAGTAAATTTGTTGAGAGTTTTAGGTCGCTATGCTTGGGCTCGGTCGATTTTTTTTACCTTTATATGGATTTTTTTTAATTTTTCTCCCGAGAAATTTCTCTTTTTTTTTTGTGATCGTTCATAAGAATTTTTCGAAATTAAAGAAAAAAATTTTATTGAAAACGTCGAAACTTCCGGAAATGGTTATTATTGGTAAATCCCCCGCCCCTTAAACCATTTTTTTAGTTTTTGAATCGGTACGATCGATTTTGATAATTTTTGGTATGCTTAAGGTCCTCAAATGTTTGAATAGTACTGTGTATAAATTTTTTAAAAATACTTCGAAATTAGTTTTGCAAAACTCAATATTTCGAAAACCACATGCTGGATTTTTTTGTAAACCTGATAATTCAAATTTTGTAATACAATCTACAAGATGTAAGAAAAAAAAATATTTTACTTATTTTACCATATACAAGTGTTAAAAAGTGGTTTTCGAAAATCGTATTTTTCTCGAAAACGGCATCTAGAATTTTGAAAAATTTTTTTTACTAACAGTACCTACCATAGAACCATTTTTTCTAATTTTGAATTTCTCATTATCAGCGTAACGGATTTTAATGAAATTTTGTATACATATATTCCATTAAAAACCTTCTAAAAATTGTCATCAATGGGTTGCTGGTTTACTCACTACATGTTGTTCAGGCATAACACTAACAACATGTAATTGAGTTAAACTAGTATGCCCATCAAGGATGAACACGAATAAAATAATGTGAATTATAAGCGACATAGAAATAAGACACGGCATTTCTCCGCTTTAGCTCAGCCGCCATCCCTGGAGATAAAAATATCTGAGACAACCACCAACAGTCTCAGAACATCGTGCCACACATCTTTCCTATCCTTCTTTCTCTTCATTAACTTCACGCCCGCGCTGTGTTGAAACATTTAAAGGGTAATCAAAAATCCCTTGAGCGCGGGTAGATTATAAAAAAAAAAAAAAAATATAGAAGCTTCTAAAAAGTTTGAATAGTGTTTTAATTTTTTTAATTTTACTTGATAAAGGCTTTTGCAATTTGCGCGGATAGATTTTGGTGGCCATGTTGTTTTAGTGACATCTGTTAAGTCTATTCGCCGTCTACTCGCAGTGCACAAGAACTCGGCCTTTCGCTAGCTTCCACAAAAATTTTTCGTTTGGTGTGTATTTTGGACCAGCTGCGGTTTCAATGGGCCGTACTTTTTCGAAAAGGACGTTGGTGAGACGGTCATCGTCAATGGCGAGTGCTACAAACCAATGATAACCAATATCTTATGGCTCTAATTGAACCATATGGTCCATTTAGACGTGCTGTTCAATCGTGTTACTTGCCATTGTGATTTTGCATCACTATTTGAATAATAAACTACAGACTTGACAGATGTCACCAAAACAACATGGCCGCAAAAGTCTACCCGCGCCAGTTGAAGTACCCTGGAATACTGGCTCCTGCTGATGAAATTATCGCACAACGTGTGATTAACTGAAGTCGTCGCAAGCTCTCTCATCTTCATGAGAAATACTCGTAATTGTGCACCCTTTCCCTTCTCAAATTAAAGTATAAACGAAGAAATTTAATTTATATTGCAAAATAAATCATAAATATTTAAGTTCAGAATATACCAGCATACCTTGTGTTGAATTAAAAAGTCTCCTCAAAACAACCCCTTTTTGGCTTGAACTTTGTTACATAACAAACTGACTTGTTCAAGCAAACGCGCTGGAATACCTGAAATTCGAAAAAAATTGTACATCCTTCATCAAAAAAAACCCTAGCACAAAAAGAAATGAATGGAATAGAAATTGAGGGTCTAACATTAAAAGAAAAATGTTAAGATTTTTAGCTTTTTGGGCAAAGGTTAAACGGATAGATATATCCTTCCGTAATTATATCAGCAACAACCGAAAGCTGATTTTGTTTGGCTATTTGTTTTCCTCCCAATGTCATCATAAAAAAAAAGATAAAATCCAATTAAATAGATATAGGTATGCATACAATTCCAAGTAATTTGCTTCAATATTTATTTATTTGAATAAAACTCTGCTTTTCATCCTACCCGAATAATCTGCCCCCTCCCCAGCCTAAGGCAACCTTTTTTCCAATTTTTGTATGTCAAATATTTTTTAAAATTAATTTGTATAGTAATTTTCGCATTTATTTGTAAATGGTTTTTTTTTTTTTTATTAAATCGGAAAAATTTTATTTGTGTGTGTACATATCTACATACACTTCCACTTTATAATAAAAAATAAAATTAAATGTGTGTTGTGTTGTTTTAAGGCTTAAAACAACACGGAGGTCCTGCAAGGCAAATACATACTCGTATCTGAAAAACAATTGAATGTCTAATGGCGGAGACAAAATTAAAGCTCGTCGGTGTGCAACAAATTGAATTTGTATGTACAGCAAACGCCCTTAAGGTTAATTGCTTTTCGCGACTCTTTATCTAATTACTGTCATTCAAAGTTAGTTGTTGTGTATTAAACTTTCCCCACCCTCTTATTTTGAAAGGCTGGGTTGGTTTATTGGTGTTGTAATTAATGTTATTATGGCGCAAGTGTTTATTGTCCCACAGCCCAGCCGTGGGTATTGATTTCAGTTTCTAATAATTAATTAAATATAAATTCCTGTTAACCATGCTATTGGTTTTTCTGGAAAACTGGTTTCATTTTCTTGGGTTAAAGTTTTAATTGGTTAAGGTGTGATTTCCGCCACAAGGACATAATGTACAGTACATAGACATGTAGGTATTTAAGTATGTTTGTGTTTAAGAGAGATTGTTTGAATTGGAAGCGGGAGTTTGGTGCTCTATGGTTCTAAAAAATGTAACTCACTTGCAGAACTGTTTTGTATTGTACGAGTATTGACAAGATATAGATTTCTGTTTTTGGTATTCAGACTTAGCTCGCGCACAGTTTGCATAACAGAGATTTGATTTACTATATAATTATATTGTCCTTCTACTGATTTAGACTTGAATTAAAAAAATAAATTTAGTTTTAAAGAAGCTTAGTAGATATTAGTAAATGCCAATAAATAAGACAATTAATAAAATAAAACGTACGACTCAGTGGCACGAACCTACGAGTATGTAATACACTTGGAATTTTAAAAATGAATGTTATAAGTAGGGCTAGGATTTCCATGCAAATGCATATTTTTTTTGAGAAACTTTAGAAACACAGGAATAAAATAGAAACACGAATCAATCAATTTGCTTTAAAATGGCATTTAATCGTTAGTGCATATTTTTGCATATTTTACTATAAATGCATATTTTACTTTTAATTGCATATTTTAAATAATAAATGCATATTTTCGAAGAAAAAAAAAAAAAACAAAATAATCCTAAAGTAAAAAATGCACATACATGGTAATGGCCGCTCGAGGAATTAAAAATTTTATATCCGAAAATTATAATGTGACGTGCTTAGCACATGCACTAGATATAGTGGCAGAACAGATAAGAAGTAATTTTAAAAATATAGATTTATTAATCTTAAATGGAAACAAAAATATTTTTAAAAGCAACATCTCGCGTTGAGCATTTCAAAGCAAAGTATCCCTCGACCCCTCTTCCTCCCCAGCCAAGTGTTACCAGGTGGGTAACTTGGTTGGAAGTTGTTGCTTACTACGCCAAAAACTATGAACATTTTGAAGATGTTGTGAATGATCTTGATAACTCGGATGCCGTTACCATTAAAACTATAAAAGAAGCATTGAATGAGCCTTTGGTAAGGAGTCAAATCATATTTATCAGTTCCAACTACAGTTTCCTGCGCCATGTAATTGTATAGATTGAAGGAAAAAATACGTTAAAAAAGAAAAACAAATAGATTTAATTGAAATAGTTTTTCAAAAATTAGTACAGTTGAAGGACCTTTTGGTGCTTAAGGTTTTGCAAAAATAAAAAATATTTACAAGGAATTTACACTGAGTTGTGTCGATGAGAATTACATTAAGCCCTTAATACCTCAAGATACATATACAGGGTGTCCCACAGTCACCGCCCCAAATGAAAACCATGGATTCCTGAAGTCATTTTAAGTCGAAAAACTTATGAGGTAATTTTCTCGTTTTCGTCCCGTTTTCGAGTTATAACGGTTTTTATGATTTTTGCTCTCTTTTTCCTTAACTAGCTTCATCTTTGCCAAACTACGTCCGATTCGTAAGATTTTTTTTATAACCAATCAAGAATTTATTACAGTTTTAGTTTGTCTCAGAACTTTTTTTTCTGTGGGCAACCGTTTCTCCGCAATTTTGCATCAAACCCAATTTTTTTCGTTTTTTAAGTTGTTTTTTTCACTTCGATATCATTTTTTTCAAAAAAACACGTTAATGAGTATTAATTTTTTTCGTTAATTATTAAAGCCCAGTTCATTTTCTTAAAATTAAATATTTTTTTTTCCTTAAAAAGAATACTAAATGTAATTAACAAAAAATAAACAAACTGAGTGAATTTAAAAAAAAAAAATAATTTTTAAATACAAAATTAACTTTTTCTGAGCTATTGTGGTTAAGAAAAGGACAAATAGATAAAGTTGTCCCATTTCAGCGTATATTAATAACATTTCCAGATATTCTTGATTAGTGTAATCCATTGTTCGCAAATAATTGAAAAAAACTACAACTTGAATAACAAATCCAAAATGGAGTATCAAGTGAAAGAACACGACGCGGACACTAGTTCACGCGAGAAAGACATTTACAACCATCAAATCATAATGCAAATTTTTACTGTTTACATTAGTTAACGGTCTTACTAATTAACTTTATCTATTTGTCCTTTTCTTAACCACAATAGCTCAGAAAAAGTTAATTTTGTATTTAAAAATAATTTTTTTTTTAAATTCACTCAGTTTGTTTATTTTTTGTTAATTACATTTAGTATTCTTTTTAAGGAAAAAAAAATATTTAATTTTAGAAAATGAACTGGGCTTTAATAATAAGTGAAAAAAATTAATACTCATTAACGTGTTTTTTTGAATAAATTGATATCAAAGTGAAAAAACTACTTAAAAATTGAAAAAATTGGGTTTGATGCAAAATTGCGGAGAAACGGTTGTCCGCAGAAAAAAAAGTCTTCGGACAAACTAAAACTGTAATAAATTCTTGATTGGTTGTAAAAAAAATCTTACGAATCGGACGCAGTTTGGCAAAGATAAAGCCAGTTAAGGGAAAAATCATAAAAACCGTTATAACTCGAAAACGGGACGAAAACGAGAAAATGACCTCTTAAGTTTTTCGACTTAAAATGACCTCAGGAATCCATGGTTTTCATTTGGGGCGGTGACTGTGGGACACCCTGTATATATATTCTCTTTGTATAAAGCATTTCAGAGACCAAATCGTCAAAGATTTATGCGAATAAAGCATACGAAAATTTTGAGATTAGATGTAATGCATTAATGGATGTAATTCAAATTCTATTTTTAATATTTTTTTTTTGTTTTTTTTTTCTATATTAATTGAAATGAAGAATTTTATTTTTCTATTGATATAATTTTGTGTTCCGCGATAATAAAGACTGAATTTGTTATAAAGGGTGGTTTGATTTCAAGGGCCGATGTTGATTTTGAATAAAACACAAATTATTTAGGAAATTATTGTCATTTCTTTTTATTATGATAATATGATATGGTTCAATTATGCATGGAACAAAATATAGGCCAAATGGCCACCGCGACCTCGGGGGCACACCTCCATCCGATGGACCAAATTTTCGATGACGCTGAGGCATAATTGAGGTTCTATGCCGTTAATGTGCCGAAATATCTCCTCTTTTAGCTCTTGAATTGTTGCTGGCTTATCGACGTACACCTTTTCGTTCAAATAACCCCAAAGAAAGAAGTCCAACGGTGTCAAATCACATGATCTTGGCGGCCAATTGACATCGCCACCACGACGTGATATAACACGGCCATTGAATTTTTCGCGCAAAAGAGCCATTGTTTCGTTAGCTGTGTGGCAAGTGGCACCGTCCGATTGAAACCACATATCGTCCACATCCATATCTTCCAATTCGGGCCATAAAAAGTCCGTTATCATCTCACGATAGCGAACACCATTCACAGTAACTGCCTGACCGGCCTCATTTTGGAAAAAATACGGCCCGATGATGCCGCCAGCCCATAAACCGCACCAAACAGTCACTCTTTGTGGGTGCATTTGTTTTTCGACAATTACTCTTGGATTATCATTCGCTGAGGTGAAAATGTGCCTCATCACTGAAGATGATCTTCTTCATCATCCACTGTTGCCATTTCTTGCCACCATTCTGACCATCGACGACGCTTAAAAGGGTCAAGAGGCTTTAGTTCTTGAGTCAATTGCACCTTGTAAGCGCGTAAATGCAAGTCTTTATGCATAAAATGTTCATCAACAACGAGCGTCAGAAGTGCAATTGTTGGGCACGACGACGAGTTGAGGTGGACGGCTCTTCAGCCACACTATCGCGAACAGCAGCAATATTTTCTGCAGTACGAGTTGTACGAATATGGACTGGTGTTTTCACATCTCCTACAGACCCGGTTTGCTCAAATTTTTGCACGATTTTTCCGATTGTACGCACATTTGGACGATTAAATTGACCGAAAAAATCACGAAGTGCACGATATGCATTTTGATTTCAACGCCCATTTTCATAAAAAGCCTGAATAGCTTTAACGCATTGCTCGATTGTGTATTTTTCCATGGTTCAAATTGAGTTAGTCTGAAATTGAGAAATGTCAAATGAAATGCAAAAAAAGCTTGACGTTTAGGTGTGGTTCACATTCAACATCGGCTCTTAAAATTTAACCACCCTTTAGTATCAACTTTGATCAAAATCTCGCGTTCGATTTTTTTCCAAAAACAGTTAGTAACGCTTTTTTGTTAAAATTGTTAAAACTAAAAAGTAGGCAGTTTTCAATTCAACGTAGACATGGATTATCGAAAAGTTGTCACCAACAAATGGTGCGAAAGGCATAACATTGTCTTACAAAACATTTTTTACGTATACCTCTATCCAACACAACAAGCTTCATAACTGATGCCTCCCTAAACCATTACAGACCCTCCTTGGTAACCCAGTGTTTCGGTTATCGTGCATGGAGCAAATATTTCTTTTTTTCGACTGTAGACACGCTGACGTCCACCTGGAACTCGTAGACCTATTTGGCTTTCGTCTGAGTCCCTCCATTCGTCTGCAGTCCAGTTAACATATTCTCGCGCAAAACGAAGTCATGCTGTACGGTGCTGTGGCATCAATTCTGGGGCGCGAGTTTGTCAGAAAGCTCTGATATTTAATTCTGCCAACCTTCTTCTGATGGTGCATTTAATCACACTAACATTCCTCACCTCAAAAAGACGTGTACGAGCTTCAGTAGCGGTGCAAGACCGATTTCTCAGTATGTTGCTGAAGACAAAGCGATCATCCCGTGTTGAAGTGCATCGATGACGACCTTGACTTGGCCTCCTCGTGTATGAGCCAGTTTCCCGAAATCGTCTGATGGCATCAATAATCGTAGTTTTAGGTACACTAAGCGTACGAGCAATGCGACGTTGGCTTTACCCGGAATTAGTTAAAGCCTCACTGCCCCAGCTACACCCAGATACATCGAGTGGCATTTTTTTAGATTCGCAAATTATAAATTACCAGTATGAACCTAAATTTACCGATATTTACTTACTTTGGTACAAAGAACAAGAAACGTAGTCAAGTTAAGTAACTAAAACAATATTAATAAAATGCCCGACTGGATCGTACGAACTTGCTCTTATGTAAAAGTACTTTGGAATACATTTTATAAACATAAAACATGGATTTAATGAGATAGTTCAAATGCATGGAATTGCCTCTGATTTCCGCAAAAAAAATGAATTTATGCAAAGTTTTAAAATGGTTTTATTAAAGTAATTGTTTATAAAGGGTTTTCCAATAAGAGGTGTTATTTTGATATTCAAAGAAAAATGGCATTTTTGGAGATAAATGATCGGATGTTTATTTCATTATAAAGAGGAAAGTATGCCGTTAATAATGAAACACAACATCAGCCAAATGGCCGCCAAGACCACGCTTACAGGACCATATCCTTTTCATGAAATTTTCCATAACCAAATCGCAAAGTGGCTGCCCTATGTCCTCGATAGCCTCACGAATTTCATCTTTGAGGTCTTGAATCGACGCTGGGCTGTTGGCGTAGACCTTATCTTTCACGTGGCCCGAAAGGAAGAAGTCGCAAGGTGTTAAATCACAAGATCTCGGTGGCCAATTGTGATCACCTCTTCGAGAGATAACACGGTCCGGAAACTTTTCCCGTAAAAGATCGATGGTTTCATTGCTTGTGTGGCACGTAGCGCCGTCTTGTTGAAAGTAAACGTTGTCCAGATCAATACCATCCAATTCAAGCCATAAAAAATCATTAATCATCTCTTGATAGCGCAATCCATTGACCGTAACTGTTGCTCCAGCCTCATTTTCGAAAAAGTAAGGTCCAATGACCCCGCGGGACCATAAACCGCACCAAACAGTCACGCGTTGAGGATGGAGAGGCTTTTCAACAATAACTCTTGGGTTTTCCGAGCCCCAGATGCGACAGTTTTGCTTGTTGACGTAGCCTCCGAGGTGGAAATGGGCCTCATCAGTCAAGATGATTTTTCGATGAAATTCCGGTTCATTTTCATGCATTTCAAGGACCCAATTTTAATAATTTCAATGCGTTGTTGAAGCGTGTATCGTTCCATTTTTATTAATAACGGAGTTTCTACTTGTCAAATGTCGAAAAATGACAGCTTCAAAAGTGACAGCTACCGAAATAGCGGGCTATTCAAAATAATACCTCTTATTGGAAAACCCTTTATAACAAATTTCTTTACAATTTTTTTAGAACAAAATTTGGGATGCCAATTTTAAGTACTTAGTAATATACTCGTATATTTTAGGAAATAATTTCAAAAAATAATCGTTCACACGTTTTCAAGATATTGATTTTTCAAAAAATAAATTGGATTTTTTTTTTTTTTTTTTTCAAAAAACCCACAAAATATTATTTCGAATATTTTTATATACAATATTATTTTAAACTGTTGAAAATTTTTGGTTAAAATCGTTAGAGCCGTTAATGAAAAAGTCGAAAATCAACAAAAAAAAAAACGGTTCTATCACATGTACCGTTAATAACATTTCCCCCAACATTTTTTTTACCAAAATGTAGTTCATGTCTATAATATTACACATAATTTATTTTATCAAAATCGTTATAGCCGTTTTCGAGATAAATAAGATTATGCATTACGGGTGTATGGGGTGTACCGTTAGAGCTAAAAAAAGAATTAAAATTTCCCCTCTAGGGAATCAGTGGTAGTGTCCAGGGGCTTAGGCTCTAGATCGAGTTACAGACATACAGACAGAAAGACCAAACTGTCGGACCTACTTTATTCGTGTTCGCTATCATCGTAATGTCAACTTTGATCAAAATCTCGAGTTCGATTTTTTTTCCAAATGCAGAACTTGCCCTAGTACTTACGAGTATATCGCAAGTAAAAAAAAAACTGGTGTCACTTATTTTTCTTCCGAATTTCAATCTTTTCAGAATTGAGAATTCAACTTCATTAGTTTATTAAATTGACTTCACTGTTTTTGTTGTTTGTTATTCCAAGTTCTGGATGGACACGCCTTTATATTGATAATTTCAGCAAAAGATCTCAAATTTTGATTCAGAGATAAGAAAGTGGGTGTTGAAAATGCACCTTATAGTGAATTTGACAATTTCTTATAGTTCATAGGCCCTTATAATGAGTATATCATAACCAGACAAAAGTCAATTTATTCGCTTTCAGCTTCAAGTTTATGTCCGAGACGAGTTTTGCTGACGGATTAAAAAATCTAATTCAAGTTAAATTTAAACTTATTCAAACATCAGTTGAACAACATTGGGAATAGTGAAATATGCATGCATTATGCATTAACAATTATTTTGCTCATATAGTATTCCCTTTTGGGTGATGTTTTTTTTTGATGTAGAACAATATTTAAGGTCATTTACCATTAACCGAATATTTTATTTTACGAGTATATATAAATATATTCAAGTGTGAATGTCCTTTAATCATATTGTTAATTATTTAAAAATAATCATCGAAGCATTTATTGGCGGTTGACAAACCAATCGAATGTATGCATTACAAATACTGCATGCGTTGAAGTGCATAATAAACTGACAATTAAAAATTAAATGCATTTTTACTTTATAAATGTTGGTACATAGTTGGTTTAATAAAAAAAAAACAACAAATAAATATTATTTTTGAATAAAATATATTATATCTTTCGACAGATCAACCGCGACCATATCGGACTTATGGGAAGTGAAGTATGCACTGGATTCCGCATATTGATTTTCCACCAAAAAAATTCACTTGATTCGGCTATTTTGTGTTTTTCTGTTAATTGAATTCTGTTTAAGTGATTAACACAAATTGTTCATTCATGATTTCAGTTAAATAAGGTTTATTCTTTTTTTTCTTGTCCACAACATTAAATGGAAATTGGGGATGTTATATTCGGTTTCAATTTATTTTTTTAACTAAATGATACAATCTACAGGGTGGTCCTTGATACGAATAAAATATTTGACGAACAGGTGTGTGGTTGTGTCGAGATACAAAAAAAAGAATTGTTAAGATTGAATTTTATAAGTAAAATAACAATTTATTGACGGTGTTATTTCTAGAGGCAGACATCTTTAAATTGGCAGCACTGTTTTCTCTGACAGCCGTTTTGACAGTTGTTTTGAGGTTAGTTTCGGTTGCCAATTTATCACTGCTTAAATTTATGTTGAAAAACAGGACTCAACTTGCGAAACTCATCGGAAAAATTTGTTCAGGGATGAAGCACACTTATCGTAAGAAAGCTACATAAATGTCAATAAATAGAATTTCCACATTTGGAGCGATGATAGTCAACTAGAACTGTGGAATTATTGGCTGATACCTATGTCTTAAAAATGATGATATTCAGTTCGTTACAATCAACGGTGAGTGGTACCGAAACATCATTAATACCTTTTTCGTGCTATAGTTGGAAGGCATTAATTCACTGAAAGAAACATTTGATAAACGATTAATTCACACAATGAACTTGTTATTAAGTTGCTTAGAACAATTTTTGTCTTACGAAGAAAATCGACGTCCAAATAGAGGTTAAAAAAATGTACTTTAACGAACTTGTTCTTATTTTTAAAATATTTAGTGAAAAATGTTCACAAGAACGAAATTAATTTAAAAAACGCATTTTTTTTGTCGTCTTGTAAGGCAATTTTAAGTTTTTAATATTGTGCTAATTTTAATTTAGATTTCATAAAATAATG
Organism: Chrysotoxum bicinctum; assembly: GCA_911387755.1. Taxonomy (NCBI): domain Eukaryota; kingdom Metazoa; phylum Arthropoda; class Insecta; order Diptera; family Syrphidae; genus Chrysotoxum; species Chrysotoxum bicinctum. The sequence continues at coordinate 75,604,066 of OU426989.1, forward strand.
GGAATAATCCGTTTTTAGGATATTTAATTTTCAAATAAATTTTTTTATACTTTTTTCAAAAATTCAAAAAAATATTTTTTTATTCAGTTTTGATAAAAGCATTCCTTTTAAAACTTTTAAGAAGATTCTGTATAAAAACTTTCATTAAAATCCGTTATATCAGTTATGAATCTTAAAAATTAAACGCAACCGATAAATTATAAGTCGTTGCAGAAGGTTTCTTGAAAAAATAAACTTTTATAAAAAAAATTTTAAAACATTTTTATGCACAAATTTTGATTTTTTATTTCAAAAATTAAAAATATAATAGTTTTTTTTTTTAAGTTTTGAAATGCAATATTTTTTAAACTTTTTAGTAGTTTTTCTATAAAAAATTTCATTAAAATCAGTTTAAAAAAATGGTTCTATGGTAGGTACAGTCACTTTGATTTTAATTTCAAATGGAAAAAAAGTTTAGGCATAGCAAAAATAATCAAAATCTATCGTACCTACCATTTAAAAAAAAAAAAAAAAACAAAAATTGTTCTAAGGGAGCATACCATTAATAACCATTTGTGGAAAATTTTTACTTGCGACTTATAGGTACTATAAGGCAAGTTATGCATTCGGAAAAAAAATGGAACTTGAGATTTTGAGCAAAGTTGACATTACGATGATAGCAAAGACTAAAAGAGTGGGTTCCGTTATGGTTGAAAACAATTTTTCTAAAAATTTCTCAATATATGCCTACAAGATCTGAGAAAACAAAATTATTTTACTTAAAAATAACGGTACCCACTATAAAAATGTTAAAAAAATGGTTTTCAAAAATCGTATTTTGCTGAAAAACGACGCCTAGAATTTTGATAATTTTTTTCTTTCGATTAATTTTCACGGTCCATAATTTAGTAAAAAAAATTTAAATTAAGATATTACTGACTGTACCTACCATAGAACCATTTTTCTCAAATTTTGAATTTCTCATTACTGACATAACTGATTTTGATGAAAGTTTTTGTAGAGAAGCTTCTAAAAAGTTTGAAAAATATTGCATTTCAATACTTAAAAAAAATGTTTTTTGATTTTTTGAGAAGAAAATATTTTTTTTCTTAATTCGATATCTCAAAAACGGCTGAATATTTCTTTTTTTCAAAATTTAATTTTTACACGTACAATAATAAGAACTTTAATTTGGCATACAAAATTTTTTTCTTAAAAATGTTTTAAAAATTTTGTATATAAAAGCTTATTTTTAAGAAACCACTACAACGACTTATAATTTTTATTCTTGCATGAATTCATATTTGTATAGCATTCTGTTTCTAGGTCTTACTACTAAGAGAGTTTAAAAAATAAAATTTATCCTTATTAACAGTTTTCTCTAGTAACATTGGTTTTTGAAATTTCTGGTCTATTACAGGAGCAAGTTCGTGTGACCCAGTCGTGCATTTTATTTTTAAAGCATCACGAAGCTTTAATTTAATGAAATTTTGTGAATTTTTTCAAAAAAAATCTGGGGAACAATTTATAAAAAAAATTATCAAATTTCGAGAACAATTCGTATGGTCTTAAAAAAATAAGAAAAAATGTGGGGAAAAATATCGAGTTCCATATTTTGTAAGATTGCATAACTTGCCATATAGCACCTATATGTTGCAAGTAAGAACTTTTTTTTTTAAATCCAAAAACAAAATTTGAAACTAAATTACTTACATACTTTTTAAACTTATTAAGGGCCTTAGAATCAGAAAATTGATCAAAATCTATTTAAAAGTTTTTGAAAAAATCGAAAACCAACAAAATGGTTCTATGGGAGTTTGTATCGAACGGAAGCTCATATATCGAGCAAAAAGCTATATGAGCTTTGGTTCGATGTTCGAGACTTGTTTTGGTGAATTTCCCTTCTGTGAAAGAGGAAAATTCACCCTAGAGTAGTTAGTTGAAATGTAGCAAGCGAAGCGATAAGTCGAATAAAGCGGAGATAGATAGTGGTTTTTCTGGCATTAAGCCTTTTCCACTCTAAAATGGTGCGTTTTATTTATTATTTAATATTGGCTATATTTCTTCTCCTGAGCTCGAAACATTTGGTCAATCGAGCCAAATTTGAAAAGCGACCGGATAAATTAAATGAATTAATAGAGAAAGTGCGGTTTTCTTAGAATATTATTTCTATGTATATAAATTCCGCGAAGTGATGTGTGTGAAAGAGTGAAAGATTGCATTATAATCCAATTATATGCAAAAGAAACAATAAGCGAAGCGTTGATGTGCCACATATCAAGTATGTGCACACAAAATTTTCAAGCACACTTAAAAAAGTGCTGCGCAAATGTGAGAGACGCCACATATCAAGTATGTGCGCACAAAATTTTCAAGCACACTTAAAAAAGTGCTGCGCAAATGTGAAAGACGCCAAAAGTCACGTAGGCACGAGCAAATTTCAGAGGAAAAAGTAAATTTGGCTATGGGCATATGGTCACGTACGCCAAGAGATAGACATAGGAATTGCATATAAGAATTCCCCTACGAGAACGGTAAGTCAAATTATATATTTTTTCCTTAGCAAAAGAGCAGCGAGCAGAGCAGCGAAAATACGAAATAAAAAACAATCAACCACCATATTACACATAAAAGTTCCCCTATGAGAATGGTAAGTTGAATTACACATCTTTTTCTTCCTACGTGAATGAATGAATGAGTGGCGACGCAGCGCAACGAAAGAACAAGAACAAATAAAATAATCAACCACCACGACACACATGCAGAGATAGACATGTCCCAACAGGCAAACTCCACACACAACCCGATAAACGAGAAAGAACACAATGTACATAAGACCAACGGGCATGTGCAGATGCCTACATGGCGAGACTAAGCGATAGATACACAAATAACAATTGGTATGCGCAGCGACGGGGGATGAAAATTCTCCACTTCCATTCATTCAGTGTGTGACATCCAAACAATAAAGAACAAAATAAGTATTGTGTCGTGGTTGGTTAAATCGAGCTAAACCGAGATAAGAAAAAAGTATTATTTAAAATAAAATATTATTTCAGTTTAAATTCGTGAAAGGTAATTTAGAGACAGAGTCTATTGATTAAAATCGAGAGAGGTAAAAGCGTAATTGAGAAAGGTAATTGATTTGAAACGTTATAATAAATACAGTCCACTCGCCGACCAGTTGTGCTATCAGTGTTATTGTTATGTGAAGCGAAGAGAATTCGGTTGTGATAGAAGAAGGAGTCTATGTACTGCCTCGAAAAAATTAATAAGAGATAGAATAGAATTCTCATATATGTTGTGAAATGTTGTGGAAAATATAAATGTTGTGAAGCGTTGTGAAAGATTGACATAGAATTTGATATTTGTGAAAGATTAATATAGAATTTGATATTTGTGAAAGATTGATATAGAATTTAATATTTGTGAAAGATTGATTTAGAGCTTGATATTTGTGAAAGGTTTTTGTGTGAGAGATAGAAAAAAAAAAAACAAACAGAATTAGTTTTGTTTTTCTTCTTGACCGGAGACAGGACAGAGAAAATATTTTGGTGATCGGTAGTATTGTTTTTTCTTGTGTTTGTGTGTTTGTGTACATCAGAGCAGCTAATAATGCATGAATGGCATCTTGTTGATTGTGTGACAGAGACAGTTAAGAGCTTGGGAATTTTTTGTGATTTTTTTTTTAAATTCAATTTTGTGAGAAAGGGAAAATGAATGAGATAGAAAACACAACATATTCATGAGCAGCGAAAAAGCAAAACTCAAAGCATGTAATGTGAGTTATTTGCGAGATAGAAAACACAACATATTTATGAGCAGCGAAAAAGCAAAACTCAAAGCATGTAATGCGAGTTATTTGCGAGAGAGAGAGAGAAAGGGCAAAACTCAAAGCATGTAATGCGAGTTATTTGCGAGATAGAGAGAGAGGGCAAGACTCAAAGCATATAATGCGAGTTCTTTGCGTGACAGAGAGATAGAGCTTGCAAGCGGAAAGAAACAAATAACGTTGAATACAATAACACTGAATACAAAATAGCACAGCACAACAAATTAATTATTTATTTATCTATATTTTTTATATTTTTGTGCTTGAATTGAGTCCAGTAGAGCGTAGTATAAATTTTCATTTTCTCAGGACATGGCATGGACGGACGCGCTGGTTAGAGAGAGCGAATCTGTGCCGATGGTCTGAGTATTATGTTCCGATCTGGCCGATCTCCTCTGAAGATTCTCTTGGTTAACGAAGATGAGTCGAAGGGGAAGTATTCGCCGGACGGTTCATATAATAGCATGTGAAAATAATTAGATTAAGGATTCTTCTTGCACACATATTTTCTTTATTTTTCAGCGGTTTGAAATTTTGAAATTTGAAATGACGAAAATTTTATTTCTTTATTCAAATAGAGATAGAACTGAGAAAGGAACTGAGATAGAACCGAGAAAGGAACTGAGACAGAACCGAGAGACCAGAGATAGAACCAGAGATAGACCAGAGATAGAACCAGAGATAGAATCAGAGATAGAATCAAGAGACAGAATCGAGACCGAACGGGGATAGAGCAAAGAGAAAGAATGCAGTCACCAAGCGCTAATGATCTGGAGTATCGCTTCCAGGCAGCGATAAACTCCATCCATAGGATGATTGCCTTTTGCAAATCAAGTAAGGCAAAGGACTATCCCGTGGAGGGATTGAGCGTGAGACTGGAGGGGCTCCGCGACTCATGGAGCGAAGTCAAAGAGGTGGAGCGATTGTTGGCCGGACGTGAGGGCACCAGCACGATGGCCTTAATTGAGCGACGAGTAGCAGAGACAGAGGAGCTTTTCTTTACAGCTTCTACTATGCTAAAGAAGCTCCAGCGAGAGAGAGATCCAAAAGAGAAGCGTGAGGAGCAAATTGCCGTGCAGGTATCGTTGCCATTCGCTCAACACGACGTTAAGAATACGTGGGGCGAATTCGATGGTAGCATTACCAAATGGCAAGGATTCAGAGACAGGTTTATGGCGGCGATACATAACAATGATAAGATCGCACCAGCGTATAAGTTCACCTACTTAAAGAAATCCCTCACAGGAAAGGCTGCCCGCGCGTTAGGCGAATGGCAGCTAACAGAAAGCAATTACTGTGAAGCCTGGCAGCGGATGAACGAAATTTATACGAGAAAGTATGCCACATGCCGAGAGCTCCTGCGGCAGTTCTTTAGGCTGCCCACGCTTCAAGGTCCAGCCAAGGCTAGCGAATTAGAGAGAATGTCCAACGCCACCTACGAGGCCATGCGACAGCTTAAGGCTCAAGGCGTGCCGACTGAAGGTTGGGACATGATGATCGTCCATATCCTCCATGAGAAGATGGACGCAGAGACAGCGTGCAAGTGGGAGGAGAGCCGCACTTCAGAGTTCCCCACTATAAAAGAAGTGTGCTCATTCCTGGAGAAGTGGGCAACAGCTGTCGAAAGCATCCAAGATTGCCGTCGCAGAGAAGCGCCCAGACCATCGACTTCTGCAATGGCTCTGATGGAAAAGGGGAGGTCGGTCAGACTTCTAAGAGAAAGAACTAGAGACAACGTGAAAGGTTGCACTGTGTGTGCATCGACTGCTCATCCGATATGGGGATGCCCTGATTTCTTATCACTTAGCCTATTAGGCAGAGGCAACTTTGTGCGAGAGAGCAAGCTTTGCCAGAATTGCCTTAAAGTTGGCCACATCGCAAGAGACTGTTTCCAAGGCCCATGTGCCCGATGCCCTGGCAAGCAGTTGCACAATAGCGTGCTATGCCCGATGAGAGAGATGCGAAAGGTTGAAACTGTTCATCGAGTCCATGAGCAGCCGAGAAAGAGGATCATAACCAAGAGAGCGAATGAGAAGCGAAAGGAAGATTGACCAGCAAAGAGGCGAAGACTGGATAGCGGCAAAAGAGCAATGGCAGAGACAGATTCAAAAAACAGACGAGAGATAGACCCCAAAATCAAACGAGAGATAGATTTTAAAAACAAGCGAGAGACAGGTTCAAAATATAAACAAGAGATAGACAATAGAGAAAGGTTATACGAGACAGACGAGACATCAAGCAAGGTGTCTTATGACAATTTTAAAAGAAATAAAAAAGAAATTAAAGTTTATTCAGAGAGTTTTATTGATAGAGAAAAGAGAGAGTTTATCTTATTGCCTACAGTGCAAGTGATGATCACTGTAGAAGAGAAAGACAGTGGCCCAGTGCGGGCACTGATTGATACCGGTGCTCAACCAAATCTGGTGAGTCACCAGTTAGCTGAGAGGTTGCAACTGAGAAAGATGCAAGCCACGAGAAAGATCGTAGGAATCAATGGTCAACCTTTCCATATTAAGTATTGGAGTAAGATCAAGGTAAGGCCATGGTTCTCCTCGAGCATCGCAATTGAGCAAGAATTCTTGATTCTACCGAAATTAGGTCCATTACCTCCAATGCTGTTAGGCAGCGGTTTGAGATATTGTGAAGCGAAAGAGATAGACGGGTTGCCATTGGCGGACCCGGAATTTTGGAAAGAAGGTCCAGCAGACTTGTTGCTTGGATGTAAATTTGTAGTAGAGATGTTTGGATCCATGATGACTCGACAGCCATCTGGATTCTTCTCGATAAATACTACTTTCGGAAGAGTAATGCTTGGGCAGAGACAAGGCTCATTACAAGTGAAAGATGATAATGCATATGTGGTTTGTTTGAACAACAAACAAATGCATGAAGCGCTCAAACGATTATGGGCTCTAGACGAGTGTAGTCTACCAGCCGTGAGATCGAAAGAGGAGGAATTACTTGAAAGAAACTTTGTCAATACGTATAGACGTGACAAAGAAGGAAGATTTATTGTCACCATTCCTTTGAGAGAAGCGTGGAGAGAGATAGGCACTACCGAACTTATAGCGAGAAGGCGGTTTTTCGCCTTAGAAAGAAAACTAGAGAGAGATCCAGATTTGAGAGAGAAGTATGTTGACTTCATGAGAGAGTACGAGAGCAAAGGACATATGACACCAGTTGTTGGTGCGTCACGAGCGAGAATTGTATATCATATACCACATCACTGTGTCACGAAAAAATTCAGAGTGGTGTTTGATGCGAGTTGCAAAACAACCATGGGCGTCTCACTTAATGAAGTGCAGATGGTTGGAGAAAAGCTGCAGAAAGATCTGCATGAAATTCTGATGCGCTTCCGAAGGCACAGAATTGCGATTAGTGCGGACATCAAGATGATGTTCCGTATGGTAAAAATTGCGAAAGAACAATGGGATTTGCAGCGAATATACTGGAGAGAGAGCCCTCAAGAGCGATTGAGAGAGTATTGGCTAACCGTAGTTACCTACGGTATGGCTTCATCAGCCCACAATGCGGTGAGAGCACTTATTCAATGTGCGAAAGATTCAGAGACAGACTTTCCGACAGCGTCGAAGATTATTAGAGAAGACTTTTATATGGATGACTGCACTACGGGTGCGGACTCAGAGATAGAAGCAATCAGATTATCAAAAGAGATAGATCACATCCTTAAGGGTGCTGGGTTTGAGCTGCGAAAATGGAATTCAAATTCCAAAGCGCTTATGGAAGACATGAGCTACGATAAAAGAGATTCAGTAATATTTAGAGAAGACGAAGGAACTTCAATATTGGGTTTGAAGTGGCTACTTGCGAAAGATCAATTTACCTTTGAGGTGAAATCACCTATAACAGAGAGCACGATTACGAAGAGAAAGATAGTTAGCTGTGTGGCTCAGCTTTATGACCCCAATGGCTATATATCACCTGTGACTATTTTGGGAAAGATTCTCATCCAAGATGTTTGGCGATCCAAAGCAGATTGGGATGATTAACTAGCGAAAGATATTCTGGATAGATGGAAAGAGCTATGGAGAGAGATAACTTGCTTAGAGCAATTCAGAATCGAGAGATGGATAGGCTCATCCCCTGGTATACCAATAGAGATACATGGGTTTTCAGACGCATCTGAAAAAGCCTACGGTGCAGTGATCTATGTCAGATCAGAACACCCAAATGGGGAAATCTGGTCTACGCTACTACAAGCGAAAACTAGAGTAGCACCGTTGAAGACGGTGACGATACCGAGACTTGAACTAGCTGCAGCAGAGCTGCTAGGGAGATTGGTTGAGAATGTGAAAGAGACCATGGAATGGCGAGAGATTAAATATACACTTTGAACAGACTCAGTGGTAGTGCTACACTGGATAAACAAGCAACCTTGCGAATTGAAAACGTTTGTGGCAAATAGAGTTGCATCAATACAAACGAACACAGAGATAGATAGATGGAGACATGTTGGAACCAGCGTTGCCGCCAAAAAAAAAAATTTCGTGCCACACTCTTTGAAAAAACGTGCCATTTGTGACATTTTCGTGCCATATGAAAAAAAACTCAAGTTATTCTTTAAAAATAAATTTTAATTAATTAATTAAATACTATTACAAACAAATAACAAACAAAAATAGGTATTTTCCAGAAACAGGAGTTTTTGGCAAGTTCATGATAATAATAACATAATAAGTTATAAAGCTTTGTTATAATAAGTTAAATAAATAAATTAGCTGGAGGTTTGAAATTTTGACAATTATAAGGCTTAATAACTTCATTATATGTCATTATAGCATTAATTGTTTTGTATGACAGTCTGTTATTGTTGTTTGTTTTAATATTATTTAGCCTTGAAAACACTCGCTCTGCTGATGCACTTCCATGAGGCAAACTAAGAAGAATCAACATAAATTTTGAAATATTAATGAACATTCCTTCGTCAATATCGTTTTTTAATTTGTACAACTTAACCTAGAACGTTTTTGAATCTTCAAGAAAAATACTTTCGGCTAGTCCAATCTCAAACATTTTTCTTATTTCGCCAAAAAGAACATCTTTCTCGCACTCTACTAGATGAGAAAATTGTGATACCAAAATATTGAAGTGTGGCAAAATACTTTGTATGTTTGGATTATTTTTTAAAAAGGTTGAGTCAATTATCTTAAAAGCATTTATGTAAAATAATGAAAAAAACGTGCCATATTGAAACTTTTCGTGCCACCGTGCCACGAGAAAATTTCCGTGTCAAAATGGCACGTTCGTGCCACTTCGGCAACGCTGGTTGGAACAAAAGAAAACCCTGCTGATTTATTAAGCAGAGGAATGAGAGCATCGGAACTGGTAAAGAGCGAATTATGGCTACATGGGCCACAATGGCTAAGTCAACCCCATTCGCGATGGAAATCTGAGAAGTTTGTGCCAAACGTTTCAGATGGGGGGAGGGACGAGATGAAAGTTATGACTGTCATCAGCATTGATGAAGCATTGTCCATAACTACGAGAAAGACGAGAGAGAGGGTGCTGGTACATGAGTACGTCAGCACATTAGAGAAAGCAATAAATGTGATAGGCTATGTATTCCGTTTCACGGAAGCAGTTAAGAGAAAGGGATTGGATGGCAAGAGAAAGGGACGTGGAGAGCTGAGGAGGCTATCCGTGCGTCAGAAGAGAAAGAGTGAGAATAGGCCAATCCAATTAACATCTGAAGAGAAAGAAAAAGCGATAGAATATCTGTTACGGACAGAACAGCAGAGATATTTTGCGAAAGAGATTGCTTCGCTTAAAAGCAAGAGCAATCTACCAGAGAGAAGCAGCATTGAATCGCTGAAACCTATAATGGATAGAAGAGAGATTCTGAGAGTAGGAGGACGGTTGGAAAGATCAGAGCTAGAATATGGAAAGAAGCATCCAGCCATTGTACCAAATGGCTCTCGGCTGGCATGGCTTATTATAGACAGTGCTCATAGAGCAACGAAGCATGGAGCCGTCCAGGTGATGATGCATCAAATAAGAGAAAGATTCTGGATAACAAAATTGAGAAGCGAGTCGAGAAGATATTTACACAAATGCTTAGTTTGTGTGCGACATAACCATCGGTTTGAAACACAGCTGATGGCTGATTTGCCGAGAGAGAGAGTGACACCTGGGAAAGCGTTTCTTCATTCTGGCGTAGATTACGCAGGACCATTCGTGGTGAAGATGATAGATAAAGCTGGAGAACGAATGACTACACAGAAATGTTGGATTTCTGTGTTCGTGTGCCTGAAGACCAGAGCAGTGCATATAGATTTGGTGTCGAGCTTGTCATCGATTGCCTTTATTGCGTGCTACGAAAGATTTATTGCCCGAAGGGGCAGATGCGAGAGAATATATAGCGACAATGGCACAGCCTTTGTTGGAGCAGCGAAAGAGTTGCAAAAAGCGAAAGAGAGCTGGCATAGGAAGGAATCATTGGACTTCCTAGCAGCTAAAGGGACAGAATGGAGATTTATGACACCAGCAGCGCCACATCAGGGCGGCATTTATGAGGCTGCCGTCAAATCGATGAAATTCCATTTGGCAAGAGTGATAGGAGCGAAAATACTGACATACGAGCAACTTTTAACGCTGACCGCCGGTATCGAGGCGATCCTGAACTCGAGACCGCTTCAAGCGATTAGTGATGATCCTAATGACCTGCAGGCGCTAACGCCGGGACATTTTCTGGTTGGGGAGCCGTTAGTACTCCCGTTGCCATTCGTGACTGGAGAGATATCAAACACTCATGGTGCGAGACTATGGAAAGAGAGAAAGGTAATGCTCACGCATTTTTGGAATAGATGGAGAGAAGAGTACTTGGTGACTCTACTTGAGAGAAAGAAATGGAGAAGAGAGAAGCATGGGCTTCAGATAGGACAACTATGTATTATAAAGAGCGAGAATTTCCCACCGTCGGCATGGGCGTTGGGAAGAATCAAGAGACTGATCAAAGGGAAAGATGGACTGGTGCGAAGCGTGGAAGTACAGACTGCGACCAATCAGCTGACAAGGCCGGTGCAGAAAATTTGTATCCTTCCGAATGGAGAATGAAATTGAGAATTGTTTTTTTGTTATGTTAAATAATTATTATTTATTTTATTTATGAGAAAGAAAAAGTAAAATGTAATAGGGTGGAAAACCGTAGGTTTTCGCCGGGACTGTATCGAACGGAAGCTCATATATCGAGCAAAAAGCTATATGAGCTTTGGTTCGATGTTCGAGACTTGTTTTGGTGAATTTCCCTTCTGTGAAAGAGGAAAATTCACCCTAGAGTAGTTAGTTGAAATGTAGCAAGCGAAGCGATAAGTCGAATAAAGCGGAGATAGATAGTGGTTTTTCTGGCATTAAGCCTTTTCCACTCTAAAATGGTGCGTTTTATTTATTATTTAATATTGGCTATATTTCTTCTCCTGAGCTCGAAACAGAGTTAATCATTAATAAATCATCTATTGTAATTTTTGTTCCAACCATTTTCTAGCTTTCTTTGGATTTTTTTTATATAAGTCTGTCAAACAGTTTTTAAGAAAGAATTAAAAAAAAAATTTATGCAATTTTCGGTCTTAAGAAAAGAAGGCTGTAGGTGAACAGACAGACAGAATTGTGAGACCCACTCATTCGACTTTCTCTGGTTACACCTTACACATGAAATCCTTAAAACTCAAAATTCAATTGGATATAAAATATTTTTTTTTGAAAATTCAAAAACCCAACTCTTTTTTTTTTATATTGGTTTCTGTGATGGTATGAAAGAATAGACTGAAAAAAATCAAAATAAATCCAAATAAAATGAGCGCATCTTTGTTTTTTTATTTTTCTTACTTAAATACATAGTTTTTTAATTACACAACTAAAAAAAATACAAAAAAATATTTAAAATTGGGTCCATTTTCAGAACCGCCAAAAGTCAGATCTTGATCTGCAAGCGACTTCTCAGTTCGGGCCTATTGCACCAACTACAATATACAAGTACAAATTTGTGATTAAAAAAAAATTATATATAAAAAAAACTCGATTTTTTACAAATTTGTTAAAAAAATGCTTGTAATCACAATTTTGTAAGATGGTGCAATAGGCCCCAGATCAGAAAATCATCGCAAACATAGTGCAATGGAAACTTTAGGTGGACAACATGGAAGCAGTTCCATTCTACGCTGACCAAGGGTTAGTCTACCACCGTGGTTAAACCTTAACAACACTGAACAACCGGGGCTGTAAAATACTGAGGCGAAAAAGTTAAACAACTTTAAATATTAAATTTTATATTTATTTCAAATTTTAACAATGTGTAACAGTAGCCTTGGGAGCATTTAATTCAGATTGAAAACGATAAAATAACATTATCAAAATAAGAATTAGCTAACATTTTAATTTTCATTTAGTTTGGAGCCTACTACTTGGCAAAGTTTTACATTCCAAAAAAAATAATTTGCCTTGTACCCTCACGGAACATATAGACGTGTTCTATGCTTGTTTTCAGCTTAAGTGAAGCTTTTGTGCAGCCTACGTTGATTTCATATTTACGTAAACTTTTTGCGAATCACCCTTTATATTGAAAAAAAATTAAATTTAAGTAGAATCATGCATTTAATTGAAATGCAGTTTAAGGGTCCATGGAACTGTGTTTTATTTAAATTTTAATTTATTGGTTTTGAATTTTTGGAATGAAGTATTTTGAATACTTATTTAAAATTACTTTTTATATTAATAAATGCATAAATTCATGCAAACTTGCTTGAAACTACACACATTTAAATTTTAATTGCATTTATTTTAAAAATTTTCCATTTAAAGTATATAAGTGGTACTCAGGCACAAATCGAACGGACTTAGAGAAAACGTTTTTGATTCATGAAGCAAAACAATAATTTTTATTTTGTTTGTTGTGAATTTAGAAAACCCAAAACCTGGGCCTTCATCGCGTAAGACGACGATCGTTTGACGACGTCGTTTGAACGATTGAATTGCTTCATGTAACACATACAAACTTGAATCGTCTGGAAGATGTCGTTAAGACGATTCAACTTTAGCTTCACGTAACTTGTTGAACTTGCAAATATGGTCGACAATTATCGTCTCAAACATTTTGTGGATTTTTTGAATTTTTGAAAGTTTTTTTTTTATTTTAAATTAATTAAAATTGTTATTTTTCGATGATAATGAAAGCAAATCAACTATCGAATTAATGCCAATGCGAAGGACACTATGTCGATTTCTTTTACACACTATGTAAAACACTTTTCAAATAAGGATTAGAAAATTTTGATCACGATTTTTTTGGTGTGAAGGAACGTGAAATCTGCGGAGAGATCGAAATCTTCACACAGAATAATTGATTTCTCATATGTAAAGGAAATCGACATAAGGAATACATCGGATCCTCTCTCATTTCCAACGAAAACTTTAGTTTGATTACAATCAGACAGCGCAAATGACATTTGTTGCTTCTTGATGTTCTCAAACTGTGAACGATGGACGACACGACCGAACAATGCGATTGGAACATTACACGAAGCAAACTTTTGACGACGTCGTGTTCGACAGTCGTTTGGACGACGCACAGTGGGTCCTCTCCATACACATCAGTGCTCAAAATACAATTTTTAATTTTTGCCTTAAAAAAAATAATAAAAATGCATAATTAATATACATTATTATAGCACATGTCATTTGTAAGTATTATCTTCCCTCTCTGTCTAATGGCCAAGTTACAGTACATTCAAGTTGACTCTTTGTCATTGGTTTTTATTAGACATGCGCAAGTTTTAATTTTGTGTAGTTTTATTTTATTTTTAAAAGTTAACTCCGTTAAACAAAAAAAAATTAAAAATATGTTGTTTGTTCAAGAAGGCATGTAGATTGCAAATACATTTTTATTTTCGATTGAAAGGTGTTACTTAGTGTATAAAATACATAAATGGATGACGGGTTTACTCACGGGCAATGAAATTTTTAAAATGATTTTTTTTTAACTGGCGCAGAGAACTTTTAAATCTAAGTATACAGCATGAAAGAAGAAATATTTGTTATTAAAAATCCGAAGACAGAAGTAAAAGTTAGGTGCGCCAGTTTGAAATATCACTGTTTGAGTTCGCGGTTGAATAAATAGATAATACAAAGGCCGACAAAAAATGTTGGTAGTGGATGTTTAGCTAAAATGTGAGTATGTGGGCTTATAGGTAGCTTTATCATGATATCAAATCCGAAAACTCCGGCAGGTTTTTTTCTCAACTTTGGGTAGGGGGTAGGGGTGAAGTTCAAAACTATCTATTTTTCCTATCTTTGTTCCAGGAATGTAACCACTTATATAAATATAAAATTTAAATATGCAGTTTGATGCTCTGTAATTAAACCTAAGCTAACATACCTTAGTATTGACCATCCGACTGATAGAACTTAAAATATAAGCTTTTTAGTGAGTCATATCGATTTTTTTGTTAATTTTTTGCTTAATATAAGATCGGTTTTCAGATACATGCGGAAGAATTTAGGTGTTCTTTCCCAGAAACAGCTCGACTTTACGTGAAGCTCTGTCCTTGGTATCCCATGACCACAAGTCTGCACCAAATCCTTATCAATGAAAGTGAAATAATGACTTATGCCCTACTTCCAATTAGCCAGTTATCCGAAGAATACCAGGAGGTGCGAAATAGAGATTTTCATATATCGGCAACAATTCAGCGGGAAGACATCACAAAAGAAAGAAGTATAACATGTGAGATGTTATAAATAGGTTGTTTATCTCTGCCAATCCCTTAATAACATCGCGCACAACGACAGTCATTCACCGAAAAATGTTTTATTCTGAAGTCATAAATATGTTACTCGAAGAACAATTATTGTTTTCTTAAAATAAATCAATCAATAACCTTGAAAATGTTTACTATGGTCAGAACTATATTCATTATTAATAATATTTTCATTTTTAACAGCAGTTAGTATCTATTTATAACAGTTCTTAGCATTTGAAACAAGATTTTGAATTTTGAGCACTGCTTAGTATGAAGGGGACCCACTGTGCGACGCACGATCGTCTTAAAAATTACGCGATGAAGGCCCTAAATTTCTTAACGAAAACTTTGAAATGTAATATAAGTGAAATCACAACACAAACAATGAAGAAGTGGTGTTCATGAATATCGAAATAAAACCATTGCCAATGAAACTTGGGTCAAGTTGATTTATTCGAGCTGCGTTAAGCAATAAACAGAGCTTTTTGACTTTTAAACTTTAGGTTTTTTTATTTACTTTTTTTAGATATTTTTTTTACATGAACAATTTGAAAATACGCTAAGGTAAGAAGAGTGAAAAAATCTATGTATAACCACAGAAAGTTCAATATGTTCTTTCACACTTCTTTTTAAATAATTTTTGTTTCTGTTGTAGTTATATTAAAATGAAAATATGGCACTGAATGGTTCAAGTTTTGAGTAAACATATAATTTATAGTCTCTGCTTTTGTCACGCAGATGATGGTGCAATATATCGGCCAAATAGATACATAGTTGTTTCGGCGCAGGACATAAGTCCCGGAGACAAAGTCCTGAATTTTTAGTCGAAAATGGGACATAAGTCCCGAATGAATCAAAACAATTTAATATACATATTTTTATTATAGAATATTAAAAAACTTTTGAGATCACGAGTTCTCAAATAATAAAATACAATTGGATTTTATAACTTCTATAATAATATTTAAAAAAAATACAATAGGTACATATTTATATATACATATGTATGTATGTACATTTTTTAATTTTTACTTGCGACTTATAGGCACTACCTATAAGGCAAGTTATGCATTCGGAAAAAAATCGAACTCGAGATTTTGATCAAAGTTGACATTACGATAATAGCGAAGACCAAAAAAGTGGGTCTGTCTTTTCGACTACAGCTAAACGGCTCGGCCGATTTTCCTTTAACTTGGTAGATATGGATTTTATTTTTTCCCCCCGGATGTTTTTTGATTTGATTTTTTAAGACCAAAAATAACGGTACCTGCCATACGATTTTTTTCGAAATTTTATAAATATTTTTTTTATCAAAAACTGTCCCACAGATTTTTTTTTTTTAAATTCATAAAATTTTATTTTGTTAAACCTAGGTAATAAATGAAAAAAAAATTCCAAAAAATTATTAGTTTTGGTACCCCCCTTGGAACCATTTTTTTTGTTTTTGAATTTCTCAAAAACGGTACAACCGATTTTGATCATTTTTTTTATGTTAGGGCTCCCCAGCAGTTTCAATTTTATTTTTTTTTAGATTTTTAAAAAAAATTTCAAATTTTTTTTTCGAAAACTCAATATTTCGAAAACCCCATGCTCGATTTTTTCAAACCTTGTTACATGAAAGTTTCTTAAAATAATCTACAAGATATGAGAACAAAAATTTATTTTACCTAAAAATAACTGTACCCTCCATACAAATGTTGAAAAATGCTTTTCGAAAATCGTATTTTTCTCGAAAACGGTTCCGAGAATTTTGCTTAAATTTTTAGTCTTTCGATTAATTTCTAAGATAAATAATTAAATACAAAAAAAATTGAAAACAAGACATTACTGACTGTACCTACCATAGAACGATTTTTTAAAATTTTGAATTTCTCATTATCGAAATAACGGATTTTAATGAAATCTTTTATAGAGATGCTTCTAAAAACTTTAAGAAACATTGCATTACAAAACTTAAAAAAAATAGTTTTTGAATTTTTGAAAAAAAAAAATTATTTTTTTTTTTTTTTGGAAAATTCGATATCTCAAAAATGGGTCAATATTTTTTTTGGAAATTTAATTTTCATTCGTACAATAATAAAAACCTAAAGTTGAAGTGCCAAGTTTTCTTTTTAAATATTTAAAAAAAAAAATATTTATAAAAAAACTTAAAAAATGATGATAATTTTATCCTTATGAACAGTTTTTTCTAATAACATTCGTTTTTAAACTTCCTAGTCTATTACATAGGAGCAAGTTCGTGCGACCCAGTCTTGCATTTTATTTTACTTGCGATATAGGTACTATAGGGCAAGTTCTGCAGTTTGAAAAAATATCGAACTCGAGATTTTGATCAAAGTTGACATTACGATAATAGCGAAGACGAATAAAGTGGGTCCGACAATTCCGTCTGTCTGTCTGTCTGTATGTTTATATGTCCGTATGTCTGTTTGTCTGTACCTCGATCTACAGCCTAAGCCACTAGACCTATTTCCTTCAATCCCGGTAGTTAAGGGTCTTCGGTGATTCCCTAGAGGGGAAATTGAAATTTTTTTTAGCTCCAAAACTAACGGTACCCCCATACACCCGTAATGCAAAATCTTATTTATCTCGAAAACGGCTCTAACGATTTTGATAAAAAAAATTATGTGTGGTAGGGTAAACTACCTATTGACCGACCCCCTTTCAGTAATGGTCACCTATGACTGTTTTTTTTTTTCATTTTATTAAGGTTTTCTGTTGCTGGATACTGCCGAGGCTATTTTTAACGTGTTTAGACGTGCAAATGTCATAACAAAAGACTTCAATTAATATTTTGTAGTCAATCGTTGACGTGTAATTAAAGATGTAAGTTGAGAACCTCTGTAAATCAAAGAAAGCTTGTGAATTCCTTAAGAAACACTGAAGTATAAATCAGTATTTTATTAATTTATCCGTGTTTCTTATATATGGGACAGTGCATATTATTTCAAAACAATAATTAGTGGATCTATTTGTTACCTTTTTTTTTGTTGAAATAATAAAATAACTTAATTTAATAACGTGGGGTGTTCATAACTAAAATATAATGTTCAATAAATTCAGTGACCGACAGGGGTGTCTATTACTGGCGCGATTAGAGGTTTTTGAGGATGTTAGTTACGGACACCATCGTTTTTGTCTTTCTTGTTTCCTTACATTATTTACAAACCGCTTTTTATATTGCTATAAAGCCACATTTTTCAGGAATTTATTACAAAATGTCTGGGCAAAATTTGTTTAAAAAGAAGATTTGTAAAATACAAGTTAAAAAAAACGTTTACTTTCAGAAACTTTCATGGTACATGTGCAAAAACAGAAAAATACATTAGCACCTTTCTTTGCCCATCTTTAAGATAGATTACTTTACTAGTGATATTAACGTATTGATTAATTACAATATTTATATAAATATTTTTAATTCAGTAACTAACTATAACTAACATTCAAATTATATTATTTTTTTTAATTGCAATTACTTGTTGAAAACAGTTTAAGTTATCTACTTTACATTTTTATTTTCGTTTTATTCATAATTTTATAAGTACCTACCTACTGCATAAAAAGATTTTATATACATATGTATAATATCCCCGCATTAAGGGTTTGTAATTAAATGGATTTCTTGTATACATATTAGGGTGTGTCAAAGTGCTCAACTATGGTATTTTCAAATGTAATAGCTTTTAAATGTTGCATTGCTTATCAAAATTAAATCCTGCGTTTACAATTATTTTCATTTTAATTAATATCTTTGGCTCGCTCAAAAATAGGATGAAATCCAAAAAAAAATGATTTTTCGAGATTTTTGAAATATGTGTTGTTTTAAATTGCACCGTGTGCATACAAAAAAATTATATAAAATATTTTTAGTCTTCCAAGTCAAAGATAATTGCAAGGAAACACTTTAAAGCTTATATTTGATTAAATTGAACACTTGATAAAGAAGCTATCAAATAATAAAAGAAGGAAGAAAAATCATTTTTTTATTGGAAATCGTTTTTTTTTTTTACAAAAAAAAATTCTTAAAAATCAACGGAACCACCTACAATATCGTGGTGTATCTTTTTGTAAAGACAAAAATTCTTTATTTATTTTGTTTAGTTTTGTTTTTTAATAAACGTAAAAAAAAAAAAATTTACTGTAAATTAAATTTTTTTTTTCAACTTCAACCGATTTGAGCGAGCCAAAGACGAACGATATCTTATTTTTTTTTTACTCGTTCTTAAACCTCAGACCCTAATACAACCTTTGGGCACTATTACATTTAAAAATTAGAGTACTTTTTTGCGGCCATACAAAAGTGACACACCCTAATACATATGTACGTAGATGTATCTTTTTGTTTTTGTGCGTATTAATATTTATTTATCTTATATTTTAGGCAAAAATTATAGTACTTTGAAAAACCTTCCAAGTTAAATATATTCTGTTTTTATTTCGGTGTCGGTTTTGGTGAAAACCAAATTTAAAACAGAAGTTTTCGCATACATT
Organism: Chrysotoxum bicinctum; assembly: GCA_911387755.1. Classification (NCBI taxonomy): domain Eukaryota; kingdom Metazoa; phylum Arthropoda; class Insecta; order Diptera; family Syrphidae; genus Chrysotoxum; species Chrysotoxum bicinctum. Next base: position 75,623,119 of record OU426989.1, read on the forward strand.
TTTGATGAACCACAAGAAAAAGGGTGTCCGTAAATAGTATTCGACGGGTGTCGGTTACTGAAAAAAAGGTGTCCGTAACTAAAAAATTGGTAAGCTTTTACGATTTTGTGTTTTATTTATTTTTGGAATTTCGTTCATATTTATTTCTTTAATATTGTAAAAGAAATTATTAACAGTTATAATAATACACACAAATCATTAAAATCGATCCAGCGAAAGAAAAGTTATGAATTTGCAAACTCAAAATTTCTCTTAAGGGTGTCGGTCACTGGGTGTCTTACCCTATTATGGACATGGACTTCATTTTAGTCAAAAAAAATTTGGGGCAAAATGTTATTAACGTTACCTGTCATATAGAACCGTTTTTTAGATTTTCGACTTTCTCATTAACGGCTCTAACGATTTTAACCAAAAAGTTTCAGTTTAAAATAATATTGTATATAAAAATATTCGAAGAAATATTTTTTGGGTTTTTTTTTTTAAATTTGTTTTTTTTTTTGAAAAATCAATATATTCAAACCCTATGTACGATTATTTTTTGAAATTATTTCCTAAAATTTATATTATTAAATACTTAAAATTCGCATCCCACATTTTTTTCTTGAAAAATTTTAAAGAAATTTCTTATACAAAAAATTTATTTAATAATAAAACGATTTTTTAAAGGTTGTTTCAATAAATTCATACTTTTCTAGAAATCAGACGGCAATTTCATGCATTTGAACATTATTATCTCATTAAATCCATGTTTTATATTTTATAAAATGTATCTTAAATTACAAAGTACTTTTACATAAGAGCAAGTTCGTGCGATCCAGTCATGTATTTCATTTAATTTGAAAAGGAATTGTATAAATCGGAGTTTTAAGGAATTTGAGAAAAAATATAATAAGGCTGAACATTTTTGGGAATTTCATCAAATAAAAATGACAAAATCGCACGAATTATGTATAGTATATGCCTATCGTATTTTTTTAAATATGATTAAAGAAGTTATAAAATCCAATCCAATAAAAACCAAAACAGACGAAATCTGCCGGTGACATATACACTTGGTAGTTGTAATTGATTGTTGTTACTCGAATCTCAGGCTACAATCGTGTGATGAAAAACATGATGTTAATGTATTAATTTGCTTGTCTTGTCAACTAGGCAGACTATATGTAATCAATCTTAATTAATGGTAACCAATTAAATCTAATCTAATATAGTCTACCTTTATGAAATCCGTAAAGATGGTATCGACTTGGTATCCACATTCAATAGCATTACCCACGTAACTATGAAGTACAGCATTAAAATCGTTCCACTGTGTTTTCGTAATCATATCGTTGCCTTGTTAGAGTGCACAGACTTACAGAAGGCTTATCAACAAATTTAAATATGCCATCACGTGTACAGAATACTATATACACGTGACAGTCTTATTAAATTATTACAACTTACGTTTCTCTTATGAAAAGCTTTTGTTCCAACTTCTCCATGGACATGTCCAATAATTTAATTTTATGATTCTTTTGTTGGTACAATTTTACTGATATATTGATTGCTTCGAAAAATGTTGCACTGCAGCATTTTATTCAAAAAATATGCTACCCATGCAGATGCAAATGTCCATATTACTTATTTGTAAACTTTTGTCCCCGCAAATATTATCATATTGAAATTGCAAATTTACCTCCCATAAATTACCACTTGTTTTAATGGCGCTACAGAAATAAGAGGAAAACAGGAACAAAAGAAAATATTTTATGAAACATTAAGCACCGGAATAATTTTTCATTAACCAAGCAATGAATTTGTATATTGTTTTGCACTTAAATTATTTGTGAAGTGTGTTTTTTTTTGTAACAAAGGTATTTAAATTAAACGAGAAGCTACCTACTATAGGAGGTAGGTAGGAGTACTCTTGGTTGCATTCAGGTTTTTCAATATTAATGATGTTTGTTTTCACTGGCGCCATAAAATATAAAATCCAGAAATATTAAAAACACTTTATCCTGAAATCATAGCTCATTGACAATTAATTAAAACAACAATGGGCAACAACTACACCGTCGTCGTCGTTGCGTTGGATAGAGCCAGAGCCATTGGTGTGTAATTAAACATTTCAATTTATTTCGTAAAAAAGTGTCTTTAATTTTACCAAACCATCAAAATGCGAGGGAAATTAATAATAACAGGATGTAATTCCACATCCTGTATTTTGGACACCGTGACTATGCGTGATAATTTTAAAATGTATTTTAATTGTTGTGGTGACTAAAAATACCAGTTTTAAAGTTAACATTGAAATTGGTTAAACCTCCCGCCTGGACATATGTATGCGTTGTATGTCGAAAGCCGCCATTATTAAAGTATACACGGATGCAGCCCCACCACATATCCGTTGTTCAAGTCCTTGTTTATGAATTTGCCTCTTTGTTTATTTGAATCGATTTGCGTTGTCTGTATGGTGAGTGACACAAAGCCGCAAGCTATTTAATTTGCACACGCTCAATGAACGAAAATCAACTCACTGGCTGGGCCATTGTCTATCGTCCTTATGGTTTATGGACCGGCATTCGGAGAGCACTAAAATGTTCCACAGGGTTTCTGGATGAGTACCTATAGCCTGTCCAATCTAAAAATAGTATAAAAACCACTTCCAACCCCTCTTCCTCTCATGCAAAACCATCCATAATGGTTCAATTATTTTTCCACCCTATTAAACTGGCAATTTTCTGCTTCTGATAATTTTTGTAATGTAGGTATAGTGTAGGGTAAGGTATTCTCGAGGCCTAGATCGACCGACTGACCGGCCAAATATGCTGGGTTTAAAAATCTCGCTGTTGGCAGTGAGGGATGAAAAGATAAGCAAAGAGTTTGGGCTTCTCAGAGCTGTTTCTGAATCAGGGGCGGAATTCACTGAATTTATTTCGAAATTGTATGCCTTCAAAGTTAATTCAGGTTCAAGTTCAATAGAATATAATAGAAACTTATACAACAGGCTTCACGTAGCTAAATGGTCTTAAACTTCAAGCTGTTCGGGATTTGTGGGTAATATACAAATAGGGTAAAGGTGGGTGATATGAAAACTTTTCAATATTTCTCCCTTACTTTACTATTTAGGAAGTTTGGGAAGATTTTAAAGGAGATAACGATACACATTGATTTTGAATGTCTGTATATCATAACGGGAAGGAAATATTGCTTTCAGTAAAGCATTCCACATTCGTATAGTGAATCTCTGAATGTGACAGTCCGAAGTTGGACTCAATGATTAGCTGAATTGTTTAAGGGGAGGAATGTAACTGGCTATTTCACAAGAACACAATTTATAAAAACATCGGAAATTTATAAAAATATCGGAAAATACAGTGGTTTCTCCCAAAAGTCAAAATTTCAATGTTAAGCAAACTAATTTTTTTAATGCAGTAATTATCTATAATAAAGGGACAATAAAATCACAGTAAGGTTTCTTCTCTATAATTAGATGTTGGCAGTCAGTAGCGTCACGAAGTTGAGTGTTTTTTTTTTGCAGTTTTATTAAAAATGTTAATCTGAAAATACGACATTGCGGTATTACAATTTTTGGTTTGTTGTTTTAAGTTAATTTTGAAAAAAATGTGATGTGATAAACAAAATAATAATATTAACGATAGTTTTAAGATAATTTTCTTAAAAAATTTATAAATATTTTTTTATTTCGACCTCTATTGAAAATGGTGCATAATTTGTCTTTTTTCCATATTTCGCGTTTTTCTGTAGAGCCGAAACATCAAATTCCCATAAAATCCCACGATAATTAATATAGAATAATTTAGAGTTATCTTTCCTCTTTAAGAATAGATATGATTTTTTTTTTCCGCAAACTTGCGCAAATTGTAAAATTTTTACCTGAAGTAAAACACTGCATTCCACTTTTTTAGATTCTAGAAATATGATCAAGCGCATTGTCATTTAAAATATTTGGCATACGGTGAAGAAATGTGGGCAAAATAAATGAAATATAGAAAATTTTTAAAGAGACTTACCAAATTAAAAGTTTAGACGTAAAGAAAAAGATAAATTACATAGTCCTTTCATAGAAGGTGGGTGGCTTCTTCACGAAAAAAAAAAAGTATTTTTATGTACAAATAGTGTTTGGCTTAATTTCATCGAAGTCTCTAGTTCTACACATGCGAAAACAGAAGAAAAGTCGCCAAATAATCAAGGTAGACCTAAAAAGCCATTTTTAGAAAGCTCGTCTCGAACTAAGAGGAGACGAATTGCTAAAATCGTTTATGTCGATGAAGATATTGCTTGTGTTTTGAAGCATTGTCAGTCTACAGATAATCTCCAAGTAAAAAACAGCTTGATACAAATGATGCTTTGAAACTTTTGGTTGAAGCAGAATTGTCAAAACATCAGTAGTTACCAAGTTATCCCGAACTTGGTAAGCCAACAAACTGAAGTTGATATTTTTCAGTGCTATGCCAAACACAGAGTCAAAAAACAAGAATATCAAATTTTTCAGATCACACATTACACGAAAAACATCTAGAGTCTTTACTAATACAAATACAAATGCTTTTAACATCAGATCCGTTGCTTTCTAACGAAAGAAATTTAAAAAATATCTAAAAAATCAAAATTATCGAAAGATGTTTTAAATTTATTGCAAAAAATGTTGCTTACATTTAACAAAAATATAAAAATAAATACTTTTTTTAGTGTTTATTCTTTTATTTTCAATAATTCTAAATGAAAATTTGGGTTTTTTTAGCCCATTTTCCTTAGAAACTATGAAAGAATGTCAATATTTTTTTTCTAATAATATTTTTCGAAACCTTATTCTAAATTAATATGTATAAAACCAATCTCAATCTGTGTGCCAAATTTTATCAAAATCCGTTCAATAATTCAAATTTAATTAAAAAAAAAATTCAAATATCAACATCCATCATGTTTTCTTAACAAAATTTTCACCAATTATGTGAAAAGCCAATTTTAACATGTGTACCAAATTTTATAAAAATCTGTTGAGTAGTTCAGATTTTATAGGGTTTTGACCACCTCTCCCATACAAACGGAACCGCACTGTGCGGCGCCGGGCGGGCGGGCGGTGCTCGAGAGATTCAACTGTTTCTGTTAAACTTCCAAGAGACTCAAGTGAGTTATTAAAGCGCCTATACCCAAATATGGGAATTGTATTCGAGCTTTGAACGAATATAACTCTTATAGAAGGGGTGAAAAATTAATTTATTGCAACATCGAATTTTATCTACCTGAATATCATTAAGTCTTAAATCTGTCGAATTGCAAAGGAGCTTATTTCTTAAACCTTAACCCCCACCGTGCTGTAGGTAACTTTAGAAGAGAGACAGGACACACATAAATTTCATTATTATGGCACTGCCACACAAATTTTGCACTTAATTCAGGACATAATGATAAGCCCACGATACACGGTTTTTTTTAATCTGGATATTAGAATTTAAGAATGATTTATATAAAAACATCGTTGTTATAAGAAATTAATGTGAAATATCATTTAATGAATTTTCTTAAATACTAAACATTCTTGAGTAGTTTGAGATAAGAAAGGATGCCATTTGATTTCTTAAACATATATGAATATAAACAAGACGTATAATATATATATATCTAAATTTTCAAATTAAAAAAAAAATATATTAGAATAACTTAAATTTAGTTTTGACTTATCTGAAAGTCATACCTATCATTTAAATTTAATTTATTAAAAAACACATTTTTTATTAATTGTCGTCATCATATCTATTATTTCTTGTAATAAGTATTAAATCTAATATTAAATTATAAAAAAAAAAAATTGTAAAATATAATTGTAATTATATATCTATAATATTACTTCTAAATTGTAACTTTTAAAATAATATCTGGTAATATTTTTATTAGAAATTTTTAAAAATCAATCATAGCCATAGCCAAAAATATTAATGTTATTCTTTATCTATATTTTATAACTAAGAAATTTGTCTAAAATATATTTGAGTGAAATTAACATTACCTAGCCTAACGACTAATTTTAAATCAATGTGGCGGTTTTTACAAAATATAAAAATTTATATAAAATTGCTAAGCATTTATTTAGGAAGAAATGTTGGTACGTTTTAAGTATTGTCCTAACGAAAATTAAATTTAATAAAAATTCATTAACCCGTTTGAAATATCAACCTTTAAAAAAAAATTAATTTGAAATATGTTTAAAAAAAAACAGAAACTTTTTAAAAATGTCTGCATTGAAAAATTTAATTTAAGCCCGTTATGCCGAAATGAATGAGAACGTTAAAAATTAAAACTACTGCAAAAAAAGTCTTAATATAAAAATTATTTTGATTCCAACAAAAATGATTATAAAAATGTTAGGTTTTCGGAAACCACTTTTTTACATTATTTCCATGGTGGATACCGTTATTTAAAAGAACAAAGTTTTCTACATCTAGTAGTTGTCAAGTTTCAAAAAATCGATCATGTGGATTTCGAGTTTTCAAAATAAATATTTTTTTTTTGGTAAATTAAACAAACATGATTAGTTAAACTTTTTATGAAGTGCAGCAAATAAAATAAAATGCACGACTGGGTCGCACGAACTTGCTCGACTAGTAATTTTGAAAACGAATATTATTAGAGAAAACTGTTCATAAGAATAAAATTCATTATTTAAGAAAAAAATTTGGTACGGCAACTGAAAGTTTTTATTATTGTACGAACAGAAATTAAATTTCAAAAAAAAAATATTGAGCTGTTTTTGAAATATTGAATTTTCCAAAAAAAAGAATATTTTTTTTTGTTTTCAAAAATTCAAAAAAATATTTTTTTTTCTTAAAGTTTTGAAATACAATGTTTTTCAAAAATTTTTAGGAGCTTCTCTTTAAAAAATTTCATTCAAACCCATTATGCAAATGATTTTTAACATTTGTATGGTGGGTAGCGTTAGTTATAGGTAAAATAAATTTTTTTTTCTCATATCTTGTAGTTTATTTTGAGAAACTTTTATTTCTAAAATTAAAAAAAATAAAATGCACGACTGGGTCGCACGAACTTGGTCCTATGTAATAGACTAGGAATTTTAAAAACGAATGTTATTAAAGAAAACTGTTCATAAGGTTAAAATTAATTTTTTTAAATTCTTTTTGTAGTAAGAGATAAAAACAGAATGCTATGCAAATATGAATTTATTCAAGAACAAAAATTATAAGTCGTTGTAGTGGTTCCTTAAAAAAATAAGCTTTTATGTACAAAATTTTTAAAACATTTTTAAGAACAAATTTTGGTACGCCATCCTTAAGCTTTTATTATTGTACGAATAAAAGTCTAATTTCCAAAAAAATATACTAAGCCGTTCTTGAAATATCGAATTTTTCAAAAAAAAAATGACTTTTTTTCTAAAAATTGAAAAAATATTTTTTCTTAAGTTTTTAAATGCAATGTTTTTTAAACTTTTTTGGAGCTTTTTTATAAAAAATTTCATTAAAATCCGTTATGTCGATAATGAGAAATTCAAAATTCGAAAAAATCGTTCTATGGTAGGTACAGTCAGTAATATCTAGGTTAAATTTTTTTTCATTAAATTATAGATCCTAAGGATTAATCAAAAGAAAAAAAATTTTAACAAAATTCTCGGAACCGTTTTCGAGAAAAATACTATTTTCGAAAACCATTTTTTAAAATTTGTATGGAAGGTACCGTTAGTTTTAGATGAAACAAAATTTTTTTCTCAAATCTTGTAGATTATGTTAGAAAACTTTTTTTTGTTAAGTTTGAAAAAAATCGAGCATGGGGTTTTCGAAATATTGAGTTTCCAAAAAAAAATTTTGATTTTTTTTTTCAAAAATCCAAAAATCTAAAAATTGAAAATTTGAATATGCAATAATATTCAAACTTTGGAAGAGCTTTGGCATAAAAAAAATTATTTAAATCGGCTATACCGTTTTTGAGAAAATCAAAAACAAAAAAAATAGACCCAGGGGGGCTACCAAAAATAACAATTTTTTGTAAAATTTTTTTCAACCATTAGCTAGTTTTAACCAAATGAAATTTTAAAATTTTTTTTTTTTAAATTCTGTGGGACAGTTTTTGAGAAAAAAAAATATTTATAAAATTTCGAAAAAAAAATCGTATGGCAGGTACCGTTATTTTTGGTCTTAAAACAAAACAAAAAAAAAAACGTCCGGGGGGAAAACATTAAGACCCATATCTACCAAGTTTGAAGAAAATCGGCCGAGCCGTTTAGGCTGTAGTCGAACCGACAGACAGACAGACAGACAGAATTGCGAGACCCACTTTTTTGGTATTCGCTATCATCGTAATGTCAACTTTGATCAAAATCTCGAGTTCGATTTTTTTTACGAATGCATAACTTGCCTTATAGTACCTATAAGTCGCAAGTAAAAATGTAGCATGGAGTATTCGAAATATTGAGTTTTGAAAAAAAAAAAATTTTTTTTTTTAAATCCTTAAAAAAATGGTTCCAAGGGTGTGTCGTTAATAACCATTTTTTGGAATTTTTTTTCAGCTATTACCTAGCTTTTACTAAATGAAATATTTCTATTTTTGAAATCTGTCGAAAAGTTCTTGGGAAAAAAATATTTATGAAATTTCGAAAAAAAATTCGTATAGCAGGTACCGTTATTTTTAGTCTTAAAAAAAGAAAAAAAAAAGTGTGGGGAGTGGGAAATAAAAATAATATCCACCAAGCTTAAAGAATTTCGAGACCCACAAGTAAGAAAAATAAAAATATATAATACAACTTACATATTGTGCAAGGTCAAAATTCTTTAAATTGAGACACATTTCAAAAAAAATATATATCCGACTTATATCGTTGGAGTCCTTTTCCTCGTAGAGAACCTTACAACAATCAACAATTTTTGTATGCCTGTTGTCGACAGGAATGGAGGGAAGCTACAATTTCTTGACAGTTCAAATGGCTTAAATGAGAAACACCTTTCGTGACAAGAGATACTCTTGAAAAATTTGTGACTTCCTCCCAAGAGGCGGTACCCAAAAAAAAAATTGTTTTTAGTTTTACGCGACAGCGTTTGTGAATCGAGCCCATATCTCTGGCATGACAATTAAATGCACTAATGCCAAGGGAAATTCAAGAGATTAGTGTAACTCAGAATGTCTGGCCGTCACATTTTCAAATTTTTCAAATACATATAACTGAAGGCGTCTTGTATTTAAATTTTCCTTTCGAGGTGGTCAAATCCTATCAATTGAGATACATTTGAATAAGATACCTCAGAAATATATTTAAGTAAACTTAACGTAATAAGTGATTACTTCCGAAATTACACTAAAAAAGTTCTTCTGCGACGTCTCTATCTATTATATTATAATATGTAAAAAAAAAACTATAAATACAAAATATACTCATTCATATAACTATGATTTTAAATATGTTTTATTAATTAAAAAAAAAATATATAAATAAAGGCTCAATTTGCGGTATGTCCAGTTCGGTCAATGACCATTGTCTGTCACATATGTATGTTAAAAATTTTTAGCAACCTAGCGTTAATAATTTGGTACCTAAAAAGCAGTTTATTATTATTTTTCTCAATTTTAAAGACTTTTTTACATGTAAAAAATAAATTGCTTCTGAGCACTCCTAAATGTGTGATAGTTTGTGAAAAAAAGAGCTATTCAAACGGAACTTTTTTGACATTTCTTAATGTCAAAGAATTGTATGAAGCTAGCACAATACAAAACTATAAATATATTTTTGCTTTGTTATATATTTATTTAAATAGTTGTTCAAAGATTTTGACTTTAATACAATTTTTAAGAAAGTATTCTGCTAAATTCTATTTAAATTTGATTATCATCGACTAATCCTAGCAATTTCTTACATCGCGAAAAATATTTGTCTAGAGTTCTTACATCAATATTTCTGATTAAAATATGTTCAAGAAATTAATAATACCATACTTACTATCAGTTGAACACATGTTTTTCATCTTTGGACCATTGTTCAGACAATTTTTAAAATTTTATCTTAATCTTTAATATTGTGACTTTTCAATTCGAGTTGTTTTGAGCGAATTTAAGTCTGATAGTCAAAAAATAAATACTACATACTATCACGCTTCCTTAATTTCATCACTGATCTTTTTTTTTGAAACTTCCAATCCACTTTATTGTTTCGCTGACGATGACCAAACTGCTCTCGGTTGTGGAGCTGAAACGGCAACGTATGCTTAGCTCATTAGATTTGACAGTATTATATAATATAGAATTAAAAACCGTGTCGAGTTTTATGCTTCGAAAACACAAAGCTGTCTTCTGTCGCAAAGCAAAATATACCGCCCTTGCCATTATCCCTGAATGGAACTTGTATTAATGAAACCGAAAAGATTTCTATTGTCGGTATGTAACATATGTTACGCACCACCTCTTTTTGAATGATCATATTCGAAGTAACCAAAAACGCAGTGAAATTCTAATGTTTCTTTCGACGGACGCGATGATGCAATTAATTCGTTCCCATTCTGTTGAAGGTCATTAGGCTTAGGTTCTCTGCGAACCGTTATGGCTTCCAATTTATTTTATTTTTAATTCCACATTGTTTTTAATTTACCATTGTATAGTCCTGTCAAGATCAGAATCTAATGAGCTTAGCTGACGTTTCAATTCCACAGCCGAAGAACAGAGTTGTGAGTCTGGAAACGAATATGATAAGCTGTGGCTTCTTCCGTCAGCGAAATAATGAAAGCGGATTAGAAGTTTCAGATTAAAGATCATTTATGGAGATAAGGAAAAGCTTTGAAGACAAAACGGAGGATCACCAGCATTTATTGAAGTAAAACTTCTTTTCCGGCGTTGGGGGTAAAAAATTGTCTATGCAGCTGTCAGTGACATGTCAAACCGTCACGCCATCCGTCAAAGACAGCGACATGTTTTAAGCATGTGCAAAGTAAAACATGAAGTTGAATACGATTTAGAATTTACATATTTCAAATGGCTGCATTCAAAGATAAACATAAAACTATAGGTTCAGACGCGCAATGGCTATGCAACCGAATAATTATTGACAAGCATATTGCAATCCAAATAAATTTTACCAACACCTAACCCTCGCATACAAAGTACTGGCCAAAAAGTTGGGTATATCCACTACCATTTTGTATTCTTGCTGTCATAGACGGCATGCCATATGACCATCAGGTTGCCTGAAAGTTTTGAAATTATATTTTTTAATAATATTTATTCACTTAATCGCACACGCCACCGACATTTGTTTTGGTATTTATAAATTTGAACGTCACCCGACTAATAAATCAAACACTTTAATAATTAATTTTACAAGAGTGCCGCTGTCAGTGTACTTGCTTTCCAAGTTGCCTGGATACTGAATTATAATACCAGGTGACTATTAAGTTGCTCGGTTTGTACGGGTTAATAAGAAATGCTTGTGTACATTACAAGATTACAACATGCTTGCCAATACTTGCACGTGCAGCCCTAGGGTAATACAAACAAAGCGAGGCAACTTGCTTGTCAAGTGGCATGGGAGTTTTGTACTTTTCTTCTCGATTTCATTTAAGGCTAGGCGCGCACATTCAATTTTTTGAAGTCAAACTTCTTTTCCGGCGTTGGTGGTAAAAAATTATCTATGCAGCTGTCAGTGACATGTCAAACCGTCACGTTATCAGTCAAAGACAGCGACATGTTTTAAAAATACAAAATGTTTGTGAATTATGTGGTGGACCAATTTAACAAGCAGAAACCACTATCCTTTTTAAAAAAAAAAAACAAACAAACATATCTTTTTGATGTTTTTTTGAAGTAAAACTTCTTTTCCGGCATTGGGGGTAAAACAATTTCTATGCAGCTGTCAGTGACATGTCAAAACGTCACGTTATCCGTCAAAGACAGCGACATGTTTTTAGAATACAAAATGTTTGTTCGTAGGTTATAATCTTACAGAAGCTTTCCTTGAGGAAAAAGAAGTTTTACTTCAACCGCGCGTACGTCAGTACACACAATCTTTTTTTTTTTACTATCAGACTTAAAACCATCCAATACAACCTGTATTGAGCTGTTCGAAAGGTAATTTCTAATCAAAGGAAGTAGAGAATCATGGATACCAAATACAAGCATTTTCGATAAAAGAGCTTGTGCTAAACTCTATTAAATGTCTTACCAATATCAAGTATGCAATAACCTTTGTTTCAATAAAACGATATGTAAAGATTGGTTCCACTTTTCAATGAATTATGCCATCAGATAACCAGTGGACCTATTACTACGAAAAACTTACTGGCGGTCTTCTAAGTGCTTTCGTTCTTCGAGATACTTCTTGAGCTGATTGATGGTGAGCGTTTCTATGACCTAGGAAAAAAAGATGTTAATGTAATTGGTAGGTATTTGGAGGAGGAGGAAGACTCGCTTTCTTTAGGAACATGCCGGACAAATGCCGTTTTCCATCCGAAGATTAGGACAGATGGAAAAGCTTACGCAATGGTTTTGTCAGATTCAGAAGAATAGAAGGTATACCATCAGGACCAGCAGATTTGTCTATTTCAAGATCTTTAAGGAATCTTGCAATTATACTAGTGCGAAAGAAGATTTATCCAATAGAACCATCTACAATCTCAAGTACAAGAGGAGTCATAGCACTGTATGGGAAAGTTGAATATGCAGCAAACTGCGCTCCAAGCAGATTTGCTTTTTCTTTCGAGCTGACGAAAGGAGTATTATTGTGAACGAGTGTTGGAACCAAGGACTTAGAAATTATTTCTTCGAATGCGAGTATTGCAAGTATTCCTCGCTTGCTTGTACTTGTTCCGGCCTTCCTCAGTGGGGTTTTGCTTTTTAGCATCGGAAGCTTCACTCCCTCATCCTGATAACCTCTTTACACCCATAATCGTACAAAGCATTCTCTTGTCACTGGCTGAAAGTTCACGCTACACAAACATCAGTGTTTAAAATTAAGAAAAAGTTAGTAAACTGGTTAGAAGTTAGGAAATAGTTAAGTAGTATCATACTAACACCTCAACACACGGCTGTTTACAATTTTCTACCATTAAATCTTAAAAATTAAATCCCACATGAGGTTTTTGCGCTTTGGGCCTAAGACATATTCTATACACCACTGTCTGCTGCCAACGTTTAGCATCATTGAAATTTTCGAAATTCACTCTCCTCTATGATTTTAAGTTAAATAGGTTTTTATAAATGTAGGTACAATTTTTCATAAGTTGTTTGGGGTTCATTTAGCGGTTCCTTGCATTTTGAATAAAGTGTGAAAAATAGAAACATTAAATACTCGTAGATGGTCATAAAAAATATATATAGGTTTAATTAAAGTTGAAACAATCTAAAACAATGAGCGAACTTTTGAACGGTACCTTAGATGGTCTTGTTTATTTTTTATTATTATATCTATCCTTGATATTGCTATGGGTTCACTATGGTACTTCACATCAGAAGCTCAAGCTAAGCTAGTTTTATTTAAAAACAAAAAATTTAATTCTGTTTTTCTTGTTGGAGATAGGTAAGAACATACCTGGATGTGAGGGTTTTTAGAATCATTTATTTTAAAAGCAGTTAGCTGACCTACATGTTGATTTGTTGAGATCCTTGTGCTCGGTTGAATAATTTCATTAAAACAAAACAAATTTAAGTGAATAAGGTTTATATTTTTATAAGCAAATAATTTTAGTTTTTCAACATTTACATACATTTCCATACGCAAAACTGTGCAAAACCTTAGACAAACTCCATTAAAGTTTGGGAAATAAAAGGGATTTAATGTTTTCTAGAACAAAATGCTTACTTATAATTTGCTGCTGGAGAATCATATTCTGCTACAACAAAAAGTTAAATCTGAAATAAACATTATGTTCGCAACAAAAACAAATAATGCACCATTCCATTGAAACTTAATCCTTAAATGTAAAAGCTTTTTCGACTTTTAAGTATGTACTTAACATTATCAGTGGCGTCTTTAGGCATGGGCCCGGTGGGGCAGGGCACAGGGCCCCGCAATTATTTGGCCCCCAGTTCCACCAACTCAAAATAAATGAATCTATACAAGAATTATATAGCAAAACGAAATAAGGTTAATAGACAATAACAGAAAAACAAGTTTCATTGTACTCTCCGTTCCAATACCAAAATTCAACGTGAGTACCTACAAGTGGCGAAGGGTCCATATAAGTCGACTGTATAACCGTCTTATCCTTTGAAATTCTCTTCCTCAACATCTTAAACTTCTGGCAATATGAATCTAATTTCATCATACACCACACTAGACTGGGCCAAAAAATTGACTATTTTTTTTTTTGAAAGATATATCGAGAATATCATTCAGAATGACAAAAAAAAATTTTCGTAAAAGTTTGAGCCCTTAATATCAATTTTAAGAGGGCTATCATCGCTAATTTTGATTTTTAGTCATAATTTCATGTTTTGCGACAGAACTGACAAAACATTGAAGTAAAAAAAATTCATTTTGACTTACTTTTATATAAAATTAAATTCCCTACAAAAAAGGTCTGATTGAAAATTTTCTTCAGACAAGCCGTTTTTGAGTAATTAAGCTTAATAAATTGTTATTTTTCGTTAGTTACAAAATTCCAAATTAAAAAAGTAAAATCGAAGAAAAATAACAATTTATTAAGCTTAATTACTCAAAAACGGCTTGTCTGACGAAAATTTTTAATCAGACCTTTTTTGTAGGGAATTTAATTTTATATAAAAGTAAGTCAAAATTAATTTTTTTTACTTCAATGTTTTGTCAGTTCTGACGCAAAACATGAAATTATGACTAAAAATCAAAATTAGCGATGATAGCCCTCTTAAAATTGATATTAAGGGCTCAAACTTTTACGAAAATTTTTTTTTGTCATTCTGAATGATATTCTCGATATATCTTTCAAAAAAAAAAATAGTCAATTTTTTTGGCCCAGTCTAATGCACACGCAGGTGGAAAAATGTTCTCAAAAGAATTGTTGCAGTTATTAAATTTTTGGCATCAAGAGGGCTTCCATTTCGTGGTAAGAACGAAACCATTGGGTCACCCAACAATGGAAATTATTTGGGATGCCTGGAACTTCTAGGTGAATTTGATTCATTCCTCGCAGATCATTTCTGGTTTGCAAGCAATATTAAAGGAGAAATGCGAATTTGCTACCATTGTACCAAGTGCAGCACATTCTCTTAACTTAGTAGGCCTTCATGCAGCTGTTTGTTTGCAGGAGGCAACAAGTTTCTTTCAAGTGGTTCAAAAAATATACAATTTTTTTTCTGCTTCTACCCATCGCTAGAATAAATTGAATTAATGTTTAGGTTCACATAGAGTTCTTAAAAGTCTTTCTGAAACAAGATGGTCTGCACGAGCTGATGCAGTTAACGTGTTCCATCGTGGTTACAAACAAATTACATCTGTCTCTAGAGATCCAAAGCAAACTCCAGAAACAAAAAACGAAGCGCTAACCCTGTCTAAGAAAATGTCAAAACTAGAATTTCTTATTTTAACAGAAATTTGGGGCACAATATTAGAAAGAATTCATAAAAACAGCAAGAGCCTTCAAAAAGAAACAATATAACGATTGACGTTGCTGCCAATTTGCTTTGTTCACTATCTTCTTTATGTTCTTTCATGAATGATCTAAGGGAGAATTTTGATAAATTTGCCAAAATTCAGAATCCGGATGCTAATTATAAAGACTTAATGCAACAAAAAATAGTACGAAGTTCGCGTGCCACATATTTTGATGGTCCTGCACCATCCGTCCAGCTAATTGGGAAAGAAAAGTTTAAAATATCAACTTTTTTCCCAATTATTGACAATATTACATTACTTTGCAATTAAAAATACGATCCAACTGCTACCAACAAATTAATGCATTGTTTGGCTTTTATGTCGATTGTAACATTTGACTTCTTGCGAACAATTTTCAAAAAAATACCATAGAGAGGTTAATGCAGAAGAACTTGAGGTATAGAATGCCTGCACCTCGTATTGTATTTAAAAGAATTCAATAAAGATGTAAATGAAGATCTTATTACAATTCCAAAATTGTACAGTCTAATTACAGTGGATGAAATTGAGAACACATTTCCAAATGTAGAAACTGCCTGCAGAATTTTTGTATCTATGATGGTTTCAAACTGCAGTGGAGAGCGTTCATTTTCGAAATTAAACCGAATAAAAAATGAACTTCGAAGCACAATGCTACAAGAAAGACTGAACAGTTTGTCAATTTTATCAATTGAAAATGAACTACTGCAGGAAATTGAATTTCATGTCTTAATTCATGATTTTGCTACTGACAAAGTCAGAAAAGTATCCCTTCAATAATATTTTATTGTATAAACTTACATACCTATCTAAAAAGAAAACCAAAACAAAAAAAAAGAAATAAACTTACAAAAAATCTTAACAAAAAAAAAAATAAAAAACATTAGAAATTAATCAAAAAACTATAAAAATTATCAAAAATAAACAAAAAAAAAAATGTTTAACTATTAAAGGCAATTAAAAAAATTATAAAATTATAAAAAAAATATCTGTTTTATGTTTTTTTAAGTTCTTTATAAAAAGTAAAAATATTTTTGAAAAACAAATTCATTTTGAAATGATTTTTTTTACCTAAAAAATTAAAAAAAATATTATACCCTTTTTGGCCCCCAAATCCTATTGGGCCCAGGGCCCCTAAAATTCTAAAGACGCCCCTGAAAATTATCATAACTTTTATTATTTACAGAAGTTTTAATTATAAAAAATTGTATTTTTAAAATAAGTCACCACAAAAGTTTGAAATAAATTAATAGAGACAGAAAAAAATTAGGCTTAACCAGGGTCTACGTATTGTTGGCAGGAATTTTATGGGATCTTCAATTTTCTGCCGAGCCCAAACGGCTAAGATGAGAAGCTTTTTTCATGGCACCATAGGCACGACTGGGTCGTTCTTATGTAAACGACTAAGAATTCCAAATATGAATGTTATTAAAGAAAAACTGTTCATAAGCATAAAATTCAAGAACAAAAATCATAAGTCTGTACTGGTGTCTTAAAAATATAAGCTTTTATATACAAAATTTTTAAAACGCTTACAAGAAAAAAATTTGGTACGCCAATTTAAAGTGTTTTATTTCTTAAATATAAATATAAATTTACAACAATTTAAATATAAATTTACAAAACAAAATATTGAGCCGTTTCTGAGGTATCGAATTTTTCAAAACAAAATAGATTTATTTTTCAATAACTCAAAAATTATTTTTTTTAAATGCAATATTTTTTAAACTTTTTAAAAGCTTCTCTATAAAAAATTTCAATAAAAACAGTTTTTTCGATAATGAGAAATTCTAAATTTGAAAAAATGGTAGGTACAGTCAGTAATACCTTGATTTCAAAGTTTTTTTATTTGATTAAAGATCTTAAAAATTAATCAAAAGAAAAGAAATTTAAGCAAAATTCTCGGAACCGTTTTCGAGAAAAATAGGATTTTAGAAAAAACTTTTTTAACATTTTTATGGATTATTTTTGGGAAAAATATTTTTTTTTTTTAGTAAATCTTATAATTTTTATTAAAAAACTTTTATTTATCAAGTTTTCAAAAAATCGAGCATGGGGTTTTCAAAATATTGAGTTTTCAAAAAAAAAAAATTGAAATTTTTTTTAAAAATCCAAAAATATTTTTGTTTGAAAATTTGAATACACAATAATATTGAAACTGCTGGGGAGCCTTAACATAAAAAATGATCAAAATCGGTGAAACCGTTTTTGATTAAATCAAACACAAAAAAAAAATGGTTCCAAGGGGGTACCAAAAATAACCCTTTTTTTGGAAATTGTTTTCAACCATAACCTAGCTTTAACTAAATGAAATTTTAAAATTGTTTTTTTTTTTAATCTGTGGGACAGTTTTTGAGAAAAAAAAATATTTATAAAATTTCGAAAAAAAAAATCGTATGGCGGGTACCGTTATTTTTGGTCTTAAAAAAAAGAAAAAAACGTATGGGGGAAAAAATCAAAAACCCATATCTACCAAGTTTGAAGAAAATCGGCGAGATTAGTGAAACAATATGACTGCTCTTTGAAGACAAAACTTAAACTTAAACCTGGATTTGAAGCGGTCCAAATTTTTGGTTTAAGCAGATTGCAATAGGGTTACAGGTGTTATAACTGGTACCGCGGCCTTGAGGATATTCAAACTGTATTTTGAGAAGCTGTTTGGACGAGGAAGGTAGGTAGGCCACCATTGGCAGTTTAGCGCTGAAGTGTATATACTATTTTCATACCATAACTCGTATGAACTTGTGGATTAAGTTCAGTGTCCCACAGGTAGTCAAATTTTTTGTTGGTCGTTTGTAAAAGAATGTAAGAAAAACTACATTGTCTTCGGTTCCTAAGTCCGTATTCAATGACACTCCTTATGACAGCTAACAAGAGAAAGCCAATTTTCTTGTGAAACAGTTGGCTGTTAACTCGATGCTACCAGATATTGCTGATTCTTCCTCTAAGCGATTTTATGGGACTAATCTTCTTTCGCACTCGTACAATTGCAAGAGTAATGAAATATCTCGATATTTGGTTCTTGAACACTAGCAAAAAGTCCTACTCTACTGGTTTATTTTGGAGTGGATGGAAAATAGCATTCGCCCAGCCTGTGCCCTTTTCCTTTGAACTCAGGAGCCTCGCAGGTGGCATCAATCAAAAAAAGCCTATTGTTTGCAGATAGTATTTTTCTACTTGGAGAAATGCCAAATATGTTGCAGCTTATGATTAACAGGCTTCATTAGTACTGTAAGCAGTAGAATCTTGTTGTGAATACCAACAAGTCCAAACTCATTCTATTCTGAAACAATACTGACAGAATGAATGAATGAATTATGTATCGGGCATATTGCACTGCGACCTGAATATCTATAGAGCCCCACAGTTCCTCCTCCAAATCTATTGCTCATGTGAATTCGTAAACGGTGAGTAAGGTCGTAAGGGTGCATTCCGTTATTATAGCGCGACTCGCGAAACTAAAACAGAACGTTCCAAAACTCTCGCGAAACTGAAAGTGAGTGTTCCGAAGCATATGAGTACGAGGAGAAGAAGTTGAGGGATGTACGGTACCGGTTGCTGAATATTATCCAGTTCTTAGCCAAACAGAATCTGGCCTTCAGAGGACATCGAGAAGAAGTTCGCGGGAACGTTCTGGAGTTAGTGCACCTTCTAGCTAAATATGACCCGAACACCTGACAAAGATAAAGCTGGGAGCAAGAGTCCCAGTTTCGTACCTATCTCCAGAAACCCAGAATGAATTGATAAACTTACTGGGACAGCAAGCTTGATCCACCATCATCCGTCGCATTCAAGAAGCTCAACGTTTTTTGGAACTCTGGAGAAGCTATTCGTCTTTTTTTCTGCATCAACTGCTTGGTGGAACGCTTTGGTTGCCGTCACATGTCAAACAGTGAAACGAGTCACTGAAAAGCACTGGAGCGTTACACATGAAGCTATCAAGACGCTTAAAAATAAGTTTGAAGAAGTTCTTGAGATACTGGAAGAATTGACGGATTCATCTCAAACTTCCGAAACAAGATCGGGAGCCAGTCTTCTTCTGACAGCCATGCAGTCATTCAACTACCTCATTTTTCTTGGCTTTTGAGCTGCAGTACTACCTGAAGTAGATGACGCACAGATTTACCTGCAGAAAAGAGGACTGAGTGTTAATAAGTGTGCTCAGAAATTCTGCGCTTTAAAAGCTCTCCTAGTGGAGAGCAGAGACCGTTTCGTATAAGCCGCAATCGACTTTGCTAAGACTTTCTGCGAAAAACTCGGAATCGAACTCAAAACAAGAAGAATTCGCAGAAAAAAACGCTGCATGGCGATGGATCTGCAGCCTTGTCTCACGAGCAGGAACTCCGTCGAGAGGTGTTCGCATCATTTGACAAGATCATTCAAGAAATGACGACTCGATTCCAGCAAGTTCAAGAAATAGCGGACAAGTTCGGATTTTTGACGCCAGCGAAACTGTTGGATGGCAAGTACGAGTGTGATCTTTCCCATGTATTAGAAGACATCGACAAGGACTAGTTTCAGATGGAGCGGAAGCCTCTCCAGCAGTTTGTCGCCAGTTCTGAATCAGAGGAAGATATGTATAAAGGGCAAGGGACCAATGGATCTCCTCCAGTTCATTCAAACACTGAAACGGGGAAACGGTTCCAAATATAGTCATCTTGATTCGTATTTATTTGAATTTGGCAATTATTGTCGCTAGTTGTGAGAGAAGTTTTTCGAAGTTGAAGCTAATCAAAAACTATCTCAGATCCACTATGAGCTCCACTAGGCTATCAAACTTGGCTATATTGTCGATTGAACAAGAATTGGCTGCAAATATTGATTTTGACAAAGTTATTTCTGACTTCGCTGCTCGTAAAGCCCGTAGAATCCGTTTGTGAAATCGCCTATTTTACCTTCTATTCCCCTCGATGAGTTTCACCTTGTCGTGGTGGGAGGGCTTACGTCTTTTCTCCGGCTTGCTGGAGATTAGACAACAAAGAAAACTCTAGGAGCATCTTTCCTAGTTTGAAAAATTAGCAAAGACCAAATAAGGATACTTAGTTAAGCCCGAACTAGTATTCAAAAAATCTAGTGCCAAGTCCAATCTCAGGACACACTCTGAGCAACGGATCCTTGGTACTAGATAAGTTAAAAGATTCTAAATAAAAATCTTGGGCTATTGATCTGGGGAATCACGACCAAAACATAAATTAAAGCAATTGGGTTTTTAACTTTTAACTCTTTTGCTCGGTGTTTTGGATATAGCAATCTAGATTACTGATAGTCCTACCCAATGCTATAAGATTATAAGAAAGTTTGCTTGGCATTACCGTTCCTAGTTTGGTATAGGACAAAAAAAGACCAAATCGAGTTGATTTGGAAGTGCGGTTGTGGTTGATCGACTTGTCGGTCGGCTGCAGTCCGCACATGGAATTGACGGTATGGGAGATTAATCTCCAAGGAATTGACGGCAGGAATACAAAGATACTTCGAAAATGAGATGCGAAGAATTATCCCCCGCTAATTAGAGCCCCCAAAGTGTAAAAAGTTTGGACTCATTATCAATTGGGTTGTCCCTTTGTAAAGAGAGCTCGAGGTGGCTGTGGTTACACCAATCGAGATACGCGATTGGCTATTGTAACCGCAATAGTTAGATGGAAAAACACGGTCCAAGGTGGTACTGCACCTATACAGTACAAATTGGAACTTGATCTCTGAGACATACCTAGCGAGATTTTTTCGGTGTCATTATCGAGCAGGTTAGTTAAGGAGTGATAGTGGTTTCTTACTGGAAGGGTGTAGGCAACCTTTCATCCAAAAAATATTAACAAACATATAATAAAGGAAATAATGATAAAATGTTACTAGGACTACGGTCCCGGGGGCACGTTCAATGCTTTTCATTTGAACCCGACAAACTTGGTAGGCCAAGTAGTGAAATAAGGTTCATAAGGCGTTCACTATAAATCCAATCAAGAATTTACCTTCAATAAAAGATACCTCATTGCCTGTGAAATGATGTCTCGAAACTTAATTTTAGTTAAGTATTGAATGGGGCTGCAAAATGGGTCTCCCGCTCCAGGCGCCGAGATGGCACGCTACGCCACTGCTATCACATCTCATTTTTAAAGCTTTTTTGGATTCTAGCCAAGAGACTCAAGTGGGTAATTGGAGCACCTGCCTACATATAGGAGTTGTACTCGAGCTTCGGACGATCAGAAGGGGTGATAAAATGCTCGCAACGTCGGAGGAAACCTAAGCACTAAGCAGCGTTCTTAGCAACGTCGAATATATGGTTATTCCACACAAGGTAGTCTGTGATGTACTTACCGAGAACTGGAGAGCTGCTTGGATTCCTCAATGCAAGTGCGACTCATGGATATAGCGGTATGGGGGGATGGGTTGTGCTTTAATGGCAGTACTGAGTTTTTGAAGCATTTAATTCTACGCTATCGAGATCATAATTTAATGAGCTTATCATTCGCTGGCATACATCATACAATGACATGCATCTGGAAACGGATATGAGAAGCTAAGAGTACTGTCATAGGCAAAACAAATTAAAAGATTAAAAGCTTCAGATAAAAGATCATGGATGAATATGAGAAAGAATGTCGGAGAAAAACCGGAGCACTGTTGCATACAATATTTATAATATGAATTTCAGACTTACAAATATCCAACACAACTTATATTGAGCGGTACGAAAAGAAGTTTATAATCCATCGAAGAAGAGATTCATCAATACAATATGCACGCATTTTTGACAAGATAGCTTGAAGCCAAACTCTATCAAATGCTTTCTAAGTATCAAGTGCAATAATAATACTTTCTCCAAAACGATGTAAAGATTTGTTTCACTGCTAGGTGAGATATACTGTCAGATCACCAGTGAACCTATTGTTATAAAAGCCATACTTCCGGTTATTAAGAAGCTTTCGTTCTTCAAGATATTTCTTGAGCTGATAAACAATCACCGTTTTTCATGACCTTAGAAAGAAGAGATTCAGGTGCAATTGGACGATAGTTAGAGGGAGAAGAAGATTCGCCCATTTTAGGGACAGGCTGGACGTAAAGCGCACCTAGCAGTGACCTTTTTGGAAGAAATACTATCTCAACAATGGCACGTGGAGTATCATCGCTCCAAAGATTGAAATTCTGTTTTTGATATAAGCATTTAACGAAAAGTGTACTTGCCCGCCATCTGCGGGGGCTACATGTCCGTATCCAAACATTTATGCCAATTTTTTAAATATTAAAAACAAATATTTTTGTTTTTATATTATTTTTATATTTTCTAAAAAACACACACTTCTAAAAAAATATTTTTTTAAGAACCACTTGATTTATTTTTAAAATCATTTGGACATTTTTTTTAGAATTTTCTGTTTTGGTAGACACAATAAGGTCATATTTTTGCTATAAATAGATCTAACATAAACAAATACTCCAGAATCATGTAGCTATCTACTCGTATATCTGATTCGTATAGATTCCACTAAATATAAAAATATATTTTTAAAGTTACAGTAATCCATATTTCCGTCAGTTTACCCCCCAAAAAGACCCTTTTTCAACATAAAACTTTGTTTTCTCCCTTCTCGTAATACATGAAACATTTTTGCAAAGCTTATCCCTACCACCATTGACCCATTGGGGTGAAAATAAAAATGAATACAAGGAAAAGAAAAAAAAACATAAACTGTGTTCATTCCAAAAAACGTGATTTATTCTCCTGGATTTTTAAATTTACATCTGAGATTGTACAGCTTCGTCTAAGGAGTCTTTGTATAAAATGTATGTATTTTACGAAAGGTACAACATTTCTTCTTGGAAACAAATAATACCTACACCTACATAAAAGAATGAAAAAATAGTTATATAAATAAGGCTGCATACTCGTACCTCAATCAAGGTTCTTGGAATTGACAAACAAAAGCAAACTTGAATGAATATATTTTAATGGAAAGAAAACATCAACAATTTCTACAAAAATAGAGTTGACAAAAGAAAAATAAGGAAAAACTTAAGAAAATCTCAATAAATCGTTCGTTTGTCCATTCTCAACCCATCGCAACATGGCAAATAAAGAATTGGGCCTAACATTGTTCTGGGGTTCAAGGCCTAGTTCTATTTTTATTTGGGCAGAAGAAAAAGATTTATTATTATTTGCATTCAACCAATAAGGAAAAAGTAATTCACTTTGTGGCGTAGTTAGACTTTAAAATGCAGATCCACCGGAAGGGTTCATGTTTTTTTTGTACAAACGAGTACGTTCTATCCATATTCATGTTTTCTAAAAGTTTGACATCACTGTTTCATAATTGGGGACGAGATTTTCAAAACCAGCTATCTGGTGGTATGGTAACTTTGGCAGTTTTGGGTAGTGTGAAATATATTTGTTTCATTATAGAACAGAGGAGATATGAAGCGTTTGACAGACTGGTCTAGTTTACAAAATCTTTCCTTTTAAATAGTGAGTATAATGAGACAAAACTTGTCACCTAAAACCCAATAAATTTTAGTAAGTAAAAAAAGGCAACATTTTCCTCATAATTTGAAGTTGTTGCGATATTACTCAACTTGAAAAAATTGATATTAAACTTCAAAAACAAAGAACTTGGCGTACTTTTAGATCTCAGTACTTTTCATGTCTGACTAAAGTTATACACAGGGGAAAAGAACTGATTGACAAATCTGCCGCTGAGAGTAAGAATCATTTTCGACATGTTCATGATTACAAAATTCATGATATTTTTAGTTCGTTTAGTAAACTCAGATGTTTCGAATAAAGCACACAATAATTATAATAAGAAAACTGTATAAGCTGTCAAGAAACCGATATCCCTTCACTTGAAATTACTGTACAGAAACTTTTATTCTACTAATTCTACATAAACTCCCAAAATTTGTCGTCCTACTAATACTACTTTAACTGTCAATATGGCTGGACTGGATTTGAGTGAAGTATGTTTTTCACGCGAAAAATTCTAGGTACGTAATTTAGGTTTTCACTATCAACTCAACTTTAAAATAACACCGACGAAAGCATGCATTTTTTTCAACTTAGCATACTGAGGAGTCCTGGCGGTTCCAACCCCCTACCCCTTGCTAGCTATGCCACGCCGCACAGTGGTCTGAAGTCTTGGGAAAAAGTCATATCTAGCCTTTTTAGCTTCAAGTTTAAGTAATCTTGGATAGCCCCAGCGTATGATTTCAAAGTATTTTTTAACATATATATATATATATTTTATGTTCCGACCCTCAAAGTTAAAAGAAATGTTATCCAAGTCGCGAACCATATTTTCAACAAACTTTTAGATGTCTTTTTCCGAAATTCCTTTGAATAAATTCTGTAACTTTTAATATCATTTTATTGGTCAATTTTTGACTATTTAAAAAATAAAAAAAAAATTGATAATTTATAGAAGAAGTCTTCTATAAGTAGCCTGAAACATTGGTAATTAGAAAAAATGTTTTTTTTATAACTTTTTAATTTAAAAAAAAGCTCCAAAAGAATCCAAGCAACGAAGTTTACCAGCGTGTGCTCCACACTTTCAAGTTAAAACACACAAAATCAGCTGCAGATACTTGCAGATGTGGGAGTTTTGTTCAAAATTGGTTATTTTTAGAAAAAATGTTCGCCTTTATTTAAAAAATAAAATAAAATTAATACATTGACCCAGGTGTGAGAAATTCGATTTTTGCGAAACCATTTATTTCTGCCTGCTAAATTTTTCAACTTTCAACTCAAATTTTTGAAAAATTTCAATGACTTTTTTACTAATGATTTTTTCTTAAACAAATTTTGATCAAATATGTAGGTATAATACTAGTTTTAACAAGTGTGTTAAATTTCAATTAAATCCGTTAAGAAGTTTAGATTTTACAAATCTTTTCCGCTCTCCCATACAAACATCAAAACCCTCTAATTTTATAAAAATGTTAATAACTTTTTTTCTAATTGTTTTTACTTAGACGCCCGCCGCACAGTGGCGCATATTGACTTTTTTGGTTGCAAAAATCAAAGCTCGTAAACAAATAAAGATATCGTGATGATCTTTTTTTTTCACCTTGAAGTAAATTTCCAAGGCTATAAATTTTGTTAATTTTAAGAAAAAATATTCACAGGGTGTTTCAGAATTTTCTTCTGAAAATACGACTTTAGAAAATGTACTTAATATTTTACCTCAAAAAATATCAATAGTAAATAACTGAAGTAAAAACAGGGTTTCAACATTACAAATTATTTCAATAATATATTTCAAGTTTAACATTGGAGAATAAATAATTTAATAAGTAAAAATAAATAAAAAAAAAACTAGATTTCTTAGAAACTTGCCTCAAATTCCGAGGTAATTTATAATAAACTAATCGTTTCTGGAGCGTTATCGTGATTTGAGGTATTTTTCGGTTCTAACATGCCTTAGCGAAAGAATAAGAGGGTCTTATGAGGCTGCAAGTATGTTAAATAGGTCTTCATTCTACCGCATCCTAGAAACCTTGCAGGTATATTTTTTTGTAGTCTTTATTTTTGGATTCCTGAGCTTCTTCTGACAGTTCTTCGATTGGTAACGACTGATACTCGATTTTACTTTGGCCATGAGCCAAACGTAGGTTTAAGTTGCTTTTCGGGATAATAGCCGTGTTTTCTTGGAAAAGTTATCCGTAGTCAGGGCCGGACAAGCTATACGTGTAAGCTGTGCAAATGCGCAGGGCGCTGAACTCAAAAGGCGCCTTGGGCAAGCGTTAAAAAAGCCACTACCTACCATCTTTTTTAAGTCTCATTTCTTTTTATAGCTCACTCCAATATTGGTATTTATTATATAACTAACAGCTAATTCTGAATTTAAAGGCAGATATACATACATGTCATGTATGTATTACATGTGTATATATGTACATATCAGGCACGAGGCGTGACTTTTTCGATAGCGGAAGCACTGAACATAAAACCAAAACTGAAAGACCTTTGAGATCCAACCTTTTAAATTCAACTTAATGATAATGCAAATAAAATAATATATCTACATAAATAATATATTACAGTAAAGTCTAATTAAAAAAAAAGAGCTTGATGCCTTGAGCAAAGATTTATCCTTTTTAAGTACGATTTGATGAGAACTAAGCTACGAGTAGATAACCTTTCTTGTCCACATTTATTTCTAAAAAATATTTAATTCTCTTAAAATATGAATACTCGTATGATCTCTCTACAGATGCCATTATTACGGGATATTAAAAATCTTAAGATTCCTTGAAGTTTTTTTTGATTTAAAATTCTCATAATTGAAAATAACCTTTAGTTATGTATATTTCTGCTGGAAAGTCAAGAAGCCTCAGATATGAATATTAGAAATACTATTTTTGACAACTTTTTTTTATAATAACAAAAAATAAACAGAAAACAGGTGGATTGTATTTATCGCCACGAAAATAATTAAAAAATTACCACCTTTTAAATTCATATTTGTTTGTTTTCTGATAGTTATGAATTGCACCTAAATTTGCACACACATTATGTTAAAATAAAACTCTTCTATCCCTTTTGTTCACGAAATTAAACTCATTATCAGTTTGAGACAATAAGCAACTCAATAGATACATTTTTGTTTTTCTATCTCTCTTTTAGGAAATTCTCGTAATGCATTCACTCAACTCATTCTTCACACATTGTGCAAAAGGCAAGAAACGAGACAAAATTATTTTGACTTTGGGTTGAGATCAGCGTTGCCGCGAAGGAAAAAACATAGAGGGCCATTTTGAAATTTTTTGAGGGCCATTCGACAAAAGTTGGGGCCAAATATTTTACTTACAAATCCGTCCTTAAAACATTAAACTACAATACATTAATATTTGTTTTTGTTCTTATTTATTTATTTCATGCATTTCTTAAATCTTTGTAATAGGCAGCAGAAGCAGATCTTTACTCTGTCGTCTGATTTGATTTAAAAAAATATAAATCACTCCAGTAATATTATTTAAATATTTATATAACTTTTCCATATTTTAATTCAATATATGAATGGACAACGAACGAATAAACAACAAGCGGCGAAAAAAAAAAAAACAAATGTCTATACGATTTATTTATTTATTTTTATTTCAGCAATCAGATTTATACAAATAATATATAATAATCTTAAGGTGTGTCCACACCAGAGAAACATTTCAGGAAACATTGTTTAAGAAACGTTTCTGAAATGTTTCCCATTTGTTTAAAAAACATTTCAGAAACATTGCAGAAACATTTCAGAAATGTTTCTGATTTGTTTTTTTGGTGTGAACGCTTTGAGAAACATTTCTGAAATGTTTCTTTGTTTCCCATTATTTCCAGATTGAGTTGTCTGTAATTTTTTTTCTCGTCTGTGTTGCACTTTTAGCGCATGAAGTTTTTTTCTACTTCATATTTATCACAATTTACATTTTCGCAAATTTAAGATATATAAATCGGCTTTTTTGATTTTATTTTTAAAATTTTTGTCAAGAGTCGATCCCACAAAACTTTTTTTATTTCATACATTTTTATCACTTGGATAACATTCTTGTTGCTCCACACTTTTCGCGACATTTTATATTTATATTAATAACCACTCATGCACTTTCTTCCTATGTAAATGCTTGGGAAACAAATTAAGTTTCCCATTCGGAATGGGAAACAGAAAAACATTTCATAAACATTTCAGAAATGTTTCGCGAGCGTCCAGACCAAAGAAACATTTTTGAAACATTTCAGAAACATTTAAGAAACATTTCAGAAATGTTTCTCTGTTTCTGAAATGTTTTTTATATGTTTCTGAAATGTTTCTTAAATGTTTTTGAAATGTTTCAAAAATGTTTCTTTGGTCTGGACACACCTTTACAGACTACCGAATCATTTTTTTTTATTGAAAAATAGAAAAACCAAATAATTAATTAGTGGAGCAAACAAAATAAAATTATAAACTTAATCTAAAATAATAACTTAATACCACCGGATTACGAATTAGATCAATATGTGCTTCTTAAAAGATTCTCGACTTCGTTGAGAAAAAAAATCAATATAATAATTACAAATAATACTTTTGGCTTCTCTAATGCATCGAGTTAAAGGTTCATGTTTACCCGATGATGAGGTTCATTAAAAAGGAAAAGGGATCGTAGATTCCTTGACGAAGCATACACAATTAAAAGAGACAAAAGAAAAGGGCAATTTATATGGGATGTAATAATATCGCGCAAAAATATTATTGCAAAATTTTTACGACGAACGACAAGATATTATAAGCCAAGAAGTTGACACCGAGTTTTATAATTTGGGGTATGAATATTGTATGATTGTATGTTTTCAATCCTATTAGAATGAACTTGAAAAATGGATCCCATATTACACAGCGATACTCTAATGATGACCTTACATACGCAAAAAATGAGATCAAAGAGTAAAAGGATCAGAGAACTCTTTAGAGTTCCGATTAATGAATCCTAACATAGAGTTAGCCTTAGCAATCACAGTCTATATGGGATTTAAAGCGGAGTTTCGAGATCTTTCTTTTCGTTAAGTATTGAGAGTTCCGTATCTTCTATAGAATACTGAAAAGGAATATATGATAGGCTCCTAAAAAATGATAAAGATTGACACTTTGATACGTTTAACAAAAGCTGATTAGCTAAACACCATTCAGACAAGCGATGAAGATCACATTGGAGTAAATTACAATCAATAATTGACGTAACACGACGGAATATTTTAATGTAATCCGCAAACATCAAACAAGAAACATTTTTTAAGAAATCAGTGATATCATTGATCAGCAGCCAGAATAGAAGAGGGCCCAAGTAACTTCCTTGTGGTAATCCTGATGTGACCTCAATTAGATCTGATAGTACATCATTAATACCCACAAACTATTTTCTTCCGTTTAGGTAGGATTCAAACCACTTTAAAATATTTGAGTGGAAGCCAATGGATTCCAATTTTTGTATTAGTATATGGTGGTTTACTTTATCGAACTCCTTAGCAAAGTCAATATACAGGGTGTCTCACAGTCACCGCCCCAAACGAAAACCATGGATTCCCGAGGTCATTTTAAGTCGAAAAACTTAAGAGGTAATTTTCTCGTTTTCGTCCCGTTTTCGAGTTATAACGGTTTTTATGATTTTTGCCTTAACTGGCTTTATCTTTGCCAAACTACGTCCGATTCGTAAGATTATTTTTATAACCAATCAAGAATTTATTACAGTTTTAGTTTTTTCCAAAACTTTTTTTTCTGCGAACAACCGTTTCTCCGCAATTCATTCAAAAAAACACGTTAATGATTATTAATTTTTTTCGCTTATTATTAAAGCCCAGTTTATTTTCATAAACAAAATCTTTTTTTATTCCTTAAAAAAAATACTAAATGTAATTAGCAAAAAATAAACAAACTGAGTGAATTTAAAAAAAAACTAATTTTTAAATACAAAATTAATTCAAATGAATTAAAACTTTTTTCATTTTCCAAATGTTCGGAGGAATACAATCCTGGTTGCTTATCATCATTTAGTCCAATTAAGACTATTTCAACATCTTTGTTACTTAACTTTAAGTGACCGATATTGATTGAATTTAAACATGGCAGAAAGGTTAGAGGGAGTACTTTGGGGATTATAAACGGAGTTAAAAAAAGTCTGCAAATTATTTAAATGTATTTGTAGATGTATTCCCAGAATATTGCATGCAATTGGGGATAACATTTGAACATATTTAATCATTGATAAATGACAAAAAAATTGTACTGTTATGTTTTAGACTCGATTCAGCTCGAATTAAGTAGTCCTTGTATTAAAATTTATTTAAAAAATCTAATTCTTTTTGCAAACGCAAATATTTTATCAAAAGATCTTCATTATTGGGAAATTTGCGATATAATTTCTAAGATTAAGTTTTTTGATATTAAAGTTACATAAACGCTTTGGTAGATGACGAAAATAAATGACGTCCGAGAAGTCAACACGCTGGACGAAACTGACGTGAGTCAAATCATTAAACGAGATAAATGAATAAATTCAGCTCCATTTTAAGTATGGATATTTGTATGTGGTGGAAACACATTGTAGTGGCGATGCATAGCAATGGTTTATATTTAATTTTGTAAAGCTTTTTAATTATTACTAAGCACGATCACGATATGATGTGATGTTAAATCTTCTAAAATTTAGATTTGGGGGCCATTTCTAATTGGCCCGGGCAAAGGGCCAAAATTTAAAACAGAGGGCCAAATGGCCCGATCGGGCACTTTGTGGCAACGCTGGTTGAGATTTAAGTTAAGTATGCGAAATAATGGAATGCCCAGCTGTTGTGCATTCTATAATTGTTTGAGATTCATTGTTGTTTGAGCATTTTGTGAATATTGGTGAGTGATGTTGTAGGTATATTTTCAGTTGACTTGGAGTGGAAGGCTGGAAGGGTATTTTGAAATTGAGTTAAGAAGGCGATAGTAAGGAATGCATAGTTGTTAAGCATTTTAACAAGAACTTTCATGAGATTGAGCATTATATAAATAATGGAGTGATGTTGAGCATTCTCAGTTGGTTTGCAGTGTGGCATTTTAAGTTGTAATAACCAGAGAGATCTCGATTTCCTTTAGTAATTTTACTAAAAGATGATAATGTTGTCATAATGATGTTGGAAAGTAATTTACAGAGTAAATGAAGATTCACTAATAGATACAAATAATATAATAAAAATATTAATACAATTTGGAATTTTGAATTCAATTCCTTGCTAGGTACGATTTTTTCAAATGGTTCAACGGAAGCACTCATTCCACTCAATATATGGACGCTTCGTCCCTGGTACATATATAGATACATATCTACTTTTCCAAAAATAAGTCGATGTTTAATTTCCTTTGCACACCCTCATTCCCACAGTAAAAAAAACTACATCACAAAATCTTTACAAAGTGCACAATTTCGTTATTCTTCACACTCACCATCGCGTGTATGAGTGAAGGCATTTATTTTATTTTGATAACCCTCCCCTATGCAGTGTAACATAAAACAGAATTTCAACAGCAAATACAGACAATTAACAGTATGCATGTTAATAAAACTCGTAACATGCGCACGATGCCAATTCTTCTATATGAAATTGAAGTCAGCAATGTTACTCAAACAGAAATTCTGAGGTACAAAATTCATACTCATTGACATGTTAGTGCGCAGAATTAAAAGTTGCGTCTAGGAA
Organism: Chrysotoxum bicinctum; assembly: GCA_911387755.1. Classification (NCBI taxonomy): domain Eukaryota; kingdom Metazoa; phylum Arthropoda; class Insecta; order Diptera; family Syrphidae; genus Chrysotoxum; species Chrysotoxum bicinctum. The sequence continues at coordinate 75,654,849 of OU426989.1, forward strand.
TTTAAACTCTTCCGGTTGAGTGTTTCTTGTACTATGTTTTAGTTTGGCACTGGCCTCTGTTTATGAGTGAAATTTTATCACTGTCGTGTGTCGAGAATGAGACAAAGGGTTGAAAAGTGAAATATGGAAATACTTGAGTGATGATGATGCGATGATTAGTGTTGAGGTTTGTCGTTAATGAGTGAATCTGTTTTATTCAATTTCTCCTTTTCTCTATTTTTTGTTCTTGCCAGTTATTGTTTACATTTAAAAAAGGGATTTTTTGACTGATCTAATTACTTTATTTGTCTATGTATTATGGTAAAAAAAACTCAAAAGAAAAGAAAGGATAGGGAATCTATATTTACAATAAAACTTGCTACGCTACTATTTTAGTAGTGTATACGAGTATGTATAAGGTTATGATAATGGTTCAAACATGAAAGGAAAAGAGGCTGGTGTTCAAAACAAAATTAAGTGTCTTGAACCAAGAGCTTATTTTGTTCAGGCTGCTTGCATTCCTTTTGGTTGTTGTTGGTTTTTAATGATTCAGCTTGCTTTTCATTGGAAGTTGTTATGTTTTTTCACATTGCTCAATGCATATAAAACTTTGTATCAACAATGCGTTGGGACATACATACATACATATATACAAAAAATTTCGCTGGTTTGACCTTAAAACCCCTTTCTGAAACCAGATGGGACTAGACTAAATGCTTTAAAACCATTCAAAAAAATGTAAGAAGCTATAATATGAAGCTCTTATTGAATTATCTGTGGCTGGAAACGTTGAGAATAGAAACATGCTGTCATTAGGAAGTAAAATTTTAGTTTCAAGTTTATATGTTGCATATATTAATCTAGTTTGATATTTTAGAAAAAAATAATGGCGCAAAATTTTAATTGAATTGGTACGATGCTAAAGCTGTTTTAGTATGATACTAGGTTAAAACAATAATTTTATTCGAATATAGCATCATACTTCTCTACCCTTTTATTAAAGTTAAAATCATCGAATACCTACTTTATTTTTTTAGTATCTTGCTAGCTTCGTATTACTCTTACATTTGCAGACATCAAAAAAGGTTCGTGTACTTATTTTTTTACAAGAAATGTCGTTGTTTTAGGTGTGTTCATAGCAATTTATTAAGGAAATTCTTTTAGTACGATACTAGTGAGAAAATGTTTAAAATTAAGAATGAGTTAGTAAACTACTATAAAGTTAGCAAATTGTTAAGTAGTATCATACTAATACCTTAATAATAGGCTGTTTAAAATTTTGCGCCAATATAACTAGTAAGTATTTACAAACTCCGTCTGCTAATTTATCTACTAAATATGCTACTAAAAACTCTATAGTGGAAATGCGATCAGAAGAACAATTCACTAACGTGCAATCAGCTGAAGCCATAGTTCTAAATCTATAAATACCATCACAGTTTCCTCAAATAACAGTTTTTTGAAACTAAAATTAATAAGAAACTACTTCAGGACCCCAATGACTCAGGAAAGATAAGTTGACTAGTCAATCATGGCTATAGAGAAAGAGCTTGTCAAGTCATTATATTATGATGATCTGGTAACTGAGTTGGCTAAAACAGAAGCCAGAAAAGTTAATCTATTGCAATAAATTCGGTTCTATTTATTTTTATTAAAATAATAATCTTATTATTATTTCCTACATGAACAACAGTTCATTATTTATTTGTATGTTGTTATGTTTTTGAATTAGTTTTTAAATATTTTTTACTTCAAAAAATACTTTTTTCAGTTCCTAAATTTTTGTGATATATTTTTGATTTCTTAGTTTTTAATAAAAATCATATTTATTTTAATTAAATATAAGTATTATCTAGGAATAGGCCTCTTGGAGATCCCTCGTTAAAAAAACGCATTGCAAAGGGTACCCCTTGGGTAATGAGGAAATGACTTTTTCCGCCAATCCAATCCAAATGAGAGGCGCCACTGATAAAGTTTGCGCAGGGCTCTATTTTAGCTCGGGCCGGTCCTGTCCGTAGTACAGTAGGACTTTATATGAATAACAAATACAACATCCGCAGTAGGATCACTGCCGATAAAAGGAGAAGTGAAATCCTGCTGCGGATAGAGATTTGACGTTTTTTCGAGTATCGGCAGTGATCCTACTGCGGAAACTCTGGATGACAACGTAATCATGGACAATGAGGAAGTAGTCTTGTTCTACGCTGACATTGGTTCAGCCTACCACCGCGGCTAAAACGCCATCCCTGCCCACAACCCACAAAAATCACCACTGACAACTACCAGGAATGAACACCCTGAGGACAATACAGCCGACATTTTAAATTTAATTTTTTTTCGTCATGTAAATTTTATATAAAAATAATTAAACTTAAGTCACTGTATATACTTAGGCCCCCTATGAGCCAACCAATGTAAACTTTCATACATATGTAGTATCTTATTACATAGTTGTAATTGTAAGCCTTTCCCTTGAATTATTTGATGTACTTGGTAAATTAAATTATCCGTTTCATCTGTCGTTTTAAAATCAATGCAAAGAACATTAATTTGACAACCGACAATCATTTTTCTTTAAAAATAAGAGTTTTGTTCTATTGGCTGCATTCCATTTTGACTAAGCGTTTAGACAAAATGATGACAACTTTTTATCGATTTTAACTATTCCTTCGAGTGACCAATTGTCAGCTAAAAGGTTATATTTATTTTTCACACTTGTGATGAATTCTTCTTCTGTATGCTTTTTATCGAAAAAAATTCCAACTTGATCATTTTAGGAAATTTCCATTTTTAAGTTGTTTTAAACTAATTTGTTTCTTAAAATACAAGAAGTGTCTATGACTTATCAATTATGTGTTTGCTTTATAACTAATCATTTAAACTTTTTTTTTATATTTATATACCTACTTCTTTGATGATAATATGTATAGGTAACTAACATTTGCATTAAATAAAAAGGATTACACAAAAGGTACTGTCATAAAAATGAATATTTATCATAAAAAATATTGCCTAGCCACTCCATGCCCTAATTCTTTAAATTTGAGGTATGTATTTATGTAGTTAAGAATACATTTTTACACGTAAAAATTATGTTTTTATGACCAATTGCATTCTTAAGGATATAATAGAAAAAAGGCATAAATGAATAAAAATAACCTTCTTTGATAAAAATCTCTCTAAACTGCAAATAGGCAAAAATAGTCCAAGATTACATTTCCGTTGAGTTCAGACCAAAGACTCTTAAAGGATTTCTTATAACTCAACACAAATCAAAAAATTGAGCCAATAACAACTTTTCGAAAATCTTAAAATTTTGCAATTTAAAAAAAAATAAAAAAAAAATTGGAATACAACTGGATCATTTTTACAAACTCAAATAACGCTGAAACTCTGAAACTTTTCAAAAAACTTCGACCGATTTTAAAATTTCTTTTGACAAAAAGGCGCCACAGTGCCCGGCTCATTGTTAGGGAATAATTTTCCAATGTTTTCCCAGTTTTGAAAACATGTTCGTAGATAGTCAGACAAGCTCGTAGTCAACAAATATATGCTTTGATCTGCAATACTCGTATAATAATCATTTTCTACACGAAGAGTTTCAAATCAAGCCTGAGATCTCATAGCATAATATTATAATATATTAATTTGGCTCAATATCATCCTGGTAGACTGAGACATTTTATACATACATAGGTATCAAGTAAATCGTATTACAGCAGACCTAAAAGATATTCTTTAGTGTAATTCATATTTGGCAGCACTACTTATTCCGATAACTACTCGTATTAATACTCTGGACAAAAATAAATTATTTGTTTTCTGCACAATTTACATTTTTCCTCTTGATTATTTGAAGTTTAGGAACCTATAAAATGCATAATTAAACGTCTTTGATTTTGAAACGATTTAACCCGACCCAAATTTATTTTTCGAACCCAAGCCTGGGCCGTTCTAATATAGCGAAACAAAATCGATAACTATTTTAAGAGAACTACTTATGAATTATTCATTATTTCAGGTTTTCCTTCATAAATTTATCTTGCCGGCTTTGTGAGTATCAAAACACAATATCAGGACAGGTTATTTAAATAATTGAGAAATACACTACAATCGAATATATTGAGGTCAATATTTTTTTAACATTTATTTTGTTTTTTTTTTTTTCTTCGAAAACGGTTATAATACAATTTTGATAAAAATAAAATCCACGACTGCGTTGATAAAACTAGCTCCTATACAGGGTGATTTGCATAAGGTGTGACAAAAAGCTAGGGCGTATAGGTTGGTCTTAGGCAAGAAAAAAACCGTATGGTTGGGGGGTATATTTCCCCCCGTTTAGGCGGGAGGGTCAATTTAAGAAAAAAATCACTTAAAACAGAAAAAACGGTGAAAAGCCAGAAATACATTATTTAATTTTGTTTTTAAATAAAGTTGTTCGAGTGAATAGTTTTTGAAAAATTAATTTTCAAAATCAAAATTTTGGAAAAAAAATGAAAATTTTTTTTTAAACAATTTTTTTTTCAAAATTTTACGTGATTAAGTATTATTTTTTTATTCAATATTCAATGCTCTTATCAATTTTTGTACAAACACAAAAACCGGATGTGAAAATGTTTTGTAGTTTTTGAGAAAATCAAAAATAACAAAAACTACTTTTGTTCTAAGAAAAGCCTTTTATTTTAGTTTTTACGTTTTTGGATTCTTAGGTGAATTTACGATTGAAAGGATTATTTTAAACCAATGCTCTCACGCAGGTGTTTTAAATAAAAAAATGTGTGAAATATGGTTAATCCAGTACTTTGTCACATAATTGTATGCTTATAAGACGATAATTAAAAAATAGTAAAAAGAAAGTTAATCCTTTCAATCGTAAATTCACCTAAGAATCCAAAAACGTAAAAACTAAAATAAAAGGCTTTTCTTAGAACAAAAGTAGTTTTTGTTATTTTTGATTTTCTCAAAAACTACAAAACATTTTCACATCCGGTTTTTTGTGTTTGTACAAAAATTGATAAGAGCATTGAATATTGAATAAAAAAATAATACTTAATCACGTAAAATTTTTAAAAAAAAAATTGTTTAAAAAAAATTTTTCATTTTTTTTTTTTTCAAAATTTTGATTTTGAAAATTAATTTTTCAAAAACTATTCACTCGAACAACTTTATTTAAAAACAAAATTAAAGAATGTATTTCTGGCTTTTTAAAATGCTATAGCATTACTCTGTAGGTATCACCGTTATTTTTTAATAATTTTTTTTCTGTTTTAAGTGATTTTTTTCTTAAATTGACTCTCCCGCCTAAACGGGGGCAAATATACCCCCCCTCCCATACAGTTTTTTTCTTGTCTAAGTCCAACCTATACGTCCTAGCTTTTTGTCACACCTTATGCAAATCACCCTGTATAATAGACTGAGAATTTAAAATATGAATGTTATTAACGAAAATTGTTCATAAGCTTAAAATTCATTTTTTAAACTCATTTAGTAATAAGATATAAAAACAGAATGCCATGTGATTTTTTAACAAAAATTATAAGTCATTGTAGCGGTTTCTAAAAAACAAATATTTTTATATAAAAAAAATTTGAGAACATTTTTTTTTACACCAACGTAAAGTCCTTATTATGGTACGCATAAAACTTAGATTTCAAAAAAAAAATATTGACTCCTTTTTAGAGATATCGAGTTTAAAAAAAAATAATCTGTTAAAATTTTTTTATTAAGATCCGTTATGCCAATCATGAGAAATAGAAAATTTTTCAAAATAGTTCTACTGTAGATACAGTCAGGATTATCTTTATTTCCAAATTTTTGTATTGAATTATAGATCACAAAAATGAATCGAACGAAAAAAATTATCAAAATTCTAGGTGCCGTTTTCAAAAATCATACGATTTCCGAAAATCCTTTTTTAACATTTGTATGGTGATTGATTACCGTTGTTTTAGTATAAAATAAAAAAAATGTTTTCATATGTTGTAAATTGTATTAAAAAACTTTTATGGTGCAAATATTGAAAAAAAAAAAAAAAAAAAAAAAACAAATTGCTTGGAAAATTTGAATACACAATACTTTCCAAACTTTGGGCGCCTTTAGCATACAAAAATTATCATAATCGGTTGTACCGTTTTGAATCACACGTACTGGCTCTTATGTGAAAGTACTTTGGAATTTAAAAATTATTGTTAAAAGCATGAATTTGATTAGGGCAAAATGTTCAAATGCATAAAATTGACGTCTGATTTTTAGTAGAATGAATGTAGAATAAATCTATAGAAAACAAAGTTCGAAAAATTGTTTCATTATTACATAAACGTTTGTATATAAGAAATTTCTAGAAAAAAAAAAATGGGATGCCAATTTAAAGGTTTTTATAATATAGATCTTATGAAATAATTTCAAAAACTAATTCTTCACACATTTTCAAAATATTGAATTTTTTTTTTCAAAAACCGAAAATATATTTTTTGAATATTTGCATATACCTACAATATTATTTAAAATTAAAAGGAGCTCCTGTACAAAAATTTTGGTAAAAATTGTTAAGATTTCTATGGTTCTATGACAGGTGCAGTTAATAAAAATGTTTCCAATTTTTGTCAAAGCAAAATATAGTCCAGAATAGCACACTAAATTTTTTTGTATCAAAATCGTTAGAGTCGTTTTTGAGGTAGATACCGATATTTTTGGAGCTAAACAAGAATTTCAATTTCTCCTCCCAAATAAGCAAGTTTGAAGAAAATAGCTCCACCAGTGATTTAGGCTGTAGGTCGAAATTCAGACATAGAAACAGAAAGACGAAATTGCCGGAACCACTTTAGCTTTTTTCGAAATTTTTTCTTAAAGTCTTACCTAGCTTTAACTAAATCAAATTTTTTGATTTTTTTTTAATCTATGGAACAGTTTTTGACAAAAAAATATTTTATAAATTTTTTTAAAAAAATCGTATCGCAGACATTTTTGGTTTTAAAAAAATATAGTTCAATTGAAGATTTCATTTTAGACCCACTTGGTAAAAAATATATGGTTTTGTGTGCTGCAGAAGCACCTTAAGAGTTTCATTAATATTATATATTCATAAGTATTAGTTTTATTCAAAAAATATTCTTGAGCTAAAAAAAAACTTTTGAAGAATTTTTTTTTGAAAATTCGTTTTGAGACACGATATTTTAAAACAGAAGACTTTAGTTCCTGCAAACTTTTGTATTGGTTCGTTATAATTTTAACAATTTTGAAAATTCGATTGAATTGCTTTCTCTTTAGTGAAGACCACATTATATAAATAAATCATAAATTACAACCCCAATTTTAAGATTCGAAGTGTATCTCAATAAATACTCATATTACACTACAATTACTGCAAGTTTCAAGTTAATATCTAAGCATTTTACAAAATTGAACCCTTGTCAGGCGAAATAAATCAATAAACATATACATAATGAAGGTACCTGTTATATGTACGTACATATGTATTTGTATGTAATGAAAAACAACCAATTTTTAGTTTCTGGTTAATTCAAAAGTTTTCACCTTTTGATATGGTAATTCGTAATGGTTTCGATATTTTAATGAAAAGGGTCGAATTTGCGTATAAGTAATAACGTATATGTAAAAAAGGTAACATAATGCGGAGATATATGTATAAGCATTTGTAGATATGTATATTTTTGGGAATTACCATCTGATGACCAACTACAACTGACCAATCAAATACCAAAACCATTTTGGTTAGCATGTTTTCTGTAATACATATTTTTATTTTTTTTTCTGGTCAAAGAATTTTAACAGTATGATTGCGGTCTGACTTAGAGAAAGGGATGCCTCAATGTGACACCACAAAGGGTGAAAAGTTTTATTTAGTAGGTATGTCGAATTAGAGTAGTTTGACAACTAAAAAATATCTATATCTATACGGTTCGGGGAATAATTCTCGTTATGCTTGCAAAAACTTTTGGGTCAAGTTTCCATTGTAACTACATACATATATTGACATCTTATGGTTTAACGAGGTATAGCTTACAGAACTTCAAAAATAAAAATAATGTAGCTGTTTGTTAAGCTTTAGACTTATAGTATACGAATGGGTTTTGGTAAAATAAATTATATATTTAGGAATGTCTGGTTGGATAATATAGTTTGCGATAACAATGTTGCCAGTTTTTACTCGACGGACGAACAATTAAAAATTAATGAAATAAATTATTAATTTTTACAATGACTACTTTCCAGTTTTGTAATGTCAAAAGAAAAAGTAAACAAAGGCGAGTTTGAGTTGAAGCGCAACAGGTAAGTAGCACTTGGGCACTTAGGGTGCTACTAAAATGACTATAGCGTGTATAGTTTAAGTGATGAATTCCACCAATTAATTAAATTGATTCGATTAAATATTTATCGATCAATTATGACATAGATAAATATTAAATTTTTGACTGCAACAGGGGCGACGTTCCTGAAAAGAAAAATAAGGAGCGCCAGCTATTTTTTTTAAAACGAAATTACACAATCTTTTGACGCAAAAGGAGACGATTAGAACAAATTTAGAGAGAAATCCGGGCGACTTTCGTTTAAAATAGCACGAGCGTAATATACAGTTTTACTAGCGATATAGGTACATACCTACACATGAAGGCACTATAGGACAAGTCTTACATTTGGAAAAAAATCGAACTGATATTTTGATCAAGGCTGACATTAAGAATATAGAGAACACGAAAAAAGTAGGTCTGCCAGTTCCGTCTCTCTGTCTGTATGTCTGTACCTCGATCTTCAGCCTACACAGAAAATAAAATCTAGGTATATATGATAAAAATGTAGGTGGATTTGACAAAAATTTTATCAATATACGTCTAACAAAAAGTTTTATCAAATTGACAAAAATTATAGAATTTTGTTGAGGTAACAAACAATATTTTCTTGTATCCACTAAATTGTTTTGTTATGCTAACAGTTTATTTTGTTGAAATAACGAAAATATTTTGTCAATATGACAAAATTTCGTACAATCTACAAAATTAATTTGTCATATTAACAATTCTTTTGTTGTATTAACAAATTTTTTTGTTAATGTTAAAAATTTGTTTTTTTTTATTATTATCGGATTAAAAAAAATTGTTTTGTTAGATTAACAAAATGTTTTTGTTATATTTTGTTAAATTAACAAAACATATTGAAATTAAGATATTACAGATTGAACCTACGATAGAACCATTTTTTCTAATTTTGAATTGCTCATTATTGACATATCGGATTTTAATGAAATTTTTTGAAAAAGTGCTTCTAAAAAGTCTAAAAAACATAGGGTAAGACACCCAGTGACCGACACCCTTAAGAGAAATTTTGAGTTTGCAAATTCATAACTTTCCTTTCGCTGGATCGATTTTAATGATTTTTGTGTATTATTATAACTGTTAATTATTTCTTTTACAATATTAAAGAATTAAATATGTACGAAATTCCAAAAATAAATAAAACACAAAATCGTAAAAGCTTACCAGTTTTTTAGTTACGGACACCTTTTTTTCAGTAACCGACACCCGTCAAATACTAGTTACGGACACCCTTTTTCTGTAGCTTTTCACCCTAAACTGTAAGAGGAATTTTCGGCAATAAGTTTGCATAAGCTCGTCAAACGTTAAAATCGAATAATTAAAAGTTTTAATTCGACATTTCAATTGACAATTGGGAATATCATGAATCCTGACTCATAAAAACTTGTGGTTCGTCAAAAATGTATGCGAAAACTTCTGTTTTAAATTTGTTTTTCACCAAAACCGACACCGAAATAAAAAGAGAACATATTTAACTTGAAAGGTTTTTCAAAGTGCTATAATTTTTGTCTAATATATAAGATAAATAAATATTAATACGCACAAAAACAAAAAGATACATCTACGTATGTATACAAGAAATCCATTTAATTACAAACCCTTAATGCGGGGATATTATAGATATGTATATAAAATCTTCTTATGCAGTAGGTAGGAACCTACTTATAAAGTTATGAATAAAATGAAGATAAATTATTATTTAAATAAAAACAAGCAAACAAAAATGTAAAAGCACCTAAACTGTTTTCAACAAGTAATTGCAATTAAAAAAAAAATATAATTTGAATGTTAGTTATACTCGTAGTTAGTTACTGAATTAAAAATATTTATATAAATGTTGTAATTAATCAATACATTAATATCACTAGTAAAGTAATCTATCTTAAAGATGGGCAAAGAAAAGTGCTAATGTATTTTTCTGCTTTTGTACCATGGAATATTCCGAAAGAAAACGTTTTTTTTTTAACTTGTATTTTAAAAATCTTCTTCTTAAACTAATTTTGCCCAGGCATTTTGTAATAAATTCCTGAAAAATGTGGCTTTATAGCAATATAAAAAGCAGTTTGTAAATAATGAAAGGAAACAAGAAAGACAAAAACGATGGTGTCCGTAACTAACATCCTCAAAAACCTCTAATCGCGCCAGTAATAGACACCCCTGTCGGTCACTGAATTTATTGAACATTACATTTTAGTTATGAACACCCCACGTTAAATTAAGTTATTTTATTATTTTAATAAAAAAAAGTTAACAAATAGATCCACTAATTATTGTTTTGAAATAATATGCACTGTCCCATATATAAGAAACACGGATAAATTAATAAAATATTGATTTATACTCAAGTGTTTCTTAAGGAATTTACAAGTTTTCTTTGATTTACAGAGGTTCTCAACTTACATCTTTTATTACACGTCAACGATTGACTACAAAATATCAATTGAAGTCTTTTGTTATGACATTTGCACGTCTAAACACGTTAAAAATATCCTCGGCAGTATCCAGCAGCAGGAAACCTTAATAAAATGAAAAAAAAGTCATAGCTGACCATTACTGAAAGGGGGTCGGTCACTAGGTAGTTTACCCTAGCATTTCGAATTTTGTTTTGAATTAAAAAAAAAGGATTTTTTTTTAGAAAATTCGATATCTCAAAAATGGCTCTATATTTTTTTTTGGAAATTTAATTTTCATTCGTATACAGTAATAAAAACAAGTTGGCCTACCAAATTTGTTTCTTAAGAAAGTTTTAAAAACTTTGTATATAAAAGCTTATTTTTATTTTTTTTTTGTTCTTGCATAAATTCATATTTGCATAGCATTCTGTTTTTATCTCTTACTACTAAATGATTTTAAAAAATTTATTTTATTCTTATGAACAGTTTTCTCTAATAACATTCGTTTTTAAAATTCCTAGTCTATTACATAGGAGCAAGTTCGTGTGACCCAGTCGTGCATTTTATTTTATTTTGCTTCTACCAAAAAAAAAAACTTTTGCTGTTTTAAAAGGCCAAACTGGAAGTGCCTTTTCAGGTTTTTCTTATCCTTTACGATCTTATTTTTTGAGACACTATTCAGCTGTTTTCCACCATCTTTGCTGGAGGGAGAAAAAGCAAACGTAATTAAACAACATCAGTTCTGCTTACTCTCTGCTTTATGCATAGGCACCATGAAATTCACCTATCGCTTATTTTTATTTCAAGTGCAACGAAACCGATGAACGCATACAGCCTCCGAATAAAACAAAATCAACCCAGAACTGTGGAAATCTTATAAAAGACATCTATATATCAAAGGAACATATTGGCAGGAATATCCTATTCCACTAATAACTCTAAGCCGCTGGGCTCCTGCGCAGATTAGGGAGAATTGATGACTAGTGATTTACGTATTATCTTTTACAAATGTAAAATAAATACGTTGGGCACTCGGTAATTCTTAAAATGAGTAACTTTCAGCATTCGAGGACCAACAGTCACCAGAGCTGGCACGAGTACGATAACTTGGCCGCCAAGATTTGATGACGGATTTTTGTAGAGAGGTCAAAAATAAGCACTTTTTACTATGGGAGGGGGGGGTCTATCTCCCCCCGTTTAGGAGGTAGGGGCACTTTTAGAAAAAATGGTTTAAATTGAAACAAAAAATATTAAAAAACAACGGAAACACCTACAATAAAGAGCTATACTGCGTTTCAAAGCCAGAAGATTGTTCTATAATCCTGCATTTAAATTAAATTACTTATATCAACAGTTTTTGAGAAATTCGCATTTAAAGTCCAAATTTTGATAAAAAAACGTGAAAAAAAAAGTTTAGACCGGTTGTTTTCAAAATTGTGAAATGAAATTGTAAATTAGCTTATATGTGTTTTATGTATCTATCAGTTCTTAATCGAACACAAAAAACGGCATGGTTCTACGTCTTCTGGTTTTTGAGAAAACCTCCGTTTAGGAGATAGGGGCACTTTTAGAAAAAATGGTTTAAATTGAAAAAAAAAATATTAAAAAACAACGGCAATACTTACAATAAAGTGCTATACTGCCTTTGAAAGTCAGAAAATTTTTCTATAATCCTGCATTTAAATTAAATTACTCATGTCAATTGTTTTTGAGAAATTCGCATTTAAAGTCCAAATTTTGATAAAATAACGTAAAAAAAAAGTTTAGACCAATTGTTTTCAAAATTGTGAAATGAAATTGTAAATTAGCTTATATGTGTTCCATGTATCTATCAATTCTTAATCGAACACAAAAAACCGCATGGTTATATGTCTTCTGGTTTTTGAGAAAATCGAAAATAACTAAAACTACTTTTCTACAAAATGTTTGATATTTTTTGCTTCCTTACATAAATAAATCAGTGCTAGCTTCCAACATTACAATATATAAACAGTAAAGTATGTATGGGGGGGCATGCTGCCCCCCTGCAACCCCCCTGCTTGGGCACACTATAGGATTTGGGGTAGGTGCGAGGTTGGGTGCATGCAAAGTTTCTTTTGCATTCACAGAATCTGTATTTAAAAAAATTCAAATTTATTCTATTTATCCAATGTCCACTAAATACATATAAAATACAATAAACGATCTTGAAAACCAAAACAAACTTCTGACCATGTTCACCAATACATGGCACTATTTTTCTATCGAAAATACTGCCTAGAAAGGAAATATAAGGACGACTGGGTTTCGCAAATAATAGAGTTTTTATCAGATGTAAAAAAAGTTTACCCTTGTTATACCGATGGTGATATATGTGAGCGTTTACAGTTAAAAGACATCGATCCTCCCACCCTTCAGAGCGAAAATTTAGAAAGTGTTTTACCGCCAAAACATCCTCGGCTTCCCACCATAAAAGAGTAACTCAACGAACTCGACAGTTATAGTACGGACGATGGCTTTATTGACGAGACTTACACACCTTTTTAATACATTTTGACCATTTTTAAGTAACTATGACTGACTAACTTCTGACTAACTGACAAAATAACTGACCCAGATGCAATTCTATCTCCTCATGGTGCATTCTGGGTAATGCTAAATGAATTGCGGTACTGAACTAACAAAGATTCATTATGTTTATTAACATTAATCCTTAAAATGGAATCACCGTCACCACCAAAAATCAAAAAAAGTAGTTTTGGTAATTTTCGATTTTCTCAAAAACTAGAAGACATAGAACCATGCGGTTTTTTGTGTTCGATTAAGAACTGATAGATACATGGATCACATATAAGTTAATTTACAATTTCATTTCAAAATTCTGAAAACAATCAGTCTAAACTTTTTTTTTCACGTTATTTTATGAAAATTTGGACTTTAAATGCGAATTTCTCAAAAACCATTGACATGAGTAATTTAATTTAAATGCAGGATTATAGAACAATCTTCTGGCTTTCAAACGCAGTATAGCACTTTATTGTATGTGTTGCCGTTGTTTTTTAATATATTTTTTTTTTCAATTTAAACCATTTTTTTTTAAAAGTGCCCCTACCTCTTAAACGGAGGTTTTCTCAAAAACCAGAAGACATAGAACCATGCGGTTTTTTGTGTTCGATTAAGAACTGATAGATACATGAAACACATATAAGCTAATTTACAATTTCATTTCACAATTTTGAAAACAACCGGTCTAAACTTTTTTTTTCACGTTTTTTTATCAAAATTTGGACTTTAAATGCGTATTTCTCAAAAACTATTGATATGAGTAATAAAATTTAAATGCAGGATTATAGAACAATCTTCTGGCTTTCAAACGCAGTATAGCACTTTATTGTAGGTGTTGCCGTTGTTTTTTAATATTTTTTGTTTCAATTTAAACCATTTTTTCTAAAAGTGCCCCTACCTCCTAAACGGGGGGAGATAGACCCCCCCTCCCATAGTAAAAAGTGCTTGTTTTTGACCCCCCTACAAAAACCCGTTATCAAATCTTGGCGGCCAAGTTATCGTACTCTCCCCCCAGAGCTTTTTGGAAGAAACTCTTACAGATCGTCTGTCTGTTTATATTTAAGTAGTGGAACGCTCATCCTTTTTAGAGAAAATAATGATGGCGATTTTGTTTCTTAAATGAGTAAAATGAATAAAACACCAGTAGGAAGAAAAAGGAAATTGAAGAGTAAAAAGAACGATGTCTATCATGACAATATATTCAAAACTTAAAATTGACAAAAACTAGTAACACAAAATAACTAGTAACACAAAGTAACACACAACATTCGTTAAGTACGGTATCTAAAAAAATTACTTTTCTCTTTAAAATCTTTATGGTTTTGAATTTCTTACTACCAAGAGTGAAGTAACGATTTCTCCAAGAGATAAATAAACAAAATTGAATTTTAAATATTTTGTTTCTAAAACATGGTTGTAATTACACTCCTAATAACGATTTCAGTCCGTAGAAAAAAATATCGAGTCCGAAGGAAAGATTAATATGTAATCAGGGAGCGCCACAAATTCATGTTAGTATTTTCAGCTACTAGAGTTTTATTTAGCTCCAAAACAGATGCCCTATAGTGTAGAGAGTGAATGTACTCGCCTGTAATTAAAGAAATTCTAATAATAAATTATTTCTTATTATTCTGATGTTACCTTGGAAAGAATGCTAATTAGAACTCATATCTATCAACCCAGTTTTGAAATGGAAGAGTTCAACTTGCAGTTCTAACTGAATAACAAAAAAAAATAAAAAATTTTTCTCAGAAAAATGCATACGGAGAAATATTAGAGTTCATAACTATGGAGGCAAGGTACGAGTATACTTTTACAAGGGTAATAATTTCGAAGAAAATTCCTTCCATAAGCAATAAGAACAGCGATTTTCTTCTTTTCTGCACTTTTCCCATTTAAATATGAAAACTATGGAAAGGAAAAGTTATTAGAATGCTAAATTTAGAAGTATGCTCTGATATCAACTATCATAGTAAGTTACCAAACACGAGCAAAGACAAATAAAGTAAAGTGCACAAAAGAGTCGTCAGTACTCGATGTCCTAAGGGGTCAACGTTTGTTGAAGTTTTATTTTAAAATATACTTCAAAATTAAGTTCTAGTTTTCTTTCTTTATTAAGACAAAATTGTCAATTGCTTAACATCAGTAGTTTAAGAAAATCATTAAATAGGTGCTGCTTAATAGATTATTAAGACAAGTTTTTGATACAGAACTACTGAAACTCCAGACAGACCTGCTTAAGACCATTCCAGGATCTTAAAGTTCTTTGGCAGTATGCGGAGCTCCCTAAATGCATTTAAGAAAATAAATAAATAAAATAATAATGATAAATAAACAAATAAAATTTTAGTTGAATAAGTACGATTTTAAAGCTGTTTTGGTATGAAATTTGGTTAAAACGACGATTTTGCAAATTTTAATCGTATAAAGCATCATACTTTCTCTACCCTTTTATTAAAGTTAAAATCATCGAAATATCGTGCTAATTACCAGTGCCACAAAAGGCCTGTTTACTTATTTTTTTTTTTGCACGAACTGTCGTTGTTTTAGGTGTATTCAGAAGCAATTTATTAAGAAAATTGCTTTAGTACGATACTAGTTAGAAAATGTTTAAAATTAAGAAAGAGTTTGCAATCTATTAAAAAGTTAGCAAATTGTTAAGTAGTATCATACTATTATCTTAATAATAGACTGTTCAAAATTTTGCGCCAGTGTGTTAAAAAAAAAAAATATCTTAAACAAAACCCTAAAAATTTTCGCTATTAAATTAACTAATATATTGTACAAATCAAACAATACAGAAAAAATTTATTTAAATTTCAGGAGTCGTTTGAATACAAGAATATTTAATTGCATATCTATATAATTGGGCTTAGTGATTGTTTAAAAATAATGCAATTAATTTAAAAATTATTAATTTTTTTCCCAACATTTCAACGGGTTCTTTCTGGCTTCATCAGTGAACATTTATTTCGTTTTTAGGTTGGTGACGTTAACTAAATTTGAAGAATTACAAGACAGTTATAATTATAAAGATTGTTAACCTAATATCACAGTTTATTTTATGGCAATGGCAACACTATAACAATAACAATTATCAACAATAACAATTATCAACAATAACAATTGTCCATATAACATTCGTTACATTATATGATCAAATACCATTACACAAAAAATAAAAGGCACGACTGGGTCGCATGAACTTGCTCCTATGTAATAGACTAGGAATTTTAAAAACGAATGTTATTAGAAAAAACTGTTCATAAGGATAAAATTATCATCATTTTAATTCTTTTAGTAGTGAGACAAAAACAGAATGCTATGCAAATATGAATTTATGCAAGAACAAGAATTATAAGTCGTTGTAGTGGTTTCTTAATAAAATAAGGTTTTATATATACAATTTTTAAAATATTTAAAAAAAAAAGTTGATTTTTTTTTTCAAAAATTCAAAATATATTTTTTTTTTAAAGTTTTGAAATGCAATGTTTCTTAAAGTTTTTAGAAGCATCTCTATAAAATTTTCATTAAAATCCGATATGTCGATAATGATAAATTTAAAATTTGAAAAAATTGTTCTATGGTAGGTACAGTCAGTAATGTCTTCTTTTCAAAATTTTTTGTATTAAATTATAGATCTTAAAATTTAATCGAAAGACTTAAAATTTAAGCAAAATTCTCGGAACCGTTTTCGGAAAAAATACGATTTTCGAAAACCATTTTTTAACATTTGTATGGAGGGTACCGTTATTTCTAGGTGAAATAATTTTTTTTTCTCATATCTTGTAGATTTATTTTAAGACACTTCTATTTATCAAGTTTTATAAAAAATCGAGCATGGAATTTTCGAAATATTGAGTTTTCAAAAAAAAATTTTGAAAATTTTTTTAAAAATCCAAAAAAAATTTTTTTGAAAATTTGAATAGACAATAATATTGAAACTGCTGGGGAACCTTAATATAAAAAAATTATCAAAATCGGTGTTACCGTTTTTGAGAAAATCAAAAACAAAAAAAATGGTTCCAAGGGGGGTACCAAAAAAAATAATTTTTTGGAAATTTTTTTCTAACCATTAGTTAGTTTAGTTAGTTTTATTAAATTCAATGTATGCCTACACATTAAGAATATACTTCTTATCAATTAGTGTTATGCTAATTATTTCAATAATGCTTTGAAGAAAACTACTTTATAATATTTTTGGCATAAAAAACAGGTATAAATTTCATGCATTACATATTTTTGAGAAAAAAAAAATCAAGTGAGAAAAAAAAAGTTAGATACACCTTTTACAAAAATTAAAACAAAAAAGTACAGTACATCTCTATTGAATACAAAGAACTAGAAAAAAGAAGAAAAAAAAATAAATTCACTAGGTCAAAGAAAAACAGAATTAATTTTGATAATAAGTATGTACGTAGATCTCTACGAAACTGTGCTTCGCCGCTTACTCTCCTTAACTGCCTGGGAAGAGAGTTCCACAATCGGATGGCGTTAACAAAAAACTGGCGCTCTGATGTCAGACAAGAATTACCTGGGTTTAAGTATAAATGAAATCTTATGAATTTTTTTTTTAAAAATCTGTGGGATAGTTTTTGAGAAAAAAAAAAATATTTATAAAATTTCGAAAAATAATCGTATAGCAGGTACCGTTATTTTTGTCTTAAAAAATCAAATCAAAAAACGTCCGGGGGAAAAAAATAAAAATGATATCTACCAAGTTTAAAGAAATCGGCCGAGCCGTTTAGCTGTAGTCGAAAAGACAGACATACAGACAGACAGAATTGCGAGACCCACTCTTTTGGTCTTCCCTACTATCGTAATGTCAACTTTGATCAAAATCGCGTGTTCGATTTTTTTTCTGAATGCATAACTTGCCTTATAGTACCTATAAGTCGCAAATAAAAATATATGTATGTATTTCTTTTTCTACATCTTTTAGTTAGTGTTAAAAACATATACATAGCTGATGATTTTCTTAATATTATATTTTGAAAAATAAAATTGAAATATTTTTCTTAACACCCAAAACAAAAAATTCAAAGAATAAACTATTATTTTAGAACATCATTTGTACTGTTTCTCAAGAACAAACAAATGATTCTAAGGACCCGTATTAACCATTTTGTAGAATTTTTTCCAACAATAAGCCAGCTCTTAATACATTATTATATTTTTCCTTGCGGCATATACATAAGTACTATTTCTTATAACCAGTGATTTTTTAAGAGCTATCGGAAATTAAAAAAAAAATAGAAAAATGCATGAAATCTTAATTTGAATCGATAGTACGGTCGATATAATTTAATGTTTGAAGAGCCTTAACATAGCCCGACAAAAAATAGTCTAGAAGCGTTAAATCACACGACTTCCGCCAGCCCATAATCTGCAGCAAACAGTGACTTTTTCTGGTTGCATTGGTAGCTCTTGCCTGCTCTTCACTCCAAATATGGCAGCTTTGCTTTTTCACGTATCCATTCAACCAGAAATGAGCTTCGTCGCTGAACACAATTTTCGATAAAAGAGTGGATCTCCAGCCAATTTTTAAGAGCACATTCACCAAAAATTCGGTGTTGTGGTAGGTCGTTCAGCTTCAACTCTTGAACCAGCTGTATTTTGAAAGGCTTCACACTTAAATCCTTCCGCAAAATTTTCCCAGAGGCCCAATTGCTGCGAACGAATCCATAATTCACGGTCAACACTAACACTGACCGATACGGCTACGATATTTTCCTCAGTTCGCACACTGTCAAAACCCGTGTTGCCAAAAAGAAAATAGCAAAAAAAACCAACCATTATATGTCAAGTTATGCATTCGTAAAAGTATCGAACTCGAGATTTTGATCAAAGTTGACATTGCAATAATAGGGAACACGAAAAAAATGGGTTTGTCAATTCTGTCTGTCTGTCTGTTCGATTACAGCCTAAACTGCTCATTCAATTTTTAAATTCTGCGTTCCCAACCAAAAATAACGGTATACCTGTCATACGATTTTTTCGAAATTTTATAAAATATTTTTTTTTTTTTACAAAAACTCATAAAATATCATTTAGTTAAAGCTAGGTGATGCTTCAAAACAAATGTTTGTTAATGGCATGCCCCTTAGAATCATTATTTTTGTTTGTTTCAAGAACGGTACAACAGCTTCTGATTATTTTTGTTATGCCTAAGCTCCCCAAAAGTTTTTATAGCATTGTGTATTTAAATTTTCAAAATTTTTTTGGTTGGATTTTTAAGAAACTTTTCATTTTTTTTTTAAACTCAATATTTCGAAAACTCCATGCTCGATTTCAACTCGATTAAAATTTAAATACTTTAAAAATTTTTAATACAATTTACAAGATGTGAAAAAAAATGCTTTTTATCCAAAAATACAAATGTTGAAAAATAGAATTTTGATAATTTTTTTTCCTTCGATTTTTTTTCTGAAAATTCGATATCTCAAAAATATTTTAGTATTAAAAAAAAAAAAGCTAAAAAGATCTATGTATATTTTTGTCTAATAAATTTTTAGTCTAAATAATAAATAAAGATAAAGTTTAAAAAGCTAATATCTATAAATCGGGTCGTCAAGATTTTTTTTTTTTTTATAATCAACTCACGCTCAAGGGAATATGATTACCGTTTAAATGTTTTAACACAGCGCGGGCGTGAAGTTACGGAAGAGAAAGAAGGATAGGAAAGATGTGTGGCACGATGTTCTGAGACTGAAGGTGGTTGTCTCAGATTTTCTTATCTTCAGGGATGGCGGCTGAACTAAAGCGGAGAATTGCCGTGTCTTATTTCTATGTCGCTTATAATTCACATTACCTTATTCGTGTTCATCTTTGTTAGGCATACTAGTTTAACTCAATTACATGTTGTTAGTGTTATGCCTAAACAACATGTAGTGAGTAAACCAGCAACGCATTGATGACAATTTTTAGAGGTTTTAATGGAATTAAAGACGACACAGACGACGACGGCAGGGATCGAACCTGGGATACTGAGGTTGACAGGCGAGCACACAACCATCGCGCCACGGCCACCCCTAAATCGGGTCGTCAAGATTAAAAAGTTTCCACCTATGCAAAATGACAAAGCTGTTTTTAATAAAGGAATTAAAGCCATATTATAACCCTGATACAAAAATAGGAAAGGCCGTAATTTGTAACCCCACTAAAGGCTGCCAAAAACCTGCCAGACTTTTGTATTCGTTGTCATGACCCATGTACATAATATAAACGCTCGTACTCATATTTTGGTTAAACATTCCAAAAATCTGCTGTCGGCTCTTGCCCTGCCCCTTACTATAAGTCACTTATTTTATTTATACTTGCGATATATGTGGGCACTTTTGTTTAAAGTTGAAGGTGAACGACGGTATAACCTTCAACTTTAAACAATAGTACCCACATATATCGCAAGTAAAGATAAAGGTTACGCGACTTATACATAGTTAGTAAGGAGCAGGGCCTAATGGCTTACTCATCTATAGTCGCAACCATTCCTGTGTTCGGATTATAAGTTGGCAGGAATAGAAGGGATCTTAAGTGTTTTGTAGAATCCGAAGGGCAAAGATGAGATTAATTTTATCATGCCCCGAGGATTGGTGACTTTGTTCCAAGAGCCAGTATATACCCTAAGAACAGATTTTTAGTATACTTAATTTAGTTCTTAAGCACATACTTTAGATTTTGGCGGATACTGCGATTATTCATGCATCTTTTGTATGCATATTGATGAATGTCTATTTTGAGAACTTTTTTAAAAAAAGAAAGCCATTTAGAAAATTTATTTTTTTTCTTAAACCTATCAATCACTTTTTTTGTAGAACGAAAAATTGTTTCCAGTTCCATTTTTTCAAGTTCCTATCATAAGCAGATTTTAGCAAGGTTATGCTGCTGGTTTCAAATGCACAATAATTTTAATTTCCACCATCCATCAACTAATTATAACTTTTAAGTTTTATTTATACTTAATTTTTTTTCACAAGCCAGTTACTCACCCTTTAGTTTGAATGAAACGTTATAAATCACTTCCTACGCAGAAGAAGTAATATTTTAAAATGTATGGCTTTCATATTTTTCATCTATGCATGTTTTATTATGTTAATTTACTTTGTGTTTCTGAGTAGAATAATATCAGTGAATGTTTACATAAAACGGTTGTTAGAAAAGTACTTTTTATTAAAATAACAAATCTGGCATAACTGTGTGATTTCAAGGGAATGTAAAATTAAAAAAAAAAGGAAGCGCTAACGACAGGAAACAGCATTGAGTTTTTGAAGAATTAAATTCTGTGTGGTTTTTGGTTCGAGAATGCTATCGAAGTCAGAATTTAATGAGCTTATTATACGCTGCCGTTCTAAATCCACATCCGAAAAACAAGGACGTGCATCTAGAAACGAATATGAGAAGTTGAGAGTGCTGCTGCCAGCAAAATAATTTAATAGTTTCATCATTGACGGATATGAGAAAGAGAGTCGGAGTCAAAACGGAGCCCTGTGGCACACCAGCATTTATATAATATTATTTCAGACTTAAAACCGTCCAACACAGCTTGTATTGAGAGGTTCGAAAAAAAGTTTCTATTTCAACAAAAAAGAGATTCAGCAATACCAAATGCACGCATTTTCGACAATAGAGCTCGATGTCAAACTATATCAAATGCTTTTGAAATAGCAAGTCTTACTATCTCCAAAACCATGTTAAGATTTGAGCCACTGTTCAGTGAGATATACCATCAAATCACCGGTGGACCTATTACTTCGAAAGCCATTCTATCGGTTATTAAGAAGCTTTAGTTGTTCAAGATATTTCTTAAGCTGATAATTTATCAGCGTTTCGACGACCTTAGGAAGAAGGGATGTAAGTGTAATTAGACGATAGTAAGAAGGGAAAAAAGATTCGCCCTTTTTAGGGACAGGCTATCCAAATGCAGTTTCCATCTAGATAGAAAAGCTTACGCAGTGGTTTTGCCGGCGTTGAAGAACACCTCTTCAGGACAATAAGAGGGTAATGTCAGGACCAGCGAATTTATAGTCGTATATGTATATCGAGATTTTTCAGTACTCTTTCAACAGTACAAGTGCGATTGATCCGACGTCACTATCCACGAAGCACAATGACAAGTTAAAGTTTCTTAAGAAATCAGTGAAATCGCTCCAGTTGGATTTTTCGTATTTTCAGACGTTGCCCTTAGGAATTTTCTGTCTAACTGGGTTTTGTTGACATGAGAACTTTATAGACATGATACAATGGTCTGATTCACCTAGACCCTAGAGGCGATAATACATTAGTAGTTTAATTATCAGGGTCGCAGATAAGAGAGCGTTCCCGGATTGACATGGAAAGTCGGGAATTCAAGCAGGCTTGCTAGAAAGAAGAGTCAGGTTGTTTAACTCAGCAAAAATCTTGTCATTCCTTTCTTAGAGTGTTGACTGACAAAAAAGGTGCAGCTGTACGAAGAACTGTGTACATTGAAATCGCCCGTAACAACGATTTCCTTACGAAAAAAACAAAAAAAAAACAAAACCCAAATCAGACCCAATATCATTATATGTTAATATTTACTCATATTAAATTTAATTTTTATAATTTGGGCCAAAAAAAACTACACAATAATTTACTATTAGTGTTATGTCTCAATACCGAAATATTGATCTTCCTCTGGACTCCCAAAAACCAATAACAGCAATTTACCCAATATCGCTTTGATTCAGTCAATTCATGGTTTAACCCAAACAATTGCAACGGCCGAAGCTGACGAGCTCGAGTTTAGCTTACAAGGCAACTGAAATTGTTTAGCTATTTCGTTCCTCAGTTTGGTTCGAAGAATAAACGTCCTAATTACCACCAGGGCTATGGTACCTGCTGATCTTTCAGTGCATATGCATTGATCAAATGCCACTAGTGGCCTTGAACCTGCTGATTCAGTGCCACCAGGGGCCTTAAGCCTGCTGATCTAGTGCCACCAGCGGCCTTGAACCTGCGGATCTAGTGCCATCAGGGGCCTGAAACCTGCAGATCTAGTGCCACCACTAGGTTAGTTAGATGAACTATACAATACAGAAAAATTGAATATGAAGGTAGGTAGGTAAGAGAAAAAACGTAACTATTGAATGGAACAGATACTAAAAGAGAGAGAGAGAGAGCAAGGGAAGAAAAGAAAATTAAAAATGTTGAAATGATAATGACATGAAACAAAGCAGCAACCTCGCGATTGTGATGAAATCTAATTCCTGAATAAAATAAAATTAAAAAGTTTATAATTTTATAATTTGTTTTTATTTATTACTCAGGTTGTATGTGTAACTAAGAAGTGATTTTGGGCTTAAAATTTGCGCAATAATATTGACTTTATGAAGCATACAAACCTTTGTCGATTATTATATATGCTTTAAGATATAAGTGGTTGTATAAGTCAACTAATGATAAAAAATGGACAAAAAATGTAAAATTAATAATATTTAAGTTTGATAAATAATTAATAAAAAAAAACTTATAGCCAAGAACACTCTTATAATAATGTAAAAAATAATAAAATTTATTTAAAACAAATCGGTTCACTACTTTCTGAGATCATTCAACCCAAACTTTAAAATGGTTTCGATTTTATATAATAGTATAGATTTCAATGCTGAGTCTTGAACCGCAAGATTTACAGCTAGTTCAAGTGAACCCGCCATCCATTTAATTTTTAATAAAGCTAACAAATTGTATCCTTCGAGTCAAAAAAGAACTCATCACCCAACAAAATATGGTAATCATCATCTTTTATTAATGGTTGGTTAAGTGGAAATCGAAACAAGCAATTCAATTTAATTTTCTTTTGAAATATCAACTTCCGTTGTAAAAAAATTAATTAAAAAAAAAAAACAGAATTAATTATGAACCATCAAATCACAAAAAACATAATAAATGTTTCTCAAGATCTAAAAAAGGATCATTTGACTTCTGGTGCTGCTTCCTTTATTTTTCTTTGAATCATTAAAATTTTAGAACAAAGAAATTATATTAATAGACATTTATTACCTCCCGCCTACAAAATATATCAAACCCACCACAATATCTCTGAGGGTTGGTAATCAAAATAAAAATGTATTAACCGTCGTCATTTTCTTATTTTTTCTTCCTGCAAACCTTACAATTTTTTTTATTAAAAAACGAGCCGGTCATTTTGAGTAATCTATGGCTAAGGGCTTGAAAATGTTTATTTTTAAGGGATAACTCATTTGTTTTTCCCACCGCAAGAGAAATCTTATTTTTAAGTCATCAGTCATCGCCCTTTTGGGAATTTCGCTTTGATTGTTCAATATTTCATCTTTGAGTTGTTGTCACCAGTCTCTGTGGTTTTTCTAGTGAAAAGGACTTTTTTGTTTGTTGATACGTTTCGACTTTATTTTAAGAAAAATAAATAATCAACATTGTAGGAGTTTCATGAAAAGTTTCAAAAATTTAAGAAAAATTAAATTTTGTAGACAAATTTTTGCTTCTAGGTCGCATATCACAATTTTGCTCTTATATGTATTTCATTGGAATTATTAACAAGCTTTGTGGTCTACTAAGTTAATGTTCTGATTTTTAAAATAAGAAGTATTATAAATTATGTGAATTTGTGTATGGGTTAAGCAGGTTAATCATTTTGTTCCAAAGCTTTAACCTCAAACATTAGAACTGCACTTCCAGATTTCGAGTGATTATAGATGAGCTATAATCCTCGCAGAGGAAATAGGGTATGTAATGACTACATAACGCCCCGCTTAGACTTTCTCAAGCCGTTCAAAATCGCTTTCCCTAGCAGAGAGGACTGGTAAATAGATGAGCCATCAACCTGCGAATCGATGAAAGCTATATATACGTATTGTTCCAAGTTGGAAACTGGTGTTGGTGCATGGTTCTTTTCAGAAGCCAGCTCCTGGCAGTGACGAAAGCTGCTTGACGAGTCTTAATGATGGCAATACCACAAGCTAATATCAACCTATTTATTGATAGCCAAATGGTAATAAAAGCGATTTGTGCCATTGCAATCAAATCAAAGCTTGAAACTTGATGTCGCGAAGGAATTTTGGTACACAGCACTAAATAAGATTCTATTGTGTTCCTGGTCAGAGTGGTGTCTCAGGCTATGAAAGCGCTGACGAGCCGGCAAGAAAAGGATCAACATTTGAGCTTAATCAGACAGACACAACAGTTCAGATCCAAAGTTCTAGCTATAACAAACAAGAGTAACTCAATATGGACGACTAATTCAGAGTATGATGTGACAAGGAGATACATGATGATACTACCTTTGTCACTGCCTACGCTATATCATCTAAAAATAGGCACCTGGGCACCCTTCTTTAACCACTTGGACGAGCTCTCTGAAATTTATTAACGATACCAAATGGCTTGAAAATTCCTAAGTTCTATCAACCAGTCAACCACGAGGCTAGAAATTACATTAAACCACAGTAAATAAAATGCACGACTGGGTCGCATGAACTTGCTTCTATGTAATAGACTAGGAATTTTTAAAACAAATGTTATTAGAGAAAACTGTTCATAAGGATAAAATTATTATTTTTAATTCTCTTAGTAGTAAGAGACAAAAACAGAATGTCATGCAAATATGAATTTATGCAAGAACAAAAATTATAAGTCGTTGTAGTGGTTTCTTAAAAAAAAAGCTTTTAGATAAGAAAATTTTTAAAAGATCTTTAAGAAAAAAATTTGGTATGTCAACTTTAAGTTTTTATTACTGTACGAATGAAAATAAAATGTTCGAGAAAAATATTGAGCCGTTTATGAAATATCGAATTTTCCAAAAAAAAATGATTTTTTTTTTTAAATTCAAAAAATACTTTTTTTAAACTTTTGAAATGCAATAAGTTTTAGAAGCATCTTTGCAAAAAATTTCATTAAAATCCATTATGTCAATAATGAGTAATTCAAAATTTGAAAAAATGGTTCTATGGAAGGTACAAGCTGTAATATCTTAATTTCAATATTTGCTATAATATTAACTTTCGTTGAAATTGATTGAAATAAAAAAAATTTGTCAAAATTCTAGGGGCAGTTTTCGAGAAAAATACGATCTTGAAAACCATTTTCAACATTTGTATGGCCCACCATACCGTTATTTTAGGCAAAATAAATTTTTTTTCTCACAACTTGCAGATTATATTGAGATGGTCAAGTTAAAAAAAATAAAATGCACGACTGGATCGCACGAACTTGCTCTTATGTAAAAGTACATATAAAACATGGATTTAATGAGATAATAATGTGCATAAAATTGCCGTCTGGTTTCCAGAAAAGTATGAATTTATGCAAATAAACTTTAAAAAATCGTTTTATTATTAAATAAATTTTTTATACATTATAATATAAAAAATTTCTCTAAAATTTTTTAAGAAAAAAAGTGGGATGCGAATTTTAAGTATTAAATAATATTGATTTTACGAAATAATTTCAAAAAATAATCGTTCGTAGGTTTTAAAGATATTGATTTAAATTTTTTTTTTTTAAAAACCCAACAATTATTTTTTCGAATATTTTTATATACAATATTATTTTAAACTTAAGGGGCCTCCTGCTGAAAATTTTTGGTTAAAATCGTAAAAGCCGTTGATGAGAAAGGCAAAAAATCAAAAAACGGTTCTATGACAGGTACCGTTAATAACATTTTACCCCAAAAAGGAAATAAAAAAGGAAAATATTCCTGGAATCTTTTCCTTTTTCCACTCAATGATATTTTATAATCGCATTTAAAAAGTAGGTTTACACGGAATTTTTTCGTTTTTAAGCTTAAAATGTGCGCTATAAAAATAGCTACGCTTTTGCATCATTACTTCAATTTCCCATTTTTGTGGAATGTTTTCCTTCCTTTTTCTTCTCAGCGGTTCAATTGTATTGTGCACTTGCTAATCTTGATTCTACGTTTCCTTATTATCTTCTCCCAAAAAATGCCCTTATCGTTTTCAAAAAAATGTCTTTATCACTGTCCACTGTGTTCAGAACATCTTATCTGTCCTTTAAATGGCAAAGAAGTCTTCTTCCAGGCTTTTCACCGTGCCTGTTTGCGCTCTTCTCTTTTTGAAGCGAAGTGCTTTCAGCCAATCAATGACATGGGTCTCAGTCGCGTCATTAATTAGCAATACTCAACATATTTGCGTGATAGTCGAGTCAAATAAGGTTACAAAAATTCCCATAGACATAAAAATTGGTATGAATGTTCAGAATCTATATATATAAAAATCAATGCCACTTTTCGTTGTAATTCTTTAACTCAAAACCGGGCTTACCTATCCAAACCAAATGTTAAGGCTTTGTTTGGACTATTTAGTAGATGGTTTATGTGAAGTTTGCACAAAATCGGTCGAGTGGTTCTTCATTTATCACATTTTTTGTAACAAATGAATTCAATAAATGGCGGATCATTTTGTTAGTTTGACCTATCTATCCAGAACAAACTAATGTTATATAAGGAAGTATTGAAACCCGTTTGGACATATAACATCCAACTATGGGGCTGTACAAAGAAAACAAATGCTGAACCCATCCAAAAATTCCAAAGCAAGGTCCTTCGTGGAATAATAAATGCCCCTTGGTATATAAGAAATAGCGATCTACATCGTGACCTTCAAATTGAAATGGTTACAGAAGTGGTTAAGAAACACGCTGTATCACACAATCAGCGACTGCAAAGTCACACTCACTCTGAAATGGAGACCGTATTAAATGTACGAGACAATGTTCGGAGATTAAGAAGAACCAAGCCTCATGAGCTGATGGTCTAAAAGTTGTGGGAAAGTGTTATTACATTAAACTTCCCCCAATGCGATTTAAAAATTAAGAAATAAAAATCATTTGTCGATCTTTCATAGATTGGTCCTGATTCACCGGTGGTTTTAGTGCGGTAAGAGTCCCACACTACTCGGTACCGATTCTTACCGAGTGTCTTTTGAAGATTTCCATCGGATAAAAAAAAAAAAAAAAAATTGTTAGTGGGGATTTTGCTGTCAAATTGAAACTTATATTTTTAATTTGATTTATTCTTTTTTATATGAAGGAATAATGCCACAAGCCGGACGAGCAAATATAGGTCGGCGAACGCGTAATGCAAATGATGTGGCATTACTAAGTCGATCACAGACTGCAGATGAACGCGCACAAGCTAATGCATCGCAGTAAACGTAATGCACGAAATATGTACATAGATCTGTTGACCCTCTGTACCTGTACTGAACCTTGCACGCCGATCACGAATACGTCGTGCTGCTCTTTTGGCTAAAATGATGCGTGCTGCTTTTAATTACAAAAGTCCACATTGTGATGCGGCTAACTTTCCACGTGAAATGCCCGGCATGTGTTGTGCTAATGGCAAAGTGAGATTTCCAGCAATAGAAACTCCACCCAAACCATTGTATTCATTTATTTTTGGGACATCTGAAACGTCGAATCACTTTTTGATCCATATTCAACAACACAATTCGGCATTTCAAATGACCTCTTTTAGTGCTACTAAAATTATTAGAGATAATTATGCCGACGTTTAAGGTAAATACTTCAACATGATTGTCCCATGTTTATATCAATCTGAATCATAAAGTATTCGATAGTTTTAAAAATTCTGATCCAACATCTACCTGAAATTGCATACATGTTACAGATTCAGGGCCAGATTTATCATCAAGCTGGTTCGTTATTGCCATACTTCGACGCTAATCATCAATTTTTGCAAATTTATTTTATTGGTGATGAAAATCGTGAATTGGATCAACGTTGTGCAATTGTTTCGAATACAAGACGAGAAATTATTCGTGAGCTACAAAGGTTTTTCCATCAGCATAACGCATTAGTTCAATTGTTGAAAATTGCTCTCGATCGTATGCCATCTGATAATCACAAAATCGTAATAAGGGCTGATAGAACACCTTTTGGAGAGCATACAAGGCGATTCAATGCACCCACAATTGATGAGATTGCAATTGTAATTCTTGGTGATCAGTTTCAATCCCGCGATATTGTACTTCATCACAGAAATGAGCAATTGCAACATGTTTCGGAACTTCATCGTATATGACACAATCATGCAAGACGTTTCCAATAATGCAGGTGGATTATATTTCTTGGATGCGCCTGGTGGTACAGGCAAAACGTTCATTATGTCATTGATTTTAGCTATTCTAACTATTCGATCGGAACAGAAAATTGTATTGGCACTTGCATCTTCGGGAATTGCTGCTACATTATTAGAAGGTGGTCGGACTGCACACTCTGCACTAAAATTGCAATTAATGTACAGGTGATTGAAACTCCAACTTGCAATATTTCGAGAAATTCTGCTATGGTAAAAGTTCTGCGATTAACGCCAATTATTTTATGGGATGAGTGTACAACAGCGAATAAAAAATCACTAGCAGCATTTAATCGAACAATGCAAGATTTACGTGGTAATCAACAGTGTTATGAATCAAGATGAGGCAATGAATTATCCAATTGAATTTTTAAATTCATTGGAACTAGCTGGTATGCCACCGCATTGCTTGAATTTGAAAGTTGGTTCTTTGATCATATTATTGCGAAATATTAATCCACCAAAACTGTGTAATGGCACCAGATTGGCAGTGAAAAAGTTATTGCCAAATTTGATTAAAGGAGAAGTTTGTTTGATATCACGTATCCCTATGATTCCAACTGATATGCCATTTGAGTTCAAATGATTACAATATCCTGTGCGTTTATCATTTGCGATGTCCATTAACAAGGATCAAGGGCAAACACTTCACGTTTGTGGTGTGAATTTGGAGGAATCATATTTTTCACATGGTCAACTTTATGTTGCCTGTTCCAGAGTCGGTACCCCCAGCCGTTTGTTTATTCATGCCCAAAATGAAAAAACAAAGAATATTGTTTATCCAAATGTTTTGGATTAAGTTTTAAAATAGCTAGCAATTAATAAAATATTTTTTTTGTTTGAATAAATGAATTTGATGTTGCAATTAATTTTTTTTTATTATTTCACTTTATACGTAGCGAAGCACGTACCGGTCCGCTAGTACTATTATAAATGAATTGTGAAAAGTCCCCATCAATCCCCCTTGTGCAAAAAATTTTATTGAGGGTGAAAGTTTGCAAAAATAGGTTTTTCGACATTTCAGCTAAACGGTGAGTTTTACGTCAAAAATAGTTCAGACAAAAATTGTAGACCATCCGATTCTCTACAAAAAATGTATCCAAATTTTTTTGTGTGAACAGGTTTAGGGGAATGAGGCTCACGTTAGCGTTCCATCTTGTACATTTAATTATATAATAAAAATAATATAAAGTTGGGTTTTGCTCATAACTAATCTCACTTTGAGTAGCTTTAGCATTCGGGAGCAAGTGTCGGCGGTGCCTGCACAGTTTTGCTATCAATTGTGATCCAACCATCCGCCTGTCAAAATCGAGAACGCGGTCTCATCCTCTCTTAAACATTGATTAGACCGCCCGCCCGTCTATCAATTTTAATAGAGAGTTATTTATCGACTTTCGAGGTCGAAGTGATCTCGTTTATTATATGTTTCCTTCCAATATACTGAGAGATTGAACCGATGCGATGGCTGATGGAGCATGGTTGATCTTCTCTATCTCCCTCAGTAGATTATAGGAAACACCTGTATGGAAAGAAGAAATTGAAAGAATGGAACAAGAATTTGGGGATTGAAAAGAATGGTTTTCGTCATAACAAATTTTATCATGCCAATACTATCCCAATAACCTTATTGTGTACACCGAACTATTGGAAAAAAAAAAGACTTGTACCATATCATTTGCGCTATCAAATACAGAAGGAGCCATAACACTTACTGGCAGCGTTCATTTGAAGTGATTTCTCTCTAATCTCTCTCTCTTTCGTTACGACTCGTTTTCAACCAGACTTTACCCGAATCACCCTGTGCAGCATACCTACAATATAAATTAAATAAGTATAGACGAATTCTTGAATACAAATTATCTAAAAAAATTCCAAAGAATATGACCCCATTCTTATAAAAATATTAGAGACTTGCTGAACTCTTTGAAATTAAATGTGTGATTGGGCGGAAATTCGCTGTGATTTTTGTGTTTCAATTATTATCTATCGTGTCTTAAAATTTCACGGTTTTCGCTTAATTTTTGAAAATTTTCTCTGATAATTTCGGGAATTCCATGGGCAAATATATGATTTCGTTTGATTTTTCTTATGAAAAAAAAACAGGATAATCCTGCGAGATACAGGATAAAATATTAACTCTAGTAATTCGCAAACATTCAAATGGATATCAATTACCGTTTCTTCATTGGTATGTATAATGTTTCTTTATTTACATTATGCACACAAATATTGATGAGTTTTTTTTTTTTTCTTTTTCTAACTTAACGAGAATTTGAATGAAATCATAAAACGAATCCTTACACACATCACGCACTGACATCAAAGCCGCGAACAAGAGGAATTATATTCACCCCAATAATTCTAACGGCACAAAACCTATACAAAAAGATCCATATTAGGAGGGTGAAAATGTAGCCTGTGCTCTCTTATATAAGATGATGAGGAGGATGGAAACGAGGGGGGGCGGTTTGTTGGAGTTGGAGCATATAAAAAAGCGATTTACATGGGAGTCGAATGTTTTTGGCAAATAAATCATTCAATAATGTCATGATTGTGCTGTGCTTAGATGTAGGTAAAAGTTATATTCGCATTACTTGAATATGGTACAGCAGTGATTTGATTTTATCAAGAATTATGAATTGAATAGGGGTAGCAATTGAATGGTGTGCGAAAAGGGGCTTTCGGGGACATTGAGCTATGATGGATTTTTAGCAGTAATTCAATTTTGAAGATCAAGTGGATACAACGGGATGTCAGAAGCATGTGTGAACCTGAACGTTGTCAGTTGGAAAATTATTTTTTTCATTATTCTATAACAAGAACGCACTAAAGAGGTTTTGACATTTGACTTGACAACCTTTAAACTGATTAAACACAGTGCGGGCAATAGATAAATAGGCAAGGACTAAAGAGGAGAAGGTCTGAATATCAAAATTGGAGCAACGAATAAAGCCATCTAAAGCATACCATATTCGTGAAGTGCGGCTAAAGAAAGAATTTCTCCACTTGAACGTACGTCGGAAACAGGGATCAAAGGTAAACTGATGTACTTTCATAGAAGAACAAGTATCACGGTTGAATTATGGAAGCAACAGACTATTTCATGTTTATTAAATATCTTACTACAGGTTTCAGTACTAAGACCACATATCTAAGATTTTTAAACTTTCAACACTAATAACTAAAGCTGTGTAATATTTGTTGATAAAATAAGCACAAGTCTATTAATCAATTGAAATACAATTCTATTTCCATTTACATAAATAAATCCGATTTATTAGTGAAACAGAAGAGATTTTAACTAAACTAACTTTTGAGCTCAAAGGGTAGACAAGGTTTTTTTTTAAAGCGAACCTCTGTTCTCAACCGCTGCAAGAAAGTTTATCATGGGCGCAGTGGCGTAGCGTAGGGGGGGCGGGGGGTGCGGTCCGCCACGGGCGGCAGGCCTAGGGGGGCGGCAAAATGTCGCCGGTGATGCGGGTAGAGTAGAAATCATATGTTTCATGACAGATCGTTTGACAAGTCAACAAACAACAATGATGTAAATTTGAAATTTGCCACCCTATCTGTGGTTCGTCGTTGACCGCTTTCGTGAATTCGTAGACGGTGAGTAGGGCCGTAAGAGTGCATTCCGTATTGTCGCGCTGATCGCGAAACTAAAACAAAACGTTCCGAAACTCTCGCGAAACTGAAAGGAAGTGTTCCGAAACATATGATATGCATATGCGAGATATGATAAGATAACTAGGATTCGACGGAAACGTTATTCTAGTCTCAGCCAGCTCAATGTTTTTGCTCCCTTCCGCATCACAGAAAGTTATTTCGATTGTGTTGTTTATAGTTTAAATACTGTTGAATCTTCTTAAACTAAGCACTTAGTACTTCACTCAACCTTTGAACTAGTTTTTGAAAATGAAAAGAGGAAAGGAAAGGAAAGGAAAGGAAAGGAAGCGGCGCGGAATACCGCAAGAAAAAGGCTAAGAAAGAAGCAGACGCGAAGACGCGAAATATTTCAGTTCTAGTTCTGGTTTAAAAGCTACGTTAACGTCTTCGGCGGCATCCAGCAGCAGCGGAAGTGATTCCAATGTAAGTAAGATTCCTCCATCTACAATCGTGAGTGGCCTAGAATTGTCCTCCGGCCAATATTCATGGGAATGCAAAACTTATTTTACGGGCAAAAGAAGAAGACGTGCCTGCCGTCGAAGTTGGAAGTCGTTCTGGTCCCACCACAGAGCAGGGTCAAGACGAAGTCGACTCACCAGAAGTATCTCAAGGATCTAGTCACAAGCCTGCAGAAAAAGTGAACCTCGTGAAGCTGTAAAGACGTTTAAAAATAAGTTTGTGGAAGTTCTTGAGGTACTGGAAGAATTGACGGATCGGTAGCCAGTCTTCTTCTGACAGTCATGCAGTCATTCAACTTCCTCACTTTTCTTAGCTTTTGAGCTGCAGAGCTACCTGAAGAAGATGACGCACAGATTTACCTGCAGCAATAAGGACTGAGTGTGGATAAGTGTGCTCAGAAACTCTGCGTTTTAAAAGCTCTCCTGGTGGGGAGCAGAGACCGTTTCGTCCAAGCCGCAATCGACTTTTCTAAGACTTTTTGGAAAAAACTCGGAATCGATCTCAAAACGAGTACAATTCGCAGGAAATAAAATGCACGACTGGGTCGCACGAACTTGCTCCTATGTAATCGACTAGGAATTTTAAAAACGGATGTTATTAGAGAAAACTGTTCATAAGGATAACATTAATTTTTAAATTCTTTTAGTTGTAAGAGAAAAAAACAGAATGCTGTCCAACTATGAATTTATGCAAGAACAAAAATTATAAGTCGTTGTAGTGGTTTCTTAAAAAAAAAACTTTTATATACAAACTTTTTAAAAGCTTTTTAAGAAAAAATTTAGGTACGCCAATTTAAAGTTTTTATTATTGTTCGAACAAAAATTAAATTTACGAAAAGAAATATTGACCCGTTTCGGAGATATCGAATTTTCAAAAAAAGAAAAAAATAGATTTTGTTTTTTCAAAAATTCAAAAAATATTTATTTTAAAGTTTTGAAATGCAATGTGTTTTAGACTTTTTAGAAGCTTCTCTAAAAAAAAATTTCAATAAGATCCGTTATGTGGATAATGAGAAATTCAAAATTCGAAAAAAAATGGTTCTATGGTAGCTACAAGCTGTAATATCTTAATTTCAGAATTTTTTTTATTAAATTAAAGATCGTAAAAATTAATTGAAAGAAAAAAAAAATGTTATCAAAATTCTAGGCGCCGTTTTCGAGAAAAATACGATTTTTGAAAACCATTTTTTAAATTTTTTTAGCATTTGTATGGTAGGTACCTTTATTTTTAGGTAAAATAAAAAAACTTTTCTCACATTTTGTAGATTATATTGAGAAACTTTTATTTATCAAGTTTAAAAAAAATCTAGCAAGGGGTTTTCGAAATATTGAGTTTTGAAAAAAAAATTTTGAAGTTTGTTTTAAAAATCCAAAAATTTTTTTTTTGAAAATTTGAATAGGTACACAATTCTATTTATAATTTTGGGGAGCTTAATAAAAAAAAAATGATCAAAATCGGTTAAACTGTTTTTGAGAAAATCAAAAACAAAAAAAATGGTTCCATGGGGGTACCCTCAATAACCATTTTTCGAAAAAATTTTTTCAACCAATACCTAGATTTAATTAAATGAAATTTTTCTGTATTTTTATTTTTAAAATCTGTCGAACAGTTTTTGAGAAAAAAAATGTTTATAAAATTTCGAAAAAAATCGTATGGGGGTACCGTTATTTTTGGTCTTAAAAAAAAAAAGTAAAAAACGTGTGGGGGGAAAAAATTAAAAATGATATCTACCAAGTTTAAAGAAAACCAGCCGAGCCGTTTAGCCTGTAGTCGAACAGACAGACAGACAGACAGACAGAATTGCGAGACCCACTTTTTTAGTCTTCGCTATTATCGTAATGTCAACTTTGATCAAAATCTCGAGTTCGATTTTTTTTACGAATGCATAACTTGCCTAATAGTACCTATAAGTCGCAAGTAAAAACGCATGCATGGAGATGAATCCGCAGATGCAGCTTTGTCTCACGAGCCTCATTCGTAAAATCCGTTTATGAAACCGCTAATTCTATTTTACTTTCAATAAAAGATATTTCATTGCCTGTGAAATGATGTCTCGAAATTTAATTTTAATTTAGTATTGAATGGGGGCGGCAAAATGGGTCCCCCGCCCCGGGCGCCGAGATGGTACGCTACGCCACTGCATGGGCGTACTGCCTCTTGCGAGGAATTGACAAATCCTAGTATCCCTTGTCATGAAAAGTGCTATTCATAAGCCGTTCGGAATTGGTAGAGAATTGTAGGTCCCTTCCATTCTTTGTAACATGCACACATTAATCGATGAGAGTTGTAAGTCACTAGGTCTTGGTTCTCTTTGAGCTGTTGCACCACCAATTGTCTTTTTTTTTCAACATCTGTTTATCAACTCCTACTCTTACCTACCCATGGTGAACATCAGGTGCCTATATAGTACTTTTAACTGAAGATTGGGTTCTAATCCCAGTGGACGGTTTAAATGAAAGCTAACGAGATATTTGGGGGTGTTCCTACCAAATCACAGTGAACAAATTGAATCAATCACAAAAGAAGGAATCAACGGTGGCGCCTACAGTTCCAGAACTACTTAGTGAACAGTTCATGTGGGCTTCTACGGCCAACAGTCACCGATGTCACTTCTACACGTCCATCTCCACCCACGATACAAAAATTTGGCGTCTCCTGGAACCTTACTGAATGGAATAATCGATTAAGCAAATTGGAAACCGCCAATAATAGCTACTTTTGCTTGAAAAACACTCCCCACTTTGCCAATGTAACCTGGGTCAAGTCTTACTTTAAGCGTCGATTCTCCATCACTGTCTCTGAATGTCATCGGATGTCGTCCAGATGTTATAAAATCCAGTTTTCCTCAAAGTACGCCTGGATATTTCACCACCCTAGTGGATCGCTTCGCCTAGAGAACATGATGCTATCCAAATGGAAGACCGGAATTTCAACTTTTAAACATAAAAATCCTAGTTCTAAGAAACATGTTTCATCTAACCTATCCATACCAGACCCCACCTCTGTACCAAAGCAACGTCAAAACCCTTTTCGTAAGCCACATCAGCCGTCGACATCCAGAAATAAACAAAACCCTAATAACTGGTCCTTCAAAATGGGCATCATACCTAACTTCTCTCTTTCCCTATTCCAGAACTCATCTCTATCCGGTAATCCATCTAAACCTAAAGGTCAAAGGGTTTCCTTTAACCTAACTCCTTCAACTCATCTCTTACCCCCAACAAACTCTAATTCAAAGTTCAACCTCAATTCTGGAGCCAAATATTCTAATTTTCGCAGATCTCATATTCTTAACCCCTCGCCAACTTCTAAAACACCTAACCACACATCCTCTTCTACACCAAACCCATCAATCCCCATCTCTTATTCTTCAGTCCACTCTACCTCTCCCCCGACATCAATTACCCCTCCCTTAATCACCACTCAGTCTTTTACAACTTTCCCAACGGCAATCTCACCTTCATCTTCCTTTATAGACCCCCTTCTACCCCCTACAGTCAAATGCACCCAACAATCTAGTGAATCCACTGAATGCCGCTATGCTCTCTCTAGGCTTAGAGATAAAAAAACCTACGAAAACATTCGTCTGTTTTTGGCATATCTGCACAATAAACCGGACTCCGTCTGCTTTGAAGGTAAAACGAAAACAAGTGTAATGGTTTCGATTCAACAAGAAGGTCTCCCCACCGATGTCCCCAGTCTTAGGAACCTCTTCATGAAATACCATGATTTTCTTAATTTGTCTCCCCAAAAAGTTGCGAATGACCTTGAAGCCTTGGGACAATATATTCACTCAAAGCGGATCTCGCACCTTCAACGTAGCAGAGCTGACCATGATAAGTTTTTTCGCTTCTAATATTTTCCCAACCTCCGCTTCCCCTTCTTCCAAAAATCTCCCTTTTTCTTTCTACTATCAAAATGTAAGAGGCCTTCGTTCCAAAACTCAGTCAGTTTTGCAACAAACTCATGCCTTACCCTTTGATTTATACGCACTAACTGAAACGAACCTTATCCCCAGCATCAAAAATCAAGAATTGTTCCCTTCTACTTTTAACGTTTATCGCGATGACGATCTTAACCGACCCACCAATGATTACCCTAACCGTGGTGTCCTTCTTGCTGTAAAAAATACTATTGACTCTTCCCTCATTGCCATATCTTCTTCCCCTATACTTGATTATGTGTCAATTAAGATTTCACTACCCCGAAAATCACTTTACGTTGTCTGTTGTTACATCTTACCTTCACAAACCATCGAATCCTATGAACTTGTAATTAAAACGATTGATCACATCACCGATTTGTGTGACCCCCATGATGAGATCATTCTTTTCGGTGACTTCAACCTTCCTAATTTAAAATGGTCTCCATCAGACGATCTTTCGTTTTATATTGCTTCCAATCCCACATCTGCCAAAGAATGTCTTTTCTTAGATAGCCTCGCTGATTCCAGTCTCTGCCAAATTAGTGGCATCTCTAATTTCATGGGTAGGCAACTAGACCTTATTTTCACAACAAACCCCATTAACTCATCTGTCTCACCTAGTCCCCTTTTTCTATCAACCATCGACAACTTCCACCCTCCCCTTCTTGTCTCATTTTTTCACGATTCTCCACTACGGTCCACCCCTCCTACGGATCTGTCTTCTTACGACTTCCATAAAGCAAACTATCGTCTAATAAATGAATACCTCAACAAAGTCTCCTTCAATTTTGACAACTTAACCGTAAATGATGCCATAACCTTATTCTACAGAGAAATATTTAACTCTATTTCTCTTTATGTTCCTTTTTCCCGCCACAAAACCTCGTCTACTTCTCCACCCTGGTATAATCGCAAACTTCGTTCTCTGCGAAATAAAAGAAATAAGTTGTGGGAAACTTACCTCCGTTCTCGTTCTCCTACTGACTACTCTAACTATCTGGGTTCTTATCTCCATTTCACCGAGCTATACAATTCCCTTTACCAGCGTTATCTAATGGAAACGCAATCCAACCTTATCAAAGACCCTAAGTCATTTTTTCAGTTTGTTAACTACAAAAGAAAATCCGATGGCTACCCAACCACTCTCTCTTTCAATAACGAAACATCAAACGATCCTAACACTATCGCCAACCTTTTTGCTACATTCTTCAAACAATCTTTTGCTGATGACTGCTTTGTTCCTGATTCAGACTATTTCAATTATCTACAAAGTTTTTCTGTTGGACCGCTTCTCCCTCGTTCCGTCGATCCCCATATCATCGAATATAAATTGAATCAACTTAACGATGAATTCAATCCTGGTCCAGATGGTCTCCCTGCCATCCTTCTAAAAAAATGCTCTTCCATCCTTTCTCTTCCCCTCTCAAAAATTTTCAGCCTTTCCCTAAATAAAGGAGAGTTTCCTGAGATATGGAAATTATCTTTCATAACCCCTATTCACAAAAAGGGTCCGAAGAGCGATGTTAATAATTATCGTCCCATTGCCAAACTTTCACACATACCCAAACTCTTTGAAAGTATTTTGTATGAAACCTTAAGTTTCCACTGCAAATCTCTCATCTCCCCCTCACAACATGGCTTTCTCAAATGCCGGTCTACAACCACTAACCTTGTTGAATTTGTATCCGTCACCCTTTCAGCCTTAGAAAAAGGCTACGAAGTCGATGTAATCTCAACCGATTTCAGCAAGGCCTTCGACAAAATTTCCCATAAGCTTATTCTTTTCAAATTGTCCACTCTCGGCTTTGAACCCTCTTTGTTACAGTGGATCTCTTCTTACCTTGAAAACCGTTATTACAGCGTTCGATTTAGATCTGCCACCTCATGCCCTTTCTTAGCTACCTCCGGTGTCCCCCAAGGCAGCCACCTCGGCCCACTTTTGTTTATTCTTGCTATTAATGATATTGATAGGGTCATCAAACATTCTTCTGTCTCTCTGTACGCTGATGATACCAAGTTTTTCAAGACCATTTCCTCAACACATGACTCTTCGCTTATTCAAAAGGATCTAGACAGTTTTTCAGTTTGGTGTCTAAAAAATTGCATGGAGCTTAATGTCGTCAAATGCCAATCAATTACTTTTTCACGCAAACGTAACAAATCTCCTCCCCGTCTCTACCTGCTCCATAATCAACCCATACCCACAGTTGATAATATTCGTGACCTTGGCATTTTATGTGACCCAGAGCTTAATTTTCTCACTCACATAGACGATATCATTCTCAAAGCAAACTCAGTGCTCGGTTTCGTCAAAAGATGGTCCAAAGAATTCTCCAACCCCTACGTAACCCGGTCCTTATACATATCGTTTGTTCGTCCACTGCTAGAATACGCCTCTCAAGTTTGGAGCCCTTACCAAATTACTCATATTTCCAGAATCGAAAGCATCCAACGTCGATTCCTACGCTTTGCTCTTCGAGGTCTATCATGGAACAATCCTCTGATTCTGCCTCCCTATCTAGCTCGACTTAAACTAATCAATCTGAATTCGTTGGAAGAACGAAGAGAGATATCAGACATTCTTTTCATTCATCGACTACTCTCCGGTTCCGTTGACTGCATGTCGCTCTACAACTCCATCTCTCTCAATACTAATCCCCGTAATACACGAAACCCTCGTCTCTTTTATATACCCACCCACCGAACCTCTTACGGCTCCAACGAACCTGTCTCTCGCATGCTACGGGCTGTTAATTTAAACATATGCTTCTTCGACTTTAACCTGAGCACTCCTTCCTTAAAACTCCTGCTTCTGAACCGTCCTCCCCCTCACTAACCCTAGCTTAAGTTCTTAGTTTTTAAGTTAGATTAAGAATTAGCTTGTATTAAGCCGAATAAATGGGGGTTTTGCCCCCACCAAAATTAAAATCTTAGCAGTTCAGGCCTATAAGAAGCAGTTTATCCGACTGAACACCCTTGGAATTATAATAAGGTTCTATCCCACTAGGTTAGGGAGTTATGTGTCGGGGTAACTTCCCTACCACGGAATACAACAACGGTTCCGAAATAGCAACAAGCCTTGGATATTGATGATTTTAATGTTGACGAACCCAGCAAAAGAAACAAGGACAATGAATTTCGGATCTGAACGTGGAATGTCCAGACCTTAAATAGACCATGTGCGGCCGAACAATTAGTGGAGAACCTGGATGTAACAGTCATCTCAGAAGTGCGATCTGATCTGAGAAGGCATACGAAGGATATAATCGTATGACAACCACTTCGGCGAGTGCTGCAAGGCCAGCGATTCTTTGGTTGTGGTTTTGTGTTTATAGAGGAAAACTAAGGCAAGACGCCTTGGGCTTCGGAAATGGAAGCAAGC
Source organism: Chrysotoxum bicinctum (assembly GCA_911387755.1). Taxonomy (NCBI): domain Eukaryota; kingdom Metazoa; phylum Arthropoda; class Insecta; order Diptera; family Syrphidae; genus Chrysotoxum; species Chrysotoxum bicinctum. The sequence goes on from OU426989.1 coordinate 75,695,629, forward strand.
GCCTGGTTATAATCCGAATTAAATCCAAATTCAAGAACATCATGTTGGTCTGTACCCATACCCAAATGGAAGAAAAAGACGACTCAACCAAGAAAGAGTTCTCTGATCTGCTCGAGAATACGCGTGATATGATCGAAGCACGATGTCTTGGCGATTTGAACGCAAAAATCGCAAAGCTGGGCATCTTTGATTCGATAGTCGGAGGGCACATCCTGCACGACAACCCTTTTAGTACCGGACTTAGAAGCTGAGCAAAATGTCATCAAGGAAAGCACTATATACGTGTGTAGAATCTATTGAAGGCTGTAGCAGCAAGGGGGATATTCGAAAGTTCTACTGAAGGATGTACTGATGATCTGATGGAAACAACACTTGAATAGACTGCTATACTGCGAAGATGATCAAAATTCCGTTGTTAGTTTGAATAATTTAAATCGTAATATGCTACTGGTGCAGACGGCTTGCAAGCTGAACTATTGAAAGCAAGGAGAGATGACTTGGTAGGATGTATACACCAACTTATATCCAACTTTTCAATAATCTGTTCAACTACTTGCTTATGCAGATGATATTGACTTAATTTGGAGAAATACTGATACGTTTGCAAGTATTGAATCGGAGGTGATGAAAATGAATTTGGCTGTTAATGAGGACAAGACAAAGTATATGCTATCATCGAAAAAGGAATCTCTACATCTTCAATTCGGATCTTCAACAACTTCGAAGTCGTCAAAGACTTTGTCTTCATGGACTACACTATTACCTCGAAAAATTACATCGATGCAGAGATCAAACGAAAATCACTCTCACCAATCGTAGTTTCTTCGGGCTAAGAAAGCATTTATTTCAGTTGTATAGCCCTCTCTCAAAGAACCAAGAAGACCTTATATAAGACCATAATCACGCGCGTACTTTTGTATGGGACAGTAGCATGACCCCTCTGAGAAGCGGATGAGAACCAGCTTGGATGCTTTGAAAGGAAGATTCTTCGGTTGATTTTCGGTCTAGTATGTATCGATGGAGTATGGAGATAAGAGTCAACATCGAGCTTTACGGGCCTTACAGTGACTTCGATCTAGTCAAAAAGTTGATAATACAGCCTTTGACATGGCTGGGACACGTAGAACATATGAACACCGACGCGGTAGCTGGACCAGTCTTCAAATCTATCTCTGCTGGTCAGGGAAGAAGAGGAAGACCACCTCTAAGTTAGCGCACACAAGTGGTGAATAACCTCAACCAACTTGGGGTGCGTAACTGGAGGCAGCTAGTTAGGGACCCAGCTGGCTGAAGGAGCTTGTTGGTTGAGAACGTAGTCCATCCTGGGCTGTAGGCGCCATCTTAAGAAGAAAAAGAACTGTTGACCTCAATCATGGAACTTTCAGCAAAGTCTTGAGTTCAATGTGTTCATTAAAAAATGTCAAAAGTCTTGCGATCTATAGTAAAAATTAAGAAATACAAGTCAACGGCCTAAGCTTTGATGAAAGCATCGCTTGCCATCGGTCGGCGAAATCAAGCATCATTGTTCGTGGTTGGTTCTTGGATGGAGGACCGTTTAATACCAACCGTGTGCTGTTGACATGTGTTTCTTCAGATTTTCTTTTTTTCTGTGTATCTCTGTTGTAATGTCTAAGCCGATGGTCTTAGTTGCCAGTGCTTTCAGTGTGTCTACTTCGTAGATTTATCAACGGAGTAGTGTAGTATGTAATGTAATGTAATGCAATGTAAGAAATACAATAAAAAAATGTTTTTCTATATTTTCCACCTTTTTGTTTTAAATATTTAAAAGAATCGTGACTTTTGTTCTTGAGGGCTTTGACCGTAAAATTGAAAAATTGACTGTCGTTTTAGTTTTGGCCAAATAGACGTACGATATTATCCCCGCTATTGTTCTGACGAGTAGTTCTTCAAGGCCTGCACAGCCCGTGGCTTTTCCATCTGTCCAAATATTTTGATCAATTTTCGATTGGATGGAAAACACCATGTCCCTACAAAAAGCGAATATTCTTAACTCTCCAATAAGTGTTCATTTGCACTTACTTTCTTTTTTGCCAGGGATAAGAATATGGTTATCGTTGGATGGGATAGTGCGGACCTGCTTATTAGCTTGCAAGATCTCCTCACCTGATCCTTATTGGATTCTTTCAAGTGATGAACAATGGAGGTTTGATCGAAGAGATTTGGAAGTAGTAAAAGAGTACACTTACCTTGGAATGGAGTTAACTTTTAATCTCAATATGGAAAAACACTTAAAAATGAAAGCTAATAAGGCAAGAACAGCTATTGTTGCAAATTGGAAAAAAATATTTTACAATAAGAACATTGCTCTAAGTTCAAAGTACAGGGTTTTCAACGCAACTGCGCAATCTATTTTGTTTTACGGTGCACAAGTTTGGGGCACAAAAAAAATCGATCATGTGGAAAGCATTCTTCGTTTCTTTCTTAGAAAAATTTTCTCACTCCCTATAAATACTCCAAAATATATGTTTTACTTGGAAAGCGGTCTAGCAACACTCTTTATTTCAACCCTTAAGCTGAACGCGGATTATCTGATCAGGATATCGAAAATGCAAAATTCAAGGCTGCCAAAAGTAATCTGGCGACATGCAATTCAATTTAAAAAAGGTTGGTATGAAGATTGGAGAAAGCTAGCAGTGGACTGTGGAATCACCTTCAATGAAATTGGGACGAATCACGGGGAACTGAAGAAATTACTCTATGAAATCATACAGCTTACTGATGAGAACGAAAGGTATGCTTTCAAAGAAAGTGCGAGAGCATCAACAGAAAGAACATTTTATTCAAAGTTGAAATACAATCTCAATGTACGGAATTACTTTGCACCGAATTTCACACCGGAAGCCATCAGGACAATTTTTATTATAAGAGGAGAGATGTTGCGGCTTAATTTTATACCGCACCGAAACGATTTGGTAGTTATTTGCAGTCTTTGCAACTTAAATAAAAAGGAAGATGTTGGACACTTTCTGGGTGAATGTCCGATTCTAAAGGAAATAAGAAGGGCAGTTTTTGGAAAAAATGTTCTACAAGAAAATGAAATACTTCGACTCCTGAACGGTGAGAATTGGATGCAGCTTGTGAAGTACTGTAAGGAGGCGACCTCATACCGGGAGAGAATCATAAGTGAAAGTTTCTAAAATTTTGTTTTAACTAAACTAAAAGTCATAATTTATTAGTCAATTTATGCGTTACGCTCATTTTTATTTTCGTTTTAGCTAAACTAAAAGTCATTCCAAAACAACATGTGTTATAATTTAAAACCTAAGTTCTATAAACTGTAAATTTAAACAATACTTTGTTATTATAATTATATTTATATTTAGTAAGTTGAGTAATTTAAATACATAAAAAAAAAAAAACAGCCAAAGGTATCAGATTAATATAAAATTGCAATGTAAATTATCGAAAATTTAAAGCCATTCAGGCAAACGACAAAACTTGTCACGCCCTTAATTATTCATTAATTAGAAAAGTGTAAAAAGAAAATGTAAGCAACTAAATATCTGTTGAATAAAATCTAATCTAATCTAATCTAATCTATTGGATTCTTTTGTATGGGGAAGAATAAAAGACTTGTTTTATTCAACAGCAAAAGCAACTTTAAGAGATTTAAAAGATCGTATTCTCCAAGCTTCATAAATATTGAGACAGAATCTAGGACCAATAAATATTTGCAGTGAAATTCAACAACAGGCTCTCGCTCTAGCATGTATATACAGAACCAATTAGAACACTTTAAGAACAAGCTCCAATTATTAAAGCAGCTGTTTTAGGAATTTAAACTGATAAAATTCTTCTTTTTTTTTAATTCTAGGTCTATTACAAAATTCGTCATTTTATTTTATATATTTATGTTCCCAAAAGAATTAATACCCTTGGTCCGAAGGACGCTTTTTATATCAACCAATCCTTTTACGTACATTCTTACTTTGACAAATAAGTTCCATTGAAGAAGAAAAATAGTTTAGTTATCGATTCGGGGGCACTGTTATTCAACCTAATTTACAATGCCTCAGAATTGTATTTCTAACTAATTACAATCTTGTATGTCCCTTCCATCACTGCTAACACGCACACAGGAATGGTTGAGAGTTGTATGTAAGTCACTACGTTAGGGTAGGCTCTCTAGGACCTGTAAAGGCTTCTTATTTATTTATTTTTCTTTTTTTCTACTTAATTATTATACTAAGTAAAAATAGACTCAACTTTCTTTAAAGGCTCAACATGCTTAGGTCCTTGTATAGCTTAGGTAAACCTACACATGTATCAAAAATATCCCCATATCAAAACCTAAAGCAAAAGGGTATTCATACGTCTTCTTAATGAAAACTTATTTATAATTCTGCCCGTCATCTTGTCATCACAAGCATATCCAAAAAAGATGAATGAAAATTCTGAAATTGAATTATGAGTTTTGTCGACATGGGCCTACTTATGTGTTTAAGTGTAGGTATCTACATAAATGTAAGGCTGTTATCCAAACAAAAATTATACTTTGTTTTTTTTTTGTGTGTCTAAGCCTAATACGGTGCTGAAAATGTCGTTTCGTTTCAAAGGGACTCATTTATTATTAAAATTTAATTGTAATAATTGAAGTGAAAAAGTATAAGGCATTTTTTGATATAATGTGTCATTAAAAAATGCAAATGTTATGTTGGTTAACTGATTTGAATTTAATTATAACGGGTTGTTTAATAGGGACATAAGATTTTTGGATTGTTTATAGCAACGCTTGCTTAAATTTTGTGTACTTAATTTTCTGTCATATCAAAACGTCAGTAAAGGTTTTATTTTTATCATGTGAAGTTCACGAACGAGCAGCATTTGAAAATTATTGCTCTACCGAAATTCTGATTCCTTATTTGCAAAATCTAATGCGCTGACTGCAATTTTCCGTCGTTAAAGTTGTCCTATTTCACACCAGTGTGTGGTGTAAAAGTAGAGTGGACAAATTTGAGTCAACATATTAACTATTAAATGCCCTTGTGTCAGTAAGACAACGTGCCAATCCAAGTACAAAAAAAAAGGAATCGTAAGTACTTCAGTTAAGAATGAACGAAATCTGTCGATTCCGAAAAAACTCCAATTGGTCGTTGCAAATTTGAATAAAATCCTTAATTTCAGTGCAATTTTACATTTAACATCTTAAAATTACTTTTGAAGTGTTTATTTGCTTAAAACTTAAAGAAATAGATATGTATATGATTTTTATGGAGAGTTGTTATTACTAAGAAATGCTTATAATTTCAAATACAAAAAGGTGTTATACACACTTACACACCCTATGGAAGTTTTAACTATTTAAATTTGTTTTTTTTCTAATCTTCGTTGAACCCTTGTAAAGCCTACCATAAACTTACCACCTGCACTCCATCTCATATGAGAGCATGCTGATCGCTAAAAGTGCTGTCGAAAGTACTAATACAGTAGTATTGTAACGAAGCGTTCCATGTTACTCTACTTTATGTTACTTTTGTATTACTACCGAGAATTGTACGTCACCACATTAAATTCACACACACCACGAACACATGACGTCACAGAAAAATCAAATTTTCCATTCGAATCGATTTTTTAAGACTTGATAGTAAATAGTTTTTTAGTATAATCTACAAGATGTGAGAAAAATAAATTGCACGACTGGGTCGCACGAACTTGCTTCTATGTAAAAGACTAAGAATTTCAAATATGAATGTTATTATAGAAAATCTGTTCATAAGAATTAAACTCATTTTTTTTTATAAAAGTTGGGGCTAAGAACAGGATGCCATATGATTCATGAAAATATTAGTTTATGCAAAAACAAAAATTATAAGTCGTTGCAGAGGTTTCTTAAAAAAATACGCTTTTATATTTTTTTATATTTATATTTTATATTATAATTTTATTTTTTCACACATCTTGTAGACTTTAGTAAGAAACTTTTATTTATCAAGTTTAAAAAATCGAGCAAGGGGTTTTCGAAATATTGAGTTTTAAAAAAAAATTTAACTTTTTTTAAAAATCGAACAAAAAAAATCAAAAATTTGAATACTCAATACTATTCAAAATTTTGGGCAGCTCTAGCAGAAAAAAATAAAATGCACGACTGGGTCGCACGAACTTGCTCCTGTGTAATAGACTAGGAATTTAAAAATGAATGTTACTGGAGAAAACTGTTCATAAGGATAAATTTTACTTTTTAAACTACTTTAGTAGTAAAAGATAGAAACAGAATGCTATGCAAATATGAATTTATGCAAGGACAAAAATTATAAGTTTATTAAAAAAATAAGATTTTATATAAAACAAATTTTAAACATTTTTAAGAAAAAAATTTGGTACGCCAGTTTAAAGTTTCTATTATTGTTTGAATAAAAATTAAATTTTCAAAAAAAAAATATTGAGCCGTTTTTGAAATATTAAATTTTCCAAAAAAAAGTAGTTTTTTTTTGTAATTAAATTAAAAAAACAAACTAAATTAAAAAACTAATTGAAATAAAAAAATTTGTATCAAAATTCTAGGCGCCGTTTTCGAGAAAAATAATATTTTTTAAATTTTTTGACATTTGTATAGTGGGTACCGTTATTTTTAGGTAAAATAATTTTTTTTTCTTACATCTTGTAGATTATATTGAGAAACTTTTATATATCAAGTTTAAAAAAAATCTAGCATGGGTTTTTCGAAATATTGAGTTTTGAAAAAAAAAATTTTAAGTTTTTTTTTAAAAATCCAAACCAATTTTTTTTGAAAATTTGAATACACCATTCTATTTAAATTTGTGGGTAGCTTTAGCAAAAAAAAAATTATCAAAATCTGTTGTACCGTTTTTGAGAAAATCAAAAACGAAAAAAATGGTTCCATGGGGGGTACATTCAATAACCATTTTTCGCAAAAATTTTTTCAACTGCTACCTTGCTTTAACTATATGAAATTTTTTTGTATTTATATTTTTTAAATATATCGAACATTTTTTGAGAAAAAACAAAAATATTTATAAAATTTCGAAAAAAATTCGTATGGCAGGTACCGTTATTTTTGTTCTTAAAAAAAAAGAAAAAAACGTGTGGGGGAAAAAAATAAAAATGATATCTACCAAGTTTGAAGAAAATCGGCAGAGCCGTTTAGGCTGCAGGCGAACAGAGAGACGGACAGACAGACAGACAGACAGACAAACAGAATTGCGAGACCCGCTTTTTAGTCTTCGCTATCATCGTAATGTCAACTTTGATCAAAATCTCGAGTTCGATTTTTTTAAGCCGTTAGCTTATGTAATTCTCCAATCTTGCGTATTTATTCTTTAGTTTCGTGTGAGTGGCCCTTAACCAATAAATATAATAATAACCAATAAAAATTAGTTAACTAAATGATTTGAATTTTTATAAATTATTTTTTGTGTATAAACATATTAAAATACAATGTTAACAGTTAAAGATATCCATCGCGAGGATATTAAAAAAACGCGAACGCCAGCCCAGAGGGCCGGCCCAACGGTTCGACTTACTGTTAAGTATCAAGAAAGAAAAAATGATTTTGCAAACGTTATATAATATATTTTAAGATTCGTAATAAACAACTGTTCTATTCGAAGGTCGGAATACAATTAATTCATTAGCTTAAACCTATAGCCCGCTTTCCTGAATATTGCTGACGAGCAGTATTAAGTTCCTCGCATTGGTTCCCATGATATTAGCTGACCTGTTATATTACTGTAGAAGTGTTTTATTGGTTAGTGAATATACTACATCGCAAAATTTAACATGGAAAACAACAACAAATGATTAGTGAATAAAAATAAGCTAGTAATGGAAATGGATAATTTAGTGAAGATTGAGTTTCGGATGTTCAAATGTAGGAGGTGTTTAGGTGGTGTCCGAAAAAATATATGTGGCATACTTGAGGATGTGTTCGTTGGTATTTATTTTGTTATACTTTGCCTTTACTAATACAAATTGTGATCGCTCCGAAATTTATAGAACAAATATTTTTTCAAATGCAAAACTTTAATTCGTACCGTAATTCCAGCTCTACACTACTGCCATTAATTTTTCATAAAATATTGAATCAATTTACGTGAAGGCGTTTGGTTTCGATTGATATGTTTTATCAGTTCACTGGCATTTGTTCAAAAATGTCGTGTAACTGCGGCATTATGCTGAATTCATAAAAAACTGAAAAAATTGCACATTTTAGTTGTATTAATACGATGTTAAAGCTGTTTTAGTATGAAACTAGGTTAAGACAACGATATTGCAAAATTTTAATCGGACACAGCATCATACTTTTTCTACACTTTTATTGAAGTTAAACTCTCAGAATACCTTTTTTTTATTTTCTTAGTATCGTTCTAACTTCATATGACTCTTTAACATTTAAAAACGTCAAAATAGGTCTGTTTTCTTAGTTTTTTGCACGAACTACTATCTATTGTTTAAAGGTTGCTCAGAATAAATTTATTAAAAGAAATTGCCTAAGGCTAGGCGGTTTCGCAACTGTTTGGTTCAAGAAACTAAAAACTTTGTGTTTTGACACAAACTAAACGATTGCCTAAAACGAGTTCGCTACTTTGTGTATTGCCTAAAACGAGTTCGCTACTTTGTGTAACATATAACTATATGCACCTGCGCGGACATTCAACCAAATAGTTCATCTATTTTCTATAAGTATCCAAACAGTTGTGCAACTAAAAATTGAATGTGCGCTCCTAGCCTTAGGACGATATTAGTTAAAAAATGTTTAAAGTTAGAAAACTACTTTAAAGTTAGGAAATATATAAGAAGTATAATACTACTACCTTCATAAGAGGCTGTTTAAAATTTTGCGCCAATTTCATTTTATTGAGTACTATGTTTTTTTTCTCCAATACTCAGTATATATTTATATGCAATATATTTTCGCACTTTTGTAAGTTTAAAATCAAATTGAACAGTGAGAAAAACTCTAAATCAACTCGATCTACATTTTCATGTATATTTCAACTCAAACTGCATTTTCATGAATATTTCAACTCCAGCTTAAAAACGAGATACAGATCTTTCGAACACATCCGTGTAAGTTAATTCGACAAGTAGGAACGAAGAGTGAGTTAAGGAGTGAATAAAGCGTTTTTTTTGGTGCTTGTATTACTACGCTAGACTTAAATTACCAATAAAACGCGCCTTGTAATAGAGGATCGTATATCCAGCTAACACAATAATATAGGCCAATGACCTCTCGTAGTCGTGTAAATAACTGTTGACTCTGCTGAAATAGGTTTGCGCGTGTCTAAGGCGGTGTGCATTGGATGGTGATAACTTAACTAATATGTTTTCGTGTAAAATTTTCATCAAAAAAAAGAACCACTAAGGTTTCTTTCTCTTTGTTTTTGTGTATGTAAATGTGAGAGGAATTTCAAATTAATTTCCAAGGCCCAAGGACCTAGCTTAATTTTTCTGCGAACATTTTTTTTTTATGTGGGTTTTTTATCCACAAGGTTTAAATTTATGATATATGTGTATTTTAATTTTGATTGAGAAAGTTGCATCTACTGAGTTTGAAGTAAGAACAAAAATAAAATTCTTAAAACTTTCTTTTCAATAAAAAGAGGAATTTTTTTAACTTGGCTCTTTGTTTGGTTTTAATAATAAATGGCTAGACATTAATTCATTTATGCCTCCATTACCTTGAATTTCAATGGTATTGTGATCTATAAAAATGAAAGTATATTTATATCCAAGGTTTTTATTGTATGTGATTGTGATATATCGTCGCTATTCAAGAAAACTGGCATAACTCAAAAAACTCGATTTTTTAGTTAATGATGCCAATCGGCTACAAAAAAAATCTCTAAAATTTCTGTAAAGTCGGCATAACTCTAACCCTTCAGAATCCCAAGAAACGGATAGTGTTCCAACTCTTACCCTGTTGCAATTGATCAATGGAGAATGGGGAACAGAGACATAACTCCATATAGGTCAGACCCTCTACGTCATTGTGTTTTTGGTAAAAAGTGGCATTATTTTTGTTGTGTCTAAGCAATTTTGGAAAAGTTTATAGAAAAGGGAGCTATTTGTAATTAGACCATTTTTGTGAATAAGGTAAGTTCTGTTTTATAAAAAATTTCATGTAATAAAACAAAATGTGCCACTTTTCTTGATGAATATTAAAAAAACGCGTTTTTGCAGTGACACTTAAATAACTTATGCCGTTTTTCTTTAAAATATTTTATTTTGATCAATGAAAACATAATTTTGCTTAAGTTTGTGTTTTAAATTATGCCATTTTTGAAAACAGTTATCTGCTTATAATTTTTAGTTTCTTATTTAAATAACGAATTTAAACTAAATGTGTCATTATTCTTCAATTTTTATGTTTCATTTTTTTGTTAACGTGGTAGAAATAATGATTCAATTTTATCCTTTACTAGTAATTTTCAGCGCACACAGCTGTTGCTAAAATTGACTAGAGCCAAGAATAACGCAAATAATAAATATAAAGGAACACGCACTGCGACTGAAAATTGGTTTACAGTTATTCATGAGAACGGAAGAAACGAATCCACTCTGTCCCCAATATGTCTTACTATTTTTATGTTTCGTTGCACTTGAAAAATATTGGCGCAAAATTTTAATTGAATTAGTACGATGCTAAAGCTGTTTTAGTATGATACTAGGTTAAAACAACGAAATTGCAAATTTTAATCGAAGATAGCATTATACTTTCTCTACCCTTTTATTAAAGTTAAAATTATCGAATACCTACTTTATTTTTTTAGTATCGTGCTAGCTTCATATATGACTCTTTGATATTTGCAAACATCAAAAAAGGTTCGTGTACTTACTTTTTTACACGAAATGTCATTGTTTTAGGTGTGTTCAGAAGCAATTTATTAAGAAAATTCTTTTAGTACGATACTAGTTAGAAAATGTTTAAGACTAAGAATGAGTTAGTAAACTACTAAAAAGTTTGCAAATTGTTAAGTAGTATCATACTAATACCTTAATAATAGGCTGTTTAAAATTTTACGCCATTGTTTTTAATGAATATAGGAACTCTTACGACGTTGATATCCGATGAAATTACTGATGTTATGGATTTAACATAGCTTCAAGTACCAAAACGGATACCATTGCTGCTGAAAATCCACCTGTTGCGTCCACTTCTCAAACTGAAGAGTTTGAGCTCAAAAGATCCTCTAACGAATCTGGAGACTTTTCAGTCGACGATTCTGATGCTGATCCGGACTACAATGACCAGGAGCTCTTGGGTACAAGCATCTCATCGCTCGATAATCTTGAGGAAACTCAAGCAGATCCAGCCCCAGATTCAGACGTGTCCTCTCCAAAGAAACCTAAGTGCAAGCGGAAAGGTACTCCAGGCCAATGAAAAAAAAACATGGCAAAAGAACTGAGGAACTCTGGTAAGTCTTACAAATCGGTATCAAAATGGCAGAGAAATATTCAAGAAAAACAAGTTGGTCCTGCTTGTGGCGAAAAATGTAGGCTACAGTGTTCAAAAAAGTTTACAGAAGAAAACAGAAGAGAGATTTTTTTTTAATTATTGGGGAGTGACAGACCTTCAAAGGCAAATAGAATTCCTCGCTTGCAGTATGGAACCAATAACTTCTAAATACATGTACATAAGAGAAGGACCGAAACGAGCACCACGAAATAAAAAAAATTGCTTCTTTCTTCAATTGACGGATACAAAAACTCGGGTTTGCAAACTGTTCTTTCAGTGACTACGCGTTCAATTCGTACAGTATAAGGAGCTTCAAATCTCATAAGGGGCGTGATGCCACTTGATAAACGTAGTAAACAAGGAAAACATTCACAAGTAGATCTAGCAATTAAGAAAAGTGTGCGACATCATAATTCTAGTATCCCACAAATTGAAAGCCACTACTGTCGTCAGAACTCTACTCGTGAATACATTGATGGTTCAAAAAGCATTGCCGATTTACATACATCACGACCATGTTTCTAATTGCAAAAATAAAATTAATATTTCTAAGCCACTAAAACTTAAAAAAACTCTCGAAAAGGAGTAAAAGAATTTTTGTTTTTTAATTACCATTAACCACTAAGAAATAAATGTGATTTATTTTTAAAACAAATAACTTTTATTTTGTAAACAAAATTTAAAAAATGAAGGATATGGATATTAATGTGTTTTTAAAACAAATGTTGCTAGATCTAATTTTTTAATCTAATTTTTTAATAAAAATTAATGAGAATATTATTTTTTTTTTAAATTATTACAAAACAAGTATATGAGAGTTGTTTTCGAATAAAAAAGAGTAGTGAGTCTCTTCAATGTACGTACTATAATGAAGAAGTTTCAATAAATTGAATTTATTTATTAAAAACAATCTGTACTTAGTCATTATTTTTTTTTAACAATGTCATTACGAACTAACTCAGGAATAAAAAAAAGGTTGTCTGAATATCATAAATTGTTTGTGGAAAAGTGACCTTATTTGAAAGGGTCTGACAAATCAATCGATTTTCCATCTTAATAGTAACTTTTTTTTATTTTTGATTTTTGTTTACATCAAATAAAATATTAAATCAAATTAATCTTATTAATATTTCTAAAAGAAATAATTTTAAATTATTAAAAAAATTATTTTTGTGTGAAATTGGCTAAGTAAAAAACTTTAAATCAGTTTTCTGAAGATTTAAGTTTTTTGAGTTATGCCAGTTTTCTTTAATAGCGACGATATGTATGTACATAAACGTAGCTCAGAATCAAATGAAGAAAAACAAAAGGTAAAATAAAATAAATGTAGCTCAGAAACTAAGAGTGTGTTTGATGTGAGTGATACCGTGTTTGATGTCCTACCCACTTTTTTAAAGAATTCGGTATTTATTCAGATTTCTTTTATTTTACATGTTTCAATTTCTTTAATTACACAAGTTCATATTCTTTTAAATTACTTGTTTATTACAAAAATAGAAATAATTCGTTTTTTTTAGAGAATGTTGCCAAAGTAACAAGCCATGTTAAAATGGTAAAATTGATATCAATACCAATCCTAAATACAACTCCATATGAGTTTGGTCTATTCTATTCAATCTTAGGCGTAATATAAAAATCATTCATCTATATAACCATAACGATGACATGAACTGAATTGACTTGAAGCTTATAATGTGACACAATAAAAATAAGTCTTCATGGAGTATGGTGCTAAGGGAGATCTCCTTGAAAACACCTTTGTCGAGATTTTATGCGCATATTATAAAATATTCAATTATTTTTACTAAAAATAAGTTTTAGGAAGAAAAGGAGCAATGCATATATGTAACATCATATAGGGAAAGATTTGGAAAGGTACTAGATATACGGTAAAATTGCTTATTCGTAAAAATCGAACTTGAAATTTTGATCAAAGTTAACGTTACGGTGAAAGAGACCACGTTCGAATACAGCCTAAACGACTCGGCCGATTTTCTTTAAACTTGGTAGATAGAATTCTTAAATTAAAACGTAGTGCTTGAAAAAATAAAATGCAAGACTGGGTCGCATTAAGTTGCTCTTATGTAAACGACTAAGAATTTCAAAAATAAATGTTATTAGAGAAAAACTACTCATAAGCATAAAATTCATTTTAGCTACAAACACGATGCCATGTGATTCAAGCAAATATTATATTATGCAAGAACAAAAATTATAAGTCTTTGAAGTGGTTTCTTAAAAAAACAAAGTTTTATATATACAAAATTTTTAAAACGCTTATAAGAAAAAACTTTGATACGCCAATTTAAAGTTTGTATTATTTTCTAAATAAAAATTAAATTTACAAACACAAATATTGAGCCGTTTCTGAGATATCAAATCTTCAAAAAAAAAAATTGATTTTTTTTCAAAAACTCAAAAAAAAATTTTTTTAAGTTTTGAAATGCAATGTTTTTTTAACTTTTTAGAAGCTTATCTATAAAAAATTTCATTAAAACTCGTTTTGTCGATAATGAGAAATTCTGAATTTGAAAAAGTGGTTCTGTGGTAGGTAGATACAGTCAGTAATATCTTGATTTCTATTTTTTTTAATTGATTATAGATCGTAAAAATTAATCAAAAGAAAAAAAATTAGCAAATTTTTTTTTTTCGAAAAAAAAATACGATTTTCGATAACCATTTTTTAATATTTGTATGGAGTGTACCGTTATTTTTAGGTAAAATACATTTTTTTTTGTTACATCTTATAACTTATATTAAAAATCTTTTTTTTATGAAGTTTAAAAAAAATCGAGCATGGGGTTTTCAAAATATTGAGTTTTCAAAACAAAATGAACGGTTGTACCGTTTTTTAGAAAATAAAAAAAAATGGTTCCAAGGGGGGTATCAAAAATAATCATTTCTTGGAAATTTTTTGTTCAACCATTACCTAGCTTTAACTAATTGAAATTTTTGATTTTTTTTTTTTATTTGTGGGACAGTTTTTGAGAAAAAAAATATTTATAAAAATTTCGAAAAAAAAGTCGTATGGCAGGTACCGTAATTTTTGGTCTTAAAAGAAAAAAAAACGTGTGGGGGGAAAAATCAAAACCCACATCTACCAAGTTTGAAGAAAATTGGCTAAGCCGTTTCGGCTGTAGTCGAACCGACAGACAGACAGAATTGCAAGACCCACTTTTGTAGTCTTCGCTATCATCGTAATGTCTACTTTGATCAAAATCTCGAGTTGGATTTGTTTTACGAATACATAACTTGCCTTATAGTACCTATAAGTAGCAAGTAAAAAATGGTTCTACAGAGCCGCCACCTAATTTTTTTTTTGCAATTTTAAGATAATTTTTTTTTTCAAAACTCAATATTTCTAATATCCCATACTCAATTTTTTGTAAACCTCGTTAAAAGTGTTTTTTAATAGTCTTCAAGTAGTAAGAAAATTTCTTTTATTTTATGCCAAAATCACGGAACCCGCCATACAAATTTTAAAAGATAGTTGTTATAGCAAATCCTTTTCTTACTTGCGATATACATATGTAGGTACTATAGGACAAGTTGTGTATTTCGAAAAAAAATCGAACTCGAGATTTTTATCAAAGTTGACATTACGATGATAGCGAAGACGAATAAAGTGGGACCGACAATTCCGTCTGTCTATCTGTATGGTAATGCTACAATGTAATAGAGAAATTTTATTATTTAATGATTAGTGACTAAAATTGGATGGGTTCACTGGTCAAGTTTTCAAAACCTTTTGAATTGGGCATAAAAAAAAACTTGCCAAGTAAGCCCATCAAATTTTAGTCAGTAATCATTAAATAATAAAATTTCTCTATTACATTGTAGCTGTTTCAATATTATTCTACTTGAAATATTCGGTATTAAACCTTCATGAAGTAAGAACTTGGCGTCCTTTAAGATCTCAGTACTTTTCAGGGCTGACTTGTTTGACAAAGGTTTTTGTATACTCGTAGAAGAACTTGGCTCTTTTTTTAACATTTATGTTTTTGGTCTGATCTCACTCCTTTTTGCAAAGATTTTAATATTTTGCCATGTCAAAATTTCGAAAGATACGGAAAGAGAGAAGGGTGGACTCTAACTACTAAAATCAACTTAGTTTATAGCTTCCTATTTCTTTTGGTATATTTTCTTTTTGTTATTGGTTGTTTTGATTTGCGCTTCAATTATTTCTTCTTGTCCTGGCAAGATACCTAACACTAACATACCTACCTGAATTACAGCAATCGGAAGTGCTCCATATAAATTAAACATTTTCTCATAAAGTGGGTGGATACCACGCCCCCTGAATGGAAAATCCCAATTTTTATTTTTGGTCCTTTATCTATATGCAATTTGAGCCTTACAGTTCTACCAAATTTCATTGTTCTACTACAACCGGAAGTGTGCCATATAATTTACATCAGTTCTGTGAAACTGGGCGGATACCACGCCCCTAAATGGAAAACTTCAAATTTTATATTTTTTTCTTTGTATGCAATTTAAGTCCTACCACTTTACCAAATTTCATTCGTTTACAGCAGTAGAAAGTGCTCCATTCACCTACACCAATTTGGAGAAAGTGGGCGGATACCACGCCCCCTGAATGGAAAACTTCAATTTTTATTTTTGGTCCTTTATATGTAATTTGAGCCCTACTGTTCTACCAAATTTCATCGTTTTACAGCAGTCGGAAGTGCTCCATTCAACCAACACCAATTCGGAGAAAGTGGGTGGATACCACGCCCCCTGAATGGAAAACTTCAAATTTTCGATTTTTTCCGCTATTTGCATGACAAGACCTACCGTTGTGCAAAATTTCAAGTTTTTACGATGTCGGGAAGTGCTCCATAATTTTGATGATCTGTCAATCAGTCAGTCAGTCAGTTACGGTTTTTGTGATTTTTGAGGCCTTATATCTCAGGAACCGCTTATGCTAGAAAATTGAAATTTGGTCAGGCGCCTGTGCGTGACTAGCTTAGCAAATATTCGGAATTTCAAGTTTCCGACTTCATTGGTACTGAAGATAGGGAGGGGTCAAAAGTCGCCTGAGTTTGTTCCTGTAAAAAGGGTGTAGTGCCAGAACTTGGCTGGGCACTACCGTGCCCTTTGATTCAAAGTTTTTTTTTTGAAAAATCAATATCTTTAAAACATGTGAACGATTACTTAATACTTAATACTTAAAATTGGCATCCAAAATTTTGTTCTCGAAAAATTTTAAAGAAATTTGTTATATAAAAAATTACTTTTATAATAAAACGATTTTTAAACTTTGTTTGCATAAATTCATACTTTTCCGGAAATCAGACGGCACTTCAAATGCATTTGAACATTTTTATCTTATTAAATCCATAGTTTATATTTATAAAATGTAATTTAAATTTCAAAGTACTTTTACATAAGATCAAGTTCGTGCGATCCAGTTGTGCATTTTATTTTTTCTAGAAAACGGCTTGTAGAATTTCGATACATTTTTTTTCTTTCGATTAATTCTTACGATCTATTTTTCATAGACAAAATTCTAAAATGTATAAAAAAAACATGCGTTTCAATACTTAAAAAAAAATATTTTTTGAATTTTTGAAAATTCGTTATCTCAAAAACAGATCAATATTTTTTTTTGGAAATTTAGTCTTTAATCGTATACAATAATATAGACTTAAAGTTGGCGTGCTTTAATATTGTTTTAAAAATTTCTTATATAAAAGATTATTTTTTTTAAAAATCCTCTACAACATTCATTTTTAAAATTTGTATTCTCTTACATAAGAGCAAATTTGTGCATTTGCTTTTAATTCGATTTTCGCAAAAACGATCTTTTTTTATATAATTTTGAGAGCAGTTAAGGGATTATGTTTGAGCACAAAGCAAGCAGTTTAGGAAAATTGGAGAAGATTTAAAAGCAGATACGGATGGACATTGGTTTTGAACATTTGAATATCATAACGGTAAGGAAATAGTGAGTCGGGTTTAGTATTCTACTGAATGTAACAGTACGTACGAAGTTGGACTCAACGCTAATCTGATGTGTAATCCCAGTGGCGAGAGTATAAGGTGGAATTGTTTAAGGGAAGGAACGCAACTGGCTATAACACTAGAATACTTTTTTATAAAAATCTACCCACGGCAATTAAAAACCCGTTTCAAAAGAATTATTGCTTCAGATTATGTACCTAATGTATAAAATAGATTTTAATTATTTGTAGGTATGTATGGCCCTTCTGATTAGTTACATCTATCACTTTAATACTGTAACCGGGTCAATTGTTCACAGGCTAAAAGTCTGCACAGTGTAGATTTATTATTCACTCAAATGTCCATTGTAGAATTATGACTCTGCACAAAAATGTATCCGTACTTTTCTAGACATTTTAGACTGACAAAAAAAAAATAATATTTCTTCAAACTTAAATTAAACAAAAAAGCACAGATTTATGGTTCAATTTTTGTAAGAAGATAAATCAAACAAATCTTTTCCTAAGTACAAAAAAATCCTCAATGATAATTCTTCAGCACTTTAAAAAGTACAAAAA
This sequence comes from Chrysotoxum bicinctum, assembly GCA_911387755.1. NCBI lineage: Eukaryota > Metazoa > Arthropoda > Insecta > Diptera > Syrphidae > Chrysotoxum > Chrysotoxum bicinctum. The sequence goes on from OU426989.1 coordinate 75,713,593, forward strand.
TCTCAAATATTATATAAGTAGACATTTTAACTGCCAAACGCAGCGGGTTGTCTGGCGAAAAATGGCAGGCACTAGGCAGCCATCTGTGTGATGATAAATTATTGCAAGATTATACAACTTCAAATATAGCCTTTTGTGCCCTCTAACATCTTTTTTTTTTTTTTTGCTTCCAAAATGCCTGTACTTTAGAATTCGTATTGGAAAAAAAAATAAAACGGATTTTCTGTGTTTTAGGTGATTTAAATTAAAGTCCGTTGACACTTAATTTTATAGGGGTTGTTGGTTGAAAGCCGCGTCTATTGCAGCCCATTATGCGGAGCAGTTTAATGAGTTCAGCACTCAATTTAATAAGATTAAGCAACTTATTTGAAAATACCTGCGACTTAATTTGAATGGAAGAAACGTTATCAATCAAAATCGTTTTATTGCGTGCAAATAATGACTTCAATTAGAATAAATGTTATTCGAATTACTAAATTTAATTGCTGCAGATGGAGGAATTTATCAAATTGGCTTTAATGTAGTGCCAGTTTGAGTTTTACAGTCAGAGGATTTGAACCTTGTAGACGGCATTAATTGTAGGCTAAAGATTCGACTTTTATGGCAAGTTCTGGGATTTGGGGAAACGTCAAACTTTTCAATGGTTAATGGTCCATGTTTGTGATTTTTAAATTTGTGGCCATGTTGTTTTAATGATATCTGGAAAATCTGTTGTTTATTATCAAATTGCTGATGGCAAGTAACACGATTGAACAGAGCGTCCATAATGATAAAACTTAATTATCAAAATGATTGTTTGTTAGTGCAAACGTTGCGCGTGTTGCGCTCATTTTTCGGTAGTAAAAGTGCGTGTCGCGCTTTTCCTCCGATAAATCATATTCAGCGAGTTTCTGGTCGAATATGGGTTCTTCAACAAGCAAAAATATCGGTTTTGAGACGATAACAATCTACACGGGTCCACCAGATTATATAACATCCAGAGAAAGTCAATGCTTGGTGTGTATTTTTTTTTTTTTGGCACAAATTGGATGATATGGACCCCTACGATAAGTGGTTTTGATATCGTACTTACGACGCAGCCCGTGCCACAATGGACATCTTGCACGAGATATTTCCGAACATGGTTATCTCACGCGGAGGCGATGTTGATCGTGTGATTTGACCCCGTTAGACTTTTTCTGGTGGAGTTTTCTTAAGTCACAGGTCTATAGCGATAAATAAAAAGACCTCCACTGTCCTGAGAGTCAACATAATCAATGCCATTTGTTAAATTCAACATGATTTATGTGCCAGCGTTATAGAAAATTGGACTTTTCGGTTACGCGCCATCATCAAAGCTGCGACGGATATTTGAGGGAAACACAATGGCATTCATATTTACTTGCGTCATATAGGTAACATTATGACAAGGCATAAAAAAGATTTGTGAAATTAAGATATTACTGAATTAACCTTCCATAGAAGTATTTTTTCGGATTTTGAATTTTTTATTAAAAACTTTAAAAAACATTGCATTTCAAAACTTAAAAAAAATAGTTTTTTAATTTAAACAAAAATCATTTTTTTTAATTATAATAAAAACTTTAAGTTGGCGTACCAATTTTTTTTTTCAAATGTTTTAAAATCTTATTTTTTTAAAGAAACCACTAAAATGACCTACAATTTTTGTTCTTGCATAAATTCATATTTGCATATATGTATGTAGCATTCTGTTAGAAGCATATCTATAAAAAATTTAATTAATTTAAATTAAGTAATATCTTAATTTAAATTTTTTTATTAAATTAAAGATCGTAAGAATTAATTGAAAGAAAAACATCGTATCTAAATTCCAGGCGCCATTTTCGAGAAAAATACGATTTTTGAAAACCAATTTTTAACATTTTTTGACATTTGTATGGTGGGTACCGTTATTTTTAGGTAAAATATTTTTTTTCTCATATCTTGTAGATTGTATTGTGAAACTTTTATTTATCAAGTTTAAAAAAAAATCTAACGTGGGATTTTCGAAATATTGAATTTTGAAAAAAAAAACTTTTAAATTTTTGGGGAGCCTCATAAATAAAATGATCAGAATCGGTTATACCGTTTTTTAAGAAAAGCAAAAACAAAAAAAATAGTTGCACGGGGGGTACCCTCATTAAACATTTTTCGGAAATTTTTTTCCAACCATTACCCTAGCTTTAACTGAAATTTGTTTGTGTTTTTATTTTTTAAATCCGTCGAACAGTTTTTGAGAAAAAAAAATATTTATAAAATCTCGAAAATAATTCCTATGTCAGGTACCGTTAGTTTTGGTCTTAAAAAAAAGAACAAAACGTGTGGGGAAAAAATTAAAAACGAATTCTACCAAGTTTAAGGAAAATCGGGCGAGTCGAGATAGACAGACAGAATTGCGAGACCCACTTTTTTCGTCTTCGCTATCATCGTAATGTCAACTTTGATCAAAATCTCGAGTTCGATTTTTTTTCCGAATGCATAACTTGCCTTATAGTCAGGGTTGCGAATTTTTTAATTAAAAAAAACATAAGTCATAAGTAGATGATTTGCGAATTAAAAAAATTGAATTCATAAGTAAGTTGGCAGATTGCAAATGTTTAAGCTTGTTTTGGCTACATAATTATTTAATTATTAACGAAAGTAGATTTCAAGCTTTTGTGTATTATAAAATTATCATGCTAGCTTATAAATTTTTCAATTAATAATTTTTTAATCAAATTGCATCCATTAACTTATGAATTATTTTTCTTTAATTCATAAGTCACTAGGTAACTTTTGAATTATATTTTTTTTAATTCATAAGTCACCCACTAGCTTGTGAATTAAAGCCAAGCTTAAACTAAAAAGTGACTAAGCTTTTGCAACCCTGCTTATAGTACCTATAAGTCGCAAATAAAAATTAAATTTAATATGCCTTTAAAGTCGAAACCAAAAACAATCGGTCGGTTCTTAGCCATAGCTATTATTTTGAAAAATAAAAATATCAATTTAAATATCAGATCTAATGAACCTTTATATTATTTCCAAATGGATTTTGTCGACACATTTTCAAACCACATTTGTAGCAATCGCATTATTATTGTTCACTGGACCAGGTAATGTCAGCTTAAGGTGACCATTGGTTCTTTTAATTTCAGCACAAAAACAAAATTTTATACATTTTTATTTTATTTTTATAAAAGAATTAATATTGTATTTTTTGAGATATTTTAGAACTCTATATGCTTGCCACATCCACCGAGCTGCATAATATGCAGTCTTGCACTAATACTAACTAACCTGTGGGCAGGAAGGATTTCCATGTGCCCATGTATTGTACGTTGTACCTATATTTAGAGGGGCATGACGTTTCTCGTCTTACACGTTTTTTTTTTGTTATCACCATTTTTTAAACTCTCATTACGCAGATTCCTCAATGGCTAGAAGCGGGAATAATTCTTCAAATGCGTCTATCAAATTGGGAAAGTGATTTCTTGAATCAAGGAGGGAAATGTACAGATTCTTTAAACTTTCTTTCTATCATAAATATACATATGTGCTCCATCAAGAGTATTGAGATCAAGGCCTTTATCATCTGAAGTTCTACACCGATTTAATAATGGTTTTCGAGAACTTTGATGAAACTGTTACTACTTATTTAATGAAGCTTATGCATAGACTTAAAAAATGTATTTTTTGCATTTTTAACTTACAAATTTAACATTGGAAATTAAGGACCTTTATATTAAATATCGTATTACATAAATGTTTATTTAAGTCTGTAGATTATCAAATCGTAGATTAATAAATAACTCTTAAACTTTAAAATATCTCAATCCTATTACCAAATTTAAAATTTTGCACAAAGTTCACGGGTTATTAAAGAAAATAACGTGCTCTAATGAAAATTCAACCTGAAAAGACACAATTCGGAAAAGAAAGTGACATTTTTCATTAAATCACAAACATCCTGAAGCATCTATTCAAAAGTTGTCATTTTCCTTATTTTGTTATTCCTAATTTTATCCTAACAAAAATATGGTCACCGCATGTACATTTTGAAACTACGAGTACTCGTATGTACAATGTGAGATAAAATTAATTTCCGTTGACTAGGCATCGCATCTGTGCTTTGTTGAGTGAAAAAAAAATACATATGTGAAAAGTTCAATTATTATTAAAAACGTACATTCTTTCGTCAGGAATGCATAAATAGGTAACTTCTTTTTTATAACGAGATATTTGAAACCAAATTAAAAATACCTATTTTTTTAAATTATTATGAAACTATTTATTTGCCAAAGTGCCTGTCATTATTTCACCATTTTTATAAAATCTCATCATCATTATAATTATGTATACGTATACCAGTCCACGAGTTTAATTTGGCTTATAACTCCAATATGACCAATATAATATTTTGTTACTTCCATGGATAGTTAAGTTATGAATTTTTTAGCAATCCTCAACGCATTGTTGCTGTGTCTGTAAGATGCTTCATAATACACTGTTATCGATAACTACTCTCTGCGTCTGTCAAATGCCAAATGACAACTTATAGTTAAACGAAATGCAGTATATAAGCATTGGAAACGATTTCGGATCCAGGAATGCTTCGAATATTATAAAAGATTGCGAAATACTGTAGTTGCTGAAATAAAAAAGTCTAAACGAAGATTTTATGCTTCAAAATTTAATAATCTAACCTCTGTGGCAACACTTCCAAAAGAAAGAATAAAGAAAAATAAATGAATATTCAGAAAAAAGATAAAATGAAAGAAAGATAGATATAATGATTGTATTAAATAGAAAGAGACTACCGGTTAGGTAGAAGAATATACTTAGAGAATAAGAATATGATCAGTTGATGTGGATCTGTTAAAGAGGAAAGACCTTTTATTTGTTTAACCGAATATTGTTTTAGTTTTGTATTAAGCAAAGGGTTGATTGCTTACACCTCTCAAAAAAAAACTTTGGCAAAATATCAAGTCGCTTGGTATCTCAACTCAGCTAAAGAGTACTGATGAAGAATGCGACGTTAATGAGTTGAACAAAATATTTGCGGCTTCCTCCTCCTAAACCAATGATGATGTGGAAATGGATATAGTAGTTTTAAATAGAGTTTTAAATAGTAACACTGATAATTCGACAGGTTTTAGTTTTAGAAGAGTTCATAAAATGCTTCTTTTCAAAGCGATATCTGGTATCAAATACATGCATCCCAAATTTGTTAAAGTAATTCTTCCGTATACATCGCTATTCATAACGCATATTTTTAACACTATTTACCAGTTCCCGTTTCCCTAAACCTTGGAAAGCCTTTAAAATCATAGCAATTCCCAAAAATTAAAATACTAAAGAATATTAACCAATTTCTATTCTGCCGTTCCTTTTAAAGGCGGTTAACAGATCACTACTTTTCTAGATGCTTATCAGTTGCTTATTCCTACCGAATCAAGTTTTAGACCAAATCACAGTTGTATCAGAGCAGAGCGCTTCTGAAAATTGTGGATGACATATGGTTGCAAATGGATAAAAACTTATTACACTTTTCTAAAGCTTTCGAAACTGTCTCTCCTCACAGAATACTTTTAAAAAAGTGACAGCTTTACTTTTATTTTGAAAGCTCGGCCATTATCTTTTATTGAGGATTATCTGACCGAAAGAACTCAACGGTTTCTGCAAATTATAAGTTATCCGATTTATTTTTAACTCACGATGATGCTAGTGCTGATGTTGCTGCTCTGGCTGCAAATGATGTTGATGTTGCTGTTGAGTATGTTATTCATGATGCTGTCGCTGATAACAAAATTCAAAATAAATTTGTGGGAAATTCTAAACTGAATGTGGTGTTTCGTAATGATCCGGATGCTGTTTCATTGCTCCCATCTGTTCCTAGACTCCGATTCATTCACGTCTCACGGCTTATAAAAACTGTCACCGAAGATGATGTAAGAAATTTTGTTGCACAAAAACTTAAATTGCCAGCAACAAGTATAGTTTGCTCTAAGCTTGTAAAAAAAGATGCTGATGTTTCATTGCTCCACTTTTGATAAATTCTAACCTTAAATGAAAGTCGACCACGTTCTTTGAGATTAATATAAGGAATGACATTTATTTCATTTTAGTATGACGGCTTACAGCTTCACAATATGACAAGAGCCTGTATCTAATAATGGTTATAATACATATAAAGTAATATAGGGTGATTCATTAGAATTCAAATACATATCAACCTTCCCCGCTTATTATTACATAGGTTGGTATCGTACGGGTTGAGTCCGTATTCTCTTCGATCTTCTTGGTTCAGTTAATTCTTGCTGTTTTTTTCCAGGATCCTCAGGATCCGCAACCACTTTTGATTCAGGACCGCCTCCCGTTTCCTCTGTTGAAATGCTTGGCACATCAGTTGCTTTACACGATGTTTTGACCTCATCTTCTCCAATTCTACCGCTTGGCGTGGAATTACATCTAGCAGTTGCACCTTTGATAGTAGCTACTTGGTCTTCTATTGGAAAAGATGTTGATACACGATTTGGAAAATTACCTTCAACGAGTGTGCGTTTCATTTGGTCGATATGCCTCCTATGTGATGCCCCATCGACATCTACTATGTAATGCAGGTGCCCATCTCGTTGAGTTACTTTCCCAAATTTCCATCGGCACTCTTTATTTTGGTAAAATCGAACTTGAACTAAATCCCCAATATTAAAATTGCGTTTGCACACAGGTGTACCTTCGTTTTCTAAAATGGAGGGGCGCATTAAATCCAATCTTGTTCGGTACGTATATCTGAGCATCATTTCCGCTGGGCTTTCACCTGTTGTCGAGCTAGTCGTTTTTCTGTACTGAACTAGTAACCGATGAAGTTTTGTATGAAAGTCTCCTGAGTCGTTTCGGGATGCACGTAAACCACTTTTCAAAATCTGAACAAAACGTTCGGCTTGTCCATTTGTAGACGGATGAGCTGGAGATGTCCGCTTGTGTGAAATGTTGTTATATTTCAAAAAATCTTGGAATTCTTTTGACGTAAAGTTACTGCCGTTGTCCGAAACTAAAACCCTTGGAATACCAAATCGAGCGAAGACTTCCCTCAAGGAACATATGGTGTGAAAACTCGTTATTCTACTCATAGGGAATACTTCTAACCATTTTGTTTTAGCATCGACGACGACTAAAAAGTAGCGTTCCATAAATGGTCCCGCAAAGTCAACATGTATACGATGCCACGGTTGAGTTGGGACCTCCCATGGGTGCGTGATAATCTTCGTCGGCTCCTTTGAAACCCTCGCACAATCTCGACAGCCGCTCACTAACTCCTCTATGTCTCGGTCAATACCTGGCCAATAGCAATAGCTTCTGGCTAACGCTTTCATCTTTACAATGCCAATGTGCGCCTCATGTAGCTCGTTAAGTACTTGAGCACGTAACGAAGTTGGTATAACAACCCGTATTCCACGATATACACATCCATCTTGCAGCATCAGTTCACTCGCCATACTCTTATATATAGTACCTCTTAAGCTCGCTCCGGTTTGCAGGTTAATGATAAGCGAAGACAATTCTTTGTCATTCTTGATTTCATCTAGAATATCTTTGTGTGTAACTGGTAGATATTCATTCCAAAGTTGATAAATTTCATGCAGGTTGCTGGAATTAACATCAATGTCATTAATTGGGTTTCTGGAAAGAAAATCAGCATTAGTATGTTCTTTTGTACTTCTATATTGAATTGTATATTTGAATCCACTAAGAAATTGCGCGTAATGTAAAAGTCGCTGTGCTGTCAGTAATGGTAAATTCTTCGATGGATGGAGAATCGAAGTTAGGGGCTTGTTATCAGTTATAAGTGTAAATTCCCTTCCATAACAGTAGTTGAAAAACTTATGCAGGCCCCAGAATATTGCAGTGGCCTCTTTATCCAGCTGACTGTAGTTGGTTTCCGTTTTACTTAAGCTCCTAGATGCGTAAGCAATTGGCCTTTCACCCAAATCAGTTAAATGAGACAAAATTGCCGACAACCCAAACGGCGAAGCATCCGTAGACAATAGAAGAGGGAGGTTTTCATCAAATGGAATCAACACATTATCACTCATCATTTCATTCTTTAGTCCATCAAATGAATGCTGACACTCCGGTGTCCAATTGAAGGTTTGATCCTTCCTAAGTAATTTGTAAAGAAAAGTGGTTGTAGTTTTGTTGATAAATCCGGTATAAATTTATGGTAATAATTTACCATACCAAGGAATTGACGCAGCTCCGTTAATTGAGTCGGTGGTTTAACGCTTATAATGGCTTCAATTTTTTCTTTGGTCTAAAATGCCTTCTTTTTCCAATCTTCTAATCTCTTCCTCAATTAGAGAACGAATAGCATACGGGGCTTCCCTGGCTTTTACAAAAATAGGTAAGGTTCCTTCACGTAGTTTCAAAACGCCTTTGAAATCCGGTATAGTTCCCACCTTTTGCTCGAACAAATCGCTATATTCATTAAAAATCTTCAGCTTCATTCGCTCCACGTCTCTGTTTTCTGCAATGGTATTAATTGAGTTTATTCCCAGTAAGTTAAGAGCATTTACCCACTCTCGCCCCATTAACGAGTCGAATTTGCCTTGTACTAAATATAATTGGGAAGTAATTTTTTTCTTATCGCATTCAATTTCTACCTCGGACTTACCAAGTGCTGGAAACACATCATTATTGTAAGTTTTAAGCATGACCTTAGTAGGTTCTATCTTGGCATTTGGCCAATGTTTTGTAAATGTATTTAAATTCATTACTGATATTGCTGCTCCGGTGTCTAATTCCATGTCAAAAGGAATTCCATTAATTTTTAGGTTAATAAAGTACTTACCACCGTGAGTATTAACACAGCTTCTGTGTACTTTCAAGGCATGTATACCTTCTACCTCTTCATTTGCCAATTTCAGTGCGTTTATTTCGTGCGGGCGATATACTCCTTCTGTGTAATCGTCATCTTCATCATCCGTTATTACTTGTAACGCATTTGCATCTCTCGGAGATGATTGCCACTTTTTGCAGACGGACGTATTGTGGCCTGTTTTTCGACACTTTTTGCAAAACAAGTTTGTCGCCCGACACTTGTTTGCCATATGATCTGGTTTCACACATCGGAAACATGTGATCCCTTTTTCCGTATGTGAATTGTAAGAGGTCTTGCGAGCATTCTCATGTGCGGTTTGATTTCCATGTGCAGGTGCACCTGTTTTCCCCCTGATTTGTACTTGATGAATGCTATTCATGGTGCGGCTCTCGGTCTTTGAAGATTCTATTCCAATTGCAATGGAGAGAGCTTTATCTAGAGTCAGATCTTTTTCTTGGAGCAGTCTCTCTTTTATATCGGAATCTCTTAATCCTCTAATAAACTGTGAACGTAAGTGAGTATCAAGTGTAGATTTTTTACAAGATTCGCAAGCGAAATTACAGTAAAAACTTAATTTCTTTAACTCGGCTAAAAAACTGGTTATTGATTCGCCTTCATGCTGTAACCTCAGTAAGAATTTGTGTTGTTCAGTGATTTCGTTTGGTTTGGGGCTTAGGTGGTTCTTGAGGACATCGATGAGAAATTCATAGGATTTTGTATCTGGTTCATCTGGTGCTGTCAAATTTGATAAAAGCCGGTAGTATTTTGCACCTATGCAATTAATCAATACTTGCCGCTTTTTTGTGACATCAGATATGTTTCTTAGAGCCAGGTAGTTTTCCAGCCGTTTAATGTAATTTGGGAATGGTTCTTCACTCTCGTTGTAGGGCTCAAAATGCAGGTTCGATGCATTTGCAGTTGATTGGTTTTGCAGATTTGCTATTGCAGTTGTTAACGCTGCTATAAGTTGCTGCGTGGTTTCCATCGCTAAGATTTTCCTCAATCTTAAAATTAATCCTCGTCGCCACTGATAAATTCTAACCTTAAATGAAAGTCAACCACGTTCTTTGAGATTAATATAAGGAATGACATTTATTTCATTTTAGTATGACGGCTTACAGCTTCACAATATGACAAGAGCCTGTATCTAATAATGGTTATAATACATATAAAGTAATATAGGGTGATTCATTAGAATTCAAATACATATCAACTTTATTAATTTCAAAATTGGACTTCCCGTCAGTTTTTATAACGATGTTCTGCAAAAATCATTTTGGCCAATAGGAGTTCAAGTCAAAGCATTTATAACTCGTCCAAAAAACGAGTCGGACCCAATTCTGAGAACAGTGGACAAATAGATACATAGATTAAATTCTATCTGTGACGATTGTTTCTCTATGTATTATCATAATGCTGGAGGTATGAGAACGAAGTCTCATGAATTCATTATTGTTGCTACTGACTGTTCATATGATGCTATTGCTCTTACCGAAACATGGTTAAACAAGAACTTTCTAACCAGTGAATATTTCAACACAAACTTCAATGTATTTCGCAAAGATCGTTCTTGTGAACAATCTAGGCTAGTAAGAGGTGGTGGTGTTTTATTTGCTATAAAATCTGAATATACAAGTAAGGAAATTATTTTATCTAATGTTTCGGGAAATATTGAACAAATTTGTGTATGCGTAGATATACCTATTCGACCATCTTTTAATATAATTCATGTTTACTTTTTTGTGTCTTACATACATACCACCTTTATCAAATTTTGAAATTTATGAAGCTCATGTTAAAAATATAACCAACATTTTCGATACTATCGACGAAAATTGTTATTTTGTTGTTGTTGGAGATTTTAATCTGCCAAATGTTAAATGGTTGTTTTCAAATGAAGAAAAAAGAATGTTTCCTTGTAGTATTACCAAAGATTTTGAACTAAGTTTAATTGATGGCATTACATCTTTGAATATGTATCAAATTAATAATATTTTGAATTCTATTGATCGTATTTTGGATTTGGTTTCTGTCGATAGTGGTCTAAAAGCTTATTTAAATGAAGCAAGTTTTAAATTACTAGAAAATAGCATACATCACAAATCGCTTGAAATTAAATTTAACTTATCTGTTTTAAATGAATTTAAGTCGCTTTGTAATAATGTACCAAAATATGATTTCAAAAATGCTAATTATAGTGCAATGAATAGTTATTTAGAATGTATTGATTGGCAACCTATCTTTAATTGTTCAAATGTGCAGATAGCTTTTACTATGTTACAGAACATCTTGGAATCTATGATTTCGGATTGCGTACCTAAGAAACTATTTAAAAATTCGAAAAAGCCTCCTTGGTTCAATAAGAGCCTATCTAGGCTAAGAAATGTAATGATTAAATTCCAAAAAAAGAGCAAGGTTTGTGTCTCTTTTCATAATCATTTTAAGCAAATAAGAAAAAAATATGAATTTCTGAGGAAATTTACTTATAAGCAATACATGTGTTCTCTAGAATCTAATATTAAAACAAATCCAAAATGTTTTTGGTCTTTTTTGAATGCGAAAAGAAAATCGCTTGGGATTCCATCCAACATCGCTTACAATGGCATCTCCTCCGATAACATTAATGTTATCTGCAATAGTTTTGCATCGTTTTTCCAATCCAATTTTATCGATTTCAATTTTAAGTGTGATAATTTCGTTGACTATAAATCTTCCATCGATGTTGGTAATTTATATTTATCAGAATGTGACTTACTAACTTATTTATCCTCTCTTGAAAATAATTTTTCGGTTGCGCCGGACAATATACCATCAGCTCTTTTAAAAAATTGCAGATTCAACCTTGTAGCGCCGCTCTGCTTTATCTTTAACATGTCCTTAAACCAAGGTGTATTTTTAGATGAGTGGAAATATTCGTTCATCACTCCATTACATAAATCTGGTACAAAGGGCTTAGTAGAAAACTATAGACCCATTGCTAAGCTTCAGCTGATCCCTAAAGTCTTTGAAGCAAAAGTTAAAAATAAATTGTATAATTTAGTGCAAAACCATATATCAGATTTTCAACATGGATTTATGAGTGGTAGATCGACAGCGACGAATTAGAGTATTTTTACTAACTATTGTCTAAATAACATGGAAAAGCACCTACAAATTGACACTATCTATACTGACTTATCCAAAGCTTTTGATCGTGTTCAACATAATGTTTTAATAAGAAAACTTGAAAGGTTTGGTTTTCACTCCTCTCTTCTGAGTTGGATAAGGAGTTACTTAGTTGGTAGAAAACAAATTGTCAAAATTGGTAACGTTTTGTCAAATGAAATATTAAATCATTCAGGTGTTCCTCAAGGCAGCCATCTTGGCCCATTACTATTCATTATTTTTATAAATGATTTGCCAAATCTACTTTCATTTTCAAAATGTCTTTTGTATGCTGATGATTTTAAAATTTTTCGTTGCATTGAATCTTTATCTGATGCAGGTAAAGTTCAAGCGGATTTAGATCAAATTCATCAATGGAGCAATTTAAACGGACTTAATTTCAATGTTAACAAATGTAGTGTTGTAACATTTACAAAAATTCGAAATCCCTTGCATTTCGAATACAAGCTTGGTAATGATTCTCTACAGAGATGTGAAAATCAGAAAGATCTTGGAGTGGTATTTGACTCTAAATTTAATTTTTCTCTCCATATAGACCATATAATTTCAAGAGCCAATGCTATGTTAGGATTTGTTATTCGAAACTCTAAATGTTTTGAAGATCCGTATAGACTTAAAACCCTTTACCGTTGTTGGAATACTGCAGTGTTATATGGAATCCTTACACACAGTCAAAAATATAGGACGGATTGAAAAAGTTCAAAAAAAATTCACTAGGTTTGCGTTACGAAAGATTTATGGAAATTTAAACGTTCCATGTTATGAAAGCAGAAGCATTCTTATTGACTTTAAACCTCTCGTGTCAAGAAGAAAGTTAAATTCGATTCTTTTTGCTTACGATGAAATTAATTCTAACATAAATTGCCCGGTTTTGTTATCTATGTTCAGTATATACGTTTGTACCCGCTGTTTACGACCAAGAAATGGTGATTTTTTTCATGTTCCATTCCATAGTACAAGTTACGCTAAGCACAATCCAATTACCAATGCCTGTTTAAATTTTAATGAAGTTGATTTTGCCATTGATTTTAATATTAATAGAAATGAAATTAAGAAAAATATATTAAATTTATTGTAATTATTACTATATTATTTATTTATTAAATGTGTAAGATTGTCTATACTTAATTTAAGCTCTTTTGTAATCTTTATAAAGTTTGTTAACTTGAAAGATGGTAAATAAATAAATAAATAAATAAATAAGTATAATACTGTTATTGACACTACATGCTTACCTTGAGTTTATTGAGCTTGATGGTTCAATGTTGAACTACGAAAGCACAGTAAAAAACTTAGGCGCAACTTTTAATCAAAGCCTGACATTGGATACACATTTGGCATATGCTCTTGGAAGAACATATGCCAATCTTCGGATATTACACCTGTCTGGTGGTCAGGGTTCGAGCCTCAGTTATAAAATTTTGGAGCAAATTTGAAAAAAAAAAGTGGAGCAAATGCAAGATTTTCAGAGCAGATTTGAAACAAAAAGAATATCCTTCCTTTTCAGGAAAATTAAAACATACATAAATATGAACATACAAAAATAGTATTAGCAAAAAAGAAAAATAAATCACAGGTTTCATTGGAAAACTTAGTATTATTTTCAAAAATTGTTTTCTGAAAATAAATAAATCACAAATTCAGAAAGAATTTTTAACAAAGGTTTAATAAATTAGACAATTTGTCTGTGTGGAAAAATTGGACTAAATCTTGAAAAATCGGAGCATTGGAGTAGATTTTTTTTTCTTCAAAAGTCGAGCAATGTTCGAACCTTGCTGGTGGTTGTCTCCCAAGTGAAGGACTTCATATACCTCCTATATATAACACCAGCGCTGAAATCAAACGGAGAATAACTCTTGCCAATCGCTGCTTCTTTTGACTAAGAAGGCAATTGAGTAGCAAAGTCCTCTCGCGAGCAACTAAAGTGTCCCTCTATAAAACCCGCATCATCCCGGTCCTTGTCTATAGTGCAGAGACATAGACTTTGTCGGAAGTGGATGAGATCGCCTTAGGATGTATCGAAAGGAAAGTTATTCGTGTGAAATTTGGTCCACTCTGCATAGACGGGGAGTGGAGGAGAAGATATAACTACGAACTGTACGGGCTGTATAGCGAAACTGACTTATTCAAACGAATCAAAGTCCATCGAGTGATATAGGTAGGTCATGTAGAGCGAATGGACCCGAATGCTCCGGCTCGGAAAGTCTTCGAATCCAACCCCGAGGGACGGCGCAGCAGAGAGAGACCGCGACTCAGGTGGCGCACACAAGTGGGATCAACTTGGCGTGCGAAACTAGAGATAGCTAGCTAGGGACCGAGCTAGCTGGAGAAGCTACATATGTAAATATTTTCTAAATTATACCATTTTAAGTGATTTATTTTCTAATTTGTCTGTCTCCATTTTAAATGTTGTACGTTAACGTGTTTCAAATTATGAATATCGCATTTGAACTTGTGCTATTGACTATTCCTTAATTAAAAATGTGTCTCCATTGTTCATCAATTTTTCATTTATGCATTATTTTATTTAAACAAAATTAAACTATTTAAGTAGATTTGATAGAAATGGAAGAATAAAATGACAATCAACTCAGCCAATACGTGCAAAAAATAGTAAATCCAGTCATTTTAATTACACGCATTTTCCAAACCCTATTGCAAGAGAAAATAAATTCAAGTCAACCAACGCTCGACGACCAACCCTCAAAAAATTTAATTTGTTTTTAGGTGTCGTTGTCATTTTGTGCCAGTTGTAGGGATATTCAAATTTTTTTTCTTGTTCATTTTTTAACATCCTCAGTTAGCAGATAATCCGTGCCGCGCCATTAAAATAAAAATGAATTCCAAACCTTGTTAGCTCTCCCCCATGATTGTATGTATGAACGTTCTGATTTTGACTTTGAATGATTTACATTTTTTTTGGTAGTATAATTTTGCACGACGACAGAAAGATATATTTATTTGCCTGGCGACAGTGATCTGTAGGAAATTGCTGAATCAAAAAACAAAACTGACCCTCTTTAAGATTCTTTTGAAATTAAATTCAATTTAAATAAAGAAGCAGACGGAATTGCTGTTTACGAAAAAAAAACTGCTTAAGGAAAATAAAATTCAAGACACCATAGATGGACGATCAAAACCACCAAATTCGTCATTATAAATTTCCAATGAGGGCTAGAGTTATGCAAGTCCATTTCCCTTATATAAAATAAGATTTTCAAGTCTGCTATGTTTAGGTATATACATCTGTATAAATCACATTGAAGCCCCTAAAGCCTAAACCAATGTACATAACAAATGATGAAATAGAATAATTTATTGTTTTTGAAGTCATTTGGAGGCTGAAAATAAAATTTAATATCATGGAACCTTATGGTTCATAATTGAGAATTTTTGTATTGACCAAGAAAATAAAATGCACGACTGGGTCGTACGAACTGGCTCTTATATAAAAGACTAAAAATTTCAAAAATTACTACTACTTTTTACTACTTAACAATTTGCTAACTTTATAGTAGTTTACTAACTCATTCTTAATTTTAAACATTTTGTAACTAGTAAAATATTATATTATAATATTAAGTAGGTATTAGATGATTTTAACTTTAATAAAAGGGTAGAGAAAGTATGATGCTATATTCGAATAAAATTTGCAAATTCGGTGTTTTAACCTAGTATCATACTAAAACCGCTTTAGCATCGTACTCATTTAATTAAAATTTTGCGCCATTGTTATTAGAGAAAAACTTTTCATTAACATAAAATGTTAAATGACTTAAACAACTTTTGTTTATGGAAGAACAAAAATTGTAAGTCGTTGTAGTTTTTTTTTTTTTTTTTTTTTACACTATCAGAATTGGTCGAAGAAAGCTTATAGCAAGCTCCGTCTTTCGACCAATGGTTTGCCAACACAGAGAACTGTGTTATACCACCGGCTCATCATTTAGTGCAGTGTTAGTTGTTAGTAGGCAAACTCTATAACAATTAACACTGACACAAGAAAACATGAAAAATAAACAAATAATATTACGTATGAACAAAACAATAACATAACATGAAACAAGGAACATTTAGGAGCGTGGACCACTGGTTTTGAGTAGGTTTTTTAATTTACTTTTATTTATATTAAAATCCAAAATATTTGAATTCCAATTTACAAGTCTACCCATACGTGTCAAGGGCTCATGCATGCCATAGTTGGTCCTATGTGTTGGGACCTTAATCATATCGAGGCCTCGAAGATTATAGTCTGCTCCCTGATAATTAAAATAAACCGAACATAAAAGATCTGGTGCATCTGTGACGTCTGTTATTAATTGGTGGAAAAATACCAAATCATTGTTTGTTCTTCTTTGTTCCAAAGTTTGCATCTGAAGAATAGATAATCGTTGGTCATAAGAGAGGACATACGAAGGATCATTCCATTGAAGTCCTTTCAAGGCAAAACGAGTAAAGTTTCTTTGCACAGATTCTAATCTCTCAATATGAATATCATAAAGAGGAGTCCAAACCTGCGATGTATACTCAAGATGGGGACGCACCAAGGAGTTGTATAAAGCCCGGGTGACATTGGGATCAACAAATTCTTTAGACCAGCGCTTAATAAACCCTAACATTGAATTGGCCTTATTCACGATTTTATTAATATGAGCAGAAAAATCTAAATTGGGTGTAAAAAGAACTCCAAGGTCCCTTACAGTCATAACACGAATTAAAATGTGCCGTGAGATAACATATTCATGAGAGTAAGGAAAACGTTTTTTAGAAAAAGTCATAGTTTAACATTTTGTCGGGTTGAGGTTCAGACTGTTCTTTTCACACCACAAGGCAAAATGGTTAATATCATCTTGCAGTAGATCATTTGAAGATACTATATTTTTATAAATCTTCATATCATCTGCAAAGATTAGAATTTCGCTATTGCGAACACATCATTAATAGCCAATGTAAAGAGTAGTGGTCCCAGATGGCTTCCCTGCGGAACACCTGATTTGGCAATAAATTCTCTTGAGTATGAATTTCTGAATTTGAATTGATATAACCTATCTTCAAGATATGAAGATATCCACTTGATGAAAACTGGTGGAAATCCGTATGAGTCTTCACTCATAAACTTGATAATCTCATGAGACAGTTGATCAAAAGCTTTCGAGAAGTCAGTGTATACACAATCAACTTCTTGACAATTTTCTAGAGAGTTTAAACATTTAATCAAAAAGACAACAAGATTAGTAACAGTAGAACGTTTTTGCATAAAACCATGTTGTTGGTTGCAGATAATAGTTTTACATATAAATGTCAAACTGTCACATACATACAACTTGTTCGAACAACTTCGGAATGCAAGAAAGTTTGGAAATTGGTCTATAGTTGGTAATATTGGCTTTATCTCCCTTTTTAAATACTGGCGTTAAAAATGCTTTCTTCCAAACTGCAGGGAATTTACCTAATTTCAAGTAGTGGTTTCTTAAAGAAATAAGCTTTTATATACAAATTTCTTAAAACATTTTTAAGAAAAAATTTTGGTACGCCAACTTAAAGTTTTTACTACTGTACGAATAAAAATTAAATTTCCAAAAAAATAATGACCCGTTTTTGAGATATCAAATTTTCCAACATTTTTTTTTAATTCAAAAAATATTTTTTTTTTTTAGTTTTGAAATGCAATGTTTCTCAAACTTTTTAGAAGCTGCTCTATAAAAAATTTCATTAAGATCCGTTATGCTTATAATGAGAAATTCACAATTTGCAAAAATGGTTCAATGGTTCAAGCTCACGAAGTGGTGTTGTAATTGTTGAAACGTGTGGTATGAACCTCGAATAATATGTAACTAGCCCCAGAAATCACCTTACATCGTCGATCGAATTAGGTATTGGCATTTTTAAAATAGCAGCCACTTTGGAAGGAGATTTAGGAATTTTATTGTATTCTATAGTGTGTCCTAAAAATTCAATGAACAATTTGCACAGTCGAATTTTTTAAGTTGTTTTAAACATGCGTTCAGGTTGGATTTGCATCTGCAAGCGACTGGCCATGTATGTATAATGATGTCATCAAAGTAAGACTCTGTTTTGGGAACAATTTTATCGATTATTCTATTAAAATCAGCTGGAGCAGTTTTTATGCCGAATGAGAGACGATTCATTCGGTATGTTCCCCTATGCGTCGAAATTGTTTGAATAATACTTGATTCTTCGTCGACAGGCACATGCAGATATGCTTTATACAAGTCAAGTCTACAAAAGTATTTTGAATTTCGAAGGCTATTGAAAATTTAACCAATTTTCCTGATAGGGTAGTGTGAATCTATGAGGCGTTGATTTACTCCGACGGCGTTGTAATCAACACAAAGTCGTACCCCTCCGTCAGTCTTGGGTATCACCACTAACGGCGAACCCCAATCACTACTTTATGTTTTTGTTATAATGTTTCCCAAATAATCTAATTCATTGTCCACACATTTTATTAAGGCGTATGGAATTAGACGTTCTTTAAAATAAACTGGAGAAGCGTTTGGACGTAACTTAAGAAAGATCTTAAAATTTGGAATGCATCCTATTTTTTCTTCAAAGACGCTAGTGAACTCAGACACTAACCCTTCCATATCATGTGGGATATTGAAAACATCATCGTTCTTACCAGAATTAATTTCATCCAGATGATTCAAGTTGATATTAAGGCGTCTGATTCATGATCTTCCTATTAAAGCTGCACAGCCGCCTTGGACTACGAATAGGTCATCTGTTATACGCGTACCCCTGTATTGAATGTTGACGCTGGCTTTCCCGTCCGGAACTAATGTATTTTGCGTGTATGATCGAAAAACAACATTTGTTAGCATTAATTGTGTCGATGACCTTAAGGAGTAAAATTGATGTCGAGGTACCAAAAGATTCCTTTTAGGGGTCAGGTGACTTCCCAACATTAACAGCAGTTCCTCGTAAGTTAAATCCGATGGCGATTTTGGTGCAGACAGTGCCGTTATTGTATTGAAATGCTTCGATCCAATAGAGTTTAAGAGTAGTTTTTTACAATACTCTGCATTGGACGTTATGTCCTTCATTTCGGTGTAATTTTTAAATCGTAGAATGTAATTCTTGTAATTCTCTTTTGTAGTATCCAATTGATCGAAATTTGGTACCAATAACGTAGGTGCTGAATTTTGCAATATGGTGGCGGTGTTGGTGTCGGTGGTGGTGGTGTTTGGAGCTATTAATTGGTCCATAATTTTTTGTTGGGTGCACATGAAGTCCGCAAATTGTTTTTGATCCGTTTTGATACACATTACTTTTTTTACCTCGTCGCCAATCTGTTGTGACTTAATTGAAAACGTTGAATAGAAATTATATAATAAAAACTCGAACACGTGTGTTTGCTACCAAAGCTGAATTCAATTTATTTTCAAAGGTTAAAATGAAGGAAGGATATAAAAGTTAACAGAGTGAGAAGGTACTATATCTAGTAAAGAGTAAAGATATATTCATAACGATTAAGGTCATAACAGTGGTACAGTCAGTAATATCTTAATCATTTTTTTTGTATTAAATTATAGATCGTAAGAATTAATCAAAAGAAAACAAATGTTATTAAAATTCTAGGAGCTATGGCTGTTTTCTAGAAAAATACGATTTTCGAAAACCATTTTCTGACCTTTGTATGGTGGATACAGTTATTTTTAGTTTTTGTTGCCCACATCTTGTAGATTGAATTAATTGTCAAGTTTTAGGATAATCGAGAGTAAAGTTTTTGAAATATTAAATTTAACAAAAAAAAAAATAAAATTGAAATTTTCTTAAAAATTAAAAAGACAAAATGCTTGGACAATTTGAATACATAATTTTTTCCAAGCTCTTGGGGAGCTTTGGCATACAAAATTATAAAATAAAAAAAATGGTTCCATGGGGGGTACCCTCAATAACCATTTTTCGAAAAAAAATTTTCAACCAGTACCTAGCTTTAACTTAATTAAATTTTTTCGTTTTTTTTTTCGCTAAGGCTCCCCAAAAATTTTAATAGAATTGTGTATTTAAATTTTCAAACAAAATTTTTTTGGATTTTTTTAAAAAAATTTCAATTTTTTTTCAAAACTCAATATTTCGAAAACCCCATGCTAGATTTTTCTTAAACTTGACAAATAAAAGTTTCTTAATATAATCTACAAGATGTGAGAAAAAAATTGTATTTTACCTAAAAATAAACGTAAACCCACCATACGAATGCTAAAAAATTAAAAAAACAAAATGGTTTTCAAAAATCGTATATTTCTCGAAACCGGCGCCTAGAATTTTGATAAAATTTTTCTTCTTTCAATTAATTTGTATGATCTTTAATTTAATAAGAAAAATTTTTAAATTAAGATATTACAGCTTGTACCTACCATAGAACCATTTTTTCGAATTTTGAATTTCTCATTATCCACATAACGGATCTTAATGAAATTTTTTTTATAGAGAAGCTTCTAAAAAGTCTAAAATATTTAATAAAAATAATAATAAATAATAATAAATAATAAAATAATAATAATAAAATATAATAATAAAATATTATTTGAATTTTTGAAAAAAAAAATTATTATTTCTTTTTTTGAAAATTCGATATATATATATATCTCAGAAACGGCTCAATATTTTTTTGTAAATTTAATTTTTATTCGAACAATTATAAACACTTTAAATTGGTGTATCAAAATTTTTTCTTAAAAATATTTTAAAAAGTTCTATACAAAGGCTTTTTTTTAAGAAACCACTACAACGACTTAAAACTATTGTTCTTTTATAAATTCATATTTGCATAGCATTCTGTTTTTGTCTCTTACTACTAAAAGAATTTAAAAAATTAATTTTATCCTTTTGAACAGTTTTCTCTAATAACATTCGTTTTTAAAATTCCTAGTCTTACATAGGAGCAAGTTCGTGCGGCACAGTCGTGCATTTTATTTTTTACCAAAATGGAATCCATGCTCACGTTAGTATACTTTTTTTCATCAAAATTGTTATAGTCGTTTTTGAGATAAACATGATTTTGTATAACGGCTGTTTGACAGGTAAAAAAAAATATTTTATAAAATTTTTGAAAAAAAAAAACTAACGTGTCGGTTAGAATATAGTCGTTCAGAGAGAAAGAATTGCCAGACCCACTTTTGTCGTCTTCCCTATCATCGTAATGTATTGTATAGTTACCTACATGTCGCAATAAAAATTTTTGTTTTAGGTTTTGGAGAAATTTAGGGCACGACAATTTTCTGCCAATTCCAAACACCTAATGAGAAGTACTTTTTCATGTACAAGAGATACCCTTGGAAGATTCCTCAATTCCTCCCAAGAGGTAATACACCCTTGGAAACCTTTTTTGCAGCGACTGAGAATCGAACACAAGACCTCTGCATGACAGCCCTATGCACACATTTCTCATCAACGGCTCTAACGATCTTAACCAAGATTTGTATACAGGACCTCTTTTGCATTTGAAAAAATATAATCTTAAATTTTTTTCGAAAAAATAATACAAATTTATTTTTGAAAATTCAATATCTTGAAAACGGATACACGAATAAATTGTTAAATTACGTTATGAAATGTATTGCATTGAATATTAACAATTTGCATATCAATTTTTTAAATAAAAATTTAAGGAAAATTTAGTACACAAGAAACATGTTTCAGTGTGTCTGTATGTCTGTACCTCTTCCTACAGCCTAAACCACTAGACCTCTCAAAGATATCTTCATAATAAGAACAAGAACATGCGACCCAGTTGGCATATTATTTTTTGCAGTATTACTTAGTTTTGTACTGACCTGGTATAAGGCAAAATCTAATAATGTGTTCTGATGTCATAAAATACTGAAAGCTAGTTTTTTTAAATTTTCAAATGTTCCCAAAAACGACTTTTGCTATTTTGATTAAACTTCACACTTGTGTAGTTATACGTTATAACACTATCTAATTCAACTAAACCACTGTTTCAGGTCTCAGAAAAAAGTCGCATCATAATAAAAGAGTTTTGACGTTTTTTGAGAAATCTGCATAGTTTTTTTAAATATCTCGCAGGAGGCTGGACCGATTTTCATTCTCAAATTTTACAACAATCAAATGAAATCTCCAATTTTTTTCAAACTTCCCATTTGGTTTCACACTCTCTCGCAAAACAAACCATTTTTAGGTACATCTTTAGCGCTAAGTCCCGCTGTGGCCTTGTATAACAAGAGAAGATGTAAAGTCGTGCATTATATCAAACCCTGTATGCAAATTAAATTAAAAAGCAGTACACATGATGCGTAAGTCTGCCTCTGCATACACACCTTTGACTTCTGATCATACCCACATGCCTCACGTTTCTTAAAACAAAAATTGCTGCCACCAGCTTCCCAACGTGTGCCCTAAGCCCCAGCATCAACAAAACATTCAAATCTATTGGAACCTATAGGTAAGGTATACAACAATACCTACTAGGGGGCATAAGAAAATTCTAATCCAACCACTGATGTTTGGCGAGGTGAGGAAAACGCCCTTCAAATAAACATAATTAAATTGTGTCCTTGTCCCCCTTGCGAAAAAATGATTTATTCTCTGGAATCACTCACCTGCTTCTGCTGCTGAAAGATTATGATGTCGACCGGCTGATGCGTTAGATTTGAATATAATAATGAAGCTGTATGGAGCAGAGATATGTTTTAATATTCGTATTTTAGGTAGGTAGGTATAGCTATATCCAAAGGTTGCTTGTAATGTATTTAGATTTATATTATTTTGTTTCCACTTGACAAAGTGAAATATTTATTCTTTTCTTCTTTCTTTTTGACACTTTTTCTTGGCTTATATATGAATTTTTTTTATTCAGCTCAAATACTGACACAAACACTCGTTTCTAATAATGGTGGCAACGGCAACAAAAGGGAGCAACCACATTACAGAAGCACAAAATAAAATAAACTTGATATCCTTCGACTTTAGTGTAATGTCCTTCGAAAATTACGGTTTTCTTTTTTTTTTTTGAATTTAAGTTGATAAAGGGAATGGAATAAAAGACCAAAAAACCGTCACGACCAACCTTTACAAAACACCTACACACAGACAAAATGGAGTTTCATTACAGGAGTCGGAGTGTGGCAGCATCACCAGAGCGTTATCATTATCGACGACGTCGGACGAATTCGTAGAACAACAATCGGGCGGTTCTCATGAATCTAGGACAGAACAGGACACAAGCTTTTTGATAAAGTTAGTGATGAGGAAGTAGCGATGTGTTTGTGCTCACCCGAAACGTAACGACTGGCAACTGGAGGAATCGGTTGACAACATATATGGGAGTTTGGCGTGTGAGGGTCTCGTTGATTTATTTGCAAACATTTATTTTATGCACACATCATTATTGGGTACACACACTTCAAAAAGAATATCGGGTGACAAGCGAAATTGGACTTCCTTTAATTCACACGTTTCACTGATAACAGGGAACCGACAGCGACCACACGACGAATTTTGACATTCACGAAACTACTTATATCCGCAAGCCCGCAACCACAACCCTTGTCCACATGAACATAAAACAGATCCCCTTAAAAAGGTACACGTAATTAACAGTGACACACGTCCTCAGAAGGACCCAAATCAGAGAGGTCCAGAGTGCGAGGAAACGACTACGAGTTCCACCCTTCTAGATCAACACATATAATTACACAGATTACCGCAGCAAATCCTTGTTCCGGTGAATTTCGCAGTTGTGCTGCGTGTTTTAATCCCACACAACAGAGCATTCACTTAAACACCACCCGACTCGGCCTGTGTGGTTCTTGACAGGATCAAAAAGGACACACGAGTTTATCGAAGATAATTTATTTCTAAATCTGTGTTTATCGGTGCTACTCGTATTTGCGAAGTATCCCCATATTGTAGATTAGCACCCATAAACACTTCCGCGACTTAGAGGGGCTTAGATAGCAAGTATTAAATCTTCAACTCCTAAGCTAAGGGTGGAACTATACGCGCACGTATAATCTTCTATTCAGAATGAATTCATAAGTTATTTGTTGCGGACTAGGATACGTGGGAGAACGTTACGCAATTTAGCCGCCATTGCCGTTCGATTTTTTTTTACCAAAAAAGTAAACTGTCTGTAACGGTACCTTTGACTAAACTAACCAAAGACCAACCGAATGTATCGTATTGAACTTGTTCCAAATTTGTCCATAACCCTGCCAAATTCTCCGTAATTTACTCTCTGGTCTGGTGGAGTCTGGAAATGAAGAGCGAGAAAGAGTTGCGCAATAGCTGCATTTGAGTCACCCTGTATAGAAAGGTACGAAGTGAAAGTGAGCTTTTTGGGACAGTTTCCAATGGAACAAAGTTCGGCCATTGGAAACAGGGGTTGTAAATGTTATTTTGTTGAATGAAGAATGAGCTGAGCTGGATTTGGGTGTCAGCTTTCAAGGCATGCATTTCATTTTGTGACCGAATTTGTGTGTCACTTCCCTGCGAAAGGACTACTGTAACAATTGGTGGGTATAGCATCGCTGATCGGACAAGGGAATGCGGTGAAACAGGGATTTTTTGTGGTCGCATGGCCGTTTGTGTGACATCAAAAGATGGACATTCAAATATATCTATGTAACATCCTAGCTAGCTACCAAGACTGGAGAACATCTTGGAAAATTATTCCGGTCATTGGTGAAGATTGCATTAGAACTTCAAACTATCTAGGATGGCACTTTATCCGGATGTGAGTTTAAGGATTTATTTAATTTTTTTCTTCTCCTCTTCTTTTTTGTTGGCATTGAAATTCGAAAGTGTTCCTTTTTGCCACGTTTCAGCCGTCCTCATTGTGCCTCCATCATTATCATCATCATCTTAAATGTTGTTGATGTAGGTCTTTTCATAGTTCAGAGCTGGAAGGTATAGGTATCTATGTGTGGTGTTGTCCTTTTGCAACAAAACGCCAACATGGTTTTAGTCGAAAGAGGGAAACAATTGAAATGAACTTTTGTCATGGAAGATGGTAGCTAACGAAACATTTCTACACAAATACATAAAATCTATGTATAGAGGTATTATTATAATAAGGGATGATGAGCATAAAAGTTTTGCTCAATTTAACTTGAAAATTATTTATTTTTTTTTGTTTTGTTTTTTGTTGGGGCGGATGTGAATAAAGAAAATGAATTTGGATTGATGAGTGTTGAATAAGGGAGGAGAATAAATGTATTTCTTTTTTTTTTCGGGGGATACAAGTATAAGGAAAAATTTTGAGATGGGTAGGATGAAGAAAAAAAAGCGGACTAGGTTTTGTTTTGACGGATAAGACCATCACAATGGAAAAGTACTTTTTTACAATGCAAATTGAAATTCGTATAGATTTGTTTAAATGCGAATCGAACCAGATGCTTTTTTTGTTATTTTTAGGGAGAGCAGAGAACCGAAAGAAATCTCATGATTTATAAATTTCTTGACAACTTTTTGGTGTCTGTTAAGACTCTCAAGCTTTAGTATTGTGAGATGTGCATTTAACAGAATATTCAGCTCCTATGTTGGTACTCAGGCATAGAGGGGTGAGGTTTATGTTAGCAAACATAATTTTTTTGAACCAAAAATTTGAATGGGAGGGGGCAATTTGTATGTTTATGATTCGGTCGAAGTTGCCAAGGCAATGAAATAGCTTAGTTTTGAGGTTCTAGACTATTAGCATCAGCTTTACGCTGGTTTTTTAGAGTGAGAAAAGTTTTAGAGCGTGAAAAGATTAAAACCCATTTGTTTCACCAAACCCAAGCCTAGGTTTTGACCACGGAGTTTGACCTTCTTCCATAGAGCTCTTGACGACGAATGTTATCATATGCTGCTCTGATGTTGATGGAAAGGCGGGGATCCTAGACTTGATGTTTGTTGGTCTTTTCCTGGATTAGCAATAAATTGAATAAGAAACTTATGGTAAAACCAGGCCACAATCTTCAGTAATACTTATGGATTAGATCAATAGAGAAATGAAAATTATTTCTGTTTAAGTGGAGTGATTGAATTAAATTCAATAAAAAAGCTCAAGTGACCTCAAAGGTGCGTTTCGCCCAGGTACGATTAGAGCAGAACAACTTTAGACGGTCACTCAATGGGTGATATGCATAAAACGGAAGTATTTACTAGAAGTAAAAGATTACAGTACTATATACTATAACTTCTAGTAGATGGTTAAATTTAAAGTATTTACTTCATTTCGTATGCATAAAACTAAGTTCCTACTTGCTTGCAATTACTTTCAGTATAGGTATACTGAATTCAACCAAGTAATTACTAGAATTCATCGGAAATTGAGAGTAAATACTTTTTTACTTGCGATATAGGTACTAGGATAGGGGAAGTTCTGCATTTGGAAAAAAAATCGAACTCGAGATTTTGATCAAAGTTGACATTACGATGATAGCGAAGACGAAAAAAGTGGGTCCGGCAATTCCGTCTGTCTGTCTGTATGTCTGTATGTCTGTATGTCTGTATGTCTGTATGTCTGTATGTCTGTATGTCTGTACCTCGAACTACAGCCTAAACTACTGGAGGTATTTTCTTCAAACTCGGTACTTAAGGGTCTTCGGTGATTCCCTAGAGGAGAAATTGAAATTTTTTTTTTAGCTCCAAAACTAAGGGTACCCCCCATACACCCGTAATGCAAAATCTTATTTATCTCGAAAACAGCTCTAACGATTTTGGTAAAAAAAAATAGGTGTGATATTATGAACATGGAATACATTTTGGTCAAAAAAAAATTTGGGGGAAATGTTATTAGGGGTACCTGTCATAGAACCGTTTTTTTGATTTTCGATTTTCTCACCAACGCCTCCAACGATTTTTACCGAAATTTGTATGCAGGAGCTCCTTTGCATTTTAGAAAATATAAACTAAAAAGTTTTTCGAAAAAATAGTTTTTGGATTTTTAAAAAAATAATACAATTTTTTTTTTGAAAATTCGATATCTTGAAAACCGATACACGATTAAATTTTTAAATTACGTTTTAAAATGTATTTTATTAGATACTAATAACTTGCCTTACAATTTTTTTTATAAAAAATTTAGGAAAAATTTAGTACACAAAAAACATGTTTCAGTGTGTCTGTATGTCTGTACCTCTCACTACAGCCTAAGCCACTGGACCTATTTCTTTCAATCTCGGTCGTTAAGGGTTATCGGTGATTCCCTAGAGGAAAAATTGAAATTTTTTTTTAGCTCCAAAACTAAGGGTACCCCCCATACACCCGTAATGCAAAATCTTATTTATCTCGAAAACGGCTCTAACGATTTTGAGAAACAAAATTAGGTGTGATATCATGGACATGGACTAAATTTTGGTCAAAAAAAATTTGAGGGGAAATGTTATTAGGGGTACCTGTCATAGAACCGTTTTTTTGATTTTCGATTTTCTCACCAACGGCTCTAACGATTTTTACCGAAATTTTTATGCAGAAGCTCCTTTGTATTTTAAAAAATATAAACTAAAATTTTTTTCGAAAACATAGTTTTTGGATTTTTAAAAAAATAATACAATTTTTTTTTTTGAAAATTCGATATCTTGAAAACCGATACACGATTACATTTTTTAATTACTGTTTAAAATGTATTTTATTTAATACTAACAATTTGCGTAACAATTTTTTTTATAAAAATTTTAAGCAAAATTTAGTACACAAAAAACATGTTTCAGTGTGTCTGTATGTCTGTACCTCTCACTACAGCCTAAGCCACTGGACCTATTTCTTTCAATCTCGGTAGTTATGGGTCTTCGATGATTCCCAAGAGGAGAAATTGAATTTTTTTTTTAGCTCCAAAACTAACGGTACCCCCCATACACCCGTAATGCAAAATCTTATTTATGTATCTCGAAAACGGCTCTAACGATTTTGATAAAAAAAATTAGGTGGGATATTATGAACATAGGCTACAATTTGGTCAGAAAAAATTTTGGGGATAAATATTTGTTGGGTTTAAAAAAAAAAAAAAAATTAAATCAATATCTTCAAAACCTATGAACGATAATTTTTTGAAATTATTTCCTAAAATCAATATTATTTAATACTTAAAATTCGCATCACACATTTTTTTCTTGAAAAATTTTAGAGAAATTTCTTATGTAAAAAAATTATTTAATAATAAAACGATTTTTTAAAGTTTATTTGCATAAATTCATACTTTTCCGGTAACCAGACGGCAATTTTATGCATTTGAACATTATTATCTCATTAAATCCATGTTTTCTATTTATAAAATGTATCTTAAATTCCAAAGTACTATTACATAAGAGCAAGTTCGTGCGATCCAGTCGTGCATTTTATTTATATTATTGTTATCGTGTTTACAAAACAAATTTTTTTGAAAGATTTACCGCTTAATCCTATTGTAGGTAATTTACTGTTTCTTAATTTTTTGTGTTGATACTATCTGCTCGTACTATTTCGGCAGTCCAGAGGCTATTCAATTATTAATCAAAGCATAAAAACTTGAAACTGGTATCGAACTTAGTGAAGACCAAGTGAGGAAGAAGCTAAATAATTTTAAAATATGATGTAAAAAATAAGACAGACCTTAACAAAATGGGAAATAAGCCTATAAAAATAAAAGAATGGGAAGTAATGTTCCAGGAACTTATTAGTGCTGACGAAAACCCATCTATTTGTTGCATTCCTGGTAAGCATTATTTTATACAAATATTACATATTATATATTTTTACTTACAAAGTCTCCATGTTTATATATGTACAATGAACAGGTGGTTTATCTGTTGGAGTAGGTAATACCATTGAAGGATCTGTGAATGAAGCTTCATCTAAAGCCGCAGATGAAATAGAAGATTTTTCACCAGTTAAACGGCGAAAATTGAAGTTTGATGAGACGGACGAAACAAAAAATCTTACAAACGGAGAACTTCAACATTTGGTGTTGCTGGAGCAGTTGAAGCTTATTAGGATGCAACAAGAAGACTTTGAAAAAAGGAAGAAAAATAATAATGGCGAAGAAGAACGCATTACGTCATATTCCCTCAGTAGTTCCACTCCCAATATAATAAGTGATAGTGGATCAGCATTTTATAATTTATAAAGTTTTTTCAGTTTTATTTGAAGGACAATTTTTTGTATATTTTGTTATTATTTATTTTGTACAGAATTTTTTAATTTTATTTATAAAGTTTACATGTGTATTATATACATAATTTTGTTTTATTTCTGTTTTTTTGCATTTTGAAAATGAAAAATACATTCTATGAATTAAAGTTGAATATAATGTCTGATATTTCTGTTCTTTTCATTTGTCCCAATCTTCGGATTTGAAGTACACTGGCCATTGGTTCTTCATCATAATTAAATGTATTTCCATTTTCACTGCTTTCTGGGAATTCAGAATCGTTTTCATCTTTTAAGTGTTTTCCAATATTGTGCAAAACAAAACATGCGATAATTATATTTGGAATGTTTTCTATTTGAAGCCGAATACAATTTTGAAGAATGGGAAATCTTTTCTTCAGTTGACCAAAACATCTCTCAATTATAACACTCTCTTTGGAATGCAATTTGTTGTAAGATTTTTCCTGGTTACTTCTTGGATTTTTAAAAGGTGTCATTAGCCAAGGTGTTATTCCATACCCTTCGTCTCCCAGCAGAACAACATTAGTGGAATTTCTCATTATGGGTTCCAGAAAACTGTTTCTCCAAATTCTGGAATCGTGAACTGAGCCCGGCCATCGGCAGTCAACACTCGTAAAATATTCCATTGCATTACATGTTGCTTGGATATATGGACGCATATCCTTTTCGATTGATGTATTCTTCCGAATGTAATCGCGGTTTCAGTATTTTAACATGTATGCAGTCCAATGTCCCTATGCATGATGGGAATCTGTATTTGGTAAGCCATTCGTGTTCTGGACACAGTACTCTGGTGTACGCCTATATCTTCACCAACCCCTACTTGAAATCCAGTATCTCCAACGTAACGTAAGAAAATCTTCATCTTCTCTTGATGAGTAGTTGCCCCTCCCCTTGTTTCAGTTTGAATTCCTTAAAAGTATATGATTTTTGAACACTTATGATGCACATACTAAATACACTCAAGGCAATCAGGATAATTTAACCAAAGTCTATAGTGATCTTAAAGCAATAAAATTAACAACTTTAATTACCTTTTTTTAACAATAAGGAAACTTTCACATGTTTGTGTCTTAAAACTGTGTTTTCTTGGAAATCGATCATTTCTATTTACAAAATATCTTTTTATCACTCCCGAAAACAATTGTCACTTCATTACTCCATTCACCATTAGGATGCAAAGAGTATCTAAATTCTGCTGAAGATTTCTACAATATTCTCAATTTTCTTATCTTAAAATCTGCGAACCTTTTTTTAAATTCCGATTTAAATTGGGGAAGTGTAATCATTCATTATCAAGATCATTAATAAAAAGATCGAGTTTTACGCGAAAAACTTTTTACTTCTGATATGAGCTCCCATACAAGTATTCCCTTGCCTTAAAGTTTAGGGTTCAGGTCATTGATATGTTTAAATATACCGTCAAGAATGAAATAGCAGCTACATTTTCTTTTTGTTTAGAAAACTTAAGTAGGCTTTTGTTGAAGTTTGATCAATCTCGAAAATATATGTCTTCAAGTGTTCTAAAATGCTGAAGAATCTTTCTAAAACGGAACCTTTACTTAACCATCTCACAGTATCATGCAACAGTACATTGTCATATTGTTCATCAACTTCTTCAAGTAATTATTTAAATTCACGATGTCGCAGTGATGATTTCGCACGAAGAAAATTTACTATTCTCATCACCTCTTGCATAATACGCTCAAAATAATGATTATGAATTTTAGAACATGCATCCTACTAAAATATCATCTCAACTAGTTGAAGATCTCTGCATGATCCCCAATTAGCAACTGCTGGAAATGCAGCTTGAAAACATCCATTTTTAACTTTGGTTTGCTGGCTTACTGTAATCTATACTATTCCTAGGAGTCTACAGTTTGCTTTTTAACCAGCAGCCAGTTGCTTAACTTTTATATAAAATTTCTAGGTGTTTTCTCAACTTCGACAATAATCCGTTTCCTTTTAATAGACGTTTGCAAGCATAATCGTCCGGCCAAAAGCTTCATCACAATGGATCAATATTGAAATTTTTCATTCCATGATTCTAAACACATTTGGATCACTTCCAAGTCACATCGATTGCACTATCCTAAAACTACAGATCGACACAAACTTCCCAGTTACCATTGATTCAAAATTCTTCTGGGAGGATATGAGTTTCCTGGAAAATGATTTTATTCATTTATATACTGATGGATTGAAAACTGATGATGGAGCTGGTAGGGGTGTGAACTCAGATAGATTAATATTAGGTCTCCCTTTCCGTCTTCCTAATCATTGCAGCGTGTTCCAAGCGAAACTTATGTCGATCAAAAAAGTCCTGCCTTGCCTGTTATCAACTACTGATATCCGCATCTTCTCGGATAGTCATATAGTCTCTGGACTATTGGTCTCTAAAAACTATATATCAGCGCTTAACTGCCATTCGTATCTTATGTATATGGCACAGAAGTTCGATATTAACCTCAATTGGGTGCCAGCGAGCTGCAAGGCTGACGAACTCGCCAAAAGAGGAAAAACATTACCTATATTACCTGATAAGGCTAATAAGGGTATAACCATCGAAGCATGCGAACTCATGCCGATACAAGATGCTAGAGAGAGGACAAACCTAAAATGGAATAATAATTTAACCACCTGTCGTCTGATGACATATCAGATCTGGCCAATGCTTGATCTAAAACGCTCTAAGTGCTATCATTTAGATGATTGCCTATCAGCTCCGTAATTGCTCTCATGTCTGGATACTGTCTTATAGGCAAGCAAGCCATGAGGCCTGGCGGTTATTGGTAGATCCATTCATCATCCATAGACTCCCTCTTAGCGTACACCGTAGAAGTCTGCAGGACCTGATGGAATACTTTCAATTATGGTCCAAAAATCGAAAGACAAGACCATTCATTGGATGTACACAGCCATCATAAGGCCTATTCTGACGTATGGCTGTTTGGTTTGGTGGCCAGCCTTGGATAAGGGAACCAATCTTAAAGCCATGACAAAAATTCAGAGACTGGCATGTATTGGCACAACAAGTGCCATAAGAGCCACGCCAACCGCAGCCCTAGACTCATTCCTCTCACTTGCCCTATTCTATTCACGAAGGAATTGGCGTTCGAAAGTGCCCTATAACTTTAAGGGTGTACAAATTGGAAAAGGGGCTAGATACTGTGGCCAAAGAACCACTGTAAGGTTCACTGACATAGACAATCAAACAGAGTATATTTCACCGTACATAGGTTTATACCCTGTCGCACTAACAAATATTCCAACAAGGGAGACATGGACGGAAAACCGGGTCATAAACGCAAACCATGTATAGGTACTTACAGACGGTTCCAAAACGAAAGCTGGGGTAGGGTCAGGCATCTTCTCAGACAACCCACCAAGGGGAAGTGGCTGCAAAATATCTTTCCACATGTAAACTGACGGACAAGAACATTGATATCTTCATAGATGAGCCATTTCGTCAATTGTCACGAAGTCAAAACTGAATGCTCTTTGCCGTAGTGAATTAAGATTTCACGCCGAAACAAATTCAGTCACTCTTCGATGGACCTCAGGACACCGTGGCATTTATGGAAATGAAGTGGCTGTTGAACTGGTCAAAATCGGTTCATCACTTAAACCGATCCAAATTGTACCCTTGGTACTTATGTCACTGATGGAGAAATATAAAATTCACGAAAGTTTCCTAAAGACCGAAATTAACAGATGGTCAACAATTGATACCTGCTGGTTTCAGAGAATCTTTGGCCAAATATTTCAAAGAAATAAACAGAGAATCCACTGAAGCTTAGCAGACCTAAATTGTCTCTCTTGGAATTCTAACGGATCACAACTCAATGGGAACCCATATCAGCAGAATAGGCATCAGCACATCTGACTTATCCAGAGGGTGTCAAGACATAAAGGTGAAAGATGGCTCATCTCAATTCCTTTGTGATTACCCCAGCATAGTCATAACTAGAAAAGATGCCCTTGGAGAAAAATTTTTCGAGAAACTGTACGACGCGACGACGTCTCATTTCTGCCACTAAAGACTATAAACAGCATCCTTAACTTCATCTGTCTTCATCAGGATGGTTCAAGCAGGCACCCCATTCTCAATAATTCCACTAAATCCTTCCTCTTATTCTTCCTCTTACCCTTCCCATCCCTACACTACCTGCATCCTGGGGACCACAATGGATTCATTGAGATGCGAGTGAGGTTATACAGCTTGCCTTATCATCATCCTACCTTACTTAACCCCTCCCCTAAAGAAGTCAGCAACTGCTGTCGAAACGTCGTGACTAAAATAGCCCAAGAGGAATCAGATTCTTCAACAACAAAATATTTTAACTTGGTCAAATACAAATAATTGAAAAAATGCAAAACTTGCCATATAAATAGTATCTATATCTAATCCCATATCCTCCAGGCTTCGACACTGCGTTTTGAGCTTATAGAAGTAAAAAAACAATATTTCCTGGTTTAACAAAGACCCTGTGCCTTTGATAATCTACAATTATTGACCCAGCTTTGATAGAATCGATGGAGAATTTAAAATTACATATTACTACAAAGTTTAAGTATTTTCTGACAGAACTAAACGTAGCACATACCGCCAGCTGACCACCCCTATTCCAGTGTATACCGTAACCTTCCGATAAAGACACCTATCCTCCATCCCTAAGTCATCCACTTCGAAAGTTCGTGTTTAACATGTTAAAATAGAATTGTTTATCAAGTATATTTGTGCTGTTGCTTTGGGAATTTTAAATACAACCCCATGATGAGAACGAAGAATAAACCATCGATTTTCAACACTGAAGGACCGATATGACGCTCCCGCCAAGCACTCGTCGCCCTACTCCGCAGCGCCATCAGAACGCAACGAATCCGAATGGTTTTTTCTACTTCCTGCTTTGGAGAACATCCTTAGCTATACATGGCTAGTATCAGCTTGCATCGGTGTCGAAGCGACCTGAGGAGCTCAACAGAAGGATCTGTGAATAAAATTAATGGATACCAGCAGGTACGAGAATATACCTTTTCCTTCCCCCAAATAAAAGAGAGATCGATCAAATTTGATAAGAAACTTGTTAGAGTGTTTTTGAACAAGTCGGGCATGGACTAGCCACCCTTTTCTACCTCTCTTCACCCACTCTTGAGTTGTGGTTTCGAGTTGTTTTGATATGTGAAGGTAGGTCGGCACTCGGCAATGATAGAAGCGAATTTAATCTAAACCGGAGGAAGCACTCTTAGTCTATACAAGCAAGTTTCTCTGTGGGACCCGTAAAATAAATGTGTTTGCCTCCTCCTGCCGTAGTTCGATATCAAAATGGTTTAAGTCGTTCGTTTTTTTTGTTTTGTTTTCCTTTTTCGTCGTTATAACATTAAATTGGGAAATAAATTCTGCAATCGGAGGTGTTTCCCAATACCCGAACCAGATTAACAGCACATAAGGGATGGTCTGGGCAGACAAAAATACTACAATTGAGATTGGCTATCGAGAATTGTTTACCAATACCTTTCTACATAGGTATTTTCTTTTTTGTACCTCCATGTGATATGGACTTTATACATATAGATTAGGGCAACTTATGGACTTGCAAGAAAATATATTTCCTTTTAGTAAATAATCAAAAATACTGGAGGTGATTTGAGATATCCTTGACATCAGTAGACAGTTTGTCCTACCTTACTTTTGGGGCTTCCCTTACCGACAGGTAAGAGTTTGTGTGCTAGAAATTGTATTCAGACCTTCACAATGAACTTGACATTCTGCCATTAAGAATCTACAATTCTTCGCACGAATTTTTTGAAGTAATCTTTATCTCTTGCTCTCTCTGTCTATTTCACCATAAAAAATTATATAAGCCTTAAGAGCAAGACCGTGCATCACCATCGTCCACTTTAAACTTTCCCTCGTTATTTTCATTTTTGTTTGAGAATCTGGGATTATCTGTTGTTTTATTTTTATTGTGATGCGGGCCTTAGCAGAGTAGTCCTTGGGGAATCTTCCAAAAGCGAAATTTATAAACTTTGGTTCTCCCACGTGTATCCACATCATGCTGAGAGATGTTCAAGAGTTTTTGTCCAAAGTAAAGTTATTGCGTGAACTTTGGCCACGCATAACAGACTTCTGACACCATGTGACGTATGAAAGGTTTATTCTTCCTCCATTGTTTATGATTTTCTTTTCCCAAATGAAATCACGAAAGATATCAGCTAGATATTACAAAAAAAAATATAATAATTATTTGCTGAAGGGATTTTTCGATATTATACTTAATAAAAGTATGTTAGAATAATAGAAACACATCAGTCTTCGGCCGATGCCACAATAAGTAGACAGCTCAACAAAAGAACTTAGTTTTGTTAATTATATAGTTGACGTGATAGACTCATGCAAAGAAAAGAAGCAAATTAGTTGTTTGAAAGTGTAGCACAAAAGTAGAAGAAGCAAATTTATTAGACGTGATTATGTCATTAGTATGACAGCAAAATGGACGAAAATTCACGTTGGAACAAAACAAAATATAAAAGGTTAGAATCCAAGATCAAATTCGAAATGATAGGGAAGACGTAAAAAGTGGGACACACATTTCTGTCTGTCTATCTGTCTGTTAACAGACAAGCCCACAAGTTTTTTTAATATTTTCTTAAGACCAAAAACAATGAAACCTGCCACACAGGTTTTTTTTTTCCAAATCTTAGAATATTTTATTTTTAAACGAAAATGTTCCACAGATTGAAAGAAAAATCAAGAAATTTCATCTATAGTAAAGGCTAGCTAATCATTGAAAAAAAAAATCCGAAAAATAAGCTCTCATTTTTCCAGAAAAGTAATGGTAGGTATAGGTATTCAAATTTGTATTTTCAAAACTCAATAATACCGAAAAAGAAACTTTCAGTTAATTCTTACGATCTATAATTTAATAAACTTAAAATGCACGACTGGATCACACGAGCTTGCTCCTATGTAATAGACTAGTGCCCGATTTTACGAAGGACTTTTAAACATTTAACAGGCTTCTAAGCCTTAAAATGGGATGTTTTGGTTTCAGCAAGAGCTTTTAAATTAAACAAGCTTTTAAACACCACTAAAAACAAAATGCCCATTTTTGGCTCAATAAATTTTAAAAGTGTCAATGAAATGTCATCAGATGTAGATAACTACAATTGGATATACATAGCAGCTGAAATTATTATTTTGAAATATTTTAGTTTTCAATTTTTTAAGATACAAATACTAATATTTAAATTATCTGTTTTTAATTAGAATAAAATATAAAATAAATATTCATCCAACGATTAAGTGCAACACATAGTTATTCGTCGAGCAAGAGTTTAGAGTATTCCTGGCTTCACAGGAATCGATTCTCCGACTATGACTACAAAATGAGGTTCCGATTTTCCAAAAGCATGTGTCGGTCAGTTGCTGAATTTAATTGGTCGTCATTTGGACATAAAGAATGCTATGCAAATTATGCTACAACAAAAATTATAAGTCGTTGTAGTATCTAGTTTTTTTTAAATAAGCTTTTATATGTATACAAAATTTTTAAGAAAAAAATTTGGCGTACAACTTAAAGTTTTTAGTATTGTACGTATGAAATATCGATTTTTCAAAAAAAAAAAACTTTTTTTCCAAAAATTAAAAAAATATTTTTTTTCTTAAGTTTTGAAATGCAATGATTTTTAAAATTTTTAAAAGCATCTCTAGCAAAATTTTCATTGAAATCCGTTATGTCGATAGTAAGAAATTCAAAATTAGACAAAATACTCGTATTAGACCAAATGGTTCTATGGTAGGTACGAGCTGTAATATCTTAATTTTAATTTTTACTTGCAACTTATATGTACTATAAGGCAAGTTATGCATTCGTAAAAAAAATCGAACTCGAGATTTTGATCAAAGTTGACATTACGATGATAGCGAAGACTAAAAAAGTGGGTCTCGCAATTCTGTCTGCCTGTCTGCATGTCGGTTTGACTACAGCCTTAATGACTCGGCCGATTTTCTTTAAACTTGGTGGATATCATTTTTAATTTTTCCCCCCACACGTTTTTTTTTTTAAGACCAAAAATAACTTTACCTGCCATACGGTTTTTTCGTAATTTTCTAAATATTTTTTTTTCTCAAAAACCTTTCAACAATTTTAAAAAATAAAAATACAAAAAAAATTCATTTAGTAAAAGCTAGGTTATGGTTGAAAAAAAAAATTCCGAAAAATGTCTATTTTTTTATTTTTGATTTTCTCAAAAATGGTTCAACCGATTTTGATCATTTTTTTTTTGCTAAGGCTCCCCAAAAACTTAAATAGAATTGTATATTCAAATTTAAAAAAAAAAAAAAAATAATTTGGATTTTTAAAAAAAACTTAAATTTTTTTTTTTCAAAACTCAATATTTCGAAAACCCCATGCCAGATTTTTTTTTAAACTTGATAAATAAAAGTTTCTTAGTATAACCTACAAGATGTGAAAAAAAATTAGTTTACCTAAAAATAAAGGCACCCAATGTTAAAAAATTAAAAAAAATGGTTTTCAAAAATCGTATTTTTCTCGAAAACGGCATTTTTTTATTTCAATTAATTCTTATGATCTTTAATTTAATAAAAAAAAATTGACATTAAGATATTATAGCTTGTACCTACCATAGAACCATTTTTTCGAATTTTGAATTTCTCATTATCCACATAACGGATCTTAATAAAAAAATTTATAGAGAAGCTTCTAAAAAGTCTAAAATATATTGCATTTCAAAACTTTAAAATAAATATTTTTTTAATTTTTGAAAAAAAAAATATTTTTTCTTTTTTTGAAAATTCAATATCTTAAAAACGGCTCAATATTTTTTTTTTGCAAATTTAGTTTTTATTTGAACAATAATAAAAACTTTAAATTGGCGTACCAAATTTTTTTCTTAAAAATCTTTTAAAAAGTTTGCATATAAAAGCTTTTTTTAAGAAACCACTACAACGACTTATAATTTTTGTTTTCTCTAATAACATTCGTTTTTAAAATTCCTAATCTATTACATAGGAGCAAGTTCCTGCGACCCAGTCGTGCAATATTTTTATTAAATTGAAGATCATAAAAATTGATTGAAAGAAAACAAATTTTATCAAAATTCTAGGAGCCGTTTTCGAGAAAAATACGATTTTTGAAAACTATTGTTAAGCATTAGTACGGTGGGTACCTTTATTTTTAGGTAAAATACAATTTTATTTTTCTAATTTTATAGATAACATGAAAAAACGTTTATTTATCAAGTTTAAACAAAAATCTAGCATATATGGTTTTCAAAATATTGAGTTTTGAACAAAAAATTGAAAATTTTCTTAAAAATCCAAAAAAAAAAATTATTTTTGAAAATTTGAATACACAAATCTGTTCAAATTCCTGGGGAGCTTTAGCATAAAAAATTATCAAAATCAAAGGTACCGTTTTTGGAAAAATCAAAAACAAAAAAAAAATGGTTCCATGGGGGGTACCCTCAATAACCATTTTTCCGATTTTTTTAACCATTATCTAGCTTTTACTAAGTTAATTTTTTTGTATTTTTATTTTTTAAATATGTTGAACAGTTTAAAAAAAAATTACAAAATTTCGAAAAAAACGCATGGCAGGTACCGTTGTTTTGGGTCTTAAAAAAAAAATAAAAACCTGTGGGGGGGGGGGGGAATTTAAAGCGATATCTACCAAGTTTGACGGAAATCGGCCGATTTGCTTAAGCTGTTGTCGAACAGACAGACGGAATTGTGAGACCCACTTTTTTCGTCTTCGCTATCATCGTAATATCTTAACTAACTTTGATCAAAATCTCGAGTTCGATTTTTTTACGAATGCATAACTTGCCTTATAGCACCTATAAGTCGCAACTAAAAATTGGATTGGATTTAAAAAAAAATCATGATGATGATTGATTTCGTTGATCGATAGCGATGCTATTATTATAGCCTATTAGGCCGTTTAATGAATGTCTGTAGCTGAGAGTGTCGATTCGAAAGTTCATAAATGTTAATGTAATTTTAGGAATCCACAATGTAGTTCATTCGGCGAATTTCATAATTCAGTTTTACAGCGGATGCGAAATGTCAACGGATCGACTCAACTCACCGGGAGTAAAATTTTGTGAATTCTGTAATAGACATGAAAATTTCGAAAGCCAAACACTTGATTTTTTTAACTTGATAACTAAATGTTTATTAATAAAATCATACAAGATGTCAGCAAAAAAATAATTTACCTAAAAATAAAAAAAAAATTAGAGAATCTTCGAAAAACTTTAAATAACATTGCATTTCAAAACTTAAAAAAAACTACTTTTTAGATTTAAAAAAAAAAAAAATGATTTCTTTGTTTGAAAATTCAATATCTTAAAAACGGGTCAATATATTTTTTGAACATTTAATGCTTTTTTTCGTACACTAATAGAGACATAAAGTCGGCGTACCAATTTTTTTTTCTTAAAAAGGTTTTAAGAATTTTGTACATAAAAGTTTATTTTTAAAAAAAAACTGCTACAACAACTTTTAATTTTTGTTCTTTCATTGATTTATATTTGCTTAAGAAGTTACATGGCATTTTGTTTTTACAGATGAGTGGAAGTGATTAATAAAATCTTTCCTTCGGCTTTTTTTGGTCACTGTATTTTTGGCAATGAAACAACGAAGTTACATTTGCTTTCCCGACGTTTCGACAGGGGTTGCTGTCTTCTTCAGGGGAATATTTGTAAATTGTTAAGTTTTAAAATTAATATGATTATTAAATCATTAAAATAAAATATGGCACTTCAAATGAAGTTAAGTCTAAAAAAAGAAGAAACGAAAAAAAAACAACAAAGAAACTTTTGGAATGACATTTAGGAAGATGAGACGAGAGAACAATAGCATAACATAGAACAATATATTGTTCTCTCGTCTCATCTTCCTAAATGTCATTCCAAAAGTTTCGACAAACGATGTACAAACTATTGCAATTACCATCCTTTGCTCAATTCAAAAGTCAAGTAAGGGGATTTACGTCACGTGTGTGGGGGGATTTAAGAATGCTATCTACCGAGTCTGAAGAAAATCGGCCGAACCATTTAAGCTTAGTCGAGCAGAAAGACAGACAGACTTGCGAGACCCACTTGTTTCATCTTCACTACTATAGTAATGTCAATTCTGACCAAAACCTGGAGTTTGATTTTGTATACCTATGTACATATGTACATTAGACTGGGCCAAAAAAATTGACTATTTTTTTTTTTGAAAGATATATCGAGAATATCATTCAGAATGACAAAAAAAAAATTTCGTAAAAGTTTGAGCCCTTAATATCAATTTTAAGAGGTCTACATCGCTAATTTTGATTTTTAGTCATAATTTCATGTTTTGCGTCAGAACTGACAAAACATTGAAGTAAAAAAAAATCAGTTTGACTTACTTTTATATAAAATTAAATTCCCTACAAAAAAGGTCTAATTGAAAATTTTCGTCAGACAAGCCGTTTTTGAGTAATTAAGCTTAATAAATTGTTATTTTTCGTTAGTTACAAAATTCCAAATTAAAAAAGTAAAATCGAAGAAAAATAACAATTTATTAAGCTTAATTACTCAAAAACACTGCATGTATGTAACCATACAAAAAACCCCTTCAATAGATTTAAAACTTGACCAGAGTCAAATCTTTCATTAAAAATCTCCCTCCTTATAATGTACAACGAATTGTTGGCTTATAAACAGAGTTCGGAGAAATAGAAAGAAACCGAATTTACAACAGCAAAACTTGAATGACTAATAAAAACGCTAGTCCTCAAGTAATTGATAAACGATAAAACCTAAATTGGGATGGACCTGATCATGTGGTCTCGGTAGCGTGATGCGTAGGGCATTGGCTTCTGACGACGCTAGGTCTGGGTTCAAATCTCAGTCAAGGCAAAAAGTTTTCCGATTAAACTTGATAGTATAAAGGCTAAGCACCACTAATAAAGGAGTCTGATGATCGGCTTGGCAACCGTGAAATAGCTATAACTCCAGCCAAATAAGAACCCACTTGGTGGTAGTTCATTCAAGTTGTTGTTGTAATATTCAAAAATTCATAAATATATGAAGCTTCGCAGGTACACTGCATGTATGTAACCATACAAAAACCCCTTCATTCAGAAATTATATTCTATACAAATTACATAAAATTTAAATGTCAACATTAATGTATTAAATCTACCCCTTATGTTGTTGTATTTTCATTCAAATAGGACCCTTGCAAACAAAGACACCGGTTTTTTTCTTTACATTACTAACCTTCTTCTGTAGAATGACTACTATTCTGACATGGCAAAAATGGCCGCGAAGTGCTTAGGCTTTGCCTTAGAATGTTACTCATAAAGTCTTATTATAGTTCACATACTCCATAAACTATTCATATAAACATGTGAATGTATATTCTAGCATGTATTAAATAAAACAAAAATTAAAACTTTGAAGAAATAACCCTTTGTACGTAGCCATTTATTTAATATTCTAAAAAATAAAAGAAGAATTAAACCAACAAAATGATGTATCTGACGAATAACAAAATTCCTTGTCTACATAATTCAAAAAGACTCCCTCTTCTTGGCCTTGTTGGAATACGTGATGAGAAGCTAGGTTTTCTTGGGTTGATAAGACTAACTTTGTGGATTTATTTACTCCTTTCAATTTGTAAGGAATTCTCTCATATTTTATTTAATTATAACAATAAACCTTGAACCCGATATAGGTTTAACCGACAAGAGCTAAAAAAAAGTTTTTGAAATATGTACGTTCTTGATGTTCCTTTGCACTGAGGTCATTACCGCGTGAGCCTTATGAATATGTATAATAATTTAAAAAAAAAATATTTAGATACAAATTATGTACTTTTCAACCCCGCAAAAAAATAAAGTTGAAAAAGAGCCACAAAGCTCTTAAAAATTATATAACATCTCTTATATAGCTTCGAGGATACTAAACAGTTTTCGCACAAACTTCACAACATATACATTATCAAATATTACACCATCAGCTTTGATATCAGATTAAATTTTATTCTATCGAACATATGACCAGATTCGGTTCGGTTAGGTATATTTATCAATTCAAGACACGTTTCGTGGAAAACACTAATTCAAACATAGCAATCCCTCGCAGCCAAAGATATGCCATTCCCTACAAATAACAAATCCTAGATAGAAAACGTTGCAACTTATGGCAGTTTATTCCTTTGGTATTCCTCAACTCAATAATATACGAGTGAAAAGCGACTGAAGATTGTGAGTTCACAATTATAGATGAGCATCAACAATCACTGTATACGAACTCACCACCAAAGTCTCATCATATCCTTGCCCGACAGCATTGACACATCATGGAATAAACACAGCTATAAATCTTTCATTTATTGAAATCAAACTGAACACAAAAAAATAAAATAAATAAATAAATCGAAATATAAAGGACACAATGGGGAACATATGTACGTTTCTCTTATTCCTAATACCCAAGTACCACCCTATAACATGGCAGGTCCTAAGTTGAGTCCTCTTATCCAAGTAGCAAACCGGTAAGGTTTTTTTTCTGTTTCTGTTTCCGTTTCCTCTTCTCTCCCGACTTTGTTACTGTGCAAGGAGTGTATGTAGTTCTTTATTCTTGGTTATGTCACGTCTCTTGTGTCCAATTTTGTGGACAATTTGTGCATGGTTGCCGTGTATTTTTAATGGAAACTTTATTGATGGACATCCAAACCCCTTCAGTAATGAAAAGTACTAAATTATCTTCTACTCATGTATAAGTATCAAAAATTCAAAATTTCCTGCTAAAATTAACTATGGAGAAAAATCTATCAGACCAAAAAACATAAATGTTAAAAAAAGAGCCAAGTTCTTCTATACAAAAACCTTTGTGTAACAAGTCAGCCGTGAAAAGTACTGAGATCTAAAAGTACGCCAAGTTCTTATTACTTCATGAAGGTTTAACACCGAATATTTAAAGTAGAATAATATTGAAACAGCTACAATGTAATAGAGAAATTTTATTATTTAATGACTACTGACTAAAATTTGATGGACTTACTGGTCAAGTTTTCAAAACCTTTTGAATTGGGCATTTGATTTGCGCTTCAATTATTTCTTCTTATCCTGGTAAGATACCTAACACTAACAAGCCTACCTTAATTACAGCAATCGGAAGTGTTCCATATAAATTAAACATTTTCTCAGTAAGTAGGCGGATACCACGCCCTTGCATGGAAAACCTCGATTTTTATTTTTGGTCCTTTATATGCGATTTGAGCCCTACCGTTCTACCAAATTTCATTGGTCTACTCCAATCGGAAGTGCGCCATATATAATTTACATCAGCTCTGAGGAACTGGGCGGATACCACGCCCCTGAATGGAAAACCGCTACTTTTATATTTTTTTCTTTGTATGCAATTTAAGCCCTACCACTTTACCAAATTTCATCGTTTTACAGCAGTCGGAAGTGCTCCATTCAACCAACACCAATTCGGAGAAAGTGGGCGGATGCCACGCCCCTGAATGGAATACCTCGATTTTTATTTTTGGTCCTTTATATGCGATTTGAGCCCTACCTTTCCACCAAATTTCATTCTTCTACTCCAATCGGAAAAGCGCCATATATAATTTACATCAGTTCTGAGGAAGTGGGCGGATACCACGCCCTGAACGGAAAACCGCTAATTTTATATTTTTTCTTTGTATGCAACTTAAGCCCTACCACTTTACCAAATTTCATCGTTTTACAGCAGTCGAAAGTGCTCCGTTCAACCAACACCAATTCGGAGAAAGTGGGCGGATACCACGCCCCCTGAAAGGAAAACCTTGGTGTTTATTTTTGGTTATTTATATGCAATATAAGGCCTACCGGTTCACTAAATTTCATCGTTTTACAGCAGTCGGAATTGCCCCATTCAACCAACACCAATTCGGAGAAAGTGGGCGGATACCACGCCCCTGAACGGAAAACCTCGATTTTTATTTTTGGTCCTTTATATGCGATTTGAGCCCTACCTTTCCACCAAATTTCATTGTTCTACTGCAATCGGAAGTGTGCCATATATAATTTACATCAGTTCTGAGGAAGTGGGCGGATACC
The DNA here is from genome assembly GCA_911387755.1 of Chrysotoxum bicinctum. Taxonomy (NCBI): domain Eukaryota; kingdom Metazoa; phylum Arthropoda; class Insecta; order Diptera; family Syrphidae; genus Chrysotoxum; species Chrysotoxum bicinctum. Next base: position 75,757,843 of record OU426989.1, read on the forward strand.
ACGCCCCTGAATGGAAAACCTTAAATTTTATATTTTTTTCTTTATATGCAATTTAAGCCCTACCACTTTAAAAAATTTCATCGTTTTACAGCAATCGGATGTGCTCCATTCAACCAACACCAATTCGGAGAAAGTGGGCGGATCCCACGCCCCCTGAATGGATAATTTCAAATTTTCGATTTTTTCCTCTGGTTGCATGACAAGACCTACCGTTGTGCAAAATTCCAAGGTTCTACGATGTCGGGAAGTGCTCCATAATTTTGATGATCTGTCAGTCAGTCAGTCAGTCAGTCAGTCAGTCAGTTACGGTTTTTGTGATTTTTGAGGCCTTATATCTCAGGAACTGCTTATGCTAGAAAATTGAAATTTGGTGAGGCGCCTGTGCCTGACTAGCTTAGCAAATATTCGGAATTTGGAGTTTCTGACTTTAGTGGTACTGAAGATAGGGAGGGGTCAAAAATCGCCTGAGTTTGTTCCTGTAAAAAAGGGTGTAGTGCCAGAACTTGGCTGGGCACTACCGTGCCCTTTGATTACAATCAACATGTACTCTGCCGTCACTAAGGAAGATTAATTGGAGTGAACATAACTTAGGTTCTAACTTTAGTACAAATAAAGTCAGAAACTACAAATTCACAATATTTGCTGACCGGATCAAACGCAGGAAGGTAGGTACTCGTAGTTACAAATGGTGACAACCGGCAGTCTAGCTCCCTGGCCCAATTAGCGCTGAAGTGCGCCATTTTGATACCATAACTCGTATGAACTTGTAGATTTAATCGATATGGGAATTTGTGTATATTCTCATGGAGTCATCCAGTCTGGATAAAGTTAAAAAATATGGATCTAGTAGGTTTTGATGTCTCTTATTGTATGTTTGATTTTGCAAAATCATCCGGAAATTGGATCCCTCACTCAGTCGGGCCACCATACTCATCCAACACCATCTACCCTGTGTCAAGCTTATCATCTTGTAGACTGGTACTGAAAAAAGAGCAATTCCGATTGAGTGATTATCTGGCCTCCTGTAACGTAGGCCTACGTCAAAGCCTTCAGTCCGTTAGCTCGAAAACTAAGGAGTCAAACGAAGGGCATGGTATAGAGGTAACCAAAGTTCGTCCTAGAGCCATTTCGTCGCGTTGAGAAAAGAGATCAAGTCTTTGATCTTCATTTCTGAAAGTTCGCCAATATCTACAAAAAATGCCCTTTCTAATGATTCTGCTCTTAATTTAGCCAGAGCAGCGCATTTGCAGAGGAAGTGGTGGACTGTTTCCTTCTGCATCTGGTCCCCACAGCTAGGATAGTCAGTGTTGTGAGGAATACTTAGCTTCGCTGCATGCTCTCCAAGTGGCCAGTGTCGCTACAGTTAGCTACTAACCTGACCCTTCATTACTTCGAGCGGATTCTTTACTCTTTCCACAAGTGAGTTATGAAGGGCTAATCCTTGCCTGGCCAGCTCGTTCGCCCGTTTATTCCCATCAATGCCACAATGACCCGGAACCAAGATAAAAGTGATATTGTGGATATTATTGAGGGAAGCAAGCAAGCTCATCCCAGCATTGCTGGACCAATTTGGAGTATGATGTACTAAAATTAATGACTTTAACAGCCGCCTGTTTGTCAGTGATATTAGTCGTATTCGGCTTCTGGTTTGGATCTTGTTTGAGTACCTTGCATGCTTGCCTGATAGCCAGTAATTCAGCTTGAAAAACACAAGCAAATTCAGGTGCCCTAAACGACCAAGATATGTCTCAAGTCACAGAGAAAATTCCTGAACAAACACCACACTCTATCTTAAAGCCATCAGTAAAGATAGATGTGTGAAAATCTTTCGTCACGACGTCATCATCCCAATCCGTTCTTGATGGCAACATAACCTTAAAATCTTTACTGATGCCCATTTTAGGAGTGATGTAGTCAGTGAATGTGGAAAATGTCTCTATTGGAATCAACTCCGCAATATTGATATGGCCATAAGGTTTGGCAATCCAAGAGCTCGATTCCTTTAGTCTTAATGCTCTAACTCAAGTGGTAAAAGGTACAAAAGGGTACTTAAGGCATCAGTTGGTCAAAATCTTAGCGCCCCTATGGTGCCAACGCTGGCAGTTCCTTGTACCTTCTTTAGTATATCGATGTTACTAGCCGACCCGTACTCGCGTTGTTTCGCAAATTGTAACTACGAATATTTTCTTAATATTAATATTAGCATATGAAAACATTTCCAAATGAGACTGAGCATATTTGCTTCAATAATATTAATTTTAGTTTATATGTATAACATACCGTATCGAATTAGATTCTCTTTCACACTTGAAAAAAAGAGCTTGTTCATGTTTGTGCATATTATAAATATAACAATATAGAAAATAATAAAATTTATTTCAAATAAACGGGTTGACTACTTTCTGAGATCACTCAACCCAAACATTAAAATGGTTTCGCTTTTAAAGAATAATTCATGTGCACGGCACTGTAGTCAATTGAATGTCCATTTTTGTCATCCAAAATGCTATTGACTTATTCAAGTAACTTAAAAAATAAAATGCACGACTGGATCGCACAAACTTGCTCTTACGTAAATGTACTTTGGAATTTAAAATACATTTCATAAAAAAAATGTTCAAATGTATGGAATTACCGTCTGATTAATCTTTTTAATATTTAAGTAGTTTTTTATATGACAAATTTTCTTAAAATTTTTCGAGAACAAAATTTGGGATGCCAAATTTTAAGTATTAGGTAGTATAGATTTTAGAAATAGTTTTTTTTTAATATTTTTATATACAATATTATTTTAAACTTAAGGGTGCTCCTGTTGAAAATTTTTGGTTAAAATCGTTAGAGCTGTAGTTGATGAGAAAGTCAAAAAATCAAAAAACGGTTCTATGACAGGTACCGTTAATAAAATTTTTCCTCAAATTTTTTTTTGACCAAAATGTAGTCCATGTCCAATGTCCATAATATCACACCTATTTTTTTTTTTATCAAAATCGTTAGAACCGTTTTGAGATAAATAAGATTATGCATTACTGGTGTATGGGGGGTACCGTTAGTTTTGGAGCTAAAAAAAAGTTTCAATTTCTCCTCTAGGGAATCACCGAAGACCCTTAACTATCGAGATTGAAGAACATATGTCTAGTGGGTAAGGCTGTAGAGAGAGGTACAGACATACAGACACACTGAAACATGTTTTTGTGTACTAAATTGTCCTTAAAGTTTTTATAAACAAAATTGATATGAAAGTTATTAGTATTCAATAAAATACATTTTATAATGTAATTTAAAAATTTATTCGTGTATCCGTTTTCTAGATATTGAATTTTCAAAAAAAAATTATATTAGTTTTTTAAAAATCAAAAAACTATTTTTTGGAAAAAAAATTTTTAGATTATATTATAAAAATTTTGGTAAAAATCGTTAGAGCTGTTGATGAGAAATTCGTAAATCAAAAAAACCGTTCTATGACAGGTACCGTTAATAACATTTTCCCCCAAATCGTCGGACCCACTTTATTCATCTTCGCTATCATCGTAATGTCAACTTTGATCAAAATCTCGAGTTCGATTTTTTTTTGAAATGCAGAAATTGCCATGTAGTTAGTATGTACCTATTACCTATATCGCAAGTAAAAAGAGCCCACCCCCATATTGCTCAGCGATGTGATGATAGAATTAGAGAAACAAAAAAATGTGTGTGTGTCGGTTATAGGGCCCATACACTACGCAAACACGTTTGTTCAAACGTGTGTTTGAGCAAACATATTTTCGCCACACACTACACAAACATGTTTGAGAGATATTAGTTTGCGTGACGTTTTTCATCTCTATTTCTATTAAAAAAAAATAGAAAAAACAAAAAAAAAAAAGAATTTGGTCCAAAAAAATTCGTTCGTCTTGTTTATTAATCTTAATTTCATGAAAATTGGCATCTGTTTGAGCAAAATTCAACACACACCACTCAAACATGTTTGTGCAGTCACGGAAAATTCAAAATTTTTTGAATTTATTCAAACCGTTTGCGCAAATACCCAACATCGCTACACACTACTCAAACAGTTTGCACAAACATTTTTACAACAACAAAAGGCATTTGTTTGCTCAAACGGTTTGCGTAGTGTATGGGCCCTATTAGTTAGATAAACAATACAATACAGAAAAATTGAATATGTAGGTAGCAGGGTTCGGACTTAGGTTTTAAATTTTCGAAGTAAATACGGTAAAAAACTGAAGTAGATATAAAATTTTCGAAGTAGTTTTAGGAAATCAAATTATATAAACATAAATATAACATATGTATATAAGTAAATTCTAATTTCAGACTTGTAAAAAATTGTAATTAAATATAACTATTTTAAAGTAAATTTTCATCAACAAACTTGTATTTTTGTATTAATTAATATCTTTACGTTTTTCTGTAAGTGATCTCGAAAGCATTAAATTTTCCACAGTGATTGATTACGTTTAAATGATTTCTAAACTTGTTTTTCATGTAATACAGAGTGATCAGCGCTGTTTTTAAATTAAGTTAAGAATTTCAAAGAGAAGTAGATCGTAAAAAAGAGAAGTAGGGAAGTAGATTAATTTTTTTTCTCAAAATCGAAGTAGATCTACTTCGATCGAAGTAAAGTCCGAACCCTGGTAGGTAGGTAGGTAAGAGAAAAAACGTAACTATTGAATGGAACAGATATTAAGAGAGAGAGAGTATAGGAACGGGAAGAAAAGAAAATTAAAAAGAGGCTGGGTGCGACCCACACTGATAACTTCCCATTTGTGGTAAAAAAATAAAAACATATTGTGACGTTTTCTTCAATTTTACCATAGCTATTAATGGAATTTGAATATGTGGGACTTGGGTACAACTGAACAACCTTATTCATATACGTACTCGTACATTTATGTATGTACAGTACATACATTCTTCTCAAAACTAAGTTGATAATAAAATTATAAAATTATGTATTATATTATAGAAATTACTTTATTATTTCGGTTCCAAACATTTTAATTGAAAAAAAATTTAAAAACGAAATATTAAAATATAAAAGATATGGTTTGGTTATTGATGGAAGGGTACTTACATATATATATCCGCTCTAAAACTAGATATATGTCAAATATAAACCATTTATTAGAAATTGTATCATGTATTAAATTAAATAATGGCAAAGTCAATATCATTGCTCGTTCTCAAGATTTTCTAGTCGAAAAACAAATATTACCACTTTATAGTAGATTTTTTTTTATATTTTTGTTAAAACTGTCAATTCGATACTTGTCAAAATTTAACCATATGTTAATAATTGTATTATGTCTATACCTTCCCGTAAGAATGTACTAAGCGACACTTTTTTTCGAAAATGACTTTTTGACTGGGTTTCGCCAACCTATTATGCATGAAAAGGAAACTAGAGTACAAACAATAAAATTTATCAACTGCCATGTTTTCTCATTAAAATAATGTTGCCCCCTGAAATTTGTATTATTCCCCAAATAATTATGCTAAGCGACATTAATAAAGATCTCATTGTCGTGAGCAACAAAAAATTTTGTTAGATGTCACTTAGTTTAACCAAAATTGTCTCTTAGCACACTATGATTCAACTAGAACTTTCTTCGTTTTTTTTCGTTTTAGAAATGTGTGTAAAACAACATAGGGGAGACCGGTGATAGTAGACTCAAAATTTTCTTATATATTTTTTTTAAGAAAACTAAGAAAGATATCAACACAAATTAAATGCCCTTTTATAAAACATCTTTTTTGCTTTATAAAAAAAATATGTTTTCTAAAATTAGTTAATATTAAGATCTTTTTTTCCTAATTTTACAAAACGACCTCAAGTGGGTCAAATAACCCCTGAGCCGGGGTAAGTTGGCTAAGGCTATGGGGTCAGTTGACTATATTCTTATTTCCAGCTTTTTAATACTAAAACTATAAGCAAATAGAATTAAAAATTAATTTTGTTTGAAACAAAAAATTATTATTATACACAAAATATAAAGCGATGTATATGAAAAAAAATTAAATAAACAAATTAAATTTTTGCACATATGTATTATATTTGCATGGTTTTATATGGAATATCATAGTCATGAGCAACAGATCGTATGCTTTTTCCTTTTCCACAAATAAGCTGGCACGCACGTTCCAAAATTGTTATTTTAGTTGCCCCTCATGATATTTTTCTTACATATATGTCCTCATTTTTCTAGAAATTACCAAACAAAAAATGAGTCAATTTACCCCCAAGAAAAAATGTCAACTTACCCCGATCGGTCTTTCAGCATTCAATGATTTTTTTTCGGTTCTCAGAAATCAAATGAACATATATGTAACTACCTGGTGTTATGAATACAAACACTTACTTGCTCTTTTTCCTAAAAAAAATTTGACGTTAGGCAAAAGCACCCTTACGAAAGAAGAAAAAGAAAACAAAACAAAAAAATTACTCACGAAAGCAAAAAGTTGTTTTTTCGCGATAACCTCCGAACGACGCCGGACTCTGGCGAGAGACAACACGAAACTAAGCAAGCAGCTGTGCTTGATGTAATAAAAAGAATAAACTTGAAAGAAATTGTTTTGTTTTGAAGTTATTGGCGGTTAGTCTACTTGCCCCTGGAGCCAACTATCCCCGGTTACCCCTACTTTAGAAGGCACTATCGGTGTTCATTCCTAAGAAATTCGACTTGAAATACAATTTTAACTAGTTTTCACTAGAATTGTTAATAGTTCTTTTTATTTAAAAAAAAAACTATTAATTCAATATTTGTCAATATTTTACCAATTATACAAAATTATACTATGTATAAAATAAACTAAATTAGAAGTTAATATCAGTACTAGTTCTCGAGAAATTTGAGTCGAAAAACAATTTTTACCAATTTTCAATAGAATTTTATATAGTTTTTTATTTTTTGTAAAAAATCTGTAAATTGATTTTTTTTGAAATTATCACCAGTTGTCAAACACATTATTTTTCGTAAAATAAAATTATTTTGAGCTTCAAAGTGGTTTCCGTTCTTAGAATATCTGGGTTATGAAATTTTTTTTTTCAGTTTTTTTTATTTAAAAAAATTACGGTATGTTAATTTTTTTCCAAATTCATACCAAATCTGTATGACCTTATAATGAGTACATTTAATTTTATTTGAAATCAATAGCATTATTTTTTCGTGAGATATTTGAAACTAACCAAAATGTTTACTTTTTTTTTAAACCGTTATAGTGAAAAAACTACTCACTGAATTTTAATAAACGCCCTTTCAGCCTCTTTCGAAGTTATTATCTATTAAACAAAATTTATTTGAAGTCGATATCTTTACTCGCTCTTGAGATATCGACGACGAAAAATGGTACAAGAACGTACGGACGTACGAACGTACGCACGTACGAACGTACGAACGTACGAACGTACGAACGTACGAACGTACGTACACACACACACACAGACATCTCTCTAAAAATGATTGATATAGCCTCTAGGGACCTTGAAACGTCGAGAAATGTCAAAAATTCCAATTTGACAAATCGGACCGATTACAATAACTCCCTATGGGAAGTTAAAAATGTTGGAATGATAATGACATGAAACAAAGCAGCGACCTCGCGATTGTGATGAAATCTAATTCCTGGATAAAATAAATTCAAAAAGTTTATAATTTTATAATTTGGTTTTATTTATTTCTCAGGTTGTATGTGTAAGTAAGAAGTGATTTTGGGCTTAAAATTTGAGCAACAATATTGACTTTATGAACCAATGCTAATCTTTGTCGATTATTGTATAGGTCTTAAGATATGAGTGGTTGTATAAGTCAACTACTAAACAAATGGACTAAAAATGTAAAATTAATAATATTTAAGTTTAACAAATTATTAATGAAAAAAAATTATAGCCATAAACACTCTTATAACAATATAGAAAATATTACAATTTATTTCAAATAAATCGGTTGGCTACTTTCTGAGATCGTGCGTTACAAACTTTAAAATGGTTTCGCTTTTATATAATAGTATAGATATAGATAGATATAGATAGTAGAGATATAGATATGCTTTGATAAGAGCGGTCCACCATACAATCGAACCATCAAACGCAGACGCCTTACCAAAGTCCAACTCTTGATTATTAGTGGTACCTAAGATATAGGTCTTCCGATTTTTGTAGAACGATGCAAATTTGGTAAGGCGGCAGCGTTTTTTTTTTAGGTTTATTGTGTAGCCAAATCAGAAGGAGAAAGGAAGTGTCGATGAACGTTGGCTTAAATGTTCCCAAATTTAAATTGACACCAAAAACCGTGCCGGGTAGATTATTCCACAATTACGTTGTGCGAATAATATAAAAAAAAATCTCTCATGGTACATACGTCCAAAATTAGGCTCGAGGGTGAATTAATGAGCAGTCCTAGCGAAACGGGTATCACGGATGACCTGACTGAGGAGGGGAATGCAACTGGTTACTTCGAGTGAGCATTACTTGTGAAAAAATCGATAAAACAAGGAATGACATGTAAGATTCCGACGGTGTTCAAGAGATAGGAATGATTTATTGGATTCTATCCAATAAATGGAGAGAAGTTTGTGCTGCACCTGCCCAAGGACAGTAGTTATACTCATGTTTTGGACGTTCATATTTCTTATAAATTGTAGCCAGATCAGAAGGGGTGAAACATTTCTTACACCGATATAGAAATCTTAAACATTTAGCAGGGTTTTTGGCAATCTCGGGAATGTGTTCATTTAAACGAAGATTGTCGTTGACAAGCATACTGAGTACTGAGAACTTTTCGGCTTCTTTGATGCAAGTGCAATTCTAGGACATTCACATTAGAGGGTACATGTTGCTTCAACGACAATACACAGCTTGGAGTTTTAGAATCATTAAACTCCACAAGATTTTTCATACCCTATTTAACATTGCTCCGATTGTATTCGATAATTAATAGGAAAGTTCGCAAGTATTCAACCGTCGGCTATTTTTGATTTGAAATTTGAATTTAAAATTTTCAATAATAAAAAAAAATTAAAATAAAAGTTAAAATATTTTAAAGAAACGAGCGGGAGAGCTCAATTTTCTTTTAATTTTTTTATGAAGTTAATTAATAAAATTGTGATTTGAAAAATAAAAATTTAAAGAAATGGAGTTCTAATTTCATAGCTAAAGGTATGTGGAGGCTTGTTAAAGCCGTCCAGATGTGATCTTGGTTAGAGGACGAGACATGAACAGACTTTTCACTAACGACTAATTCGTGACTAGTTGGGTTACAGTAGGGGCTATTTCCCTTGAATATTCGGCCAAGGAAATAGCGAAGGAAGTATCTTTCTGATACTTGGGTGGGTTGGCCAGACCTTCGTCAATAACATCAGACAAAAGTTTGAAATTCAGTATGGCGGTATCTGAGGGCGATGAAAAGGAGGTGCTTTAGATATAGGATTTAGGTTTTTTTTTTTTTTTAAGGATTAGTTTAGGATTTATTTATTTATTTTCCTTTTTTTTAATTCATTTTTTTTATAATTTTTTTTAAAGTAAATTTTGGTATTGAGTGTTAATTGATAGGTTAGAATAGGTTAGTTTAGATAGGTTAGTTTTTTTTTTATTTTCTTTCAATTTTTTTTTAGTAAAATCGAAGCACCAAACTATCTTTTCTCTCAGATGTCGTGAGGGTCTCTAGATTTGTGTCATAATTTTCCATCCTTACTTTAGGCACGATTATAAATTTTTATTTAGTCGAGCAGGAGGTGCACTAAGAGGTGGCAAGAACCACCCCAAGCGACGAGCGAAGCCGAGCAACAGCAAGCGTGCCGTAGCCAATTTTAGTGTACCAAAGATGCCCCCCGTGGAAACCTGGCTCATAACAATCTTTCGTTCAGGTTTTCTATTACTGAAGGAAGCTTATGAAGGTTGTCGTGAAAGATCATATTACCGTCCTATAAAAAATTGAAATGGAGAATGCACCTTATCTTTTTAAATCTCTTTACAGGAATGGTTTCTTTTATGGCTTGAAAGCCACGTTTATTATTCCAATAGGATCGAACGTTAGGGAAGTTGTACACTGACATACCTACATATCAATTTCCATATATATTTACGTAACTCACATTCAGTGACACAATCAGGATGATTTGGTTGCTTTTGAACAGAATATAGTTTGTTTGTTTGTCTATCTAGGAGAAATATTGAAACGGAGTTTCAAGTCCATTTTTTTCAAAAAAAAAAAATCGTTACGACCTTGAAATGCAAGTGATTTCTTTTTCCACCTAAGTCTTTGCGCATCAAAGGGCTTATGAGTGGATCGATAGGAGCTACTTGTACCTGAATCATTGTTTATTTCCATCAGCAAAGGTTGTTCAACCTATGGATGTTCTAGCGTATCAAAATCCGGTTCAAGATCCTCATTTGCCTGTGAAGGGACTTCGATCAATGGGGATCTTCCAGCTCGTCATCTGCATCATACCCGCAGTGCTCGCATTTGTTCACTAGTCAAAAATTGTCCCATATCATATTGTCTCCATCCAGTTCAGCACCATCATCTGATAAGTTTCCATTTTCTAACAACCCTAGGTTTTTTTTTTTTTATAATTAACTCACGCTCAAGGGAATATGATTACCCTTTTAAATGTTTTAACACAGCGCGGGCGTGAAGTTACGGAAGAGAAAGAAGGATAGGAAAGATGTGTGGCACGATGTTCTGAGACTGAAGGTGGTTGTCTCAGACTTTTTATCTCCAGGGATGGCGGCTGAACTAAAGCGGAGAATTGCCGTGTCTTATTTCTACGTCCCTTATAACTCGCATTATTTTATTCGTTTTTCATCCTTGTTGGGCATACTAGTTTTACTCAATCACATGTTGTTAGTGTTATGCCTAAACAACATGTAATGAGTAGACCAGCAACCCATTGATGACAAATTTTTGGAAGGTTTTAATGGAATTAAAGACGACATAGAAGACGGCAGGGATCGAACCTGTGATACTGAGGTTGACAGGCGAGCACACAAACATCGCGCCAAGGCCACCCCCTCTATCTTAGGTATCTATTAGCAATGTTTTTACGAGCCATTCTATGTAATCAAAAAACGCAAAAAGTTCAAACCTACAATCAAGCAAAATTAAGTCCAGAACTATAGCACAAATGCATGTTGTATCATTTTTGATACAAACAAAAAGTGTGGCTTTTTGTATGCATAAACGCAAATTCTTTTTAAAATATATAAACAAAGTACAAACCTTCCCTTAGTTTATTTTTTCGACTAAATCCGCCTCCAAATTTCCTGGATAATACAAAATTAAAACTTTCAATTTTACCAAATAACAAAACTGCCGACTATCAGTGAACAATATCACATAGTTTACAAATAAAGGTTCCATCATGAAGATGTTCTTTTTATTTTAGTCAAGATAATACTGTTCTTTCAATTTGTATGTGAGTGAAATCACAAAAAAAACATAAATGTTAAAAAAGATAGCCAAGTTCTGATGTGTCCAAAAACCCGGTATGTAACAAGTCAGCCGTAAAAAGTTGTACGATTTAAGGGTGTGCCAAGTTCCAAGTTTATGAAGTTAAATGTCAAATTTCTTAAGAAGAGTAATGTTGGATCAACTCTAAGCTACTTAACTACTCAAGCAACTCAAACTATTATTGCCCAAAATTTTCAGGGTTTACTTTGCAGGTTTTCTCCTATGACTTGCAATTTGAAAGGTTATGAAAACTTGACCAGTGAACCTTCAAAATTTTTTAGTCAGTAATAATAATGACAACATTAGTTTTTGCATAGAATATGCGTTATTGTTCATGTGCTTGAAACAACACCTCCGGTTGCACAAAAGGTAACTGTATGATGTGGTCTTAATGCCGGTTGTGTCATTGAGCTGGTTTTTTTTTTCGTTGATTAAAGTCACCGTCACATTAAAGTCAATGGAGATCGTTATAAGTTGTTTCGACAAAACGGTGCCCGAGGCACACTTATTGGAAACTCAGTTAGATGAACGCCTTATATCGACAAACGCTTCTGCCAATTAGTCGCCTAGATCATATGATTTAACACCTCATTGAATTAACACCCCTAGAAAAAAAATTAAAAGAAAAATGCGGCAACTCTGGCCATAACTGCACCGAATTTCGTTGTCCTGTCCACATCTTGTATACCCCCGAATCGGAGCTTAGTGTATGTATACATTTTACGAAAAAGTAGTGAAAAATAAATAAAACGAAAATTCCCAGGATGCCAGTTTTATTTGGTGCTAAACAGCAAACGTGTCAGGCTTTACAATTCCAATACGTCCACCTATTACACCCACTACATCCGCGCGACCACAGCTATGACAAAGTAGGTACCAACACAGAGAGAACACAGTTTCTACTGCCCCCTCCGGCAGCCCATTTTGAGCTAATGCCTTTGGGTGACCCAACACTGCTGTGTGGTTAGTTTGAAAGTAGCAGACACACCAAGGCTGAAACGTCAATTTAGAAAAGACAATGGTCAAAGCCGCAACTGGGTGGGCTTCGGGGTAAATCCCTAATGGGAGTCCTCCTCCTCGCATAAGACTATGTGATGTGCATGTTGGCAAAGAGGGTGTGGTATAAAGTTCTTTGCCTTATCCCATAGTCTGATATTGGAAGTTCATTTGTTTCAGGAAATTTTATGATGGCATCAACACTTACTTGTGGTGGTGGCCAGCAAGTTTGCCGTGTCCATGTCCATAGATTTAAATCCAACTTAGTCAAAACTTACCATCATCATCATTATCATTGGCCATGATAGTCGGGTTCGTGTTCGTCATAGAAAGTAGTCTTCGATGTTGTAGATCCAGTCGAGCACAACTGTTGTGTGTCAGCTATTCCCATAGCAGACTAAGAAGTAAAAACTTTCAAGTGGAGTGATTAAGGTTCTATTAACATCCGTATATTCGGGTAAGGGAAGGAAATTTTTCATTCTTATCGCAATGTTTGAGGATCTCTTGAGGGTCATAGCAAAATTGCTATTGCCTCACTATCTGCACTAGTATAAACGACTCTGTAGGGTATGTTGATATATGAATGATGGATTGCTCTGTATGCTTTAGCCATCTGCATTGTGCTTGGTAAGGAGTGGCTTGGGATTGGGAACGTCCGTAGGACAGAATGTTTTGGTTAAAATTAAGTCAACATATCGTCGAGGAAGAATTTAAACAAAGCAACCAATTAAATGAAATTGGATTTTATTTCTTTTTGCAGTTCTTCCACTTTTATTATATAGTAAAATTAGTTTTTTAATTGCAACATTTGTGCAAGACCATTCAAGAAATCATAAATTCTATTTTATTTCTGAAGGCACTTCCAAAAAGTATAACAGTTGACAGTGTGTTAGGTGCCATCTACCTTGTCCTATGATTCAAGGCAGTCAAAAAGCATTTGTCCTAAAGGAGTCTGTCAAACAGGTCTTACCTATTCAAAACACCAAAGTTCCTTCTTTTATAAATTTGTATTTCAGCTGCTAGGACCACTTGTACAATGAATTTAATTTTGTAAATTTTCTGAAAACCATTTCTGTGTTGACTATAGCGCGGTTGACGCCTTCAATATGAAGAAGAACTGCATGCTATGCTGTGAGATTCATGATTAATTCAGCTCCATTTAGGGCGTTAACCGTTAACAATCCTATTTTAACCACTGATTTTGATTCTCCTATGTTTTTGTCTCCAATCCAAGGATCCTCTTTAACCTCAAAACTGAGGCCAAGTATTTATATTAATTTTAGCAGCTTTTGTATCCCTAACCCTGCACCAACATCTGCTTTTGATAATACATCCAGCCCAATTTCTACTTGAATTGTCTCACTTATATCTGCTTCAAGTAAGTCTTTCATGGCCAACACGGCTTTGTCAATGGTAGGTACACAACTAAAAACTTCGTTGAATTCGTATCCTAAAGCCTTTTAGCCTTAGAGAGCGGAAAAAAATCAACGTTTTATCAACCGATTTCATTAAAGCATTTTTGAAATTTTACATAAGCTTATTCTATTCAAACTTCCAAACACTTGGAAGATAGACTTCTTCTCACCTACAAACCTACTAAACCGTTACTACAAATTACCTTTTCAGAGATTTTCTTAGCTGCCTACGGGGTGCCATAAGGCAGCCACTTAGGACCTCTCCTTTTTATTTTTACTATAAAAAATGTTTAAATGGTCATCAAATATTTTCATATCTCACTCTACGTCGACGATATCAAGTTTTTCAACACCATTTCTTCCACACATGATTCCAGTCTTCTTCAAATTGATCTCGACAATTTCTCTGTTTGGTGCCTGAAAAATTGCTTAGCGATAAATATTTCCAAATGTCATTCAATAACTTTTTCACAAAATCATATCTAATCTACTCCCCGTCTATACCTTCTCCATTATCAACCCACATGCACCGCTGAGTCAAATCGCGACCTTGGTGGTTTAAATGATTGACGAGATTTTTCTTAAATCAAACTGAGTACTAGCCTTTGTGAAACGATGATAAAAAGAATTCTCTGATACTTGAGCTGTCTGCCAAGTATGATCCCTTTACCAGTACGTATAAATTCATATACCGAGAATCGTGAGCATTTAACGTCGTTTCCTACGTTTCGCCTTTCGTGGTCTGTCTTGGAATAAGCCTTGGATTCTACCACCGTTTCGAGACAAACTTCTTTTAATTGACTTCAATACGTTGGAAAAACGCAGAGCAATAAGCGATATTCTTTTCATTCATAGACTACTTTCAGGGTTTGTTGACTGCACAACACTCTACAATTCCATCTCTCTCAAGACTAATTCCTGTAATCAAAGAAATCCTCGTTTCTTCTATCTGGCCGCCAACCTCTTATGGCTCCAACGAATCTATTACTCACAATCTACAACTTTAAACTCAGTTCGACCTGTCTAAAACTCCGTCTTCTTAATCATCCTTCAAATTCATTCCAATCTTAGATTAATATAAAAAGAGCTACATATATTTAAGTTAGATTAAGAAAAAGTTTGTGTTAATCCTAATAAATGGGGACTTTCCCCACCAAAATCAAAAAAAAATCTGAAAATATAAAAAAAATGGTTCTGTTCGTTGCGACATATATGTATGTACTAAATGGCAAGTTATGCATTCGTAAAAAAAATCGAACTCAAGATTTTAATCGGACTTGACACTACTATGATAGGGAAGACGAAAAAGTGGGTCCCGTCATTCTGTCTGTCTGTTCGACAACAGCCTAAGCGGCCCGTCTTGTTTTATTTAAGCTTGAGTGATGGTAATTTTTAATTTTCACCCCCACAGGTTTTTTCTTTTTTTTAAGACCAAAAATAGCGGTACCTGGCAACGAAACTTTTTCGAAATTTTATAAAATATTTTTTTTTGTTCTCAAAATCTTACACAGATTTAAAATAAAATGCACGACTGGGTCGCACGAACTTGCTCCTATGTAATAGACTACGAATTTTAAAAACGAATGTTATTAGAGAAAACTGTTCATAAGGATAAAATGAATTTTTTAAATTCTTTAAATAGTAAGAGATAAAAACAGAATGCTATGCAAATGTGAATTTATGCAGGAACGAAAATTATAAGTCGTTGTAGTGGTTCCTTAAAAAAATAAGCTTTTTATACCAAATTTTTAAAACATTTTTAAGAAAAAATTTTGGTACGTCAACCTTAAGTTTTTATTATTGTACGAATAAAAGTCTAATTTTTAAAAAAAATACTAACCCGTTCTTGAGATATCGAATTTTTCAAAAAAAAAATACTTTTTTTTAAAGAATTGAAAAAATATTTTTTCTTAAGTTTTTAAATGCAATGTTTTTTAAACTTTTTAGGAGCTATTTTATAAACAAAATTTCATTAAAATCCGTTATGTCGATAATGAGAAATTCAAAATTCGAAAAAATCGTTCTATGGTAGGTACTTATTTAATTATAGATCGCAAAGATTAATCAAAAGAAAAAAAATTTTAGCAAAATTCTCGGAAACGTTTTCGAGAAAAATACGATTTTCGAAAACCATTTTTTTAAATTTGTATGGAAGGTACCGTTTGTTTTAGATGAAACAATTTTTTTTTTTCTCAAATCTTGTAGATTATGTTAAGAAACTTTTATTTGCCAAGTTTGAAAAAAATTGAGCATGTGGTTTTCGAAATACATATTGAGTTTCCGAAAAAAAATTTTGATTTTTTTTATTAAAATCCAAAAAATTAAAAATTGAAAATTTGAATATGTAATAATATTTAAACTTTGGAGGAGCTTTGGCATAAACAAAATTATTTAAATCGGCTGTACCGTTTTCGAGAAAATCAAAAACAAAAAAATGGACCCAGGGGGGCTACGGAAAATAGCAATTTTTTGTAAATTTTTTTTCAACCATTAGCTAGTTTTAACCAAATGAAATTTTTCAAATTTTTTTAAAAAAAATCTGTGAGACAGTTTTTGAGAAAAAAAAAATATTTATAAAATTTCGAAAAAAATCGTATGGCAGGTACCGTTATTTTTGGACTTAAGAAAAACAGAAGAAAACGTCCGGGGTAAAACAATTAAAACCCATATCTACCAAGTTTGAAGAAAATCGGCTGTAGTCAAACCGACAGACAGACAGACAGAATTGTGAGACCCACTTTTTTGGTCTTCGCTATCATCGTAATGTCAACTTTGATCAAAATCTCGAGTTCGATTTTTTTTACGAATGCATAACTTGCCTTATAGTACCTATAAGTCGCAAGTAAAAATCACAAAATTTCATTTACTTAAGGCTATGTATTATTTTCAATTTTCTCTAAAACCGTTCAACTGATTTTAACAATTTTTTTATGCCAAACCTTCAAAAAAGTTTGGAAAGTATTTTGGATTCAAATTAAAATAAAATCATGGAAACTTTTAAAAGAGATGCTTTTAAAGGTACTATAAGGCAAGTTATGCATTCGTAAAAAAAATCAAACTCGAGATTTTGATCAAAGTTGACATTACGATGATAGCGAAGACCAACGAAGTGGGTCTCGCAATTCTGTCTGTCTGTCTGTCTGTTCGACTACAGCTAAACGGCTCGGCCAATTTTCTTCAAACTTGGTAGATTTTTTTCTTGAAAAATTCGATATCTCAAAAATGGATCAATATTTTTTTTAGAAATTTAATTTTCATTCGTACAATAATAAAAACCTAAAATTGACGTACCAAATTTTTTTTAAATGTTTTAAAAATTTTATATATGTAAAACCTTATTTTATTAAGAAACCACTACAACGACTTATAATTTTTGTTTTTGCATAAATTCATATTTGCAAAGCATTCTGTTTTTCTCTCTTACTACTAAATTTAAAAAATAAAATTTATCCTTATATGAACAGTTTTCTCTAGTAACATTCATTTTTAAGTTCCTAGTCTATTACATAGGAGCAAGTTCGTGCGACCCAGTCGTGCATTTTATTCAATTATGTGAGAAAATTAATTATGTATATGAAAAATTTGTGAAAATAAAAAACCGTGTGAGCGGATAGTTAAAAAACACTGTCGCAAAATTTTAAACAGCTAAGTATTAATGCATTAGTATGATACTACTTAACAATTTTCTAACTTTTGAGTAGATTATTAACTCTTTCTTAATTTTAAACATTTTCTAACTAGTATCATGCTAATACTATTTTTTTAATAAATTGCTTTCGAACACACCTGAAGTAATGACAATTTATTCAAGAAACTAAACAAACAGACGACCTGTTTTTATGTTTGTAAATGTCAAAGAGTTAAACGAAGTTAGCACGGTACTAAAAAAATAAAATAAATTTTAGATGATTTAAACTTTAATAAAATGGTAAAGAGTATGATTAAAATTTGCAAAATCTTCATTTAAAAAAAAAATTCATAATAAAACAGCTTTAACATCGTACTAATTCAACTTAAAATTTGCGCCATTTTTATTTTATTTTTTTAGTATCGTGCTAACTTCATATGACTCTTTGGCATATACAAACATCAAAGCAGGCCTGTTTACTTAGTTTTTATTAGCTTAGCTATAGTATGAAATGTTATAAATTAAGAATGAGTTATTAAATCTACTAAAAAGTTAACAAATTATTAAGTAGTTTGAAACGAAAACCTTAATAATAGGCTGTTTTAAAATTTTCGCCTATAGGTATGTCTTACAAAGCTAAGTTTTCATTCAAAAATAAATTACACCTAGGTCTTTTTTTCAGAGACTGTTTATTATGTTATGTAACGTAATACAGTCGAGAAGTTTCTACAAAAAGATAAACATTGACATTTAAAAAGAGTTCATTATTAGTACACCCTTCATTTAGTTTTACTGGAGACTTAATACAGCGAAAAAAACTTTATTTTTTTTGCAAATAGAAGAAGAAAAGGGTTCAAAAAACTGTTAGTTAAGTCGTTGATAGAACAAGAAACAGAAGTGGGCCTAAGTGGCTCCCCTGTGGAACGCCGGAGGAAACAAAAGTTGGATATGAGATTATGTATGTATATCATCAATGGAAACATATCGAATGCGATCTCGAAAATATGATGAAATCCATTTGACTTATATGATTAATGATGTATAAATCTGTCTAATTTTTTTTTATTTAAAATATTGATTAAATGAAAAATTTATAGATAAATCTTTATGGTTAATAGAGTTTGGATAAATTAGATTCCAAGATTCATTAACAGAAGCTATTAATTCTTTATCAACATATACCAGATCAAGCAATCGACCATAAAATTTCATTATTTATTCGTAACACTCGAATTTTGGTTGCCTTGCCTAATGCCTCTGTTTTTCTCTCGATTTTTATTGTTCACACGCTAAAACTAGTGAACATCGATACCTTCTACTAAATACTTCATTTAATCTTTGAAGCTCAAACTTTACTTTAAATTATTAAAGAACCGCTGATTTTCTTTTTGATTCCGATATTTTAAGCAATAACATCACCAGCACTTCAACTCCCGGAAGCAAGTAATTTACCTTCAGATAATTTAAACAAGATGGTCCCATTTAGCTAACATCTTTGAATTCCTCCACACTGATGGAGTTCTTCTGAGAGAAATAAAAAAAATAAAAAACAGAATTGTATAACACTTTTGGTCTCGACTGGCGCTAACTATTTCCTTCGAATGCACAACACACAGATGCATTCGGAGCAAAGACACAAATCATAGGATGAAAGCATGGGATCATTATCTTCACCAAAGTCACGACTTTACATACAAGAAGTGTGAGCCTACAACAATCCTGCAATCTTACTTGCACTGGATCTACACTGTCGGCCGAGTCAGAATAGTCACAGCAGGTGAACTACGATGGCTCTTCATCATCGTCTTGCATCGTCTCATAATGGTTGCAAGGATAAACCTCAACCTTACCACCATCTCGACACACATAAATGAATACGGTATTCAGATGAGGCCGACTTAAATTCTTGATTCCCCTTGCAAGGTTTGTAGAAATTTATATAAATCATACTATGAGTATATTTTAGAAGAATGTGTAGATAGAAACGGTAAAATATATCACTAAAGTGGGTTTTATGTGCCAGCAAATGAAGTGGTCCATGTCAAGGAAGGTACATTTTCCCTTTGATTCTAGTTTCCATTAAACTCTGGAATATATCATTGAATGAATATGCGTTTGGGTTATGAGATGTGTGCTTTTTTATAGGGTTTATTGCTTGTTTATATTTTTTTTTGTGTCGGACCTCAAATGAGATTTAGGAGTTATTAGGTATTTTAGGGCTATTGTGGAATTTGACAAATTTATAAATCTCCCACGTATATACATTTAAATACAATTTAACTGTCATGACTATTGTCTACACTTTAATCCATACAATTATAAGCTTATTGATTAACAATCCGAAATTTGAACCCTATCCGTTCCTTACAATAATATTCAGTCTTTAGTTTATGTTATATTCCTCAAATGTATATCCTTATTGAATTCATATCCTTAACGCTCTTAGCCGTAGAGAAGCGAAGGATGTTGATATTGTCTCAGTCTTTGACAAAATTAAGTATAAACCAATGTCCAATACCTTTCAAACAGCCCAGCCTCGGCTTTGAGGGTGTTTCCTTAACATACCTTGACATATACGTGACCGAGAGCTCAACTTCTTGGCACACATTGACGATACTATTCCGAAAGCCAACTCAGCACTTGGTTTTGTTAAAGGTAAGTCCAAAAAAAGTTATGTGATATCTCTAAAGGATGGGTAATCGAGTGGTTTCATTTTAAAGCATATGTTATTTTGACACTGACAGCTGCTTCCCGCTCGAAATCTTGACAGAAAGTCAGTATCATACCTCCGCGGAACGAAATGAGTGGCTTTAAGCTTGCACAATATTAAATATTAAAAAAATATTTCCAAAGTGAGCGTTGTGTAGTTTTTGAAAAGTAGTTTTGGCCGAAATGATGCACCCACCGCGCCTGCTGTACACAAGTTTGTAATAAAAGTTCGTGAGACTGGTATGCTTGGTATGCTAGTTGACGATATTCATGGTCCCAGTCACAGACGATTATGTGGCGGCTGTAGCCGAGAGTGTACGTGCAATTCACAGACATCAACTCGCCATCGATCTCAACAGCTCAACATTTCACTAGTTAGTGCGTGGAGGAGAATTCTGCACAAAGATCACGGATTAACCGCTTCGCAGTTAGGGCCTTACAGAAGCTTGAATTGGACAACGATTCTGGGCGAAAAATCATCTTTTATGACGAGGCGCATTTTTATCTTGGCGGCTACGTTAACAAACAAAATCACCGTACCCGGGGCCCGAAAAACCAATAATAGAAGTCAATATGCATCCACTAAGAGTGACAAATTGGTGAAGAGTGTCGAGTGGTGGCATCATTGGAACATTTTTCTTCGAAAATGAGGCTGAGAACAACGTTTCAGTCAACAGTGGGCGTTACAGATCCATGTTACCCAACTTTTTTTTTTACTGAAATTATAGACATTGATTTGGACAACATCTGGCTATGCAGGATGGCGCGCCGTAACACACAGCCCATGCCAAAATCGATATTTTGCTCGACAAATTCTCAAATCGTATTATCACCCGTCTTGGCGATGTCAATTGGCCGCCTCGGAGCTGCGATTTGACCCCTATGGACTTTTTTTGTCGGAAACCTTGAAGGACCGGTGTTACAATCCGAAAACGATTCAAGTACTTAAAGCCAATATCATCCAAGCAGTGACCTACGGCCCGAAACCATGGAAAATTGTAGTCACATAATACGGTACTGCGAAGCCAACTGGATACAGCCATTTGAACGACGTTGTATTCCCTAATACATATATGTATTGGAATTTTTGGTCTTACTAATAAATCCATAATACATGAATGAATGAATAAGAACACTGCGACCTAAAGATCTATCGTGTCCCCCATCTAGAAAGTTCTTCCTCCAAATTTGTTCATTTGAGGAATCGAAGTATTTGGAGTATTTTAAGGGATGATAATTCACTCTCTTTTATGTGGTGCTTGCCCAGATACCTATGCCTTTGATGCACGAGTGCATCACATTTCCCAAGTATGTGATCAGGTGTCTCTTCGTGAGTGTTGCAGAATCTGCAAGTCGCGTTGTTCATCAGGCCAAGGATGTTGAGGTGTCTTCCCAACCTACAGTGACCTGTGAGAAGCCCTGTGATTTTCCTGAGGTTGTTCCTACTTAAGCTAATGCAGGTTAGAAAACGCTCTCGGTTGTAGTCTCTGAGTAGGAGTTTTGCCTATCTCAGCCTAGGGAGTTCTTTCCAGATTTTTGATCTTTTTGCCTCCTCTTCTGTTTTGATTTTATTTTTGATCACATTTTCTCCTATTCCGCACTAGGGCTCTGGCCCTGTAAGGGGTGTCGATGCACCTATTTTTGCTAAGGAGTCTGCCTCTTCGTTACCCTGGACACCAACGTGGCCTGGTACCCAATGAAGTGTGACAGTGTTATTCTTGCCCAGTTCATTAAGCTTTATCACGCGTTCCCAAATAAGTTTGGAACTAATGGCGTAGGAGCTTAGTGCGTTTAGTGACATGATGGCAATGTTTTGGTTTTTATATTTCCTATCGAGGTTTCTTCCAGCACATATGCCTATGGCATTTACTTCTGCCTGAAATATGCTAGTGGACTGTCCCATCGGTAAGGAGAGTTTAGTTCTAAGGCCCAAAAACTCCAGCACCAGTCCCTTCAGCTATTCTCGATCCATCAGTGTACCATTTGATGGTATTTTCTTTAAGACTGTAGTTGACTGTTTCGCCTAGTCAATCTTTTTTGCAACTTAACTCCGTTTTGAAATGTTTTTCGAAATTATATCTTTTGATCGTACCATCTCTTGGGATGTCAAGAAGGTTTGTTACTGCGGACCGGAGTATCGAGTCTTTTTCCCTGTTTCCAATAATTTTACCCGTCCTTGACAAACCTCATTATGGCACCCTTAGCAGCATTTTCAATGAAGGATGGTTTCCATCGCTGCTGTAGGGCAAGTTCTCATTGCTCCTATTATGCATATGGAGGGCTCACAGCTGTACCGAACCAAGTCATTTTAAAGAAATCCAAAACTAACGCCAGGATTTCCGCAAAATTGACCTCTATTTAGAGCGGTAATGAACTATACATAGTTCTAAATAGAGGTCAATTTTGCAGAAATTTTGGCGTTGGTTTTGGATTTTTTTTAAATGACTTGGTTCGGTACAGCTGTGAGCCCTCCATATACGAGTACATGCAAGCCTTTGCAATTTGTCTACTGATTTCATGGTTGTCTTTAGTTCGGTTCTTTTATGCCATGCAATGGCCTCATAGGTAATAATAGGTCTTACCATCATGGTGTACATCCATCTTATGATGTTTGGTTTGCAGCCCCATGATTTAGCTGCAAGTCTCTTGCATATTATAAGGGCCTTTGTGGCTTTCCCGACAGTTATTTTGACATGCTTGTTCCAGAGGAGTTTGCTATCTAGTGTAACTCCTAAATATTTGACCTCCCTTTGGGTGTCGATTACATCTCCCGCCAACCGAATGGGTTTCATGCGAGGTAAAAGTCTTTTACTGGTAAATGGTACTATCGTTGTTTTGGTAGGGTTGATGTTAAGTCCTACAGATATACACCATTTCCTAGTTATAGACAGTCCTCTCTGGACTATATCAGAAAGAGTTTCTTCGTACTTCCCCAGTGCCGTTATAACGATGTCATCAGCAAAGCCCTTGGGAGGTTAGACTTTTTAGTAATTCTTCAACTACAAGACTCCACAGCAAGGGTGATGATACCCCTCCCTGCGGACAGCCTCTTTGTGATGACTTTCTGGACACTTAGTCCTGCGTATACTTCCGCCGTTCTTGTACTAAGCATTTTACTTATCTCTCTGACTATAGTGATGGGAACGCTCTTCCTTTCTAGAGCGGAATGAACTGCTTCGTGAGAGGTGTTGTCGAAGGCCACCTCAATATCAAGGATGCCGTTTCTTCCATAATATCTACATGAAAAATATAAATTTTGTTCATTTTATCGCATTTTTGAAAAGAAACTTGTATTCGACGCACCCTTTAAATATCTTTTCTTCGCTCTTTTTTTGGATATGTCTGGCAAGTGTGGTGCTCTTATCACCATAATTATATCTCAAGAGTTGAGAGCAATTGAAGTCGATTTGTCCTTGGAAGTCTGTCTTGGAAAGATCTTTTAATCCAACCTCTGATCCAAGACCAAGACGTTCTATTTCTTCAAGATAACGGGCAATTGAATTTTGTCTCGTATCAAAAATGGTTGAATAACTTTGGAAACATCAAAATATTTCCATAGCAGCTACATTAGCGTTAGTGCGTTGGACTGTCATGCGGAAGGTCTCGAGTTCGATTCTCAGCCGCTGCAAGAATCAGGGGTGTACTGCCTCTTGCGAGGAATTGACAAATTCTCCAAGAGTATCTCTGTCATGGAAAGTGCTGCTCATTAGCCGTTCGGAATCGGCAGAAAATTATAGGCCCTCTCCGTTCCTGGTAATGGTTGAGAGTTGTAAGTCACTAAGGTTCTGGTTCACTCCGAGCTGTTGCACCACCAAATTTATTTTATTTATAGCTACATTAGCACCAGCCAAGGAAACAGGATCTTTCGTCCGAAATGTCAACCTCTGATGTCGAATTGGAAACGATTTGAACCAACCTTTAGCTGGAATCCTGTCAATTCCAAATGGATTTTCCCTCTCAATTTGTTGCAAGAAATCTTAAACAGTTTGGGGAATACATTTAGCTGGCAGACTTTTACCCATTCTAGGATTGCAAACTCTTTCTAAAATGTTTAAACTGTGGACGTGCCTGGACGGATTTGTTAAAAACTAAAGCTTCAGCGAAACTGTAGAGTTGATCGTGATATACAGATCTTTCTGAAGCTGCTTTTTTTTAAATGTTTCCACTTTTCATATCCAGCATTGCTTCTGAAGATCTTCCTTGTTGAAATTGTACAAATTTCACAGAGAAATTAACTGTCAAATAATGGAGTGCCATACGTTTGTTTAAGAATTTGGAGTGCCAATAATTGTAATAGTTACGCTATCCTGATTTTGAAATTTTTCTCAAGGTTTCTATATAGACAATTCAGAATTTTAAATCTTTTGGACTTAAGAGCAAATTCGCTTTACCCGGTTGTTCATTTTACATAAAGGGTTTTCGACGGACGGGTAAATGTTAAAATCAAATAAAACAAGGCGTGTGTGTGTTGATTGTCCTCTATTATATGGTATGATGACACTTCCCAGTGGCGTAGCGTAGGGGGGGCGGGGGGTGCGGTCCGCCCCGGTCGGCAGGCCTAGGGGGGCGGCAAAATGTCGCCGGTGATGCGGGTAGAGTAGAAATCATATGTTTCATGACAGATCCTTTGACAAGTCAACAAACAACAATGATGTAAATTTGAAATTTGCCGCCCTATCTGTGGTTCGTCGTTGACCGCTTTCGTGAATTCGTAGACGGTGAATAGGGCCGTAAGAGTGCATTCCGTATTGTCGCGCTGATCGCGAAACTAAAACAAAACGTTCTGAAACTCTCGCGAAACTGAAATGGAGTGTTCCGCTTCCGAAACATATGATATGCATATGCGAGATATGATAAAATAACTAGGATTCGACGGAAACGTTATTCTAGTCTCAGCCAGCTCAATGTTTTTGCTCCCTCCCGCATCACATCAAGTTATTTCGATTGTGTTGTTTATAGTTTAAATACTGTTGAATCTTCTAAAACTAAGCACTTAGTACTTCACTCAACCTTTGAACTAGTTTTTGAAAATGAAAAGAGTTAAAAGAAGCGGCGCGGAATACCGCAAGAAAAAGGCTAAGAAAGAAGCAGACGCGAAGACGCGAAATATTTCAGTTCTAGTTCTGGTTCAAAAGCTACGTTAACGTCTTCGGCGGCATCCAGCAGCAGCGGAACTGATTCCAATGTAAGTAAGATTCCTCCATCTACAATCGTGAGTGGCCTAGAATTGTCCTCCGGCCAATATTCATGGGAATGCATAACTTATTTTACGGGCAGAAGAAGAAGACGTGCCTGCCGTCGAAGTTGGAAGTCATTCTGGTCCCACCACAGAGCAGGGTCAAGACGAAGTCGACTCACCAGAAGTATCTCAAGGATCTAGTCACAAGCCTGCAGAAAAAGTGAACCTCGTGAAGCTGTAAAGACGCTTAAAAATAAGTTTGTGGAAGTTCTTGAGGTACTGGAAGAATTGACGGATCGGTAGCCAGTCTTCTTCTGACAGTCATGCAGTCATTCAACTTCCTCACTTTTCTTAGCTTTTGAGCTGCAAAGCTACCTGAAGAAGATGACGCACAGATTTACCTGCAGCAATGGGGACTGAATGTGGATAAGTGTGCTCAGAAACTCTGCGTTTTAAAAGCTCTCCTGGTGGAGAGCAGAGACCGTTTCGTCCAAGCCGCAATCGACTTTTCTAAGACTTTTTGGAAAAAACTCGGAATCGATCTCAAAACGAGTACAATTCGCAGGAAAAAACGCATGCATGGAGATGAATCCGCAGATGCAGCTTTGTCTCACGAGCCTCATTCGTAAGGCTCGTAAAATCCGTTTATGAAACCGCTAATTCTATTTTACTTTCAATAAAAGATACTTCATTGCCTGTGAAATGATGTCTCGAAATTTAATTTTAATTTAGTATTGAATGGGGGTGGCAAAATGGGTCCTTGATGTACTTCTGCTTCGGTGGATTATTATATGTTAATTCCTCAGCCTGCATTGAGAAGCTTCTCTTCTAAGGTACAAGACTATTGAACACCCGATAGTGATTTTTCATCAAATTTTCTGAATAGACAAATCCTGTTCGAAGTACTTAGGTAGTAGTATCTTCCGTTTCCATTAAAGGATGTTTTATAAGCAAGAACGAGGTACTAAATCAAGCTCATTAAGCGTAATTTACTTATGACTGAAATAAATGCCTGTGGCTGAATTCTTGTCTTCAATTCTACTTTTCAAAATGGAAGAAACTAAATTTTAAGAGAATATCAATCAATCAAAATATTCATCAGAAATCTTAGCTTGAGTCAAGCCCATCCTCCGCATATTGCGACAGACGAAAATTAGTGCGAATTGTATGTTTTATGCAAATGAAGCAAAGGGTTATCGACTGTTATCCAAACAGAAGCAAATGAGGGTTTGAAAATCATTGATTAAACTTTGAAGCTCTTAAAGTCTGACCTTTTAAATGTGTATTGGTGTAACTACAAATTCGATATGCTTGCGTTTGAACATGGAGCTGCTTCACACATCGGAGAATATAGAAGACTATGGAAGACAAGTCATATCTTAAGGGCCAGTGCCACACCACACATTATGGAAGAAATAAAATCTTAATTTAACACAGCCTCTGGGTACATACTCGTTTAACCAAAATCCAAGCAATTATAATTCGAACAATGTCCTTCGATCAGGTTTACCAACTCCTCGTAGATAGCTAGATATTTATGTAAGTATGTTCATGTGCGGTCACCTAAAACCCAATCATGCTCATGGACATACAAACTCCTCCGAGTTACTCCTTTCGATTTGACAAAATTTGCATGATTTCATATTCGCTTAATTTACTGTTCAATCGATTCTTTTAAATATTCTGTGAAAGGACAAGGGTAAGTTAGTGTGGTTGCTAATGGCTTAGTATTCCAGCCAGAGATAACGAAATCAAAAATCGTGTCCAGGAGATACCTTTTATTTGCGGCACCGAAACGAGAGGACTGCATCCAATCATGCTAATCGGATCGAAGGGATTTACCAATGTGGACCCGGAACCAGTAAAAAATACGAGCATTTCCATTGCCCGTTTACCACGACAACCCGAACTATCTTCTCTATGCCAACGGCTGGTATAGGATATGATGGGATAGGTGGTTGACGTTCAGGTGCAGCTCCTTCATTTGTTAACGGTGTGAACTGTTCAAACATTGTCGTAGCTCGTTCAATCGAAGTTCATTTAATGTAGGGCAAATTGTGCACGAAGCACACATACCTACACATACATACATTCCGAGAGATATATACTTGGATCGTCTTCTATTTGTGGGCTTTCAAGTGTTTCCACTTTAATACATATAAAATTAAATTAATTAAGAAATAGCTTTTAGCTTTTAGCCGATAACAGCTCTAACGATTTTAATTAAATTAAAATAAAACGCACGACTGGGTCGCACGAGCTTGCTCTTATGTAAAAGAATAAGAATTTCAAAAATTAATGTTATTAGAGAAAAACTATTCATAAGCATAACATTAATTTTTTTAATGACTAAAAATAAATAAATTTGGTGATGCAACAGCTCGAAGTGAACCAGGAACCAGTGACTTACAACTTTCAAACATTCCCGTGTGTGTGTTACCAGGAACGGAAGGACCTACAATTTTCTGCCGATTCCGAACGGCTAATGAGCAGCACTTTCCATGACAGAGATACTCTTGGAGAATTTGTCAATTCCTCGCAAGAGGCAGTACACCCCTGAAAAAAAACTTTATTGCAGAGGCTGAGAATCGAACTCGAGACCTTCCGCATGACAGCCCAACGCACTAACCATAATGCCAAGGGGTACTACTACTTTAGTAGTTGGAGCTAAAAACAGGATGCCATCTGGTGATTCAAGCAAATATTAGTTTATGTAAGAACAAAAATTATAAGTCGTTGTAGTAGTTTCTTAAACAAATAAGCTTTTATGTACAAAATTTTTAAAACATTGAGCCGTTTTTAAAACATTGAATTTTCCAAAAAAATAAATAGATTTTTTTTTTAATTCCCAAAATATTTTTTTTTAAAGTCTTGAAATGCATTGTTTTTTTAAATTTTTAGAAGCAGCTCTTTAAAAAATTTCAATAAGATCCGTTATGCCGATAATGAGAAATTCAAAATTCGAAAAAATGGTTCTATGGTAGGTACATGCAGTAATATACCTATTAATTTCAAAATTTATTTTATTAAATCATAAATCGTAAAAATTAAACGAAAGAAAAAAAAATTATCAAAATTCTCGAAACTGTTTTCGAGACAATTAGCATTTTTTATAATTTGTATGGTGGGTACCTTTGTTTTAAGGTAAAATAATGTTTTTTCTCACATCTTGTAGATTAAGAAACTATTATTTATCAATTTAAAAAAATCGAGCATGGGGTTTTTGAGCCAGTACGGGGACTCTCAACAAGATGAGGCGCAACATACCTTTTTCGCCTACAGAAGATGGGAACCCGAAAGAGAAGAACTGAAGAGAAACATCGGCATCATCACTCCAGAGAATATTGTCGAAAAGATCAAGATTTGCACCTACGCCAGCTACCTTTTCAAGGAGGTTTAGCCGGTATGTCATTAAAAGATTGAAATCCCTTGGAGAGTCCGGCTTCCAGCCCACGAGGAAGTATGGATACCCCCTTATGGTGCATCAAGCATTCCTCCAAAAGTAAAAAAAAAAAAAAATTATCGTAATGTCAACTTTGATCAAAATCTCGAGTTCGATGTTTTTTACGAAAGCGTAACTTGCCTTATAGTACCTTTAAGTCGCGAGTAAAAAATTAGGTGTGCTATTATGGGCATGGACTACATTTTGGTCAAAACAAATTTGGAAAAAATGATATTAACGGTATCCGTTATAAAACCGTTATTTTGATTTTCAACTTTCTCATTAACGGGTCTAATGATTTAAGCCAAACATGTTTAACAGGAGCCCCCTTAAATTTAAAATATTATTGTATATAAAAATATTTAAAAGAAAATATTTTGTTGGGTTTTTTTGAAAAAAAAAATCCTTTTTGTTTGAAACCCATATCAATAAAATTATTTCCTAAAATCTATATTACGAAATAACCACAAATTGCATCCCAAATTTTTTTCTTGAAGAATTTTAAAGAAATTTCCTATATAAAAAAGTAATTTAATAATAAATAGATTTTTAAACCTTGTTTTCATAAATTCATACTTTTCTAGAAATCAAACAGCAATGTTATGCATTTCAATATTTTTATATAATTCAAAGTACTTTTACATAAAGGCAAGTATGTGCGATCCAGTTGTGGATTTTATTTCGTATGTTAAAGCTGCCCAACAAATTTGGATAATATTGTATATTTAATTTTTTTTTGGATTTTTACAATAATTTTCATTTTTTTTTTCAAAGCTCAATATTTTTTTTTTTGGAAACTCAATATTTCCAAAGCCCTATGCTCAATTTTCTTAAAACTTGACTAAACAAACATAGCGGTATATTAAAAATAAAATGGGTCGCACGAACTTGCTCCTATGTAATAGACTAGGAATTTTAAAAACGAATGTTATTATAGAAAACTGTTCATAAGGATAAAATGAATTTTTTAAATTCTTTAAGTAGTAAGAGATAAAAACAGAATGCTATGCAAATATGAATTTATGCAAGAACAAAAATTGTAAGTCGTTGTAGTGGTTCCTTAATAAAATAAGCTTTTATGTACAAAATTTTTAAAACATTTTTAAGAAAAAATTTTGGTACGCCAACCTTAAGTTTTTATTATTGTACGAATAAAAGTCTAATTTCCAAAAAAAATACTAAGCCGTTCTTGAGATATCGAATTTTTCAAAAAAAAAATATGACTTTTTTTTCTAAAAATTGAAAAAATATTTTTTCTTAAGTTTTTAAATGCAATGTTTTTTAAACTTTTTAGGAGCTTCTTAATAAAAAATTGTATATAAAAATATTTAAAAGAAAATATTTTGTTGGGTTTTTTTGAAAAAAAAAAAAATCCTTTTTGTTTGAAACCCATATCAATAAAATTATTTCCTAAAATCTATATTACGAAATAACCACAATTGTTGTTATGTCGATAATGAGAAATTCAAAATTCGAAAAAATCGTTCTATGGTAGGTACAGTCAGTAATATCTAGATTAAACATTTTTTTTTATTAAATTATAATTCGTAAAGATTAATCAAAAGAAAAAAAAATTTAGCAAAATTCTCGATACCGTTTTCGAGAAAAATGCGATTTTCGAAAACCATTTTTAAAAATTTGTATGGAAGGTACCGTTAGTTTTAGATAAAACAAAATTTTTTTCTCAAATCTTGTAGATTATGTTAAGTAACTTTTATTTGCCAAGTTTGAAAAAAATCGAGCATAGGGTTTTCGAAATATTGAGTTTCCAAAAAAAAAATTTTGAATTTTTTTTTTTTAAATTTGAATATGTAATAATATTCAAACTTTGGAGGAACTTTGGCATAAAAAAAAATTACTTAAATCGGCTGTACCGTTTTTGAGAAAATCAAAAACAAAAAAAATGGACCCAGGGGGGCTACCAAAAATAACAATTTTTTGTAAAATTTTTTTCAACCATTACCTAGTTTTAATTAAATGAAATTTTTCAATTTTTTTTTTAAATTCTGTGGGACAGTTTTTGAGAAAAAAAAATATTTATAAAATTTCGAGAAAAAATCGTATGGCAGGTACCGTTATTTTTGACCTTAAAAAAAACCGAAAAAAATGTCCGGGGGGAAAAAATTAAAACCCATATCTACCAAGTTTGAAGAAAATCGGCCGAGCCGTTTAGGCTGTAGTTGAACGGACAGACAGACAGAATTGCGAGACCCACTTTTTTGGTCTTCGCTATCATCGTAATGTCAACTTTGATCAAAATCTCGAGTTCAATTTTTTTACGAATGCATAACTTGCCTCATAGTACCTATAAGTCGCAAGTAAAAATTGTTTTCGAAAGTCGAATTTTTCTCAAATCGATACATTTTTTATTCTTTTCATTGATTTTTTGATCTATAGCTAATACTGATAGTACCTACCTACCATTTTTTCGATTTTTGAATTTTTTACTATCGGCATTTTGAATGACATTTTATTTTATATTTATTATTTTATATTTTATATTTAAATACATATTTATAAAAACATTGCATGTCAAAACTTATATACAAAATATTTTTTTTATTAAGAAAACAAATGAAAATTCGATGTACACTGCCTATCACTAGGATGAGGCCATACAATTGCAATGGATTTTCGATTTACCTGTTAGACATTTTGTACCCGTGAACATTTGCTGCTTATGAATAGGTACGTATTTTTTCATTAGTAACTCATAAAATTACAGGGTACATCAGAAATGATCGTTGGAATTTCTCAAGACCAAATAATGAACAATTTGAAAAGCGTATAAGAAGATGTGCCACTTGGATGATGCCATTGCGAATATTTCGTTGCTGGAGTTCGCATGAGCGATTTTTTGAAACTTTTGTTTAGAAATTTTTAAAAAGTGTTTGAAAAAAAGCAATTTTCATTTAATTTGAAAATGTGTTAAAAAAAGACGTTGACAGTGACAAAAAAGTGCTTTCAAGGTCTAAGGACTCTCAGGCTGAGAAATAGCACGGAGGCTTTACATAAGTAAGACTGTTGTAAACAGTTATCTTTCGGATCCACAAAAATATGGGAAACATAAAAAAATAATGCGCAGTAGAAGCAACAAAATAACGAGAAAAGCGGTTTATTCTACGCTTGCCTCAAATTCTAAATTCTATACTCTATCAGCGACTAAAATAAGGGCCACAAGCGGAGTATTAGCCAGCATACCAACGGTTCGAAAGATGATAAAAGAAAAGTGATTCTATCCACAGAAGAAAATTAAAAGAGAAACCTATTTGGAGGCAAGTACATAAGGAGCATCGAATGAATTTTACAAGGAAACATGTCGCTGTGACCAGTAAATGGAAGCACGTTATCTTTTCGGTTTAGCCTTGACAGATGAGGATTAGCTTATTTTGGCAAT
The DNA here is from genome assembly GCA_911387755.1 of Chrysotoxum bicinctum. Lineage (NCBI taxonomy): Eukaryota > Metazoa > Arthropoda > Insecta > Diptera > Syrphidae > Chrysotoxum > Chrysotoxum bicinctum. Next base: position 75,790,056 of record OU426989.1, read on the forward strand.
ACAGCACAGCCAGCGGTACATCAAGTTTCATGGTGTTTCATGGTCAGAAAACGTGGAACCTTTGCCATGGCTCCCTATTCACCGGACTTAAACATAATCGAAAACGTTTAGTCATAGCTATCTTGTAAGTTTAATAAGGCGGCAGACAATTTGAGGACATGGATATCTTTAAAATATTAGGGTATAGGTACGGTGACCATATTTTCAAATTGCAAATAATGAACATAGAAAAAAAGATAAAATTAGTTTTAAACGATTAAGTTTTTATTAAAAATATAATTTATTTTATTTAAAATAAAAAAAAAAATAAAGCACAAGAATTCAGTCCATATTAAAATTAAAAATGGAACTCCTTTTGTATCATTAATAAACTAAAGGTAATAAATAAATAAATAAATAATTAATTCAATCTTTCATTAAGAAATAAGTATAATACATAATTACATTTATGTATGTTTAAGTATTTTGTACATATTATTCATATACATATTTAAATACTTTTGAGAAGAAAAAATTTGTTTAATTAAATCTGGTTTTTGATTTAAATATTCTCTGAACTCTAAACGGGTCATTTCATGGTTAAATTTGGTTGTCAAAATTAATTTTATAGTTTCAACTTTCATTTGACTTTTTTCATCTGTCCAAATTTTAAAACTGAAAAAAAACTCTTTCTGTGACCCAGGAAGGCACAAGTCAAACTCTATAATTTTTAAAATATTTTTGAAATTAATTTTTTTTTCTTTAAAATGTTTAAACAATTCTATCCATCTTTTTCCTGCAGTCTTCTGAATTTTCTTCCCATGTACTTATTTATTTTCTCCAAGCAGCGGCGAACGCAGGTAGGGGTTTTAGGGGTTCAAACCCCCCCCGAAACGACCAAAAAAATTAAGGTTCATTTTGTTAAAGAAAAAACAAACAAAAAAGTGTTATTTTCGTGCATAAATTCTTCTTACGATTTATAGGTACAATAAGGCAAGTAATGCATTCGTAAAAAAAATCGAACTCAAGATTTGTATCAAAGTTGATATTACTATGATAGCGAAGACGAAAAATGTGGGTCCCAAAATTCTGTATGTCTGTCTCTTCGAATACGGCCTTAAAGGCTGGGCCGATTTTCGTTAAACTTGGTAGATATCGTTTTGAATTTTTTTCCCCCACACGTTTTTTTTTTCTTTTCTTTTTAAGACCAAAAAATAACGGTACCTGCCATACGATTTTTTTTCGAAATCTTATAAATATTTTTTTCTCAAAAACAGTCCCACAGAATTTTGAAAAAAAAAGTTCATAAGTCCCCTATTACACGTTGCTTCATGAGACATGTCTCATTTTTGACTTTCCTTTTAAATTTGTATCCCGTGAGGCAAAAGCTATTACACGTTGACTCAAGTCTCATGAGACTCATATCTCAAATTTGGCAGTTGTTCGTGTTTTTTAATGCACAACACAACATAAAACGAATATGAGAAAAAGAAACGTCAAAATGAGACTACTAAAAATCAGACCGGTACTCACCGGGAATATTTTTTTTGCATCTCATTTTCTCATATCTGCTTCCTTTTTCGCACTTATGTGAGCCTCGTCTCGTGAGACATCGTGTAATAGGGGACTAAGATTTTATTTCGTCATTTTAGGTAATGGTTGAAAAAATTTGTTCAAAAAATGGACATTCTTAGAAGCCATTTTTTTTGGTTTTTGATTTTCTCGAAGACAGTACAACCGATTTTAATCATAATGAAGCCCCTCCAAGGTTTAAATATTATTGCGTATACAAATTTTAAAAGGTTTATTTTTTGATTCTTAAAAAAAATTTCAAAATTTTTTTCTGGAAACTCAAAAACCCCATGCTCAATTTTTTTAGACTTGATAAATAAAAGTTTTTTAATATAATCTATAAGATCTGAGGAAAAAAATTTGTTTTACCTAAAAATAAAAGTACCCACAATACAAAATGTTAAAAAATGGTTTTCGAAAATCGTTTTTTCTCAAAAACGGCTCCGAGAATTTTGATATTTTGTTTCGATTAGTCTTTACTTTTAGAGTAGCTTCTAAAAAGTTTAAAAAAACATTGCATCTTAAGACTTTAAAAAAAATATTTTTTTTAGTTTTTTAAAGAAAAAAAATTTATTTTTTTTTTGAAAATTCGATACCTCAAAAACTGCTCAATATTTTCTTTGTAAATTAAATTTTTATTCGAACAATAATAAAAAGTTTAAATATGTGTACCAAAATTTTTTCTTAAATATGTTTTAAAAATTTTGTATACAAAAGCTTATTTTTTTAAGAAACCATTAATATCTACGAATTACAATTTTGTTCTTGCACAAACTAATATTTGCTCAAAATACATGGCATCCTGTGCTTAGCTCCAACTACTAAAAGAGTTTTAGTATTTTAAAAAAGAATTTTGTGCTTTTTCTCTAATAACATTAATTTTTGAAATTCTTAGTCTTTTACATAAGAGCAAGTTTGTGCGACCCAGTCGTGCATTTTATTTTATGTGTCTTCGTATTTTAACACAATTGTCTTAATTTGAATTGATGATTAAAAAATAGAGACGAATAGAACAGCAATTGCGTTTTTGATAATTAACATTATGTATATAAGGACTAACGAACGGAGCAAATATACCGATACAGATATCTGTGTTAATCTTAAGGGCCGATTTATAGCTAATAAATGATTACGATTTTTATAAGTTTGAGTTATTGATGGCTCCAAGGTCGGAGTGCGTTGAATTACGGCAAAAGAAAAAACTCACTCATTTCGTTTGTGTGAAAGTTACAGTTACAAATGAGTAGCACATACATAGCAACCTCTGATAGCGTTTTGGTTATAATTATGTCTCGACTGAAAAGGTAAAGTATCTTAAGTCGACTTAAGATATTTCGCGTTTTTTTGTTGATCCTTAGTGCCATTCTAAAAGGCTACAGTTCTGTGTTATCGGCTTCCTTCTATCTCACTCCTGTGCTTTTTTATAGACAAAAACAACTTTATCTTATGTTCAAAAGACACATCTCTACACGCGGTAAAATATCTTAAGTCCACATAAGATTGTGTGTTCTGCTTAATTTTAAAACCTTAAATAGACTTAAGATTATATTGGCTTAAGACTTTTTTATTATTGTGAAATCGTAAATCATATTAAGTTGACTTAAGATATTTTCGCGCGTGCAAACAGGAACAAAACTCATCCTTAAGTCGACATAAGATAAAATCCTTAAAAAAATTCCAAAAAAGTATGAAAACGCAAATCATCTTATGTGAACATAAGATAAATTTTTAAATTTAAAACTGAAATTTTTCGCTCCCTAAGTAGTCATAGGATATTTTACCGTTTGCAAACCTAAAACAATTTCCGTAATAACAAGGACATAAGATATTTTTAAACGTATTTTGTTTCTAGATTGCCTTTTGTGCGACCGTTTTTCTTATTTTGTTTTAGACAGTTTTGTTATGCAATTGAAAAATTATTACAAATGAAACACATACGTAAACAACAAAAAAGAGTTGAAATACGTGAATTGCACGAATTTGGAATTAAAAATACATTTCATAAATATAAAACATGGATTTAATGAGATAAAAATGTTCAAATGTATGAAATTGCCGTCTGATTTCCAGAAAACTAAGAATTTATTCACAGTAAGCTCAAAAATAGTTTTATTATTAAAAGAATTTTTATGCTAAAAAGTTCTTCAAAGTTTTTCAAGAATACAATTTGGGATACCAATTTTAAGTAATTACGTAGTAGTATTGGCGAATAGTTCTAAAAAGACTGGCGCAAAATGTCAAACAACCTATTATTTTTAATTTCTTTGTATGATACTACTCGTACTTAACAATTTGCTAACTTTAATGTAGTTTACTAACTCATTCTTAGTTTAAAACATTTTCCAACTAGTATCGTACTAAAGGAATTCAATTCTTAATAAATTGCTTCTGAACACACCGAAAACATTGACAGTTCGTGCAAAAAACTAAGTAGGTAAACAAACCTTTTGTGGCGTTTCTAAAAGCACGATATTCTTACGATGATTTTAACTTTAATAAAAGGGTGGATATAGATATAGTATGATCCTATATTCGAATAAAATTTGCTAAATCGTTGATTTAACTTAGTTTCATATTAAATCAGCTTTAACTTAGGTCGTACTAATTCAATTAAAATTTGGTGTCATTGATTTTAGGAAATAATTTCAAAAAATAATCGTTTCACTTGTTTTGAAGATATTGATTTTCCAAAATTAGATTTTTAGATCCAATAAATATTTTTGCGAAAGTTCTTATATAAAATATTATTTTAAGCTTCGGGGGCTCCTGCCCGTTAATGGGAAAGTCGAAAATAAAAAGAAAAAGGTTGTGTGTACTGACGTACGACGCGCGGTAGAAGTAAAACTTCCTTACATGTCGCTGTCTTTGACTGGATAGCGTGTCGTTTTGACACGTCACTGACGCTGCATAGACATGTTTTTACCCCCAAAGCCGGAAAAGAAGTTTTACTTAAAAAAACGGTTCTATGACAGGTACCGTTAATAACATGTTATTCAAAAATTTTATTTTATCAAAATCATGTGAGCCGTTTTCGAGATAGATAAGACCTTACACTACGGATGAGATACCGTTATTTTCGGAGGTAAAAACAATTTTCAATTTCTCCTATTTCCCCTTGGGTTCCTTAAGTAAATTTGTTCCAATAGTTTTTTGTTATTATTAATTTGACTTTTAAAAATATGTTTTCATGTAACATTTTTTACAATGATCAATGATTTTTTTAAATAATTTAATAATTTATTTTATATTTTATTTTAATATTTTTTAAATAAATTATTTGAATAAAACTAAACTATTTCTATTCTGTGAACCAAATGTGATTTAATAGCCTTTTTTTTTAAAGAAATTCAAGTCTTTATTAGTTATTATTTATTTTATTATTATCTAAAGCTCTATAGAACAAATGTGACTTTTTCATATACGACTTAAATAAAAACCACCAAATATCATCTTAAATCTCTTTTTTTCCACTTTTGCACACGCAACTCATCTTAAATGGACATAAGAATTGAAAACGTCCTTCGAAAACGCAAGGCAAAATATCTTATCTCAACTTAAGATTTTGGAAATTAATATAAAATTCAATTTATAGAAAAGCCAAACTATCTTAAGTCATATTTTTCCTCATAACGACCAAAATATTAAAAATATCTTTTTGAAAATAATTTCAAAAAAAAAGATCATAAAATTTTACATATAAATGCTTTGTTGAATAAAGTCTACATTTGAAAGATTTTTTGGGATACAGCTTTGAAGTGTTTTTTTGCTCTCCTGAAAAATCATCAAAATTGACTTAAGATACTTTACCTTTTCAGTCGAGATGTAGTACTATAGTTAACGTAGGTACCGATTGAGTGTTGCCGGTGTCCTTATCTTTTTGTATAACTCTTTTTCCTATGATCGCAAAAGTACAACAAGTTATAACTTCACGTATTAATATATGCCGAATTTAGTTTTGAAGATTTGGACCACTAGGCGAACCTAAGAACTTATTATAACTCTATTGTTAGGTACACTTATGGAATCACTTATTCTTTTTCTTCTTATTGCATTAATGATATTTTACGAACCAAATAATGGCCTCCATCACAGGGCACGTAGTAAAAGTCTTTGTCTAACAATTAATTCCGGAATAAAAATGCCCAAATGGGAAGCACCAAAACCGCCCTCGTAGTGAATATTTTCCAACTTTTGGTAACATTATTCAAATTTGCCAAATACGTATCCGTTGCACCATCTTTATGATGTTTTGTTTTTGTGATTAGCTGTATGAAATTGTTCCGATAGGTCCTATCCCTAAGAGCAAATATCATTTAGTTATAACATATTTATGTTAATTACAATAAAGAATATGTACATAATTAACAAGTACCTACAATATAGTAATAAAATAATATTTTTATGAATATCTCATATTTTTTTGGGCACTTTGGTTGCGACAGAAAATAAATTTTTAAGGGTTCAAAAAATTTCAAAATTCCTTCTATTGCCGGTTTAAGGGTTAGCCATCGTGTTTTACTAAAACCCATTAGTTTTTTTAAATTCAATATCTGCAACGTAACACATATTTTTTAAATGTTCAACCCTTACTGTATTTATATGTATATAAAAATAAGGATATATTTTTATAACTATTACTTTAACATCAATTGGTAAACATTCAATTGAGGTTTGAACGCAATTATTTACAATGTTGTGCAGAGTTTACCCCAATGAGCTCGTTTCCAGTTGTTTGTTGAAGTTTATTAGACACTTTCTTTTTGCCCCTCCTTGCCGCTCCGCCAAAATTACAATTGGTGTTATCTGCACAGAGGGCAACTAGTTTTGTTTCAATATAAAATTTTTCCATGAGATCCGAGATATACATATTTTGTTAAAATATCAGAGGATTCTCCTGGCAGATTTTTGACTTCCAAAATTTTAACTTGAATGCCTTTCTGAGGCATAAAGAAGCGGACAAGTAAGGGCCGTATTTTCGTACTTCCATGATTTCAAGTAACACAATAAGTTGTAACAAAACTGACAGCGATTTCCTTGAGTGTGGTGAGAGCACATTACACACAATTGATTCACACTTCGTTCACGCGCACGAATATTTTTCGTCAAAACATTTTTTTATTAATTTTGAAGTGCAGTCTTTTGAACGAACGAGTGAATATGTTTAATGGTGTGAAAAGCCCAGGTACCTTCGTTTTCGCTGCTTATTTTGACAGAATCGTCTAACGAGTGCTTTCTGAAGAATGATGTTAGATTTTTAGTTGATGCGGCAGCTAGATTTACACTCTTGTGTTTGGCCGTTTTCAAATGCCGTTCAATGTTCTTTTTTCCATTATTTGCAAGGGAGAGTATGGCCATGCTCTTATTGCACTTTACATCACCTTCATCAGTTTTTTTAAGAACTCAAATTCTCGCTGAATTTCTTCATTGAAAATAATTTAGACGGAATTATAAGTATTCAATCAGTTTTTTTTTAAGTATCTAATTAATTTAAATTTTCATGCGAATTTTTATGTTTACCCCTGAATGAAAACAATTCACTTGTTGATTTTTATTTTAATATTGACGTTTCGAAATTGAGTATGTTCAATGAATGATTAAGAAATATTTGCACTACATTACCATTTTTGCACTAAGAAACTAAGGCACGTTCACATCATCACTTTGTTGAAAGAATTTTGAGTTGGTTAGTTTTAAGTTTGACTTTTTACGAAATTATATTAAAAATTGAACATATAATGAACAACTTTTGCAATAATGAACATTTTTATGTTTTTGAAAACTAAATAATTCATAATGCACATTTTCTCCAATAATGAACTTTTCATTATAATAATGAACGGATGGTCACCGTAGGTATAGGTAGTATTATACCAAGATTTTGTGTTTGGCCTTATGTCACTTTAATTAAGCGACCTAAGGCCAAATTAGTTTGCGACATAAGAGTAAATAAAGTATAGTTTAATTTTTAAACAGAGTTTTAAAACTTGTGTTGAACTGCACTATCTTGGGTAGCTTTGGAGGTAAAGTTGTACAAGGAAACTGTTAACGTAGGAGCCTGCTTGACGCCTAAACATACTATAAGCTGAGGAATGAACAAACAGTTTGAAGTGACGCAAGAACAATTTGACTAAATGACGACTTGCGGAACCTAACGTCCACTCTTAAAACTTGTTCTAATGTCGCTTTTGTAAAGGGACTTAATACCAAAAACCCCTGGTTTGTCTTATGTCATGGAATTTATCCCTATTATCAGTTGAAAGCTTATTTTTAGCCAGATTCTAAATAATGTTCAACAAAACCGTTTAAATCATTACGATTAATCTAAGGAAAGGTTGTTATTTTTTTAAAGAGAAAATGCAAAAACGTTTACACTATGTGAATGAAAAAGTGGGAACACCGGAGTTGGCATTGGATTGTAACGTAATAGCCGATGCACAATCGCCCCTTAACGCTGCTTCAAGTACGGCGAGGGGTTTTGTCTTCACAACCGATGCTGGTGATGGCATATTGCATATTTTGGAAACCTGTGTCCTAGCTGGGGCATCAAGGTCTGCGGTCTAAAGTAACGATAAAGGATCTGAATTCAAACTGCAGCCAGAACTCAACAACATTCAATTGAATGATTTTATTGGTTTATGTTAATTTTCCTGATCCAAAGGGTGGTAGAGTTGTGATGCGGCAATGGTTCCGTAGGTGCTGAGAACTCTACTTGTGCAAATAATACGCGAACGTTTATACGCTAGCTGTACAAAACAAGAATAGGTACATTATATAGTGTTGCATATGTTTGCCATTGAAGAAAGGACAGTTGCTTTAATGTCCATTCATCAGAAATGGAAATGAAACAACCATCATCGACTTCATCAGAGTCAGAGACAGAGAGAGACGAGAAAGATCTCAAGGCCTTCGACTTGGTTGCTCGTTCTAGATTGGTTTCCATTAAACTTATGTAGGTATTGGATGGCAATTAACTTCGGTCGCACTTTATTCTAATAAAAATGTCGTTTATTTTAGTTTTTTGTTTGGAATTTTGGTTTCTCTTGACTTTTCTTTTCACACAAACTCTGATTGTGTGTGCTATAGGTAAACCTAAAGATATTTAAAAAAAAAAGTGAAAAAAAGTTGAATTGTCGTGATAGACACAGTTCCATTAATTATATATAGGATCTCAGGATTGTCTTATTTATTTATTTTTTTAATAAACTTGTAATAAAGGTACACATTAATTTATTTTCATCAATCAGAGTTACAAATCTCTTATAAAATACAGAATATAATGATAATTGAAAGTTTTTTTTGCGACCTTTAGTCCAAATGCGTTTCGCCCAGGTACGACAGTTGGGCTCATCAGTTAGATGCTGTCGTACCCTTCTAAGACGCAAAATATTAGTCGATGGTTATCAACACAATATAAAATTTACAGCATGAAGGTCGCAAAAAAAAAAACTTGCAATTGATTTAATCAATACAGTCCACAAAAACAAAAACAAAAACTTATTTTTCTTTTTTCCTTCTTCTATAATGATAATTATAATTCCTAAATTCTAACCAGCAGAGAATAAAAAAGATACTAATTTTTCCTCAAATCAATCCCTGCTTAAGAACATACTGGAATTGACAACGTTACAAACTGAGTTAGCCTGTTTTAAACAACGGGCTATATCTTCATTGTAACCATAGTTTACTCTATGAAAAGGAATCTTAAATAAAAAACAAGAACGAAGTTCACGTTCAGGAGCATACTACTAAAAACTAAAGAGAGAAAGAAAGGGTAATTGATTTTGAAGTTAATTATATCTCTTATTTTCAAGAGATTGAATACCCAATAATAGGCATTTTGAGCTATAAGAAGGTACCTATTTCAATATTCCAGTGAAGAATTTTGATAACCATTCTACACTGAACCAAAAAGTGCAGTCATATTGATAATTTTGTGAGTTGAATTGACAATAAAATTGTCAATTTTGAGCCAATGACCGGTGTAGTAAATACGATAATTTCAGATTATCAATTTCATAAATTATAAATTTGTTACTCATATTGACAACTACGACTTTTATATGGAAAATCACGTTTGTGGTATTGATAACTAAATTATCAATTTCAACCAAAGCAGTTGTCAAATTGACAATTACTATTTGCAATTCGATTACTGCAGTTGCTAATTTGAAAACAATGGTTGTTAATTTGATTACAGAAGTTGTCAAATTGAACACTTCGATTGTAAATTTTATCACAGAAGTTGTCAAACTGAAGACGACTGTTGTCAATTTGAAAACAGAAATTTTCAATTTGATCTCAGCATTGTCAACCTGAAAGCTGCAATTATCAATTTGATCACTGCAGTTGTCAAATTTACAAATTATATTGGCAATTTGAAGGCAGCATTTGTCAAACTGAAAACTATGGTTGTTAATTTGATTACAACAGTTTTCAAATTGAACACTTTGATTGCATATTTGATCACAGAAGTTGTGAAACTAACAACTGAAGCTATACTTACTTCCATTCTGAAATACAAGCTTTTAAAAAAGTTTTAAGAAAAAATGTCTCACTTTAATTTTCGGATCAGTTTTAATGTATAATCAATTTCACATTACATTTTTATACTAAGTATATAGTAAACTTAGGCTCCCTGAAATCAAGAATTAATCCGCAGAAACGGTTTTGGCCTCAGTGACATATCACTCGAAAACTAGGATTTTGGGTAAAAATGTATGATTAATTGCAACAAATGATAAATAATAATCATAAAATTTTACCTTTTAAGACTGAGTATAAATATTCTTTGTTCCAGCTCCTCAAAAGGTTTTTTTACTCCGTATTAACAACCAGATTTGTCAGTTTGAATATCATGGTTTTCAATATGTCCCATCAATTGTGAATACTTGGCTATGTGAAAAATGAAAAGATCTAAAGATATATTTTAAAATAAATAATAATGTAAAGTGATTTACCTTATACTTTCTCACTTGGTTTTTGTATATGCACTTATAACACTGTTCAAAGAAAAGGCAATTATCTTGATATTAGTATCCTTATGACTTTTAGTAAAAATTAAATTGGAACAGACAAACTTTTGCGACCGAGTCCGATTACGACAGACAGATTAATGACCTAACCTAAAAGAACTTTACATGAATTGAGATCTTATGCAACTCCGGGTATTCAAATTGACAATCAGATAATTAAGTTGATGACTGTGGTTATCAATCTGGACATTTTAAGGAAATGATCATCGTATTTACAACCACAATGGTTAAAGTGATGACGGCAACTGCAAAATTTTCGTATTGACAACCAGATGTGCCAGTTCAAATATTATCGTTTTCAATATATATATAAATTTTGACATTTGACATATATTGACATAAAAATAGCGAGAAAGAACTTAATTTTACTGCCATTGTACCTGAACTGTAATCACTGGGATAACAATTTTGAAGAATTACAGGAATTTTTGACATGTGAACGAAGTGAATACTCAAACTTGATGCTAATAGGGGATTTCAATGCAAGAGTTGGTGAAGAGGAAGGTTTAGAAAATAATCAAGCTGGAATTAAGAGGAAATCCAAAGATACTGTAAGCAACTCAAATGGTTTGAAACTTCTTGAATTATGTGACTCTTACGGATTGAGAATTCTGAATGGAACTAGTCAAGGAGACACAAATGGAGAATACACGTTTGTTGGAGGACAGGGTACTTCAGTCATTGATTACAGTTTTATAGGAGGCGAATGGAATAACCATGTTGTTGATTTTGAAGTGTTAAATGAACCTTTTTCTGATCATATGCCAATTGTGGTATCCTTTACTCTGACAGAGATTGTTAATGACTCAATTACCAACTTGGGACTTCTACAAAAATTAATTTGGAATAACAGAAATGAGCTCGCCTACAAAAATAGATTAGAGGCGTCCCTACTAAATCATGAAGTACTGAATTTCAATGAGTTAGAAGAACTTATAAAGCAAGCATATCCGCACAACAGAAAGAAAAAACAAGTTACAGTGTATAAAGAATGCTGGTTCGATGGAAGTTGCAACAAAGCAAGAGAAGTTTCCTATGCATGGTTGAAACTGTTTCGCAAAACCAGTACCAACATTATAAAAGAGCTATATTTGAAAGCAAATCGAAGATTTAAGGCGTTATGTGCAGGAAAAAAAAAACTATATTTTGAATCTCAAGCCCAAAAATTAAGTTTAGCTATGAACTCCTCGGAATTTTGGAACTTAGCTCGCATTTTAAACGGTACAAAATATATTGTTGGCGTGAATTTAAGTCCTGAAGTTTTGCGTAATCATTTTCAACAACTCTTAAACCCAACACCAAACGAACTTTTAAAGTTTCACTACGCACCACCTGCCTTCTATGATCCTATTCTAGACTCACCACTTTCGGAACAAGAAATTTCGCTAGCTATAGCTGGACTAAAAAATGGGAAAGCAGCAGGTGCAGACAGAATACCAGTAGAATTTTATAAGTACGGGACAAATATCCTCATTCAAAAGCTGACTGGTTTGATGAACCAAGTTTTTGAAGATGGAATAGTTCCAGATCAGTTTAAGGAAGCTCTAATTTTTCCTATTCATAAGAAAGGTTGTACAAATGACCCAGCAAACTATAGAGGTATTTCCTTTCTTAATGCCACCTATAAAATTTTCACTGCTACACTTCAGAATCGTCTTAAAACCTGGATAGCTTCGAAAAATCTTTTGAACGAGTTCCAGGCTGGTTTCCGATCAGGATATTCTACTATTGACCATGTATTTGTACTAAAAAGTATTGCTGAATCCTTTCTTGTAAGAAGTAAAAAGCTGTATGTTTTCTTCGTGGACTTCAGAGCAGCAGCTTTCGATTGCGTTGATCGTGATGCTCTTATGTACAAGCTGTATGGACTTGGTATGACGCAAAAGTTTGGAAAACTCCTTCAAAACATATACAAAGACACAAAATCAGCAGTCTGGAATGGTAAAGACAAATCGGAGTGGTTTACAACTCAATCAGGAGTACGACAAGGCTGCGCCCTTAGTCCAGACTTATTCGCTCTTTTTATAAACGATTTAGTTGACTATTTACCTGGTGGCATTGAATTTGGAGGACTGCATATTAAAGCTCTTCTATTTGCAGACGATGTAGTGATGATGGCATATTCTCCTGATGCTCTACAACTTATGATGAATAAGTTACAAGAATATTGCTATCTGTGGAACCTTGTGGTTAACCTAGACAAATCCAAAGTCATGATAATAAGGAAGGGAGGAGGAAGAACGTGTGGGAAAGAGAAATGGTTTTACGATGGTAATCCCGTTGAAATTGTAAAAGAGTATAAATATCTTGGAATGCTGATCACACATAATATGAGAATGGAAAAACACTTAAATGAAAAACTAAAAAAGGCTAAAACTGCTATAAATGCAACTTGGAAAAACTGCTTCAACAACAATCAAATTAGCCACAGTAGTAAATATCGAGTCTTTGAGACCGTAGCTGAATCTATTCTTTTTTATGCTGCACAGGCGTGGGGCGGAAAGGAATATGCGCCAGTTGAAAAACTTTTGAGATTCTTCATCAAAAGAACTTTCCACCTCCCGCCAAACTCTCCCAACTATATGATAATGATAGAAACTGGATTGTCACCACTGTTCATCAAGACACTCAAGCTTCAAATAGATTACGCTATACGAGTTATGCTTATGCTGGATCACCGTCTCCCTAAGAGGGTCGCTATGCAAATGCTGCGAAGTAGGAAAGGATGGTTTGAGGAATGGAATGAGCTAGCAGAAACGTAGGAAATAGATCTGAATATGAATTTAGAGGAACCAAGTACATGGAAGCCATTGTTGTATGAATTGATCAGAAAAGTAGATCTAAGATATAGATCAAAATACGAGGAAGAAGCTACAAGATCCTTACACCGATCTATGTATAATCGTCTTGATTATTCTCTTAAGGAAAAAAATTATTTTAAAGATGAGTTTAACAGAGAAACAATTTCATTAATGTTTCGCCTACGAGGAGAATTGTTGGACCTTAATTACATACCTCATAGAAGTGATTTGCCGATCTTATGTGATCTATGCAACCGAAGAGAAAGAGAAGATATCATACATTTCCTGGGATATTGTCCAGTCTTGCGAGAAATAAGACGAAACGTATTTGGAAGTGATACTATAACAGAGGGGCGCTGTATATCATTATTAAATGAAATGGATGTTGAGAGACTATATAAATTCTTAAAACCTGCGCTTAAATATAGGAGTCGCATAAAAAACGCTGATTTTTAATAAACACTTTTAACTCAAAAATGTAAAATTAATTGTTATATTCAAAAAGTAATAATTTCATTTAAATATTTATAAATTGGATTGTCAATCTGGCAGACGGCAAAGCCATGCTAAAATGATTTTTTTGTTTTATTTTTTATTGTTACCAACCTTTTTAAAAAAATGAAATAATAAAAATCTTATCTATCTATCTATCTATCTATATAAATTTTGAACATACTTGAATATTGTTGTTAAATGACTTACGTATGTACCTTGTATGTTATAAAATTAGGCATACTGTACGCATTTTAAACTAACATATTGATAATCGCAATAGTCAGTTTGTAAACTGCATCTGTCTACATATTTGACTATCGTAGTTTTTAATGTGATGACAGGAATAATTTGATCATCATCATCATCATTTGTCAAGTACAATTGTCCATTTCATGACCTTGGTTTTCAAAGTGATGGAGAAAAATGCCGTCGTCATAATGACTATCATTATTGCTAGTTACATGATTTTAGTTTTCAATCTGATGACGAGTCATCATAATCGACTTTGAAAATATTCAGAATTCCCCCATCAACCGCTAACAACACTAATGAGCGACAAAAATTTGAGTAAGACCCAAGCTTTACATCAAAGTACATGCAGCAACACGCTTCTTTTTGCCGGAGAAATTAAGCTGAAAGGTGAAGCTAAGCTTGATGTTTCAAAAGTAATAGATTTTTTAATAAAATACCATGAAAAGGCAAAAGAAATTTTGTATAAACATATATTAACGAAACAAACTAAAGCAGCTAATTGTGCTCCAAAAATGCGCTATAAGAAAGGTTTGCAACACTTCCCGTCTTTTTCATTCCATGGAGCTTTTTAGAAGCACAAAGATTCTTCCTGTGAGACAGCTATTTTATTACAAGGTTCTCAAGATTTTTTTTATGAGAGGTGGGTACTTGCAGAGTCCAATCTCTGAAACATATATTTTACGCAGTAATTACCAATCCTTAGTTGCAGTTCCTACCTTTCGTACTACAAGTTTTAGAAATTCCTATCATATTGTATCCTGCAAACTGTTTAATCGCCTCCCTGCTAGCATACGAGCCATAACAATTCTATTCTTCTTTTGAAGGTATCTTTTCTTAAAATTGTACACCCCACAATGAATTATTTACTTTGAAGTGGCATTGCCGCTATTTTTATAAAATAACAATGAGACTAACTTACTATTTTCTCTTAACTTACTATTGTAAAATTTGTATAAGTACCTGTATTCTATATAAATATCAATGAACAATACTCTTTAGGTATTTATACATGTACATATGTATATAAATTACATACATACATATATAAATTACACTTAAGATAACAAGATGAGAATAATGAATAAAATAAAAAAAACAATATTCAATATAAATAACATTCAAATTAAAATGTAAGCGATGTCTCGAAATACATATTGCAAAAATGCACTCAAACTTGTAATATGAATTAAGAGCAATAAATATTAAATGTTCTTCCTCCATTAATTAATTTTATTTACCTAAATCTAAAATTTGAAAAATTTTTAGTTTGAGGGGTTTTTTGTTGAAAAAATTGCTCATTTTTTCAGAGTTTTCAAAATATAGTATAAAACTATAATTTTTCAAGTACAAAATAGTGAAAACCGTTTGAAAATCCATCCACTATTTCAAAAGTTACAGCCCGATGACCACTTTTTCATGTTTTCGTTCCACTGTGCGCCGACGCAGAGTGTGGGAATTCGCGAATTTAGCGGAATTTAATTCGAAAAATGACGTCTCGATTGATGCCAAAAACCGGTTTTTCTTAAAGCTAAAAGATTGTAGACAGTGATAACAAAAGCACTGTTGGGTGGGGATCATGTAAACAAAAAAAAAATTGCATTGAAGTTGCAGTTGGCGATTTTTATTTCTGTATATTTGCTGGAAGAGATTACTTTGCTCTTAATTTTTTTTCGTGCGTTTGGTGTGTGTTTTAATAAAAGTTTTATTTTTTTTTATATTTCCTAAATATCAAGGTATAAGAATATAAGTAATTTTTTATTTCACAGGGTGTTTCACATTTTTGTTTTGGTGATTGAAGTTAAAATAGTGTGTTTTTTTCGATGTTTGTATCTTTATTAGAGCAAAACTTTAGTTATTCCGCGTTATTGCGCCTCGAAACAATCTTCACTGCAAAGCTTGATTTATTATCTATCAAGAATCACTAAAATTTGGCACCCCAATTATGTTGTGATATATTTTTTTTTCAATGTTTCTAAATGAATATCCAGCAAAAAAATGATGGCATACCGTCAAAATCGAATAACTTTTTGGGATTTGGTTAGAAGAAGAATGGTATAAACTAAAAAAACTTTTTTTATTTCACGGGGTGTTCCAAAAAAATAATTTTGTGAATTTGATAGTTACAACAAAAATACAGGGTGTTCAAATTCAAAGTTAACAGTAAGAAAAAAAAAGAACTAAGTTATTTAAAAAATAAAAAACGGAAACTATCAATTAATAAAAAAAAACTATTATATCGGATAAAGGGTGTTCCAATAATAGTAACAAAAATAAATTAATTTAAAAATAAAAAAAAACGATTTTTTTATTTGAAGAGCAAAAGTGCTTTTTATGCGTATTTTACATAAAATTTGATTTCATAGGTTGCTTATTGCATCAAATCCATATCTAGCAAGCCTAAGGTGTATTCCTAGAAGAAAACGAAGTAACTTAGAGCTTGAGGTTCTTGAAATTTTGGATATTGCAAACTAATCTAAAATGTAAATAAAATGTGTTATATGTATATACATATGTTGAATTGTTGAATGTAGTTAAAATTATAGTAAAGGTAAAATTGTTCACAATAAAAACAAAACATATAAAAAACAATTAAATAAAATTGTTTTAAATTTGCTTTTTATTTTACAAGAATAACAGAATTGGTAAATAAAAATTGTCTATTCCATTGAAACTGTATTTTTTCGACAGGAAGTTTTCGGTTCTTTTAATTTTTTTTATCCTTGATGATGTATGCCAGAAAAATTTCGTGATACAACACTTACCAATATAAGAAAAAACATTGATTGTCTAGAAATAAAACTAGTAATTTAAAACTTCCTTTGAAATAGAATTTCTTGTACGTTTTAATACTTTTTTTAAGAATGGAGTTTCTTCAGTTCATAAACAACGGCATTGACATATCGGTTTGCAAAAAAAAAACTAGTAAAATCTGATAATAACTAACTTTTTTTCTTTATTTTATTCATATTTGTAATAATATTAAACAATACATCATTCCTCAAAAGATTTTTACTTGCGATATAGGTACTATAGGGCAAGTTCTGCATTTGGAAAAAAAATCGAACTCGAGATTTTGATCAAAGTTGACATTACGATGATAGCGAAGACGAAAAAAGTGGGTCCGACAATTCCGTCTGTCTGTCTGTATGTCTGTATGTCTGTATGTCTGTATGTCTGTATGTCTGTATGTCTGTACCTCGAACTACAGCCTAAACTACCGGACGTATTTTCTTCAAACTCGGTAGTTAAGGGTCTTCGGTGATTCCCTAGAGGAAAAATTGAAATTTTTTTTTTAGCTCCAAAATTAAGGGTACCCCCCATACACCCGTAATGCAAAATCTTATTTATCTCGAAAACGGCTCTAACGATTTTGATAAAAAAAATTTAGTGTGATATTATAGACATCGACTATATTTTGATCAAAAAAAAATTTGGGGGGAAATGTTATTAGGGGTACCTGTCACAGAACGGTTTTTTTGATTTTCGAATTTCTCACCAACGGCTCTAACGATTTTAACCAAAATTTTTATGCAGGAGCTGCTTTGCATTTAAAAAAATATAAACTAAAAATTTTTTCGAAAAAATAGTTTTTGGATTTTTAAAAAAATAATACAATTTTTTTTTTGAAAATTCAATATCTTGAAAACCGATACAAGATTAAATTTTTAAATTACGTTTTAAAATGTATTTAATTAAATACTAACAATTTGCATATCAATTTTTTTTATAAAAATTTTAAGGAAAATTTAGTACACAAAAAACATGTTTCAGTGTGTCTGTATGTCTGTACCTCGAACTACAGCCTAAACCCTTGGACCTATTTCTTTCAATCTCGGTAGTTAAGGATCTTCGGTGATTCCCTAGAGGAAAAATTGAAAATTTTTTTTTAGCTCCAAAACTAAGGGTACCCCCCATACACCCGTAATGCAAAATCTTATTTATCTCGAAAACGGCTCTAACGATTTTGATAAAAAAAATTAAGTGTGATATTATAGACATCGACTATATTTTGGTGAAAAAAAATTTGGGGGGAAATGTTATTAGGGGTACCTGTCATAGAACGGTTTTTTTGATTTTCGAATTTCTCACCAACGGCTCTAACGATTTTAACCAAAATTTTTATGCAGGAGCTGCTTTGCATTTAAAAAAATATAAACTAAAATTTTTTTCGAAAAAATAGTTTTTGGATTTTTAAAAAAATAATACAATTTTTTTTTGAAAATTCAATATCTTGAAAACCGATACAAGATTAAATTTTTAAATTACGTTTTAAAATGTATTTAATTAAATACTAACAATTTGCATATCAATTTTTTTTATAAAAATTTTAAGGAAAATTTAGTACACAAAAAACATGTTTCAGTGTGTCTGTATGTCTGTACCTCGAACTACAGCCTAAACCCTTGGACCTATTTCTTTCAATCTCGTTAGTTAAGGATCTTCGGTGATTCCCTAGAGGAAAAATTGAAAATTTTTTTTTAGCTCCAAAACTAAGGGTACCCCCCATACACCCGTAATGCAAAATCTTATTTATCTCGAAAACGGCTCTAACGATTTTGATAAAAAAAAATTAAGTGTGATATTATAGACATGGACTATATTTTGGTGAAAAAAAAATTTGGGGGGAAATGTTATTAGGGGTACCTGTCATAGAACGGTTTTTTTGATTTTCGAATTTATCACCAACGGCTCTAACGATTTTAACCAAAATTTTTATGCAGGAGCTGCTTTGCATTTAAAAAAATATAAACTAAAAATTTTTTCGAAAAAATAGTTTTTGGATTTTTAAAAAAATAATACAATTTTTTTTTTGAAAATTCAATATCTTGAAAACCGATACAAGATTAAATTTTTAAATTACGTTTTAAAATGTATTTAATTAAATACTAACAATTTGCATATCAATTTTTTTTATAAAAATTTTAAGGAAAATTTAGTACACAAAAAACATGTTTCAGTGTGTCTGTATGTCTGTACCTCGAACTACAGCCTAAACCCTTGGACCTATTTCTTTCAATCTCGGTAGTTAAGGATCTTCGGTGATTCCCTAGAGGAAAAATTGAAAATTTTTTTTTAGCTCCAAAACTAAGGGTACCCCCCATACACCCGTAATGCAAAATCTTATTTATCTCGAAAACGGCTCTAACGATTTTGATAAAAAAAATTAAGTGTGATATTATAGACATGGACTATATTTTGGTGAAAAAAAAATTTGGGGGGAAATGTTATTAGGGGTACCTGTCATAGAACGGTTTTTTTGATTTTCGAATTTCTCACCAACGGCTCTAACGATTTTAACCAAAATTTTTATGCAGGAGCTGCTTTGCATTTAAAAAAATATAAACTAAAAATTTTTTCGAAAAAATAGTTTTTGGATTTTTAAAAAAATAATACAATTTTTTTTTTTGAAAATTCAATATCTTGAAAACCGATACAAGATTAAATTTTTAAATTACGTTTTAAAATGTATTTAATTAAATACTAACAATTTGCATATCAATTTTTTTTATAAAAATTTTAAGGAAAATTTAGTACGCAAAAAACATGTTTCAGTGTGTCTGTATGTCTGTACCTCGAACTACAGCCTAAACCCTTGGACCTATTTCTTTCAATCTCGGTAGTTAAGGATCTTCGGTGATTCCCTAGATGAAAAATTGAATTTTTTTTTTAGCTCCAAAACTAAGGGTACCCCCCATACACCCGTAATGCAAAATCTTATTTATCTCGAAAACGGCTCTAACGATTTTGATAAAAAAAATTAAGTGTGATATTATGGACATGGACTATATTTTGGGGAAAAAAAAATTTGGGGGGAAATGTTATTAGGGGTACCTGTCATAGAACGGTTTTTTTGATTTTCGAATTTCTCACCAACGGCTCTAACGATTTTAACCAAAATTTTTATGCAGGAGCTGCTTTGCATTTAAAAAAATATAAACTAAAACTTTTTTCGAAAAAATAGTTTTTTGATTTTTAAAAAAATAATACAATTTTTTTTTTGAAAATTCAATATCTTGAAAACCGATACAAGATTAAATTTTTAAATTACGTTTTAAAATGTATTTAATTAAATACTAACAATTTGCATATCAATTTTTTTTATAAAAATTTTAAGGAAAATTTAGTACGCAAAAAACATGTTTCAGTGTGTCTGTATGTCTGTACCTCGAACTACAGCCTAAACCCTTGGACCTATTTCTTTCAATCTCGGTAGTTAAGGATCTTCGGTGATTCCCTAGAGGAAAAATTGAAATTTTTTTTTTACCTCCAAAACTAAGGGTACCCCCCATACACCCGTAATGCAAAATCTTATTTATCTCGAAAACGGCTCTAACGATTTTGATAAAAAAAAATTAAGTGTGATATTATGGATATGGACTACATTTTGGTCAAAAAAACTTTGGGGAAAAATGTTATTAGGGGTACCTGCCATAGACCCGTTTTTTTGATTTTCGACTTTCTCATTAACGGCTCTAAGGATTTTAACCCAAAATTTTTAGCAGGAGTCCCCTTAAGTTTAAAATAATATTGTATATAAAAATATTCGAAAAAATATTTATTGGGTTTTTAAAAAAAAAAAATTTTTAAATCAATATCTTCAAAACTTATGAACAATTATTTTTTTGAAATTATTTCCTAAAACCAATATTATTAAATACTTAAAATTCGCATCCCACATTTTTTTCTTGAAAAATTTTAGAGAAATTTCTTATATAAAAAATTTGTTTAATAATAAAACGATTTTTTAAGGTTTATTTGCATAAATTCATACTTTTCCGGAAACCAGACGGCAATTTTATGCATTTGAACATTATTATCTCATTAAATCCATGTTTTATATTTATAAAATGTATCTTAAATTTCAAAGTACTTTTACATAAGAGCAAGTTCGTGCGATCCAGTCGTGCATTTTATTTTTTAAGTTATGATTTTCAAAAAAAAGTACTTTTTGGTGTAAACAACCTGTCACTTCAAAGCTCATTTTACAAAAACTTAAATAAAATATGACCAAAATGTGAGTTACATTTGATTGTACTTATAGACATTTTCAATGAACTTAACAGAAAAAAAACTACAAAAAAATTTAAAATGCAAGCGTTATTAATTTTATTCCGCTAAATTCGCGAATTCCCACACTGTGCGTCGGTCAAGGTACCGAAAAAGTCACAGCCGTAAATGCTTTAATAAGAAATGATCTGTTCACAGGAACTCGGAATCTCTCCCTACACATGACGTGAATTTTGTGCATGTAAGGATTAATAGCTCCAAGATGAAATTAAAACACGAACAACTGAAGCTGTTTGATCATTTGATGCACTAAAGCTTCTGCGATTGGGCTCTGTACAAGTTTGAATTCCATCTTTATATCTTTAATGAAACATTCGGAGGAAAAGAGGAAGCGATGGCGCTTAGAGAACATTTTTTTAAAATATTCAATTTAATTAATTGTGTTGGGTTAGAATTCAAATTTCTTGTAGTAAGTGACCTCTTTTTCAATTTCACAAAAGTTTTTTTGCTTTTTGCGAAATGTTCTTAGTTAGTTAACTTATAACACAAAAATGTATTCATTCATTAACGTTAATGGCTTATTTTGCATAACTTCTCAAAATTCTGGGAAGTTTTGCGTGTGCTGTGCTGCTTGTTCTTGCCACTGCAACAAGCCCCAAGCACCAAGGCAACATAAGCAATAAAACTAAAAACGAAAGCAAAAGCATATTGTGTGAGTATCTTTTCCTATTTACACTATTAAATGATTCCGGCGAAGACAGCACTAAATATCGTGGCGCCTCCTCAAATCATCAAGGGAAAATGCTTGAAAACTCTTCTATATCTACACTCTGTGTAAGACCATACATATGTATGCTTGCCGTATCCTTTTCCTTAAATATTTTTCACTTGGAAATAGCAAAGTTTTCCCCGATGTACAATGAGTCTTGAATATTGTATGAGAGCTTGAGATATAATTAAAATTGCTCGCAACCTTGCCGCTGTTCTGTGTTCTGCAATAGGAACACTGAACACTGAACAGTCTGATAATAATTTCAATTAAATGTGCAAATGCAAGCAGGGGAAATAGATAGTTTTCAACTGGAATGCGTCCGTCCATGTCGTCCTGCTAACTAACTTATGCAAATGGTCAAAGTGTTAAACGCTCAACCAGGACCAGTGACGACGCAATTGTTGTTCGTTAGTTCGTTTGCATGCCAGCAGAATGGTTTCGCTTGGGCAGTAGTTTGGTAGAGAACGAATTCGCTGCAGAGGTCTTTGGATGAAATGAATATTAAAAGGATGATTATAGCAAACAAAATTGTTTATACAAGAATTTTATTTATTTTCACAAGATATCATCCAAATCAAAGAAGTCCTTGCTCGCAGTAAACACAATATCTAGAGCATAGGTCAGGCATATTGTTTTGTTGTTTTTCTAAGTTGAACGTTAAAAAAGATAAGACTGTGATCGTAGCTTTGGGAAGGGAGAAGACTTTATTTCACATATGTATACAGTATTTCACTGCAGAACCCCAGAAACCTCTGACCAGAGAATCTAAATTAGGGCTTTCTAACACGTAAAATTCAAGCTTACATTTTTATTTTCGTAACACAGTGGATCGACTATATGCACTTAGAATGGATTAATTCAAAACTTCTTCAAAAATATCTGTTTCACTCTCAATTGTTGATTTATAAACAAAACTGTGTTAATTTTGCATACAAAATATAGCTTTCCTGTCCACCTTTGCTCGGGTAGCTTATCATTTGCTTTTTGTTTATTAAAAATGTGTTAATATTTTAAAAAAATTTTAAGAAACATTTTAATAACGAAGAAAAAGTAAGTATAACATGATAAAAATTAAATGAAAAATCATAAATAATAAAAAGAATAATCTTATTCTATAATTGTTTTCAAATTGTCAAGAGCTGACAGACAATTTTTGGTTTGGAGGTATTATCCAAAATTTGAGTACCTATAGCGTTTGTAGGTGCAGGCGTCATGATATCGAATTTAAAAGTCTGGCATGTTTATGGAGGGTTGAAAACAACTGAGCCTAAATACCTTAATCTAGACGTCCATTAAACTGAAGATATAAGATGCTTAAGTGACTTGATGGCTTTTTTTCGAGATTTTTTAAAAAGCAACAATAAATAAAATGTTATTATTGAACTATTTTTTATATAAGAAATTTTCTTTGAAATTGTTCTGTAAAATATTTGAAATGTCAATTTTAAGTATTTAATAATATACATTTTAGGAAATAATTTCAAAAACTAATCCATCAATCGTTTCTAAGATAATAAATTTTCAAAAATAAATTTAATTATTTTTCTAAGAATCCAAAAACTAAAAGTATAAAAAATAAATTTTTTGCGATATAGAATTTTCCAAAAATAATTTTTTTTTTCAAAAAATATTAAAATCTGTTATGTCGATTATGAGAAATTCAAAACTTGAAAAAACGGTTCTATGGTACGTGCAGTCAGTAATATATTAATTTCAATTTTTATGAATGAAAAACAAAAATTTATATGAAGGTTTTTATAATACAAACTCTATATACTACTGAAATAAATCAGCCAAGTAGAAGACTTAGCACTATTATTGGACTTGTTGAATTATTGATTCAAATTAGCTTTTTTGGCCTTTAGTCCACAAAAATTGGCGTTTCGTCCGGGTGTTCTCACATGGACTCATCAGTTGACTTGTGAGGACCTTGTCAATACGCAATTTTTGTTAAGTTCAGTTCATCTTACATGAATTTTTTGACAAAAATCCAATGTGAACTATATCCAACAAAGATTAGAATTGTAATCATTAATGTTGGAATTTTTTTGCCCGTGGCCTGGCATTGAATATTTATATGAAGGTTTTTATAATACAAACTCTATATACTACTGAAATAAATCAGCCAAGTAGAAGACTTAGCACTATTATTGGACTTGTTGAATTATTGATTCAAATTAGCTTTTTTGGCCTTTAGTCCACAAAAATTGGCGTTTCGTCCGGGTGTTCTCACATGGACTCATCAGTTGACTTGTGAGGACCTTGTCAATACGCAATTTTTGTTAAGTTCAGTTCATCTTACATGAATTTTTTGACAAAAATCCAATGTGAACTATATCCAACAAAGATTAGAATTGTAATCATTAATGTTGGAATTTTTTTGCCCGTGGCCTGGCATTGAATATTTATATGAAGGTTTTTATAATACAAACTCTATATACTACTGAAATAAATCAGCCAAGTAGAAGACTTAGCACCATTATTGGACTTGTTGAATTATTGATTCAAATTAGCTTTTTTGACCTTTAGTCCACAAAAATTGGCGCTTCGTCCGGGTGTTCTCACATGGACTCATCAGTTGACTTGTGAGGACCTTGTCAATACACAATTTTTGTTAAGTTCAGTTCATCTTACATGAATTTTTTGACAAAAATCCAATGTGAACTATATCCAACAAAGATTAGAATTGTAATCATTAATGTTGGAATTTTTTTGCCCGTGGCCTGGCAACTCAACTCAACTGATGAGTCCATGTGAGAACACCCGGACGAAACGCCAATTTTTGTGGACTAAAGGCCAAAAAAGCTAATTTGAATCAATAATTCAACAAGTCCAATAATAGTGCTAAGTCTTCTACTTGGCTGATTTATTTCAGTAGTATATAGAGTTTGTATTATAAAAACCTTCATATAAATATTCAATGCCAGGCCACGGGCAAAAAAATTCCAACATTAATGATTACAATTCTAATCTTTGTTGGATATAGTTCACATTGGATTTTTGTCAAAAAATTCATGTAAGATGAACTGAACTTAACAAAAATTGCGTATTGACAAGGTCCTCACAAGTCAACTGATGAGTCCATGTGAGAACACCCGGACGAAACGCCAATTTTTGTGGACTAAAGGCCAAAAAAGCTAATTTGAATCAATAATTCAACAAGTCCAATAATAGTGCTAAGTCTTCTACTTGGCTGATTTATTTCAGTAGTATATAGAGTTTGTATTATAAAAAACCTTCATATAAATATTCAATGCCAGGCCACGGGCAAAAAAATTCCAACATTAATGATTACAATTCTAATCTTTGTTGGATATAGTTCACATTGGATTTTTGTCAAAAAATTCATGTAAGATGAACTGAACTTAACAAAACTTGCGTATTGACAAGGTCCTCACAAGTCAACTGATGAGTCCATGTGAGAACACCCGGACGAAACGCCAATTTTTGTGGACTAAAGGCCAAAAAAGCTAATTTGAATCAATAATTCAACAAGTCCAATAATAGTGCTAAGTCTTCTACTTGGCTGATTTATTTCAGTAGTATATAGAGTTTGTATTATAAAAACCTTCATATAAATATTCAATGCCAGGCCACGGGCAAAAAAATTCCAACATTAATGATTACAATTCTAATCTTTGTTGGATATAGTTCACATTGGATTTTTGTCAAAAAATTCATGTAAGATGAACTGAACTTAACAAAAATTGCGTATTGACAAGGTCCTCACAAGTCAACTGATGAGTCCATGTGAGAACACCCGGACGAAACGCCAATTTTTGTGGACTAAAGGCCAAAAAAGCTAATTTGAATCAATAATTCAACAAGTCCAATAATAGTGCTAAGTCTTCTACTTGGCTGATTTATTTCAGTAGTATATAGAGTTTGTATTATAAAAACCTTCATATAAATATTCAATGCCAGGCCACGGGCAAAAAAATTCCAACATTAATGATTACAATTCTAATCTTTGTTGGATATAGTTCACATTGGATTTTTGTCAAAAAATTCATGTAAGATGAACTGAACTTAACAAAAATTGCGTATTGACAAGGTCCTCACAAGTCAACTGATGAGTCCATGTGAGAACACCCGGACGAAACGCCAATTTTTGTGGACTAAAGGCCAAAAAAGCTAATTTGAATCAATAATTCAACAAGTCCAATAATAGTGCTAAGTCTTCTACTTGGCTGATTTATTTCAGTAGTATATAGAGTTTGTATTATAAAAACCTTCATATAAATATTCAATGCCAGGCCACGGGCAAAAAAATTCCAACATTAATGATTACAATTCTAATCTTTGTTGGATATAGTTCACATTGGATTTTTGTCAAAAAATTCATGTAAGATGAACTGAACTTAACAAAAATTGCGTATTGACAAGGTCCTCACAAGTCAACTGATGAGTCCATGTGAGAACACCCGGACGAAACGCCAATTTTTGTGGACTAAAGGCCAAAAAAGCTAATTTGAATGAAAAACAAAAATTTATCAAAATTCTCGGAACCGTTTTCGAGAAAAATATCATTTTCGAAAACCATTTTTTAACATTTGTACGGTGGGTACCGTTATTTTTAGGTAAAATAATTTTATTTTTCTCACATATTGTAGATTAACTTTTATTAATCGAAAAAAATCGAGCATGGGGAATTCGAAATATTGAGTTTTCCAAAAATTGAATTGAAATTTAATTTTTAAATCCAAACAATTTTTTTTTTTCAAAATTTGAATATACCAAACTTTTGGGGAGCCTTATCATAAAAAAATGGCCAAAATCGGTTGTTCGCTTTTTGAGATAATCAAAAAAAAAAAAAACAAAATAAAATGCACGACTCGATCGCACGAACTTGCTCTTATGTAAAAATACTTTGGAATTTAAAATACATTTTATAATTATAAAACCTGGATTAAATGAGATAAAAATGTTGAAATGTATGGAATTGCCGTCTGATTAATCCTTTTAATATTAAAGTAATTTTTTATATAACAAATTTCCTTAAAATTTTTCGAGAAAAAAAATTGGGATGCCAAATTTTAAGTATTTAGTAGTATAGATTTTAGATATAGTTTCAAAAAATAATCGTTCACACCTTTTAAAGAAATTGGTTTTTCAAAAAAAAAACTTGGAATTTATTTTTCAAAATCCAAAAAAAAAAATATTCGAATATTTTTATATACAATATTATTTTAAGCTTTAGGGGCTCCTGGTGAAAATTTTTGGTTTAAATCGTAAGAGCCGTTGCACTGATGAGAAAGTCAAAAAATCAAAAAACCGTTCTATGACAGGTAGCGTTAATAACATTTCACCCCAACATTTTTTTTTTTTGACCAAAACGTAGTCCATGTCCATAATTTCACACCTAATTTTTTTTTATCAAAATCGTTAGAGCCGTATTTGAGATAAATTAGATTATGCATTACGGGTGTATGGGGGGTACCGTTAGTTTTAGCGCTAAAAAAAATTTCCATTTCTCCTCTAGGGAATCAACGAAGACCCTTAACTACCGGTATTGAAGAACATAGGTCCAGTGGTTTAGGCTGTAGGGAGGAGGTACAGACATACAGACACACTGAAACATGTTTTTTGTGTACTAAATTTTCCTTAAAATTTTTATAAAAAAAATTGATATGCAAATTGATAGTATTTAATTAAATACATTTTATTACGTAATTTAAAAATTTATTCGTGTATCTGTTTTCAAGATATTGAATTTTCAAAAAAAATTTTATTATTTTTTTAAAAATCCAAAAACTAATTTTTCGAAAAAATTTATAGATTTTATATTTTTAAATACAGAGGAGCTTCTACATACAAATTTTGGTAAAAATCGTTAGAGCTGTTAATGAGAAATTCGATAATCAAAAAAACCGCTCTATGACAGGTACCGTTAATAGCATTTCCCCCCAAAATTTTTTTTGAATAAAATGTAGTCCATATCTACAATACTGCACCTAATTTTTTTTAATCAAAATCGTTAGAGCCGTTTTTGAGATAAATAAGATTATGCATTACGGGTGTATGGGGGTACCGTTAGTTTTAGAGCAAAAAAAATCAATTTCTCCTCTAGGGAATCACCGAAGACCATTAAGTACCGAGTTTGAAGAAAATAGTTCCAGTGGCATAGGCTCTAGATCGAGGTACAGACACACAGACAGACAGACGGAGTTGTCGGACCCACTTTATTCGTCTTCGCTATCATCGTAATCTCAACTTTGATCAAAATCTCGAGTTGAATTTTTTTCCGAATGCTTAACTTGCCTTATATAGTACCTAAGTAGCAAGTAAAAATTAAATTATGTGTTGAGTGGAATGAGCGCTTTCGTTGAATCATTTCAAAAACCAAGAAATTAAATTGAAAATTGAAAATTGTATTCATTTTCTTATTATATTATTTACATATACATACTAGCTATTACCAGCCCGCTTCGCTGGGCACTATTTAAATTAATACAAAATTGCGATAATTTTTTTTACATTTTTAAAATTATTTTTAAAGAACTCATCATTTCTTATTTATTAATTTTTATTCTTCTTCTAAAGAGTCATTTGTAGTTTTATTTTAACTACTGGAAATAGCAATATTATTAAGTTTTAGTGCTGGTTTTTCGACATCTTCTTCTTCAAATAAATTTTGAATTTCTAAAATATCTATTTTTTCTTTGTCGCTGATATTTGTTTTCAAAGCCTATTCTTCTATTTTATTAATTTCATTTTCTTGCAAGTTTTTTTTCCGATCGGACTTTTTTCTTAAATCAAATAACAAATTAACTAACATTGTTGGATTTCAGAAAAATTCTGGATAAAAGCTTCAAATTTTGTTATGGATTGCATAGTCTTTTTTTATATTTTCTGTGTTTGAAATATTTGTTAAAAGAAAACAGTTTAAATATAAAACTGATATAATAAAAATTTAAAAACTTGAATTAAGGTATATATCTATCTATTTATCTGTCTATGAAAATATCATTTTTTTGAAATCACCTTCAAATTCTTTCAGAATATCAATGATATTCAGCTTCTAGTATATTAGCAGCATTGTCAAAGTACGAGTAATAGGAGAAATAAGGACCATGAATGTCAAGAATGTAACCATCAGGGTCAACTATAGAACAGGATTTATCGGTATCGATATGTAATTGATTTGCAAATTCCGTAACATGTCTTTTAATATACATAAGTTTCTTTATCTTTTGCATCAAATCCAATATTAGTTGGAACAAAACTTTGCATCAAGGACAATCTAACAGTACTGAAACCTAAGCTTGCTTGCTGCCGACTTGAATGTTGGAACATGACACATACAAATTTCTGCTAACGTACCTGCAGCAACTATCTTGCAGCACACTGTCACAAAAAGTACATAAACCTTGAATATTCCTGTTTTGTTATGGAAAAAAAACTTGCGAATCTTCATTAAGACTATTTTCGTCAAATTTTCTCGACACACTTCTTGCTACATTCCGAAGTTTTTGTAACAACATTTTGAGATGTGATCCATTGATGAGATATATATTCAAAGAGCCTAGTCCACAAGGCATAAAGGTGTTAATATAAAACCTCTATTATCCAAAATTGAATTAAATTTTATTTTCTCTATTTTTTTATTTACATATGTATGTATGTATGTATATTTTTGACAAAAAAAAATAGGTTTTTTTTCGATAAATAAAGTACTATTATGTCCCTTATATCAGTAAAGCTAGTTTTGTTTTTAAGTCAACCGTTATATTTTTGTTTTAAGCATATTATAAACACTTACGTACTCAAATGCCTCAATTTCAAAGTACCCTTTCACCCCAAGCCAACTGAAAATGCCCAACATCACCCACCAATGTTCGTATAATGCTCAAAAAATACCTATACTACGAGTATAATGCACAAAAGCTATGGCATTCTATTATTTCGCTATCTTAACTAAGATCTCAACCCAAAGTCAAACTAATTTCTCTTAGTTTTTTGCCTTTTGACCAACACCAACGTGTTAAGAATGAGTTGAGTGGATGGATTACGAAAATTGCTGACTAGAGGTAGAGAGAAAATTAAAAATGTATTTATTGAGTTGCTTATTATCTCAAACTGTTAATGAGATTAATTTCATGGAAAAAAGGGGAAGAAAAGTTTTTTATTGTGTATCCAAATTCAGTTGCCATTCAACACTATCAGGAAACAAACAAGGAGTATCTAGCTATATTGATTTAAAAGGTAGTAGTATTTTTAAATTAGTGGGAGATAAATACAATCCACCTGTTTTTTTTTTTGTTACTATAAAAAAAGTATTTCAAAAATAGTATTTCTAATATACTTAAATCAAAAACATTCAAATCTTTTTGGGAAAAAATAAATGAAAACGAAAATTTATCAATTTTAACAATATAAAACGTTCTGAAATCAACCCATTTACAAAGGAACAATAAAAAGTCCTTTTAGAAACGATTGTCCAGCGAAATTACAATATGGAATATGCTGTTGGGGCGGAGCTTACCTTAGTAGGATTCAACCGATTTTAGTAATTCAAGTCTTTTTTAATAATGTCTATTTTTTATAAAATGTCATGTTTTTTAGCCTTATAAAAATTATTTTCTTAAAATTTGTTTTTCCTTTCACGTAATGTTAAATTTCATTAATTACTTGTGCACCCTACACCAATGTATTTTTTTACTTGCGACTTATAGGTACTATAAGGCAAGTTATGCATTCGTAAAAAAATCGAACTCGGGATATTGATCAAAGTTGACATTACGATGATAGCGAAGACTAAAAAAGTGGGTCTCGCGATTCTGTCTGTCTGTCTGTCTACAACATTCGCAGTAGGATCACTGCCGATAAAAGGAGTAGTGAAATTCTGCTGCGGATAGAGATTTGACGTTTATTCGAGTATCGGCAGTGATCCTACTGCGGATGTTGTATTTTTTATTCAAATAAAATCCTACTGCACTACGCATAACTTTTCCAAAAAAACACGGCTCTTATTGTATTCTCAAATTTTCAAAAAAAAAGTTTTTGGACTTTTAAAAAAAATTTCAATTTTTTTTTTTGAAAACTCAATACATTTCGAAAACCCCAAGATCAATTTTTTTTAAGACTTGATAAATAAAAGTTTTTTAATTTACATAAATTATAAGATGTAAGAAAAAAAATTATTT
This sequence comes from Chrysotoxum bicinctum, assembly GCA_911387755.1. Taxonomy (NCBI): domain Eukaryota; kingdom Metazoa; phylum Arthropoda; class Insecta; order Diptera; family Syrphidae; genus Chrysotoxum; species Chrysotoxum bicinctum. Next base: position 75,821,113 of record OU426989.1, read on the forward strand.
TACTTAAAAATAAAGGTGCCCTCCATACAAATGTTAAAAAATGGTTTTCGAAAATTGTATTTTTCTCGAAAACGATTCCGAGATTTTTGCTGAATTTTTTTTTGTTTTGATTAATTTTTACGATCTATAATCAAATTAAAAAAATTGGAATCAAGGTATTACTAAGTGTACCTACCATAGAACGATTTTTTCGAATTTTGAATTTCTCATTACCGACAAAACGGATTTTACTGAAATTTTTTATAGATAAGTCCGTAAAAAGTTTAAAAAACATTGTATTTCAGAACTTATTATACAATTATTTTTGAGTTTTTGAAAAAAAAAAAAAAAACAATTTTTTTTATTTTGAAAATTCGATGAGATTCTCAGAAACGGCTCAATATTTTTGTTTGTAAATTAATTTTTTATTTTAAAAATAATAAAAACTTTAAATTAGCTTACCAATTTTTTCTTATAAACGTTTTTTGTATATATTTTGTATATAAAAACTTATTTTGTTAAGAAACCAGTATAGACTTATAATTTTCGTTCTTTTCTTGCATAAGCTAATATTTGCTTGAATCACATGGCATCCTGTTTTTAGCTCCAACTACTGAAGGAGTTGTTAAAGTCTATTAAAAAATGAATTTTATGTTTATGAACAGTTCGTGCGACTCAGTCGTGCATTTTATTTTCTTTCGATTAGTTCTCACGATTTATAATATTAAAAAAAAAATATTTAGAAATTAAGATATTACTGACTGTACCTTATTATTATTATCGGTATTAAGGATTTAAATGAAATTTTGTAAGGACTTAAAAAATAAAATGCACGACTGGGTCGCACGAACTTTCTCCTATGTAATAGACTAGCAATTTTAAAATGAATGTTATTAGAGAAAACTGTTCATAAGGATAAAAGTTATTTTTTAAACTGTGTTAGTATAAGAGATAAAAACAGAATGCTATGCAAATACGAATTTGTCAGAGAACAAATATTAAAAGTCGTTGTAGTGTTTCTTAAAAAAATAAGTTCTTTTATAAAAAAAATTTTAAAACATTTTTAAGAAAAAATTTTGGTACGTCAATTTAAAGTTTTTATTGTCGATCGAATATAAATTAAATAAAAAAAATATTGAGCCGTTTTTTGATATATCGGATTTTCCAAAAAAAAAAAAGATTTTTATTTTTCAAGATTCAAAAAAATATTTTTCTTAAAGTTTTGAAAATACAGTTTTTTTAAACTTTTTAGAAGCTTTTCTGTAATAAATTGAAATTCAAAATTCGAGAAAATCGTTCTATAGTAGGTAGAGTCAGTAATATCTTGTTTTCAATTTTTTTTATTAAATTTTAGATTGTAAGAATTATTAAAAAAAAATTTAGCAAAATTCTCGGAACCGATTTTGTGAAGAATACGATTTTCGAAAGCCATTTTTAACATTTGTATGGAGGGTACTGTTATTTTTAGGTAAAATAAATCTTTTTTTCTCATATCATATAGATTATATTAAGAACCTTATATTTATCAAGTTTTTTTTTTGAAAATTTGAATACACAATAATATTGAAACTGCTGGAGGCTTCATATAAAAAAGATTATCAAAATCGGTCAAACCGTTTTTGAGAATTTTTTTTTCAACCACTACCTAAGTTTAACTAAATGATTTTTTAACTAAATTATTTTTTTTAATTTAAAAAAAAAATCTGTTGTGCGATAGTTTTTGAAAAAAAAAATATTTATAAAATTTTGAAAAAAAGTTCGTATGGTAGGTACCGTTATTTTTGGTACTAAAAAAAACAAGAAAAAAACGTGTGGGGGTAAAAAATTCAAAACCATATCTACCAAGTTTGAATAAAATCGGCCGAGACGTTTAGGCTGTAGGCGAACAGATAGACAGCCAGACAGATGGAATTGCCGGACCCACTTTTTTCATCTGTGCTATCATCGTATTGTCAACTTTGATAAAAATTTTGAATTCGATTTTTTTTTGCAAATGCAAGTAAATTTCATAGCCATATAAAATATAAATCGGAACTGTGTTTTTACTGCAGTGTAAAACTGAGTTATCCATAATGCACGTAGTACGCCATGTACTTTGCCAATAAGTCTGTTGGTTGTTCCAAGGTAAGAAGCAATTGAAAGTCACTCTGAGATGCTTAGAAGTTTCAACTTATTTGAAGCGAGCATTGCCCAATACAATGGGAAGTAATCAAGACTTTTGCGTGATAACTACTTAGATTCTCAAGGATCAATTTAAAAAATTTACTCCATGCTCAATGAGTCCAAACCCAAAGCAGCTTAGGTACAACTGAACTGAAATGAGAAGAGCAGTTTTCAATTATATATGGAAGTACATTGACGTTGACGCAGAAAATTAGAAAAACTTTCTCCAACTTTCATGGCTTGTATATATAAGCTTCGTAGCACTTGATGAAACATTAAACTTATGTATGAGCTTTTTACATTATTATACGTGTTTCACTGTGGCTAAAACGTACTTACTTTACTTTAGATGGCCCTTACAGTCCAGGATGCACTATGGTCTCAAGCAACAAGCTATCCAGTCAGCTCGGTTCCTAGCTAGCTCCCTCCACTAACGCACTCCAAGTTGGTAGAGGTTGTTCTCGACTTGTGTACGCCATCTTAGGTAGGCTCTTCCTCCGTTGCGCTGACTCTCAGGGGTAGATTTGAAGACTCGTCGAGCTGGTGCCTCGGTGTCCATATGTGTCCCAGCCATCTCAGCCGCTGTATTTTCAGCTCTTTGCCGCGGTCGACTTTTCTGTACAGTCGTAAAGCTCGTTGTTGACTCTTCTCCTTCATACTCCATCGATACATACATACTGAACCGAAAATCACCCGAAGAATTTTCACTTCAAAACACCCAAGCAGATTCTCACCGCTTTTGACAGAATCCATGACGGGACAGGGATGATTAGGGTCTTATAATTATAAGCTCTCCTTGGTTCTAAGGGAGAGTGGGTTACTACTCAAATGCCTTCTTAACCCAAAGAAACAGTGGTTGGCGAGAGTGATTCAACATTTGATCTCTGCATTGATGTCATTTTGGAGCCCAGGTAAACATAGTTCTTGACGACTTCGAAGTTGTACCTATTCTATGTATTTATTCAGTCGACAGAGAAGGAATTAAAGTCAGGCTGAACTATTTATGGAATACCTTATATGGGCTACTACGACATTTTCGTAGATCAGGCTTATAAGGAGCAGCTTATACGGCTCCCGACTCTTGAAGTTATAATACGGTTTCAAGTTAAGGGGCTGTGTGTCGGGGTAATTTTCCTAACATGGAAAACAAGAACGGTTCCGAAACATCCATTGTGCCCAAAAGCCTTTGAGAAATCAAGCAGAACCAAGAACGTAACCTCTTTCAAGGCTTGCATGATGTCTTCAGTGACGTTTAAAAGTGATGTGATACTTACAGCCTTTTAAAAACAAATTTCATGCCTCTGAACAGTTTTTACAATTAGGATCCATTTTTAAAATCCCAAGGCTCTTAAGAATAAGAGCAAGTTCGTGCGATCCAGTTGTACGTTTGATTTTGAGTAACATTGTGCACCAAAACTTAAAAAAAAAAAAAACAAAAAACAAAATAAAAAATAAAAAATTCAATATCCTTAGTTCTTAGACTTTTTCACACCTCTTTCTTAACTACACGCCATTCTCAATTATTTTGGAATCACTTTACAATTTTCAATTTTTACCCATAAGAGCCTCACCCTCCCACTCTCGTATGGTTCGTTTTCTCCTAAAATCAGTTCCAATTCGAATCCTTCGCTGACTGACTTTTCATGAATAAATCGCTGCCAACTCTTTAAATACAAGGAACAATGCTAAAAACATTAATCATGTGTAAAGTGTTGAGCCTGAATGTCATTCAGAGTTCATTGGTCTACATTCATCACTTATGAAGAAGCCGGATGTGGAACAGTAATGTTTTTTATGTTTGGCTTTACAAATAATAAAAAAACGAGAATGTCAACGACTCCCAACAATATATCATGTCCTGAAGTTGTCGTCGCAATACAAGTGTTGTGCCTCGTGCATCTGAAACTGAATCCTTCGCAATGGTGTTTTGTTCTGTTTGGTCCTTCGTATTTGTTTTTGCAGTGCCATTTGCCATTTGCCATATATACTCCTGAATTCCCCTTTTCTGTCTGTTAATTAAAAATTAATGCCTGTAATTAACTTGACGGCAAGAATGCAGAGTATTGCGCTTATTATAAACGCTTGCAAATGCAACGGCTTTAAGGGGGTGGTGGCACGTGGCGCAGTGCTGCACAACTGCATGCAGCTTCCTCGCTCTAGTGCTATTCACCGTAATAACCTCACTTCACATGGATTGCTTTGTGTTTGAGTGAGAGTGTTCTTAATTAGTGCACTAGAGATCGTCAGCAACCGGCTTAAGTTAGCGGTTGCCGTGCATATAGACTTTTGAAAAAGCGACAGACGCAACTTTTACCTACATACAAGTATAGGTATATGTATCTGCAAATGCAAGACTCTGTTAAATAACTCTCACGTCCTTCCGTAAATACCTTTTTCTCACGTAAAAATAATTATTTTCGGATCCAAAAAAGCATTTTAGACAATTTGCAGATGATAAACATTGGAAGGGATATTTCCTCAGTTTTTAGCAAGGACTCTCTTATGGAACTTACATACACACATACCAAAGCTTTATGTGATTTTTTTTTTCCACGCGAAAAGTTTTCCACTTCAGCAAAGCAAAATGGGTAAAGATATCTTCGTTTTTGAAAAGAAAAACAGAGGTATAGGTATGCTGCACTCCTCAAAAACTGAAATTCATCTAGCGTGCTCAAGGAAAATGGCGGAATACTCGTAAAAAGATTTACCAGGTTTTTGTGAGTGCGAAAACATAATATCCCAAAACTCTAAATGCATTTTGTTCGTGGGTATTAGGATTTTTTGGGAGTTTTCTATGCTGGAAAGTTTCAAGACCATTTTTTTTCTAAATCTTGTTTATCAGGGTTGCCAAAGTGTGTTTAGGTAAAGTTGTGTATATTTGAAGGTTCACGATTTACAAGATTTCACAAACCAGAAAAAGAGCGTTTTATTTTGAGAACTGAATCTTACTCATAAAACACAGAACAACTTCTGTTTGGTTACTTTCACAGAACTGACATAGTCTGTAGAAGTGTATACAAAAAAAAATAAAAATTTGTAAAAATTGTAAGTTTTGGGAAATTATAAATAAATTGTAGGTACTGAGAATTCCATATCCAGAAATCAAACCAGACACTAATGAGTTTCTTACAGTTTCGGTCTTGATGTCAGTTGAAGGGAATGCCTCAGTTCAGCTTATAAAACAGCCGATGCATGTGAGGGTGTCGAGGCTATCTTAGGACTGATTCTACCAGTTCAATGCTTATGTCATCGAAACGGGTTTTTGAAATATAGGTCATATTAGTTTTGATTTTGCTGCGGAATCTGACTTCTCTAGTAAGGAATGCATGTTCAAACAGCCACGGTAGTCTTCTTCCTCATACCATGAGATAGGATAACCCGTGTTACTGACTTTGGAGTGCTTTCGTAATGATCAGTGAGATTCTTGCAGTACTTGAATACTTGATTGGCTTAGAACCAGCAATAAGTAATCCTAAGCAATATTTTGAAAAATATACTTAAATAAAATGCACGATTGGATCGCACGTTGATACATGCTCTTATGTAAAAGTACTTTGGAATTTAAAAATTATGTACAAATGAGATAAAAATTTTCAAATGAAAATGTTCTAGAAAAGTATGAATTTATGCAAACAAAGTTTAAAAATCGTTTTATTGTTTAATATTATATTATTATTTTTTTATATTATTGTTTTATATCAGAAATTTCTTCAAAATTTTTGAAGATACAAATTTGAGATGCCAACTTTAAGAATTTCGTAATATAGATTTTAGGAAACAATTTCAAAAAATATCGTTCACACGTTTTGAAGATATTGATTTTTCAAAAAAAAAAATGGATTTTTTCGGATATTTTTATAATTTTTATATACAGAATTATTTTAAATTTAAGGGGCTCCTGTTAAAAATTTTTGGCTAAAATCGTTCGAGCCGCGTAATAAGAAAGTCGAAAATAAAAATAAAAGTTCTATGAGAGGTACCGTTAGTAACATTTTTTCCTATTTTTTTAAGCCAACATGAAGTCTATGCCCATAGTAGGACACCTACAGCCGTATCTATAAGATTTTCTTAAACTGCATCTTAGAGGTTATTTAGTTAAGCATACTTAAATATTTAATTTGGCCTTAAATGACGAAACTTCAATTCGTATCTATCGGAAGACACATTTTTTTATTTGTGAAATCAAAAAAAAAAAATGGCTATCGAACACACACCCACATCCGCCGCCACAAATAAAAGAAAAAGATCTGAAAATTGGGATGCCTCCTACAAGGAAACTTTTTTATTTTAGAATTTGCAATAATACACTACAAAACAGAATTATTTTATGCACAGATTGGGCGTTTTTCTAAATGCAGTGTTGCAGCGCATCATGAATTTTGATGCTTTTTTTTATATACTTGCTTCAATAAAACAACGTTATTAAATACGAATTCTAAATTTTAGAGTTTTTTTTTAATGAATTGTAAAAGTAAATTTTAGAGTGAAGAAAAACGTTGCAAGGGCATCAAAATCCACGATGCGCTTCAACACTGCATTTAGGAAAACGCCAATTCTCTTCCAACAACGAGGAAGAAAGTGTCGATACAAACACTTCAAAGGCTAAGAGGGAAGCTTGGACGAAATTTCTTTGCACGTACACATACTTTAATCAATATAAATTTTATGTTTCTTAAATCGTTGCATTTTATAGTTCTAATATAATATCACAACAAACAATACCTACAAACACACAATTTGAAACTTCAAAATTTCAAAGATGACAATCGATATGTCAAAATACATTTTAAAATGGCTTTAAGTGACCCTTAAACGCGGTTGATGGCGTTTAAGTTAAGAGGCCTTTAAGTAACGTTACTTAAATGTGAAAATTGATTATATATACCGATTTCATACTTAAGAGCTGCTTAGAGGTATTTTAAAGTTAAGTAACCTTTAAGATTTGTTTATAGATTCGCCTGCTAGTTTTTACTTGCGAATTAAAGGTACTATTCTATAAGGAAAGTTATGCATTTGTAAAAATAATTGAAATCGAGATTTTGATAAAAGTTGACTACAGCCTAAACGGCTCGCCCAATTTTCGTGAAACTTGGTAGATATTGTTTATAAATTTCTCCCACACCCTTATTTCTTTGTTTTTTTAAGACCAAAAATAACGGTACCTGCCATACGAATTTTTTTCAAAATTTTAAAAATATTTTTCTTTTCTTAAAAACTGTCCCGAGGATTTACAAAAAAAAAATAAAAATAATTTCATTTAGTAGTTAAAGCTAAGTAATGGTTGAAGAAAATTTTCAAAAAAATGGAGATTTTTGGTATTCCGTTTGGAACCATTTTTTTTTGATTTTTGAAAAAAAATTTCAGTTTTTTTTTTAACTCAATATTTTGAAAACCACATGCTCGATTTTTTTAAATATACATATATGCATACATATGTATATATCTACAAAATGTAAGAAAAAAATATTTTAACTAAAAATAACGGTACCCGCCATACAAATGTTAAAAAATGGTTTTCGAAAATCGTATTTTTCTCGATAACGGCTCCGAGAATTTTGATAAATTTTATTTTCGATTAATTCTTACGATCTACAGTTTGATAAAAAAAATTGAAATTAGGATATTACTGACTGTACCTATTATAGAATCATTTCTTCGAATTTGGAATTTCTCATTATCGGCATAACGGATTTTAATGAAATTTTTCATCGATCAGGTTTAAAAAAATTGCCTTTAAAGACTTAAAAAAAAATATTTTGTTTTTTGAAAATTAGATACATACTCAAAAACGGCTCAATATTTTTCTTGGAAATTTAATTTTTATTCGCACGATAATAAAAAATTTAAGTTGGCGTACCAACATTTTTTTTTAATGTTTTGAAAATGTTGTATATAAAATCTTATTTTTTTAAGAAATTACTACAGTAAAACCCGCTTAAGAGAAAAACCCGCTTACCTGAAACACATTTTTTATCCCCAAGTATTTTCCGACCAATTTCCCTTAAAACACTCCGCTTAAGTGAAACTCGCTTAAGCGAAAAACCCGGATAACTGAAACATATTTTCCGTTAATTTTTAATATTTTTCATTAAAAAAAAACTATCTTAAGTGAAAAAAAAAATTGAATCGAACAGAACAAACATTTGCTAGTTTTCGTTTTTCAATATATTATTCCTGTGTTATTTAATCGTTGTTTTATTTAACTTCTTTCAAGGCAAGTCCAAAAGATAAAAACTATATTGTTTCTAGCATTAAACCTCCGCTAAATGGAATTTTTAAATCCGCTTAAGTGAAATTTTTTTTTCACTTATCCGAACTCGCTTAAGTGAAATTATTTTTCACTTAAGCGGTGTTCGTTTAAGTTAAAAACCCGCTTAAGTGAAAGAAAGACTGTGACAATTTGCCGTTTCTCTTAAGAGGGTTTTACTGTACAACGACTTATAATTTTTGTTCATGCATATGTCTAACTATACTAAAGGAGTTGTTTTTGTCATTTAAAAAATTAATTTTATGCTTATTTTTATTTGTTTTATTTTTCTCTTATAACATTCATTTTTGAAATTCTTAGACTTTTACATAGGATCAAGTTCGTACGACCGAGTGGCGCATTTTATTTTTATCAAAATCGTAAGAGCTGTTTTTGAGAGAAATAAAATTTTGCATTACGGGTGTAAGTATGGGGGATACCGTGCGTTGGTCTTAGAGCCAAAAAGAAATTCAAGTTTTCCTCTAGGGAATCACCAAAGACCTTTAAGAACCGAGTTTGAACAAAATACCTCCAGCAGTTTAGGTTTAGGACCCACTTTTTTCGTCTTCTCTACCAACGCAATTTCAACTTTGACCACAATCTCAAGTTCGATTTTTGTTTCCAAATATGCAGAACTTGCCTTATAGAGTACCTTTTTCTCAAGTAAAAATAACGACTGACTTTGAGCTTTGATGTATAAGCAAACATGAAGGTGGAGTTGACACCAAATGCCATACATTTGAAGATAAAATTTTACTATGTATAGGGTATTTTTCTTAGAGGTGGATAATCTTAATTTGAAATGTTTTTAATATCCATGAAATTTCCTTTATTTCTAAGATAATTTTTTGTCATTAATGTTTGAGTATTAGTTAGGACATGTAGCTGTCGTTGTACGTAGAGCTGTGTAAATCGTTCATTTCAAATGATCGAATCGTTCAACAATCGATTACGAAAATGATCCGATCATTTCAATCGATCGATCATTCGATCATTTTCATTTCATTGAAATTATTTAATACTGTTCCTATTCGATATTAATTTCGATTTCGATGATAAGATTGACTTGTGGTGTTGATAGTTCTAGCAAAATATTCGATTATTGTAAGCCATAAATTGCCACATAACATCGAATGATGGCTACTTTGTACATAGATTAAAAAGTGTCAAAAAATTAAAGAAAAATAGATTTTATTTGTTGCTCCGGAAAAGAGCAATTTTAGGGCTTTCGGCTGACATTTTGTACGAAATACATTTTGTACGTCCTAACTGAATTCGTCCTCTGTTTTTCAAGTCATTAACTGTCAAATTCCATCAAAGGATGGTTACGATGTCGATGAATTAAGAAACGCCCAAAAATCCACATTAAACATAACGGATCCTGATACATAAAATAACAGTTCAACCCAACAATTATTGTTTTTGCGGCCTACGACATCAACAACCAACTCGATCAATCATGTTCTTCAATGTCGAGTTCAACCCAGAAATTCCAGTCCAGCGTCCGTTTGGCATTCATAATCCACATTGATTGAATCAGAAAAAATGGAATCGTGTAAATAATGGTTAATAGAGTTAACTGATATCGAAAATCGAGACTTATTGAAATGATTGAGATTGAAATAGTAAATCGAGAATCCAGAATCGAGAATCATCGAAATGATTGAGATCGATTAAAATGATTGATTTCGATCATCAATAATTTTCGATGATCGGATCAAAAAAATCGATCCTGATTGACGCAGCTCTATGCCGTGGCTGTGTAATCTGGAACTAAAATTTTCTCATTATGAGAGATAAAAACTAACGTATTATCGGTTAGAGTAACCATTTTGAGAAAGCGATTCATAGTTTCTCGAATTAATCATTCAGATGGACGACTATGAACACGCGTAACGGCAAATGTGTATCCCGAACTGAACCATGTATTGTAATATTAAAGTAATAAGGGGTTGTTGAGACGACTAAGGCACGCTCTGCGCGGATTTGCTGAGCCAACTGGCACTGGATATCTTTTGGCATAATTGCGCGCTTAGCGTGAATTTCGATCAAGTTGATATCTTCTCACAGACTTACCAAGTTGGCTTCACTGGAGGGCACCAATAGTAAATTTGTAGACTGGAAACGTAAATCAGTCTTGAGATCTTGTGCGATTTCTGAAACGAAACACTCTTAGGGAAACTTTCAAATCAGCAACTCAGAGGACTTCTGTTAAATACGGATCTCACGATAGATGAAGCCGTCTTACGAGCTGCCTTGGTTGCTAGTTGTTTAGGTCGGGCTTTGCCTTCGGTAGATTTACAAGCTGTTTTCTTGTTTTCTTTGTACGTGCCATTCTGGATTATGTTTGTGTTTAAGGCCTTAATTTCACAAAAAAACACAAGTGGAAAAAATTCATTTCGCTGAGAAGATTTGTTGTAAACATTGAATCTAAAGAGTAGTTGACCGCTCAAATGTTTGTTTGAAATCAAACTAACCTCAAACCAAACTAGAACTTTCAAATCCGCTGTCACAGAAAACGGTGTTGCCAATTATTTTCCAAAAATATTGATTTATGTACATTTTTAACTTCGGTTTGTATGGTTTGGGGAACATTTTATTGTATTCATAGTTTATATAAGCAATAAAATTTGGGGAATCTATACTATTATATAAAAGCGAAACTATTTTAAAGTTTGTAACGCATGATCTCAGAAAGTAGCTAACCGATTTATTTGAAATAAATTTTATTATTTTCTATATTGTTATAAGAGTGTTTATGGCTATAATTTTTTTCATTAATAATTTGTCAAACTTAAATATTATTGATTTTACATTTTTTGTCCATTTTTTTTTTCATTAGTTGACTTATAGAACCACTCATATCTTAAAACCTATACAATAATCGACAAAGATTAGCATTGCTTCATAAAGTCAATATTGTTGCTCAAATTTTAAGCCTAAAATCACTTCTTAGTTACACACACAACCTGAGAAATAAATAAAAACAAATTATAAAATTATAAACTTTTTGAATGTATTTTATCCAGGAATTAGATTTCATCACAATCGAGAGGTGAGGTCGCTGCTTTGTTTCATGTCATTATCATTCCAACATTTTTAATTTTCTTTTCTTCCCGTTCCCATACTCTCTCTCTCTCTCTCTCTTAATATCTGTTCCATTCAATAGTTACGTTTTTTCTCTTACCTACATATATTCAATTTTTCTGTATTGTATAGTTTATCTAGCTAACCGACACACACACATTTTTTTTGTTTCTCTAATTCTATCGTCACATCGCACAGTGGATCGACCCCATACAATTAGACGTGAAAAAGTCAATGTCTAAAATTCTAAAAAATTCTATTTCTTATCTATAACGGATAACTATTTAGTCTGAAAACACCTTTTTTTCTTCTTTAAACCAGTTTGAAATGGAATAAATGACCTCCAAACTTGAAAGTGAAAAGTCTTTTTTTGATCTGGTGCGTTTAAGTTTTTTAGAAAAATAATTGTTAAAATTACAATTTTAAGTGAAATTGAAAAAAAATAACTGCGGATGTTCGTGAAGGTATTTACTTTTATAAATCTGTATTGAAATTGTCTTACAGTTTGTTTGTTGAATAAAAAAATTGTGTTATTCAAAGAACAAAAAAAAATTGTTTTTAACGTGTATTTTTTGGAAAATTTAAATGTGTGCCTAAGGTTGCTTTAAAAATAAATTATTTGTTTTGGATAGCGATGGACGTCTACTTTCTGGAAATATATGCCATAAACCTCGCAAAGACTTGCAAAGCCCTTTTTTTGCCCACTTTTTAGGAAAAGATTTCTGCGTCCCAAGGAAGAAATTTTTTTAAGTTTGGTGTTCGAATTCCAAATCGACTCCGACAAAAAAACTTTTATAACATATTTCGAACTAATTTAATTCATCAGAACCAAGAAACTGTTAAAATACTGCTAAGCTTAACAGAATCATCAGTTCAAAATCAGCCAATTTTGATTTAAATTGGAAGTCGGCTGGAACGGTTTATTCTAAAACATAAAAATTGACTAGAGGTTTTCGAAATTTTTAAAGACTTAAACAATGCAATAGAATAGAATACTTTTCTGCATTTATGAACATTATAGACGGAGACAGATATTTTCCAAGAAGATTAGAATTTTTCACGTCTAAATGTGTGGAGTCGATCCACTGTGCATCGCTGAGCAATGTGGGGGTGGGCTCTTTTTACTTGCGATATAGGTAATAGGTTCATACTAACTACAGGGCAAGTTCTGCATTTGAAAAAAAAAATCGAACGCGAGATTTTAATCAAAGTTGACATTACGATGATAGCGAAGACGAATAAAGTGGGTCCGACGATTTGGGGGGAAATGTTATTAACGGTACCTGTCATAGAACGGTTTTTTTGATTTACGAATTTCTCATCAACAGCTTTAACGATTTTAACCAAAAATTTTATGCGTGAGCTTCTATACACTCGAAAAAATATAATCTAAACATTTTTTTTAAAAAAATGGTTTTTTTGATTTTTAAAAAACTAATATAATTTTTTTTTTAAAATTCAATATCTAGAAAACGGATACACGAATACATTTTTAAATTACGTTATAAAATGTATTTTATTGAATACTAATAACTTGCATATCATTTTTGTTTATAAACATTTTTAGGACGATTTAGTACACAAAAAACATGTTTCAGTGCGTCTGCATGTCTGTACCTCTCTCTACAGCCTTACCCACTAGACCTATGTTCTTCAATCTCGGTAGTTAAGGGTCTTCGGTGATTCCCTAGAGGAGAAATTGAAATTTTTTTTTAGCTCTAAAACTAACGATACCCCCCATACACCCGTAATGCATAATCTTATTTATGTCGAAACGGTGTGATATTATGGACTACATTTTTGTCAAAAAAAATTTAAGGGCAAAATACTCCTGTCATAAAACTTTTTTTGATTTTTTGACTTTCTCATCAACAGCTCTAACGATTTTAACCAAAAATTTTCAACAGGAGCCCCCTTAAGTTTAAAATAATATTGTATAAGATATTGGAAACAAAATTATTTCTAAAATCTATACTACCTAATACTTAAAATTTGGCATCCCAAATTTTGTTCTCGAAAAATTTTAAGGAAATTTGTCACATACAAAACTACTTAAATATTAAAAAGATTAATCAGACGGCAATTCCATACATTTGAACATTTTTATCTTATTAAATCCATGCTTTATATTTATAAAATGTATTTTAAATTCCAAAGCACATTTACATAAGAGCAAGTTTGTGCGATCCAGTCGTGCATTTTATTTTTTAAGTTACTTGAATAGCTCAAAGCATTTTGGGTGACAAAATTGGACATTCAATTGACTACAGTGCCGTGCACATGAACTATTCTTTAAAAGCGAAACCATTTTAAAGTTTGGGTTGAGTGATCTCAGAAAGTAGTCAACCCGTTTATTTGAAATAAATTTTATTATTTTCTATATTGTTCTATTTATAATATGCACAAACATGAACAAGCTCTTTTTTTCAAGTGTGAAAGAGAATCTAATTCTATACGGTATGTTATACATATAAACTAAAATTAATATTATTGTAGCAAATATGCTCAGTCTCATTGAGAAATGTTTTCATATGCTAATATTAATATTAAGAAAATATTCGTAGTAATAATTTGCGAAGCAACGCGAGTACGGGTCGGCTAGTAGTTTATAAAAGTCTAAAGTCTCTTTTGGAAAAATTCAAACTGATCCCAAAAGTTCTTAACAAATAAATTTTTATTATTTTTTTTTTCAGAAAATTTACTTTTATACAAATAATCACTCATGCTTATTTTGAGATTCGAACGAATAGCTTATTCGATAGAATAGATATTTTCATTCGAATGAACTTTGCATATTTTGACATTCGAGCGAAAAATGTTCATTGTCGAATGATTGAATAAACTGAACCTCAATGAAATTCATTTTCAAAATCAGCTGTTTGAAATTTACTGACATTTCTATCTGATTTAGTGTGACCAAACTGTTTTTTTTTGTTGATGATTTTTAATTAAAAAAAATTGTGCTCTAAAAATATAAAAATAATACTTTATCATTTAAGAAAAATAAACTAATGCTAACGGCCCGGTAAAGTTTAAATTTGAAAAACATCAATAAAACTGACATTTTATAAATTGGGAGCATTTAGAAAACAGCATGGTAAGTTTATTGATATCAAAAAGAAGTAAAATAACGGTATAATAAAATACTTCATTTATGTTTTAATTTTCATGTAAACTAATTGATAAACAAAAAAAGCCACTTAATTTACACAAATCTGGTCACACTTGAATTTTGGACTACCATTTGTAAATTGTTTTATGAAAATAATTGATAAATTGAAGCCAGGCGTTAAAAAATCAAAATAGCATTTGTTTTATGTATGAAAAGAGAGAACGGTGAGGAGCAGTTGTATAGGAGAAGGATAACACTGCATGACATCCATTTTATGTCAAATCTGACTGTTTAAGAGTACAAATTCTGATAATCGTTTGCGAATATCAAAGCACAAAACAATAATGGTTGAAGTAGGTACAGCTGTCAAAGTGAATTTAGATTATTTTTGAATATACTTAATTAAATTAGTTTTCTTTCTGCATTTATGATTTTTGACTTTTAACTTTCTAAACTTTTAGCATCTAAACTTGAAAACTCGATAGTTCCCCATTGCCAAATATCCTATTTTAACCTACCAATTATGTAGTAAATTGAACGTTTAAGCTGTAATCAAACAGATCGGAAAACAGAATTGCGAGACTCATTAAAAGTACTGTTAACGAATGCATAACTTGTCATATAAATCAAAAGTACAAATAATTAACTCAAAACTATTAGTAGAAAATGAATATTGGCAATCCTCTCTTCTTGGTACCTACGAACGTACCCATCACACAAACATTTTTTGGGCAAAACTTTAACGTAAACCAGCACGAAGAAAGAAGTAAAACATTGTAAAGTGGAAAAGTTTACCCTTCTGTATTGATTTGAATGAACGGTTTATTTTTTGTTGTATTCGTTTTTTTTTAATTTTATTTATGTTTATCTGATGGAGTCGATGGAAAATTCGAACTCCAAAGTTGCAAATTCGATTTTTGTTGAATTATTTTTCTTGTTTCCTTACTTTTTGATTTGTTATTTTTTTGCAACTGAAAGTGGAAAAGTTAAGAGATATAGAGCGATGAATAAATTGTGAGGTGTTTTTGAAATTTTGAAAATCACTTAAAAGGATTTCGGATTCAAACTGCAGTTTTGTACATACACATACAAATTTTAAGCTTGGAATGGACAAGGGAAAGTAGTTTGAACTGTAAAAATAAGAACTGGTAAGATTCTGGGTTGGCATAATGGTTTCAATGTTTCAAATACTCTTTTAACGATAATCGGAAACAATTTTTGTTTTTGCTGTAGCATAAAGCTTCGCCGCGGCCGCACTTTTGGCACATGGTATGCGTTAATCCAGAACATTTGGCGGACTTGCATCGAATTTTTTTTCAGGCCAGTGACCGATTTGATCTTTGCGAACTGCTTGTGGTGGCATAGGTTACTTAGTTACATAGTATACTTTGGCGTGCTGTCAAGCTGATTTCTGATCCGATCTGGCACAGAGTTTCTGCAACTTCCAGACGAAAATCTGCTATGATGGCTTGTTCAGGAACTTTTTTGTATTTGCAGACGCTTTTATAGAACAATCACGAGTAAGCTTTCTTTAGGTCCAGCAAATAAAGTTGAAGCCAACGTAGCAATTTTATTATATTTTCATACAACAGTTGACACGTCAATGCCTTTGATATTGGTTACGTACTCTTCGGAGTATCCTCAACCTTTCTTCATGATAAGTTTTGCGCTCGACAGCTTGCAATCAAGAATTCTATTTCTTCTGATAGTTCCTAGACCAAGAATACCTTCTTTGGTTAAATATTCCTAAAGACGCAAAGAAGTGAAGCAGTTGTCGAAGTAGATCCTATAATTTTTTCGCAGAATCATAAAAGATAATCTCTCTACGACGTTGGAAGAGGCTCTTGCTCTCCAGCTCTCACAACATTTCAAGTTTAAACCTCTTACGTATAACCGAAACCGGGAATAACACTCAACACATACAATTTTTATCCCCACTTATGAGGTTTGTTTGGGATATATCTTTTGAGCATATTCCGTACACAAATCTGTCTGTCTAATGGAATTTCGGCATATGGACTAATTGTGAATTTTTTTCAAATTTATTAATTGGCATCGTTTGTTAGTTAGAGGCGTACAAAGGACTGAACTTCTTGTTGACAATACCAAATCGCCAAAACAAAGAATACTTGGAGTCCTATCCCCACTTCTATGGAATATGGTAGTTAATGAGCTGCTAATAAGCCTAGAAGAATAGGGATTCCAAGTGATTGCATACGCTGACGACATTGCCATTGCCGTATCAGGAAGCATCCTCAAATTCTAGTAGAATTCTTCCAAACCGCTCTCCACAAGCTACTCCAATGGGCAGGTGTTAACCCCCACAAGACTGAACAAAATTACAAAATTCCACAACTAGACCCCCCATCGATCAAAGGTGTTCCACTTACTTTCTCAGTCGAAGATAAATACTTGGGTCTTGTTAGATAAAAAGTTAAATTGGAAAACCTAATATTCAGGAAAGAGTAAAAAAAAGCCACAGTAGCTGTCTTCTTTTGTAAGACAGCCGTGGGGATTAGATGGGGCTTGTCTTCACAAATCATTCACTGGCTATAAACTGCGGTTATTAGACCGATACTCACTTAAAGGGTGACTGTATTGTGGACGGCTTTAGATAAAGCGACTAATCGCGACAAATTAGGCTAAGTGTAGCGTTCAGCGTGTATGTGCATCAGCGGAGACTTCCGCTCGATACCTTCCGCTATATTAGACATACTCCTCAACCTCACACCCCTCGATATTTACAGCAAACAAATGGCCGCGAGCACAGCCATAAACTTATTCGGAACATTCCCAATTCACTCCGAATACATTACTCCCTTGCTGGTTTTCGATAAAAAACTTATAAGTCACCATTCCCTAATGGTCACCTTGGGAGAAAGGGGCTTTGATAGAAAATAAATCAGTACATTTTTATACAGATGGATCGAAAACTGAAAACGGAGTGGGTGGAGTAGTGTACTCAGATAAACTAAACCTTAGTCTTTCCTTCCGCCTACCAAACCATTTTAGAGTATTCCAAGCGGAAATTCTGGCGACAAAGGAAGTATTGTCTTGGCTAAAATAAAACGTGATATCCAGTTCGGATATCCGCATCTTCTCAGATAGTCAAGCTGCTTTAAAATCCCTCTCATCAGTCTCTTCAAACTCCATTACAGCCCAAGACTGTCGATCGCTTCCGATAGAGATGGCCAAACAATTTAATATTCACCTATTCTGAGTGCCGGGACACAGGGACATTTCGGGGAATTGAAAAGCCGATGAACTCGCCAGAGTTGGAACGGAAATTCCTATCTTGCCCGACAGGGTAAATATATTATGTAGGTTAGGTATGCGGCATACCATTAAAAAATGGACTGTTCATTTTGAAAATATTTCGATCCACTTTTGGTCGTCACTCGACCAACCTCCAAAATGGGAATATATTGAAGCTTCCGCAAAGTATATTGCATCAAAGAACCGCTTTTATTTCAATTCATGCGATACTGAGCTTTTCGACCAATACACGTTTTTGACAAAAAATGTTACTGTTGAAAAGATTCAATCATGGGAAGAAAACAGTGTTGCAACTGACCACAGGTGGGTAGAATGTTTTCAACATTTTGAAAAAGAAAACATTCTGTACAATCATTTATTGAAAATTGTCGGGTACATTCTCTGTTTGACAGGAACTTCGGCCACAGTTGAGAGAGTTCTCTCTTTGATAAATGAAATATGGTCCACCGATAAAAGCCGGTTGAGCATTTCAACATTGAAAAACCTTTTGTACGTAAGATACAACTTGAAAATGTCTTTTCTCGAGTTATTCGAGTTCTTGAAGACTAAGCCAAAAATGCTTGAAGAAATATTATCAGATGGAAAATATTCATTCAAAAAGCACAATACATAGTTCAAATATGTACTTGATATTTATTATTATTTTTATTTATTAAATATTTATTCATTTAATCTTTAAGTAATGCGCTTTCATACATATCATAAATGTACCTAATGTATTAAATAAACTTAACTTAGATTTAAAAAAGAAACTTATTTTCTTATGTACCGAAATCGGCCTTAGGAAAGGTGGTCACCCTAGGTATGCCTATAGCTACTAGTAGACTCATGCTGAATTGAATTGCCCTAGAACAATCAAATACAAGATGGCTTAACACTACCACTTGCTTGAGGACCAAGCGAATCTGCCCAAACTGGATTTGAAACGGTCAAATTGCTTGTTTTCCCTTAGTAGATCTCAAATCAGCTCAGAAATAGGTGTCATAACTGGACGCTGTCTTAAAGGTAGACACGCCGCACTGCTCGGTGTACTACCAAACGATTTCTGCTGGAGTTGCATGGACGAGGTGGAAGAGGAAACAATTTCACACCTTCTGTGAACATGCTCTGCTTTCTCTTACAGACGCAACCTTCATCTAGGAGACTATTTCTATAATGAACCAAGCGATCTCGTGAACACAGACAGTAAAAGTCTCCTTTGCTTCATCAGAAGGACCAAATGGTTTTAACTAGCACGGAACCTTTTGTTCCCTCTAGACCGTGGAATCAAAATGACAGCCACTTTAACCTTATCTAACTTAAGATTACGCAACCATAATATCGATTGTGGCTTGTGCTGTATGTGCCGTTGCACCATCTATTGTTGAAACCACATGCTCACCAAGTTCCGCTCATGATATTCCGGCAGTAAGAAAACGTTTATTAAGGCCCTGTAGTGTTCGCCAGTAATAATATAAATATACATACGTCCCAATCACTCCTCCCGCGTGAACGCGCCCCACTTTGAGTGAATGTTATTGGTCTTCGTGCATCACACGTGGACTTCCAGTGCCTTAGAAACGAAGATTTCATTTATTGACGTAACCGCTTAGTAGAAATGTTCCTCGTCGATCATGATGATTTTCGCCACCAAATCTTCCTCTTCATTGTTGAGATAGAGGATGGCTTGACAGTGAATCGCACATGACGCACGGTCAGTACTGTTTGCACTTTAACTTTATACGGGAACATTTGTCAGTCTTTCACTAAAATTCGCTGTAGTAATGTAAAATTGCGTGGCCCGTCGTCTGATTGATGTTTCTTCATTCTCAGCTACATAAGCGATATTCTCGTTCAAACGACCATTCCGGAGGCGGCCACGCTCTGCATGGTCTTCTGTGGTTCCAGTCTGTTCGAGTAAAGTAGCTTAGCGGCGGATAACAAAACAACAAATTTTGATTAAAGTTGATAATAGCGAAGACGAAAAATTGGGTCTGGCAATTCCGTCTGTCTGTATGACTTACCTCTCCCTAAAGCCTAAACCGCTGAAACTATTTTCTTCAAACTCGGCACTTCGGTGAACAAACGGTACCCCGCATACACCCGTAAGGCAAAATCTTATTTATCTCTAAAACTGCTCAAATTGATTTTTATAAAAATAAAATGCACCACTGGGTCGCACGAACTTGCTCCTATGTAATAGTCTAAGAATTTCAAAAATGAATGTTATTAGAGAAAAACTGTTCATAAAAAAATCAATTTTTCAAATGACTAAAACAACTTCTTTAGTAGTTGGAGGTAAAAATAGGCTGTCATGTGATTCAAGCAAATATAGGTTTATGCAAGAACAAAAATTTTAAGTCTTTGTAGTGGTTTCTTAAAAAAATAAGCGTTTATGTAAACAATTTTTAAAACATTTTTAAGAAAAAATTTTGGTACGCCAATTTAAAGATTTTATTATTGTTCGAATAAAAATTAAATTTACAAAAAAATTATTGAGCTGTTTTCGATATTGAATTTTCCAAAAAGAAATAGATTTTATTTTTAAATTCAAAAAAATGTTCCTAAAGTTTTGAAATGCAATGTTTTTTAAACTTTTTAGAAGCTACTCTCTAAAAAATTTCATTTAAATCCGTTATGCTGATAATGAGAAATTAAAAAATTTTAAAAATCGCTCTTTGGTAGGTACAGTCAGTAATATTTTGTTTTCAAAATTTTTTTATTAAATTATAGATCTTAAAAATTAATTGAAATAAAATCAAATGCACGACTGGGTCGCACGAACTTGCTCCTATGTAATAGACTAGGAATTTTAAAAACGAAGGTTATTAGAGAAAACTGTTCATAGGGATAAAATGAATTTTTTAAATTCTTTTAGTAGTAAGAGATAAAAACAGAATGCTATGCAAATATGAATTTATGCAGGAACAAAAATTATAAGTCGTTGTAGTGGTTCCTTAAAAAAATAAGCTTTTATGTACAAAATTTTTAAAACATTTTTAAGAAAAAATTTTGGTACGTCAACCTTAAGTTTTTATTATTGTACGAAGTCTAATTTCTAAAAAAAATACTAACCCGTTCTTGAGATATCGAATTTTTCAAAAAAAAAAATTACTTTTTTTAAAGAATTGAAAAAATATTTTTTCTTAAGTTTTTAAATACAATGTTTTTTAAACTTTTTAGGAGCTTTTTCATAAAAAAAATTTCATTAAAATCCGTATGTCGATAATGAGAAATTCAAAATTCGAAAAAATCGTTCTATGGTAGGTACTTATTTAATTATAGATCGCAAAGATTAATCAAAAGAAAAAAAATTTTAGCAAAATTCTCGGAAATATTTTCGAGAAAAATACGATTTTCGAAAACCATTTTTTTAAATTTGTATGGAAGGTACCGTTTGTTTTAGATATAACAAATTTTTTTTCTCAAATCTTGTAGATTATGTTAAGAAACTTTTATTTGCCAAGTTTGAAAAAAATTGAGCATGGGGTTTTCAAAATACATATTGAGTTTCCGAAAAAAAATTTTGATTTTTTTTATTAAAATCCAAAAAATTAAAAATTGAAAATTTGAATATGTAATAATATTTAAACTTTGGAGGAGCTTTGGCATAAACAAAATTATTTAAATCGGCTGTACCGTTTTCGAGAAAATCAAAAACAAAAAAAATGGACCCAGGGGGGCTACGAAAAATAGCAATTTTTTGTAAATTTTTTTTCAACCATTAGCTAGTTTTAACCAAATGAAATTTTTCATTTTTTTTTTTAATTCTGTGGGACAGTTTTTGAGAAAAAAAAATATTTATAAAATTTCGAAAAAAATCGTATGGCAGGTACCGTTATTTTTGGTCTTAAAAAAGACAGAAAAAAAAGTCCGGGGGAAAAAATTAAAACCCATATCTACCATGTTTGAAAAAAATCGCCCGAGCCGTTTAGGCTGTAGTCGAACCGACAGACAGACAGACAGACAGAATTGCGAGACCCACTTTTTTGGTCTTCGCTATCATCGTAATGTCAACTTCGATCAAAATCTCGAGTTCGATTTTTTTTACGAATGAATAACTTGCCTTATAGTACCTATAAGTCGCAAGTAAAAATATAAGCAAAATTCTTTGAACCGTTTTCGCGAAAAATACGATTTTCGAAAACCTTTTTTTAACATTTGTATGGAGGGTACCGTCGTTTTTGAGTAAAATAAATTTCTTTTTCTCATATCTTATAGATTGAGAAACTTTTATTTATTAAGTTATAAAAAAAATCCGTCCAACCGTTTTTGAGAAAATCAAAAACCAAAAAAAAATGGTTTCAAGGGGGTACCAAAAATAACAACTTTGTGGAAAATTTTTTTCAACCATTACCTAGCTTTAATTCAATGAAATTTTTTGAATTTTTTTTTAAGAAAATGTGTGGTACAGTTTTTGAGAAAAAAAAATATTTATAAAATTTCGAAAAAAATTCGTATGGCAGGTACCGCTAGTTTTGGTCATAAAAAAAAAAGAAAAAAATATCCGGGGGGAACAAATTAAAACCCATATCTAACAAGTTTGAAGAAAATCGGCCGAGCCGTTCAGCTGTAGTCGAACAGACACACACTTTTTTTAGTCTTCGCTATCATCGTAATGTCAACTCTGATCAAAATCTTGAGTTCGATTGTTCTTACGAATACATAACTTGCCTTATAGTACCTATAAGTCGCAAGTAAAAATTTGTTGTGCTATTATGGGCATGGACTACATTTTGGCTAATGGTAGATACTAACGGTACCTGTCATCGAACTATTTTTTTTATTTTAGTCTTTTTCATTAACGGCTCTAACGATTTTTACCATAAGCTTTTTACAGGAGCTCCTTAAAATTTAAAATAATACTGTATATAAAAATATTCAAAAATAATATTTTTCGGGTTTTTGAAAAGGAATTCCATTTTTTTTTTTTTGAAAGATCAATATCTTCAAAACGTCTGAACGATTATTTTTTTTTAATTATTTCCTAAAATCTGTATTACGTCTATATGGCATCCAAAATCTTTTCTTTAAAAATTTTAAAGAAATTTGTTATATAAAAAAATAATTTAATAATACAACGATTTTTAAACTTTATTTTCTTAAATTCATACTTTTCTAGAAATCAGACAGCAATTTTATGCATTTGAACTTTCTTATCTCATTAAATCCACAACGTCGTTGAAATGACTGCCTCAGCTGGCTTCTAATGCATCCTATCACTCCAAGCGAATAAGCAGAATTCGCCTAAGCCTAGTGCATGAAATGTTGAGCTGCTGAGGCAGTGTTGTCACTTTACCACAATTGTGGTAGGTCTACCACAACTTTTAAAGATTTACAAAATCTACCACATCTACCACGGTAGTTCAAAATTCTACCACTATTTTTTACATTCCCTCCAAAAATAAAAATTACAAACGAAAATCTGCTATAACTACTCGTATTACAACACAATTTGTTTGTCTTAATTTTTCTGAACAGACTTCTTTACTCATGAAGTTGGTTTCATTTTCATTATATATGTATATTTTACTCTTTTCAACAAGATATTTTATGTTACAATTTTGTTTGTCTATAAAAAGTATAGCTAACACACACTCCAAGGAATTTTGCTTTCACACAGAAAAAAACACTAATGTAAGAATAACATGAAAAAATGTTGTTTTAAGATTATTCTGTTATTTTACTTTAAATGTTGATTTATCATTTTTTTAATCTAAAACGACATTTTTAGCGTTGATTCAATCTTATTTTCATTTGATTTAACATTTCAAAATGTTTTATTTTGATTTGACTATAAGCAATGTCATTTGAACATGATTTTCAAGTTAAAATGTTATTGTTGATATTAAAATTATCATTAAGTCGTGTCAAAAGTCTTAAACATGGCATATCAATGTTGTTGTTTTTTTTTCGTTCACTTACTTCCTAGTAAATACATCGGATTGTCTTGAATCAAAGTTGAATGATTTTGATATAACATCTTTTCGTGTTAATTCAACAGTTTTACAATTTTTGAATTCTGCATTATTTTCCTTTTTTTCTTTTTGAGACTGTGTCTGCCTCAAATGTATTACATGAAAAAAACTTTTGTGTTAAATTAACATTCAATCCGTGTTGAAGTGTTATTGAGCGGTGTTCAAATAACATTGAATTCCATCAAAATCCGTTATTTGATTTCAAGCACATGCCTTTTCTCATAACTTGTGTGCAATCGCGTTGCAGAGTTCTGTTCTTATTGGACGAGTATTCGGGTAGTGCAAAGTTTGTTCAAAGTGTTATGGCGGAACAAAATGAAAACATTAATTTATTAAGTGCAAATCCGCATAATAATGATATAAATTTATTTGGTGTAAACCAGAGTGATAGCATCCCAACATTGTGCACAACTGCCACAGTAAATTTTGCAACCGACGAGCAGGGGAATATTGTTCTAAACTTACCTGTTGCTGATGTCAACCGAAGCAAGCTAGACGAGGTTCTGGAAAAATTCAATCTTCCAGAAGTCAAATAAATATTAGTTATTGAGTAAGTAAAGCATAATAATGTATTTCATATAGTTTAAGCAACGAAACCAAAAAACATTATACACCCCTATTAAAGAATTCTGCATATTTCATTCCCGGGAGTATTAAATCGCGAAAAATTAGGTTTTATAAATCTTGTGTAGAATTGTATTAAAAATTTTTGCTTTTTTCTAGAAGCATCGATAACATATGAAAGCTTGAAGTACTTGTCCAAGGAGGATATTAAAGAAGTAATACAACCTATCGGGCTGAGAGCTTGTTTTCGCGAGAAACTATTTAACTGGAAGAAAATTGAGGTATGTAAATAATCTTTTTTAAAGTTTAAACTTCTTGAGGCTTCGAGTAACTTCAGAGTTCAGATTCTATGAAACTGAAATTAAAATTCATAAGGAAATAAAACTTTTATGCAGCTCCTTTTTTTAAAAAAAAAAAAGCAATAATTATGGTCATACAGTATTTTGATCAAACTAATAATTTTATATTATAGAATTTTGAAATTTTTTTGGATTTATTTGTACAAGTTACTAAATAACTTTGTTTGTTTAAGTTTGGTATTGACGATGAAACATTGTCGGAAGAGTGTCACAAAATGTAGTTTCCTGGCTTCAGTCTCAATCTAGTTTCGCATCACAGTCGCCTTCACCTTCGACATCAACATCTTGTATTCCTTCAAAAGTTGGAACTTCTTCAACCCAATTATCCAAGGTACAGTATATACATAATAATAATATAACAGTTCTATAATCGTGCAGTTTTTATTTTTTTAGAAACTTGAAATTCTGCTTCAAGAAAGCCTAAGAGGCAAATCAATTCTTGAGTTTTATAAAACCAACGGCCATCTTATAGATTCTTTTCGAATCGATATACTAAATATTATTGTTGAAGATATTATATTCCACAACGTTAAACTTTCACCGAAAGATTACGAGTATCCGCCGATCATTGCAGAGATTTTATAACTTTTTCCAAACAAAATAAAGGTAAAATATTAAAAACCAATATTCCAATATAAACTAAGTTTGAGTCGCAAAAATGGTTTTCCGGAAGATAATATTTTATTCTTCAACTTGTTTTTATTGCGAAGTGTTTTCAATGACAATTTTTTGAAAAAAATATTATTTTAAAGTCAAAATAAAAAAATATTTTATCTTCTCATTAATTCTGCAAATCAAATTGTATTACAAAATTTGTAATTATTTATTGCTTCAATCAAATCTTAAAATTTAATGTACAAAAGAACTAAATGAATTTACGAGCCCACCAATGAACTTATTTCCAAATAATAATGGAAAATTATACTTAAGGAATAAATGTTTATAGTTACTTTTATGAATCTTGTGTAACATAAAAAGTTTTGAATAAATAAATAAACCTAAAACCAACTTGAACTTTCTTAATAATTGCCATTTATGTATTTAACGGTTTTAAAAGATGTAAGTATTGTGGTTCAAAAACAACTTTTTTAGATTTTCGTATAGTAATATTTTCGTGGTATTACTATTCGAAAATCTAAAAAAAGTTCTTTTTTGAACCACCCTAAAGATCAGAATTTTAACAGCAATATAATATTATTTTACTTGCGGGAAGTGTTAATTCAACGTCAACTTTAATGTTATTTTAAAGTGGAAACCATTTCGTTTTAAGGGCATTTTTATGTTCATTCAACAAGGGAAGCGATTGATTTAAAAGGAATCATCGTATTAATTCATAACGAAGGTTATTTTATTTCAACAACTAACTTACATCATTTTGAAAAGTTTTTCGCTTCAATTCAACAGAAATCTTCGTTTTATTTTATTACGAGCTTCGATTTGATTCAAAATGAAATGAGTATCATTTTCACATGTGAACAAACATATTTCAACACAAATTATGAGTTGAATCATTATGCTATGCATGTCACTTTAAGTTTACTTCATGTTATTTTTACATCAAATTTAAGCTCCTTCTTTCAACATAAAAACCTTTTAAATCAACGCGAAACGGTATGAAAGCAAAATCATAGCTAAAAAATGTTGAATTGTATTTATTTTTGTTGATTTTACATTGTTATTTTTTTGTGTGTTAGAATTTTATTTCTATTGTTTTTATTATGCCTTCTGTGATATCGATAAAAAACGGTTAATTTTTCTGGTATAGCTGAATCTCGAATTTTAAACGCAGGCATTAACGAGGAAATTTTGAATACGAAAATCAACTGAAACGTAAGATAATTTTTTTCGATTTCCAATCAGACTTATTTGGGATTTTTGATTTCTTAACCAGGAATCTTTCAAGCGGACTATCGACTTCTAAACAAAACGAAAGCGAAAAAAGTTTTCAAAAAGTTTCCTTAATATTTTTTTCATGTAAGAATTGTTCAGATTGTTAAACAAGCATATTATTCAATAAAGTAATAGAAACAACTATATGTCCAGCAAACAGTTTCTCTGAAAAAAGAAATAAAATCAAAATATATTTGAACGTTGCCTACCAGAGCATCCATTTTCCATCTGGTAATAGTCTGCGGATCAGTGTTCGCTAGGGTTCTTTGTGACAAGATGTACATTTAGTTTATTAAAGCAACATTAAGTGCTTTTGGGTGTTAGCAGAGGATTGCAGAAATGTACGAGTTTCTGGAAATGTGGTGAGTGAAACAAGAACATAAACTATCATTTAGCTAGTTTTAAAATTAATTGTTAAGTTAGAAAGAAAGTCACTACGCTACTATTTGAGATTCATCAAGAAAATGCTCTATATCTACGTACTACAAAAAGCCTACTTGTAAAATTCCCCAAATACTTAAAACTTTACAAGTTTTACTTAAAATCAAAATACTTAAAACAGCGCATTTTAAAAACAAATCAATACATTTTTTTTAATACTGAATATACGATTCAAATTAGAATTCAAAGATGAACAACTATCAAACATTTCGGTTTCTAACTCCCATTTTTTTTTTATAATTAGCACACACTCAAAGGTTTTTTGTATACCCTTAATATGCCAGAGACACAGTGTGAGCATAAGGAGAAAGGGGTTAGAAAGGAGGTGTCGGTGTACATTGGCTTAGAATTCTTGAACATTGCAATGACGGGGAAAGACAAAGCGTGCGGTAAGACATTCCATATTCACGTAGTACGGCTAAAAAACGAATCTCTGTACTTCACAGTACAACCGTACGACCGAAGTTCGGCTCGAGGGTAAACTGATGGGCAATCCTAGAAGTGCGAGTATTACGGTTCAATTGCTAAAGAGGAGGAATGCAGCTGGCCACTAGAGCATAGTCCGTTAAGTAACCGTCAAAAAGGGTGTTGTATTCAATCATCCTCAACATTTTATATTATTTCTATAACTCTGAGTTGTTGAAGTAATTTTCATAGGACTTTTTCTTGTAAGAATCTACAACAGCAGCTCCCGAAAACATACTTGCAGCGTAATTTGTATGACATGAAACCATTTTATTAAAAAAACACATACAAACATAGTGGCTTTCCTTGTTACTTCGCAGTTAATCTCAAAACTAGCTAAGCGATAATTTATCTTCTGTTCCACGCTCCAGAAGCCCAAACTTCGTCATGTTTCCATACACTCATTAATTTGTGCAGCCCAAATCATTAGCACCTACAGTAGCTGCAATGTAACTTAAAACAAATCTTGTCACATAGCCAGAGAACTCTAGCGAACACTGATCCGCAGACTGTTGCCAGCTAAAATCTCTTGTTTTCTTCAATGTACCAGAGTTAAAGGATTTTTTTTTTTCAATGGGAAATTTAATAAAATTCGAAGGCACCCCCCAGATATTAATGAGTCTATCGCAGCTTTTTATTTAGTTTAATTTGGCTCATTCTGACTGATGAGTACCTCCAATTAGAAATTAGATAAGATCAAATTCTAAAACTTTGTTCACTTTTGGGCAGGCAAATTAAAGAAAAATCTCCCGATTGGCACGTATTTTCATTTATAGGTTGATTCGTGTATTGGCTAGATAGAGTTAGAGCAGGCAGGCAGTAACTGATTGAATTGAACACATCCAAAAATATAACGATTTTTCATTTGTGCATCTCCAGCTGCTTCAATTCATAAGTCCAAAAGAATTTCAAAAAGGTCGGCAACAAACCTATTACCGTTAAAAAGAGTATTCCCTTTTAACGATATTCCGCAGCAAGTTATCAATAAGTAGTGCGATTTCCACTCTTGCTCTTTGATAGTAAAAAAATTATTGACATTAAAGGAGATGAATTGATTTAAGCAAAGAGATGAATTTATACGAAGAGTCCATGTTTTCGAATTTTAGTAAATATGTGTTCAATTTAGTTGCTTTACCACATAGCAGTGCTGCAGCAGAAAGAGACTTTTCAGAAATGAATGAAATAAAAAATAAAAAACAAACTTGACGTCAAAACTATTTATTTTTGCTAAAGAAATGGCAAATATGTCTGATATTTTTGTTCTTTGAGCAGAATTGATCCGCTTTTATTTAAAATTTGAATTTGTTGATGGTAAGCTTAAAGATATATGTATAATATGTATGCATATAGAACAAAATATCACAACAAATGTATTTAGGTGCTTAAATCAATGTGTAAAACTTTGTCTTTATAAATGACTTTAAGTGCTTTAAAAATGTGATTTGACGAAATATTTTTTTATTTATTATTATTTATAATGTATACATATTTATATAATATTTATTATAAGCTCTATTTTTTTTTTGTTTTTTTTTTTTCAATAAATACAAAATATTGAATAAAAAATACATGTGTGTCACTTATTTTGCTAATTTTATATAATATCAATAAATATTAACTGCCCAATTTGTTAGCATATAATTTAATATTTTTGGATTTTGTCGTTTTGAATTATTATCATTTCAAATCTACCACACAAAATCTAAATCTACCACTGTTTTTCATCTCAATCTACCTCGGGTTTTAAAATCGAAGTGACAACACTGTGCTGAGGTCGTCATTCTATAGTCATGTGCGGACCGTACGACAAGAGGGACCATGAGCTGCCCACTAGTATATCAGTCTCACGAACTTTTTGAGCAAACTTACGTACAGCAGGCGCTATATGGGTGCTTCATTTCGGCTCAAACTTCTTTTTCGAAAAACGTACTGTTTGGGCTACATAGCACTCACTTTGGAAATAAGTTTTCAATATTTTTCAACGTTGTTCAAGCGTAAAGCGTTCGTTCCGCGGAGGTATGATACTAAAACTGACTTTCTGTCAAGATTTCAAGCGGGAAACAGCTGTCACTGTCAAAATAACCTATGATTTAAAAAGAGACCACTAGATGGCCCGTTAAATAAACAAATGTTAAATACTCTCATGCTGTTCAGGTTACACATTTTCTGATAGCCAATGAAATTCTGTTTACCCCCGTTTCTTTCCACATTTTCCATTAATCTTCTTTACCATTCAATGGCGGAGCAAACAGCTTCAAAAGCCTATTTAATTTGTTTTTTTGTATCTCTATCCAAGAACATGAATAAAAGAGTGAAGTTAGCCGCGCTCAGCACTTCGCTCTATTTACTCGGTCATGAGCTCATCCAATAGGTTCTACCTACCTCCGAGCTAGGTGTGATTAAATAAAGAAACTAAAGGTAAACTTAAGATTTATTTCGTGCAAGTTCATTATATACTCGTAGTTTTGAAAATGTTATGCGTCTTTTTTTTTTATTTTAGTCGTTGTATAATTTGGTATCTAACGTTTATGTCCCAATTCACTCGACCACTATCAACCCCAAAATATTTTAATTCACTGCCAATTTATTATTTTTTCAGCTTTCAAATACCCAATGTACATCATGAGTCTTATAAATCTAAGGCAATTTAATTCTTATTCCCTATCAAACTTCCATCCCTCAGAACCTGAAAGCTGAATAATATTGATAAGCAATTATGTCAGCTTTGCACTAAATTGCAATTTGTCAACTCGAACACGCTCTCCCCAGAGTTTCTCAGTCATAATAATTACACTATGCCCACAGCCCACAGGTCAAAAAGCTTTAAAGAGCCGACCAGCTGTCAGTAACACTTCTCCCATCAATTTCCATCAAAACACCGAGTAAATATGTATCAATAATTTATTTAAAAACATCACCCAGTCCATAAAACCAACCACTAAATTAATTAAAAACCACTCGTCTCACCACACGCCTAATATAATAACGTTCCCTATGCCATGCTTCAAGTACATAATGTACATACGAGTACGAGTGAACCTTTAAATTTTATAACACTCTTTAAAAATCCTTAACAGCATTAATGCATGTACACAATTTTGCTCAGTACATTTGTTTTATGTTTTATGGTGTAGGTACCTATGTTGCAATTAATATTTAACAAAAAAAAAGCAATCATTAATAATTCATTAATTTATGTCCATTAAAATGCAAATTGGTTATTGTCACTCAATTTATTGTTGGCGAAAAGTTTTATGGAATTTTAATAGTTGTAATTACTCGATGGTAATTATTATTATTTTAAACTAGGAAGTTGTTAATACGAGCACAATATGGATTGCACTTATGTCCTGATTTGGCACTTTAAATAATTACTGCAGACTTCAAATTTAAGACAGATTCAATTGTGGAATTTAATTCAGACGGCTCCGTTTATTCATTCATGAGGATATTTTATTACAAACAGTTTGTATTGTTCCTACTTGTGTTTCTCAAATATTCAGGATTTTGGATACTGCTTAGGGGCTTTCGGATGTAGACGTTATAAAGTCAAGAAAAACCTTAATTCTTTAACGACTTTATTTTGGAGCTTGTGATATTCGAATATTAGAGATGTGGATTTTAATGTACATTGTCACAGGTTTTATTAAAATGCACATCCTGTCTAGCAACCCCCCTTCAAGCCTGTCATCGGTGAGCATCGAGTTTCTATTATCTCAACTGGAGGTAGGAGCAGAAGTGCATCCTCCAAATTGAATCATGGGTGGCGTAAACATCAGTATACAGGTTATATGGACCACTTCGACATAGTCTTATCTCTGGCTCCCCGTCCTGGGATTTATATCAACGTTCTATTGTTCCATGTTGGGCATCATTCCGTATTACCATTTAAGAAAAAAAACGTAACTTAGCTTTAATATAAAAAAGTTAAGTAAAAACCGAGCTTGATGACTGTTATCGGTTATAGGTTATCGTTAAGTTGGATCTTTTAATTAAGAAACGATTTTTATATTTTCACTAATTTCAAAAAATAGTTAATTAACTTGTTTCCTACTGGACGTAATGAACTGAATAATACATATCTGAAACTATTGAGATCATCTAATTCCGCGTTTTTTAAAAACATTGGCGGAAAATTTTAAACAGCCTAGAGTTAAGGTATTAGTATGATACTACTTAACAATTTGCTAACTTTAAAGAAGTTTACTAACTCATTCTTAATTTCAAACATTTTCTTAATAGTATCGGACTGAAGAAATTTTCTCGGTAAATTGCTTCTGAACACACCTAAAACAATGACGGTCAGTGAAGAGCTTTTTTAGACGTTTTTAAATGTCAAAGAGTCATATGAAGTTAGCACGATAATAAATTAAATGCACCACTGAGTCGCACGAACTTGCTCTTATGTAAAATACTAAGAATTTCAAAAAAGAATGTTATTAGAGAAAAAAAATGACGTACGCGCGCTAGAAGTAAAACTTCTTTTCCCAAAAGCAAAGCCTCTAAGATTCCTTTCAGTGCTTTTCGGAAACATACAAAAAATCAATTTAAAGAAGTTTTAGTATAGTCTTGTAAATTGCAAGATGTCAAAACCACTTCCAAATACATTTTTTTTTAAATAATTCGTCGAATTGTAAATTGCAAAATACTCGTAAGTTAGGAAGTTTAAATTGGAACTCAAAACTGTTTCAATTATCTATACAAAAATGATGCAAAATAGTTTTTGAATGACCAGTTTGGTCTATCTGCCGATTTCTTGAATTTAATAATAACAACTTGTTTGTTACCAAAATTGAGCAAAATGGATGGCGCTATTTTTGACGCACATATGCCGCTTCTTTGACGAACAGATAGCGCTTTTTATGACGTAGGGTAGAGCGGGGCTAGTTGGACCACGGGGCTAGTTGGACCACGCGAATTACTCAGAAACCAAAAGTACTACAAGAACATGATCAAACACGAATAAAGCGTTCTCTCTTACCAACACGTGCCAAACCGGTTTCAGTTTCATTGTGTCACCCGAACAGTAACTACGCACAATTTTGTGTTTTTCGACTA
This sequence comes from Chrysotoxum bicinctum, assembly GCA_911387755.1. Taxonomy (NCBI): domain Eukaryota; kingdom Metazoa; phylum Arthropoda; class Insecta; order Diptera; family Syrphidae; genus Chrysotoxum; species Chrysotoxum bicinctum. Next base: position 75,853,711 of record OU426989.1, read on the forward strand.
CAAAAGTAAAAAATTCGGAAAAATTAGTTTTTATATTTGTGAAGTGAAAAAAAAAAGAATTTTGGACTGAGGTAAAGTTTTTTTATTAGTGAATATATTGTATTTTCATATTTTGTGTGTTTAATTGAATAGTTTTAAGTATTTTTATGTGTATGATGAAATATGTAAACCAAACCAGGTGAGGGGCTAGTTGGACCAGGTGGTTTAAAAAAAACATATTTCATATGTTTGTATCTTTTTTTATTTGCAATTCTTAGAATGCGTACGTATAAACGTGTAACGGAAAGAGCCGCAGCAAGTAAAGCGCAGATGAATGCAGCTGTGGGAGCTATTCTGTCTAACGAAAAATCTCTGAGGGGAGCCGCATCTGCATTCGGAATACCAAAAACAACATTAAGAAGGTTTCTTATCATTAAAAAAAGAGATTTACAATAAAATCCTCGTATGGGCTACGTTGGGTCAATGCAAGTTTTTGAAGAAAAAGAACTGGAATATTTTTGCTTAATGTGCATGGAGTCTTTCAATGAAAGTTTGCCGGGTGAGGAGTGGATCCAGTGCCATACTTGCCGAAAGTGGTATCATACAACGTGCAATATTTTTTGCCATGCTAATGTTCTTTTATTTCTCATTATGTATATATCTCGAGTTTTGATCAAAAATAAAGAATTTATAATAATAATAATAATACAACGTGCATTGTTTTCGCAGGGCCCTTCTTTATTTGCGTCAATTGCAACAGCGATTACGACTCTTAGAGTTTCTAAGGAATTTAGGAATTAACATTTCTAAGTCAATAATACAAAGCTTAATTTATGTTTGTGAATTCATTTTTTTTTTAATTTATTTTTGTTAATTTGTTTTCTTACTGAGTGAAGTATTTTTGTTATATGTTTTTGTTAGTCGAACTGTGTTAAATAATAATAAAACAAAAAAAATAAAAACTTAGATTTGTTGGATGACTTTTTGGAACTTTTCAGGGCTTGGTCCAACTAGCCCCACATACTGGTCCAACTCGCCCCACTATGGGGGCTAGTTGGACCACTTGGACTTGATCCATTTAAGGCAGCATTATTCATTTGGGGTAACATAATATTTGCTCTTTTTTCTTATTTGATTTTGAAGCCAGAAGTCCAGTCTTTCGTTTGATACCAGGTCCAAAGTTGTACTATGAATAATATCATAGTTATGAGACTTCAAGAAAAAAGTGGTCCAACTAGCCCCGCTCTACCCTACACATGGCGCTTTTTTAACGCACATGATTGCTAAGCTGGGCGCACATCATACATCGTGAAAGGACACTAATAACTACAATACTATAGCCGTTTCTTAGTTCATTTTTATCTTCGCTTAAATTTGTCAGATGTTGACATTGAAATCCAATTCAAAACGACAGACAAAAGTTTGTACAAGGCTCCAGTTATAGCTATCAATGAAATGAATCATTGAAAAATTTTATTCCCATTTTTAAGACACATAAACAAACTGCAATGGCTTTAATTGATACCAAAATTAAGGCAATGAGTAGTAGAATTTATACCCTCTATAAAATACAAAATTCTGATTTAAACTTTCTTTTAAATTCACTTTTATTATTTCACTGATAGAAATTAATCTCAATGAATAGCTGATTTTCGTTTCTTTAAGATGGAACACAATCATTCCACTGAATGTGTTCGATTCTCTTTATATTCTCAAATGTCAGTTTTCCTTTCAGTGATCAACTCTAACCTCAAATGCATAGAATTGGTTGTAATCAGCCACTGACAAGATCTTTTGCTGAATCCTATAACTGGTTTCTCAGAAAAATAAAGTCAGCATTCCAATGATGCATTTCAATGAAAGCTAGAAAACACAAAACGAGAGCGAGACATGATTCACTGTCACCTTTTCGTTGTTATAAAATCGTTCCGCAATTCCTTAGGCCTGGAGCGTAAATTCTGTTTGGTTGGTAAAATGAAACATTATGGTAAATATATAGTAAAATGAAACATAAGCCATTAAGCCTAGTACGCAGATCGGGAAAAATTTTGTCTCCCATAAATTTTTTTTTCTGTGACAAATTTTGTCAAGCAGTTCCGCGCAAAATTCATACTTTTGTTCATTGCTGTACAAAATGTCTCCACTAAATTTTGCCAGGAAAAAGAATGCAACAAGAATTATTTTGCGGGACAAATTTTAACAGCCACCGTATTTCTGAAAGTGATTTTTGTCAAAAGTGGTTTTATGTAAAAGGTGCTGACTCCTCTCTTGAAAGCATCAAGAGGAGATTCTAGAAAGGTATGAACGACTTTTGTAAGGCAGCCCGTCCCAGAGATACACTACAAAACACATTTAATTAGATTTTATCTCTCCAAATTCAAACCTTTGAGCGAGATTTGGAGATATTAAAATTGTAGAGATAAAATTTGTCTTGTCTCGATCTGCGTATTAGGCTTTATGTTTCATTTCAGCAACCAAACAGATGTGCAACTAAAAATTTAATGTGCGCGACTGTTCTTACTTCATTTATTAATCTCATTTAGGCTAGGCGCGCACATTCAATTTTTAGTTGCGCAACTGCTTGGTTCCAGCAACTAAAAAGTTTGTTTCTTGACACAAACTTAACGATTGCCTAAAATGAGTTCGCTATTTTGTGTAACATATAAACTATATGCACCTGCGCAGACATTAAACCAAATAGTTTGTCTGTTTTCTATGGCTGGGCGCGCACATTCAATTTTTAGTTTCGCAACTGCTTGGTTCGAGCAACTAAAAAGTTTGTCTCTTGACACAAAGTAAACGATTGCCTAAAATAAGTTCGCTATTTTGTGTATTTTGTGCATCTGTTTTCTATAAGCAACCAAACAGTTGTGCAACTAAAAATTGAATGTGCGCGCCTAGCCTTAACGTGACGACTACATATGCTTTATTGCGTATATCCTCGTCTGCTTTCATAGTTTGAAACTGATTTTGCAATAACGACTATGTTTCATCACGTACACATCTCTTTTTTCTTATCTCATTCATTGGAGCCCAAGGATTTTAAATTGTAGGCAACGCTAATTTAATTTTGACACCGAATTTAAAATTCTTCGCATATGGCAATGCTAGTTTATATTTGACAACAGAAAGGACTAAAGCAGATAGTTTATTTACAAGTGTTTTTTTTTATATTTCGCTTTAAGTATTTTGTAAATTTTAGTGCTTAGTTTTCAAGTTAAATAGCATATAATTATTCAGTATTACTAAGGTTAAAGTGTTTAATGTTTGAAATAAATAAAACTATAAAAACAAAAGTGGTTTTCGATCGACAAATTGTTCGGCCACATAATTCATTGAAAAAAGGCTTTTATTAACTGATATTTTAATGAAATTTATGTTTTTAATTGCTTTGTAGGTTAGTTGTTGTGGTTCTTCTATTAAAAGAACATTCTTTTTCGGTGATAAAGTGTGATTTTAAAGTGTTTTAAAAACATCTAACAAAGTTCGAACAATAATTGTAAAAACCCTGTCGCTGTAGCGTGTCGTTTTGACATGTCACTGACAACTCCATAGAAATTTTTTTTCCCCCAACGCCGGAAAAGAAGTTTTACTTCAAGAACCGTTCATAAGCATAAAATTCATTTTTTAAATGACTTCTTTAGTAGTTGGAGTTAAAAAAAGGATGCAAATATTGGTTTATGGAAAAACAAAGATTATAAGTCTTTGTAGTGGTTTCTTAAAAAAATAAGTCGCAAGTAATAAGCTTTTATACACAAAATTTTTAAAAGATTTTAAGTAAAAAATTTGCTACGTCAATTCAAAGTTTTTATTATCATACAAATAAAAAATAAATTTCCGTTTTTGAGATATTCAATTTTCCAAGAAAAAAATTGATTTTTTTTTTTCAAAAATTCAAAAAATATTTTTTTTTAAAGTCTTGAAATGCAATGTTTTCTAAATTTTTAAGAAGCTTCTTCATAAGAAATTTCATTAAAATCCGTCATGCCGATAATGAGAAATTCAAAATTCGAAAAAATCGTTCTTTGATAAGTACGTTCAGTAATATATTAATTTCAATTTTTTTTTTATTAAATATAGATCGTAAGAATTAAACGAAAGGAACAAAATTTTATCAAAATTTTCGGAACCGTTTTCGAGAAAAATACGATTTTCGAAAACCATTTTATAACATTTGTATGGTGGGTACCGTAGGTAAAACTATTTTTTTCTCAAATCTTGTAGATTATATTAAGAAACTTTAATTTAAAGTTTGAAAAAAAAGAAGAATGGGGTTTTCGAAAATTTGAGTTTCCAAAAAAAAATTTTGATATTTTTTTTAAAAATCCAAAAAATAAAAAATTGAAAATTTGAATATGTAATAATATTCAACCTTTGGAGGAGCCTTAGCATAAAAAATAAAATGCATGACTGGGTCGTACGAACTTGATTTTTAAAAACGAATGTTATTAGAGAAAACTGTTCATAAGGAGAAAATTAATTTTTTAATAGACTAAAACAACTCCTGAAATAGTTGGAGCTAAAACCAGGATGCCATGTAATTCAAGCAAATATTAGCTTATGCAGGAACAAAAATTAAAAGTCTGTACTGGTTTCTTAAATAAATAAATTTTATATAAAAATTTTTTTCAACGTTTATAAGAAAAAATTTTGGTGTACGCCAATTTAAAATTTTTATTATTTTTCAAATAAAAATTAAATTTAGAGACAAAAATATTCAGCCGTTTCTGAGATACCGAATTTTCCAAAAAAAAAAAATGAATTTGTTTTTTAAAAACTCAAAAATTATTTTTTTTTTAAGTTTTGAAATGCAATGTTTTTTAAACTTTTTAGAAGCAAGTACCTAATAAGCTTTTATATAAAAAAAATTTCATTTAAATCCGTTTTGTCGATTGTGAGAAATTCGAAATTTGGAAAATGGTTGTATGGTAGGTAGGGGTACAGTCAGTAATATCTTGATTTTAATTTTTTTTATTTGACTAAAGATCGTAAAAATTGATCAAAAGAAAGAAAATTTTATCAAAATTCTCGGAACCGTTTGCGAGAAAAATACGGTTTTCGAAAACCATTTTTTAACATTTGTATGGAGGGTACCGTTTCTTACATCTCATAACTTAAATTAAAAAAAAAATTTATTTATCAAGTTATAAAAAAATCGAGCATGGGGTTTTGAAATATGGAGTTTTGAAAAAAAAAAAAATTTATCAAAATCGGCCGTACCGTTTTTGAGAAAATCAAACACCCAAAATATGCTTCCACGACGGGTACCAAAAATAACTATTTTTTTGAAATTTTTTTTCAACCATTTCCTAGCTTTAACTAAATGATTTTTTGTTTAAAACTGTGGGACAGTTTTTGAGAAAAAAAATATTTTTAAAATTTCGAAAAAGCGTATGGCAGGTACCGTTATTTTCAGCAATAAAAAAAATAGAAAAACGTGTGAGGGGTGGGGGGGGGGGGGGATTAAAATATCATCTACCAAGTTTAAAGAAAATCGGCCGAGCCGTTTAGACTGTAGTCGAAAGGACAGGCAGATACAATAATTGTGACACCCACTTTTTTCGTGTTCTCTATAATCGTAATGTCAACTTTGAATGCATAACTTGCCGCAAGTAAAAATTGGAATTACAATTTAACTGAATGTATAGATAGACCAATTTTTTGAGTTTGAAATTTCTCATTATCATTTAATTTTTATTCGATCAGTAATACAAATTTAAAGTTGGCTTACAAAATTTTTTTCTTAAAAATATTTTAATCCTTTTATTTATAAAATCTTATTTTTTTCTTAAAACCGTTACATCGATTTATATTTTTTTTTCTTGTGTAAATTTATATTTTCTGGCGATGATGGGATTCTGTTCTTAGCTCTAATAACTAAAGAAGTTTTTTTTAGCTGTTTAAGAAATGAATTTTATGGTTATGAATATTTTTCTCTATTAACATTTATGTATTTTAAACAATTTAAGTCAAAGTTCAAGTTTCGGTTCTTGTGTAAACAAATGAGGCCGTTTCGAACGAATGAGACTTGTTTGTAATTTTTCGGTCAATCTCTTCGAAGTTAAAAGCAGAAATCGGAAGATAGATATGATCACCTTGGATTGTATCTTTCGAATAAAAGATACTTACTTTTGAATCGACTTAAGTTATAACAATTTAAAGGACCTCTCTGTGATTTAAAACAAATCTAAGTACATATTTGTGCTATAATTTTAGACTTCATCATTTAGTACTTTGTTGTTTATTAAGGACAAAATGAGTGGTACAATGGACTTCACTTCAAAAGAAATTTAAAGAAAAATATTCTCAAATTTAAAATCCTCCCGTTGTAGAAACTCATCCATAAGGTTTCTCTTTGTGTTTAAAAGGTCTTTTCTAAGCCAATGCTGCTTAATATACTTGTGCAAAAAAAAATTCAAACACTGATATTTTTGTTTGCCTCAAAGACAGGTAGATATCGATTTTTTCCATCTACCATTTTATATTATATTTTAGTTGAGCACATTTTTCTATTTTTCCTCTCGAAAGGGGTGTTGCATTCTTGGTGACGACATTATTCCGTTCTATAGAATTCAATTTACAAAATTCCTCAGAATCCTGTTGGGTGTTGATTTTTCTATTTCCAGGAAGAAAAAAATGTTGAACATGTATTCGCCCACATTTTGTGGGGTAAACATTTAGCTGATGGACAAGACTTACATAGGTATCTAAGTGCATAGCTATATACTCGTAAATGAGGTGTATAGCAAATTCCTTGAGGATGTTTGTAGATATTTTAGTTATAACCAGTTATGAAGTAATTTCTAAAGGTCAATTACATTGAACTAGAGAGCGAAAAGAGGAAATTAAGTGGATTTCCATGGATGAATTTTCATATTTAAAATTAACTGTCACCTGCACATTACGTGATCCTCAACAACCATTATATAAATCCAACAAAAAGGACGGAGACAGAAAAATAAGCGCCAAAATATGTAATTAAAGCCCACTCAAGGGGATATGAAAACCCTTTATTTATTATACAACACAGTGCGAGCATTTGGGAAAGAGGAGAGAATTAAAAAGGAGATACCGATGCAAATTGGTGTTGGAATTCTGTTTATTATAATGAGAGCGGAAATTATAGCAGTGTAGAGCATTCTACATTCGTGCAGTGTGGCGGAAGAAAGAATCTCTATACTTAACAGAACGTCCGAGATTAGGCTCGAGTGATAATTGATGACCATTTTGAAAAGCGCGAGTGTTACGGTTGAATTGTTTAAAGGAGCTATTTCACTAGAGCACTGATTTATTGAAGAAACGATAAAATAAGGAGAGACAAAGAGCATTACGACACACGGTGTCATCAAGAGACGTCAATGTTCCAATAATGTCTCCACTCATTTCAAAGATTTTGCTATGAATGCTATCCGTAGTTCCTAATCCGTCGAAGAAGAGCATCAATAAAGCCGAATGCATGAATTTTCGGTAAGAGACGTTGATGCCAAAGTCTATCAAACGCTTGTAAAATATCAAGCGCGATAATCTTTCTCCAAATCAATGTAAAGATGTGAGCTACTGTTCGGTGACATATATCAGTGGACATTTTGCCACAAAAATCGTCATACAGGTCATTAATAAGTTTTCGGTTTTCGAGATATTTCTTGAGTTGAAAAATTATCAGCACTTCCATGACCTTAGTAAGAGGAAATATGAGTGCAATCGGTTGATAGTAAGAGGGTGAGGAAGATTCGCATTTTTAGGAACTGGCTGGACACTTCGGAAAGAGACTTATGAAGAAGGAAAGATGGAAAATCTTACGCAGTAGTTTTAGCAGCGATTTCGAACACCACCTTAGAAAATTGGCCGGAATACCAGCCAGGCCAGCATAAGTGCGAAAGAAGATTGGTCTCATTGACTCATTAACGCGCTCGAGCACCGGAGACGTCATGAAACTTTCTTGGAGCGTAGAATTTGTAGCGAACTGCCTCGCTATAAGATTAACTTTCTTGATGGAGGTAACAAAGGAGTGTCATTCAAGAGGAGCGTTGGATCCGAGGATGACGTGGAGTTCCTAATATTGGGTCTTGTGAATAAAAAAAAATTTAAAGCTTTTTTTAAAGAAAGCTAAAGCCAACTAGTCATAGCTTTTACTAGCAGGTAAAGCTAGACAGTTCTAGCTTAAGCTTTTTTTCATGTGAATAAAAAAATGAAAACGCTAAATAGCTTATGTTAGAAAATTCTAGTTTAAGCTTGGTAATTGAAGCTGTTTGTTTTTTATTCACATGTTTCGACTAGGTAGTTTTAGCTAGAACTGTACATGTATGATGGAAGGTTGTTTTGCCACAATTTGTTATCTGTTCTATAGGACAAGTATTATTTTTTCGGGTAAAAAATTATTTTATCATATCGTTCGTGAGTCTCTGCGACTATACGTTCACTGTCTTATTTTTGAGCTATTATCTTATATTTAATTAACAGCTCGCACAAGTTTTTAGTACCTGCTTCATAGAATACTGAAAATAAGAGCTAGTCAAAGCTTTCTAGACCGGTCGAAAAAATCTTGAAATTTGTGTAGCCTTAACTATAATATTCTAGTTGAAGCTATTTTTATTCACTAAAAATCTAGCTTTACTTAAAATCCAAGTTTTAGCTTTAGTTTTTTTTATTCACAAGGCCCATTTTTTACAAATGACCAAAAATTCTTACCTACTTGTAGTATTATTTGCCTTAATTCTTCATCATGTAAAAATGAGGTACAAAGAATATGTACGTTGCAGGCCTTCCTATCTTGTTTAACCTTTTTCCGTTTTCTTACCTTGCTAGAGTTCTCATACCCTAGTGAATTACACTTGTAACCACAAATGCAAGGACTTTAATTCACTTTTGAGGAAGCATATTGAACCGTTGAAGTTCTTGAAGAAATTAATGAGGTCCCAGTTGGCTTTCGTATTCAGACGGTTTTCAATTGAGTTTTATCTTTAATCGAATTTTGTTGGCACGATAAGTTTACAGATAGGTACAACACAATGGTTTGATGTGCCTAGAAGATGCTGACTGGCTAGAAAAGTGAAGCCAGGTAGAATTTCGTGCATACGAATCGCACGTAATTACAATTTCAGGGAGATAATTTTTTTAATTAAGTCAGAAGCAACATCATTCCGAATATAAATGGCTAAACCATTAGACAAGTTGTATCCAGCGTTACCACTTCCGGAAAAAAAGCCGAAATAGATTTGAAGAAAAAAGGGAAGTAGATTGAGAAAAATCGAAGTAGATTTGAAAATGACTTTTTACTTGCTTTTAGAAAAATTTTAACTCAAGATTTTCATCAGTTAACAATACAACACGAAAAAGTAGTGATTCCGTCTGTCTAAACCTGCAGCCTAGAGAAGAAATTGCAATGGTTTTTTTTTTTAGCTCAGTTCTTTCCATACAGCCATTATGAAATATCATATTTATTTCAAAAACGACTCTAATAAATTTTATAAAAAATATGTGTAGACCATACAATGGGATCTATATTTTGGTCAAAAAAAAAAAACAAAGTTATAATCGGTACCTGTGAAAGAACCTTTTTTTGATTTTCTACTTTCTCATTTCCAACTCTACCGCTTCCGATAAAAATTTTTATATCGGAGCTTCTTTCATTTGGAAAAAATAGATATTGTATACAAACAATTTTTTCCTTAAATTTCTATTTTTAACTACTTAAAAACTTAAACACACGCAAGCGAAATTTTCATAAGATTCGTATTCTTCTATGCTTTTAAAATTACTAGCTAATTTGTATATTTATTGTCTTGACATTAATTTTTTGGTAACTCTGGTACAACCTAGAGTGAAATAAAGAAAGAGAAGTAGATTTGGGCTTTTCTTGGTCAAATTGAAGTAGTTTGAAACAGGGATTTTAAAAATGAAGTAGATTTCAGTATTTTGCTGATGGTACGAAGTTATAGGAAGTAGATTTTAAAATATTTTGAAAAAAAGAAGTAGATCTACTTCAATTGAAGTAAAGTGGTACCACTGGTTGTATTCATGCAGAATAAACTCATAATGATCGTAAGCCCCGCCAGACCACCACTGTACGAATCCAACAAAAAAGGTTTTTTTTTTTAAAAGAACAAACAAAGTATCGTTAGTTCTGGAGGGAAAAAATTTTAATTTCTCCTCCAGGGAATCACCGAAAACATTTAATTACCCAGTTTGTGGGACCCACATCATAGTAACAACTTTGATCAAAATCTCGAGTTCGATTTTTTTTTCAAATGCAAAATTTGCCTAAAACTTTAGGTACACACATAGGTATATCGTAAGTAAGAACTTGGTTAGGTACCCAAATTTAAGGTTTTTAGTATAACGCAAATAAGAATTAAGTTTCCAAGAAATCATTGTTTTTGTGATATAAAATTTTGTTCAAAAATCAAAAAAAAAATTGAAAAAATTGTTTTACATTACATAAGTACAATCAGTAACATCTTAATTTCAATTTTTTAAAAATTAAATTATAGATCGTAAAAATTAATCGAAAAGAAAAAAAAAATATCAAAATTCTAGGTGCCGTTTTCGAGAAAAATACGATTTTCCAAAACCATTTTTTAGCATTTGTATGGTGGGTACCGTTATTTTAAGGTAAATTAATATTTTTCGTTGACATCTTGTAAATTGCATTAAGAAACTTTTATTTATGAAATTTAAAAAAAAAATTGAGCATGGGGCTTACGAAATACTGAGTTTTGAAAACAAAAAAATTGGAGTTCGAATACACAATAATATTCAAATTTTTTGGAGAGCTTTAGCTTAAGAAAAATTATGAAAATCTGTCGTATACCGTTTTTTTGAGAAAATCAAAAACAAAAAAATAAGGTTTCAAGGAAGTAACATTAATAACCATTTTTGGGAATTTTTTGGCAACCATTACCTAGCCTTAATTTATTGAAATTTTTTGATTTTTTTTATTAAATCTGTGAAGCAGTTTTTGAGAAAAAAAAATTATGGCAGGTATTTTTGGTTAAAAAAAAGAAAAGCAAACTGTGGGAAAAAATTCAAAAATGATATCTCCAAAGTTTAATGAAAATCTGCCTAGTGGTTTAGGCTGTAGTTGAACAGATAGACAGAATTGCGAGACCCACTTTTTTCGTTTTCGCAATCATCGTTAAGTCAACTCTGATCAAAATCTCGAGTTCGAATTTTTACGAGTGCATAACTTACCTTATAACCTATAGTAACCTATTCTAGTACCTATAATTCGCAATTTAAAATCTTGATTTCGATTTTTAAGTATAAAAATCAGAATATTCCAATTTCGAGAGAAAAATACTTATCTAAATTCCATTTATACATCTTACAAAATGTGTGCAAAGTTCAAGCAAGCAGGCATGATGCTGAGATCGTTTTTGGGGGGCTCTTCCAGATTTGACCCAAGCTAGACAGAAGATTCGAATTCATATTTTTAATATCTTAACTATGTGAATATTAAGGCAAAAAAGCAATACATGTGTTAATTCAAGCTAAATAAAATCAAAACCATCATGTTTGGGAGCCAGCACTGTACATGTACATTATGTATATTATATTTACATAAATATTTCGCGTTCTGTTTCGTGCAGGAAATAAATATATTAGTAGTCGTTAGAAGACCCAAGGGATTTGTTTATTTTTTTTTGGTAGCTAACAAATTTTTGGTTTGAAACCTTTAAGCACCGAGTTACAATATACCTTTGTATAAAATTTCCGGCAACATGGAACAGAGCGCAAGTTCTGAGTTGTTTATATTCAATTGAGTAAAAATTACATACATATATTATATTCCGAAAATAGAAATGAAGGTCCTATAAATTGAAGGTTCATGTCCATGATTTCGAAAATACGTGGTCCATGCAAACATAAAACATAGAATAACTTGAAGGCATAATATTTCCCTAAAGTCGAAATAAAACCTAATTTTAGGTTTTTAAGAAAACAGATTTCACTTAAATTATTGTCAAAGAATATTTCACCTTTTTGAAGTTTTTGTTCTTCGAAATGCAATTTTTTATAAATATGTACTTAAATTATTTATGTAAATCACTTACCATCATCGTAACACTCATCATGACTCTTTATTATTTTGAATGTCAATTTTCTTCAATGTCATATTAGTCACGTTCTGTAATTTTTTGCAGGTTATTTTCTTTTTAGAAAATAATTTGTTATAAAATTTACTCAATTTCATTCCAACAACAACGTTTTCAATGAATAGATTAGAGCTTTAAAAATAGCTTTTGCATAGGATTGTAAGTGGTTCCCAATAATTTTTCCCCACGTTTGCCAAATATAAAACTTTTATTTTTAAGTGAAAGCTAGGTTTTGCGTGGATAAAAAGTAGCTTTGGATAACTAGTTAGCGATGCCTTCTAGTAATATATTTTTTAAAATGGCTAAGGCTATATTCATGTAGCTTTAGCATATTTTTCCAGTTTAAACTTGAAAATAGCTTAAGCTATAATAATGTAGTTAAAGCTATAAGAATATCAAGCTTCTTTCAACCTTCGTTTTGTTTATATGTTTCGAGTTAGATAGCTTTAGCTTGATTTATTCTTATATATACCGGAGTCCCAATGCAATGGGGTATTCGATATTAATCTGCTTTATAGGACAAGTATTGGTTGCTCTGTTGAGTCCCATAAAAATTAATTAGAAAGCCACTACACATTATCTTTTGAAAACCGAAACAAACTTTGAAAGTCACTGAGATAATGAACGTTTCCTATTAAATTTTGGTTGTATTACGTGAATAAACTTTTCAACCTTTAACTAAAGAAGAGAATAATAAAAATAAGAACTAGTCTTTCTACATATTGGGTCATGTGAATAAAAAAAAAGTTAAAGCTTCTTTGGGAGGAAGCTAAAGCCAACTAGTCATAGCTTTTACTAGCAGCTAAAGCTCGATAGTTCTAGTTTAAGCTTTGTTTCATGTGAATAAAAAAATGATAACGCTAAATAGCTTATGCTAGAAAATTCTAGCTTAAGCTGTTCGTTTCTTATTCACCTGTTTAGCTAGAGCTGCACATATGTAAGTACATAATATGACCGAAAGGAAGGTTGTTTTAGATTTTGTTTTGCCCCTAATCGCTATCTGTTCTATAGAGCAAGTATTAGATTCGGGTAAAAAATATTTTTATCATATCTTCTAAAAAGTAATCAGAAAGCCACTTCACATTTTCTTTTGAAAATCAGAATTAGCTATGAAAATCTACATCACTAACTTCCAACCGTTTCTTATAAAATTTTGGTTCTCTTACGCCTATAAACTCGGCCATGTTCGCACTATTACTTAAGAGAATACTGAAATTAAAATCTAGTCAAAGCCGTCTACACAGGTCGAAAATATCTTGAATTTTTTTTTAACTTTAACTATAATATTATAGTTTACGCTATTTTTATTCACACAAATTGAAGCTTTGGCTGGGAAAATAAGCTAAAACTAAATGAATTTAGCGTTGGCTACTTTAACTACTTTAAAATAGCTATAACTAGAAAACTTCAACTAGAAATCTTCAACCAGCTAGCTCAAGCATATTTTTATTCACTAAAAATCTAGCTTTTACTTAAAAATCCAAGTTTTATCTTTAGCTTTTTTTTATTTACAAGGCCCATTAAGGCTATTAAGCTAAAGGTAAAATTTTCTGCCTGAAGCTATTAAGGGCAATCTTTTTTTTTTTGTAATCACATAACACAAAGCTTTAGCTAAAACTGTCTAGTTGAGCTACAAGTAAAAGCTTTGAACTGTTAGCTTCTTCTATGAAAAGCTTTTACTCTTTTTTTATCCAGGAGACCCATAATATTAACCGTTAGATTGCTTAAAAACCCGCAAAAGCTCTTTCATTTCCGGCGAAAACCATTTGGTTGCGAACAAAACCTTTTCTATTTATTTTTTTTGCCTTCTTCATTTAAAGCTATTTGCTTTTCCGGCAAAGAAAGTTGGTTGGTTCCTGTCGAAAACCATTTTATTTGCCTACGAAAGTTTTTACTCCTTGAAGCAAAGAGACTTAATTAATAATGGAATCGTAACTAACAGATTTTTAAATAAGTGTATTTGGAATAGTAATACAGAAGGAACAAAAAATAGCTGATATAACTATTGACATAAGTTAGTTTTCTGAAAAAAACGATAAACAAAACCTTAGTCCCAGAAAAATATAGATATAAAAAAAAAAAACAAAAAAATTAAACTTTATTCATAAACATCCAAACTTGCTAACCCAAGCTTTTGCTTTTTTGCATCAAATAATTTAAGGTTAACAAATAAATCTTGTTAGCTTTTTTTTAACTAAATTTAAGTAAATAATAGAACGAATTAACTTCGTTCATCAGAATGGTTTGGCTTCATAGGCATTTAACGGCTTAAATTTTGTCATATATATTCAAAAAGCTTATTTCGCGCAACACATTTATTTTAGTTAACTTTTAAGTTTGAAAAAAGTTTGTTTGTTTAGCTTTTGGATGATTGCGGTTAGGTTATTTTAGACGATGAAAAGTTTTGTCTCACAACATTATGAGTTAATATTTATATTGTAAATGTCGGTGTGAAATCTTAGGACTTGCAACAACATTTGTTTAAAAGGTAATTCTAATTTCAAAGCTTTGGATTCTGTTCATAAACCCCTTAAAAATAAATATTATATACACATATAAGTTATTTTGGGAATTAGAAGAAATTACTTTAATTTTAGTTTAAACGAAATTTAAATAGATCTGCGAAAAACATGTTTAAATAAGCTTTCTGAATACATCTCTATGTACTTTTAACTTTTACATTCAAAATAATAAAGTTTCGTTGCAGAAACGTATTATATCAAAATATCCTCAAGCTTAAAACAGTTTTTATGAAATCGTTCATATTTGTTATTAAGTTCAAGAGAAACTTTCAAAAGCTTTTCAGTTTTAATAGGAATTAAAGTTAAAAAGTTGTTACTTTTTTGTGTATGTCTAGTTCTATAAAGAAATAAAATGCACGACTGAGTCGCACGAACTTGCTCCTATGTAATAGACTAGGAATTTTAAAAACGAATGTTATTAGAGAAAACCGTTCATAAGGATAAAATTAATTTTTAAATTCTTTTAGTAGTAACAGAATGCTATGCAAATATGAATTTATGCAAGAACAAAAATTATAAGTCGTTGTAGTGGTTTCTTAAAAAAAAAACTTTTATATACAAACTTTTTAAAAGATTTTTAAGAAAAAATTTTGGTACGCCAATTAAAAGCTTTTATCATTGTTCGAACAAAAATTAAATTTAGAAAAAAAATATTGAGCTTTTTCTGAGATATCGAATTTTCTAAAAAAAGAAAGAAATAGATTTTTTTTTCGAGAATTCAAAAAATATTTATTTTAAAGTTTTGAAATGCAATGTGTTTTAGACTTTTTAGAAGCTTCTCTATAAAAAATTTCATTAAGATCCGTTACGTCATTAATGAGAATTCAAAATTCGAAAAAATGGTTCTATAGTAGGTACAAGCTGTAATATCTTAATTTCATTTTTTTTTTTTTAATAAATTAAAGATCATAAAAATTAATTGAAAGAAAAAAGTTTTATCAAAATTCTAGGCACCGTTTTCGAAAAAAATACGATTTTTGAAAACTATTTTTTTAATTTTTTTACCATTTGTATGGTGGGTACCTTTTTTTAGGTAAAATGAAAATTTTTTTCGAAATATTGAGTTTTGAAAAAAAATTTTTTTGAAAATTTGAATAAACAATTCTATTAAAATTTTTGGGGAGCTTTAGCAAAAAAAAAAATTATCAAAATCGGTTGTACGGTTTTTTAGAAAATCAGAAACAAAAAAAATGGTTCCTTGGGGGGTACCCTCAATAACTGTTTTTCAGAAAATTTATTTCAACCATTACCTAGCTTCAACTAAATGAAATTTTTTTGTGTTTTCATTTTTTAAATTTGTCGAACAGTTTTTGAGAAAAAAATATTTATATAATTTCGAAAAAAAATCGTATGGCAGGTACCGTTATTTTTAGTCTTAAAAAAAAGAAAAAAACGTGTGGGGGGAAAAAATTAAAACACATATCTACCAAGTCTGAAGAAAATCGGCCGAGCCGTTTAGTCTGTAGTCGAATCGACAGACAGACAGACAGAATTGCCAGACCCACTTTTTTAGTCTTCGCTATCATCGTAATGTCAACTTTGATCAAAATCTCGAGTTCGATTTTTTTTACGAATGCATAACTTGCCTTATAGTACCTATAAGTCGCAAGTAAAAACAAAGGATCGGAACTGAGCATCAAAAATTAGGTGGCAGTACTATTGGTACCAGTTTGTAGTTATCAACAAATTCAAAAAAAATTCTTCAACAGTTAGAATAGGTTGATGGCAACATTTGTGATAGGAATTCGATTGCAATAAGAAAATTTCTTAAATATGGTTTTATGTTAAAGGTTGAAGCTATTAGCCATGTTTTATTGTTAAGTGGCATGTTTAAGGGTGTGTTCGTTGATATTTATTTTCAATAATATAAAGTGTGATCGCTCTGCAATTCACAAAACAAATGTTTTTTCAAATGCACAATTTTAATACTTACCATAATTCTGTTTTTACACTACTGACAATGTCATTAATTTGTTAACAAAATATTGAATCAATTTACACGAAGGCGAATAGTTTCGATTAGTATGTTTTATCATTATCACTACGCTGGCATTCGTTCAGAAATGTCATGTAACTGCGGCATTACGCTGAATTTATATGACAACTGACAACAAGACTTTATATTGAATATTGTGTTTTTTCTTTCTCCAACACTTAAAAGAAATCAGTATAAAGCGAAAAAAAATGTTTTGTTTTTTACAAATGTAAAAGTTCAATAAGTACAATAGTAAAATTAGGGATAAGAGAACATTTTTAGTAGCAGATTGTAGGAAAAAAATATATTTTCGTACTTTTGTAAGCATAATGTAGTCAAGTGTGTAAAATTCCAAAGTGTTAATGCAAATTTAATAGTGCTAAGATCTCTAAATCAACTCGATCTGCATTTTCATGAGTAGTTCAACTCCAGATTATAAACGAAATACAAATCTTTCGAACACATCCGTGAGGGTGACATAAAGAGCTGTTAAAGCTTTTTGGTGCTTGTATTATTGCACTAGCTATAGAACCAATAAAACACGGCTAATATCCAATATTTAATATTAGTAGATGCAATACCTCATTATTTTTTTCTTGTATCCACGTTATTTAAAATAAAATAAGAACCTGATGATGTCTATAATCATAGACCAAACGTCGTTTATTAAAAATAATCACCCTTATTCCGATAGAGTCGTTTTACTATAACGATATGTCTCTAGAAACGAAAATTGGAATTTTATTGAAACGATTATCGTTATAATACTTAGAAAAGAGAAGAACATAAAGAACGCTGCCCTTTTCGTATTATTTAAATACCAAGATGTGGTCTCTGATGGAGCCTTATCGTTTTAAAGGCGTTTTCTTAAAACGACTACCTACCGGAATATGGGTGAATAACAAAATGTTTGATTTAATTTAATTGAAATATAAATTTACATAAAGCCTAAAAAATAATAACATACTGATTTAAAAAGAAAGGTCACAAAACAGAAAAGCTAATAAGCATAAGCTAAACATTGATATCTTCTCTATTGATATTTTTTGATATAAGGATATAATCATGCTTATTTTGACATTCTCATGAAAAAATAATCTATTCGTTAGAATGATTCTATTCCTTCGAATGAACTTTCTTAATTTTGATTTATTATCAGCTCTTTGAAATTTACTTTAGGTTCGTTCGTTGAACTTTACCCACGGTTGACCCAGGTTTTCTTGACGACCCTCAGAGTTGTCAATAAAAACTGTGGTTTTCGGTTTTCAAAAAAACACCCAAGGGCTGTCAGGTGTTTTGTTGACAACTAAAAGCAAGACAAAATAATTTTGTGATCTCATAATTCTTTAAATTTGTTTTAAAAATGAACGAAAACAATTTCGCGTTGTTGCTGAATGTATCATCTGATAAGTACAACAAACATTTAATTGCAACCACAAGCAGTAACATGCAACATGCGAATCGCCAAACTACAATCAAAGAAATACATAATATGAAATCTCATATGACTTTGACAGTTTGATCGTTACCTGAACTCGCCCCAGCAAAATACCTAGATCTACTTCATGGCGACCCCAGGTCTCAAGAAACACAGAATTTGCTCACCAGGGTGACTTCAGGTTTTTCGAAAAACGATTTAGGGCGACCCTGGGGTGACTTCTCAACGAACAAACCTATTATTTCTATTTGAATTAGTATGACCGTTTTACATTTTTTTTTTTGTTTCTAAACAAAATAAATAATACTCTTTTTCATTATAAAGTAAAGTTTATCCATAAATAACTACATATTCATTACATTTTTTGTGTCAACTCAGCTGTTTTGAAACTATTCTTAAAAAAAAAACAAGTTGTTCATGACGCGTTCTAATTTTTATTTTTTTTTCGTATACACTTGGTCACACTAAAATATCAAAAACAAAAGAGAAGTGTTTGTGAAATGTCAAAACGAAAAAAGTGAAATCTTTGTTTATTTGTAATTGTTTCGTTTATTGTTTAATAATTTAAATTTCTTTGATAAAAACATAAAATAATAAATTAAAAATAAAAATATAGCATTTGTGTTGTTTATAAATGAAGATGGTGTTGAAGAAGTGCAGAGGAGAAGGATAGTGGATGCTTCAAACTACCTACAATGCTACCTGCGGGTATTGTTCCATTATTTTGATTAACTTTTCCTTTTGTTCGCGGTTTGTCCAGTTGAAATGCGACCTTTAAACATAAAACAACAAAAAAAAAATAATAAAAGTATTTTATTTTCCATGAAATAATTAAAAACTTACATGTTTTGTTGCTTACTCGACAGAAAAATTCAAACGACACAAAAATGACATTTAATTCTATTCTTTCGAATGTCAAAATTGAATTAGCTTTCGCAAATGAATGAACTTTCTATGGATTGGGTGAACTTTCGATTTGTTCGATTAACATTCTAATCGCCGAGTCTCAAAATTAAGTTTCAACGAATTCGACTCACTTTCGAACGAAAGAGAATGTCAAAATAAGCACCAATGTATAGATTTAACGGTTTTCGAACGGAAATTAAAAAAATTAAATTTATTTCTATTATCGATATCTTCCAAGATAACCGAATCCTATGCACGATCAGTATTATTTTAAAGGCCAAAGCTTTAATCATTATATAGATTAAAACAAAAAAAAAACACAACCGTTAGTTAATTTAAATGCCATTTTATTAAGTAGGTATGTATATTTTTTTATGTTTCGCATTTTTTTCTTTTTCATTAACAGTATAATTTATTACTTACTCACAAACTTAAAAACTAATTTAAAATGTTATACTTAGCTTAGTTCTTATAAATTATTAATTGCTATCTTTTGTTTTACCAGAAAATGTTCCTATAACATCCTTTATGATTTTTATTTTTGTCTATTTGATGCAGTTGCATAAGAGACTGATTTATTTATTATATCTGAGCAACTATTGTTATTATAATTGTATTTATTTTTATTTCTAATGATCGAATTCCAACAGGAAAAAAATGTAATTTATGAAATTTTGATTTATAAAATTCATGTTGATAGAAACAGTAGAAAAAGTATGGAAATTCGAATACTCCTACATACATTTACAAATACTAATAGCTTTTAAGGCGTGGTGTCAAGATATACAAAATTATTCAAATTTAAATTCTTTTTTTTTTTATTATAAACAATAATCAGTCGTTTTTTGTAGATTAAGCAATATAATTAACTATGTATGTACTTGTGTTTAATAGTTTAATTTTTATTTTTGTTTTAATATATATATTTTACTTAAGATTGCATTATATGGCCTAATAGTTTTCTGCTTAAAACTATTACTTATGAACATTTTATAATTTGATTTTGTTTTTTGTTTTATAAATTCTATCTAAGAGTAGTGTATGTGTGAGTCTATGATGCGAAGAAATGAATAATCACACGCAAGAGTTTAGTTAAAGTACTGACGGAAATTTAAAGTTCTTTTCATCGTATTTCGTTAAATATTGCTAAAGTAGCATTAGTGGAGTCGGAGCTAGAAGCCACAAGAAATAATGTTTATCAAATATGTCATGTAAATAAAATTGCAGGTTCTTGTCTACATTGTGAAAGAGTCCGTAGTACGTAGCTAGCATGGAAACTTATGATTCAAAACTAGTAAAATAAGATAATTGAAACTAGGCGGCTTGTTTCTGTTCTTTACAATCTTATGAAAACAGTATAAAAATGCAGTTCATATCTACTAAGAATTTTGATTCGAGGCGAAAGGCTACATCACTGAAAAGCCTCAAGAGAAATTCGCAAATCCCACTTATGAAAATTTAAAAGACGGTCACACTATCTCAGGAAAATATAAAAACATTTTCAAATCTGTTTTCCAGTTCTGTTATTTTTAATAAAATAAATAAATTAATTTGGTGGTGCAACAGCTCGGAGTGAACCAGGACCTAGTGACTTACAACTCTCAACAGTTCCTGTGTGCGTGTTACCAGGAACGGAGGGGACCTACAATTTTCTACCGATTCCGAACGGCTAATGAGCAGCACTTTCCATGACAAGAGATACTCTTGGAGAGCAAGAGGCAGTACAAGTACGCCCCTGAAAAAAAACTTTCTTGCAGCGGCTGAGAATTGAACTCGAGACCTTCTGCATGACAGTGCAACGCACTTCCAAGGGGTACCACTTTTATTATTTTTAATACTTTAATAATAATAATTATGGATACAATTTAATCTCGTACAAATATTTTTTAAGTCAAGTGATTTGTTGATATTTGATATCAGTTGGGTTCGTTAGAATTTCTTTGTTACATTAGCATTAACAAAATCCACCAAGGCCATTAAAAGGTGACTAGGACTAAAACAGGGTGCAAGCCACTTTTAAATTGGTTTTAACCTGCTTGTCTTTATTACCGCTGTGAATATCGTTTCTGGTAATACTAATAAAATTTTAAGAAAACAAAATGTTTCACTCAAGGTTAAAGGCTAAGTTGGGGAAAATTGACCAAAACTTGAAAGCTATAATGACTTTGATTGGTATCCAAATGAAGCCAACGAATAGTAGAATTTTATCACTCTTAAAAATACAAAATTCTGATTTAAACCTTCTTTTAAATATGTACACTTTTATTATTTTACTGACAGAAATCAATTTCAATGAATAGCTGATTTTCGTTTCTTTAACTCAGAGCACAATCGTTCAGTTCCACTGAATGTGATCGATTTTCTTTATATTCTTAAATGTCAGTTTTTCTTTCAATGATCTAACCTCAAATACCTTGAATGTTTGTTATCAATCACTGACAGGATCTTTTACTGAAACCTATTTTTCAATGATTGCTATAATTGACATGTCAAAACAAAAAACTAAACCAACATTCCACTGATTTGTTCCAATGATGCATTTTAACGAAAGCTATAACTATAGGGCTAGGGCCTTACGATGACGAATGGCTTAATTGACTTTTGATAAATAAAAAAACACAAGCTGACACTGGCACAAGTTCAGTCTTTTCAGCATGTTCTTTAGTTAATTCGGAATTAAAATGGGGTAGAAAACTTTTGTTTTCAAAACCATCAGAAGGGTAAGATAAGCACGATTCTCGTTAAACATAATCGCATTTCAACGATAACGAAGTAATTTCAACGATAATCGTTTTACAAAATAGGGCCCCAGGGTTGATCCAGTGTTTCTAGACAACCCTGAAAAACTAGGATCTTCGGTTTTTAAAAAGCACCCAAGAGCTGTCAATTGGTTTGTTGACAACCAAAATAAAGAAACAAATAATTCTGTGTTCTGATAAAACTTTAAATTTGCTATAAATTATTTTTAAAAATGAAGAAAAACAACGCGTTGTTGCTGAATAGCTATTTCATTTGATGAGTACAACACACATTTATTTGCAAACATAAACAATAACATGCAAAATGAGAATTGACAAACGATAACAAAAGAAATAGATATGACTTTTGACAGTTTGATCGTTACCTGAACTCGCCACTGCAAAATACCTAGATCTACTTCAGGGCGAGTTCAAGACGACCCCAGATCTCAAAAAACAGAATTTTTTCACTAGGGTTGAGTTCAGGTTTTTCAAAAAACGATTATGGGAGAAAAAGATTGACACAGCAACTTCAACAGCAACGAAAATTTCGACATCAAAAGTCTTGTGAAACTTTTGACAGCATCAAAATAGTTTCAAATGCGAAATGAAAAAACGTGAATTGCGTGTACGATATACGCCATTTCTCGTACTAAAATTAATTTGTTTTTATAGTCCAGTCATTTTAGGCATTTTAAACCCCAATCTGCGGAAAAATTCCTAGTGAGCTGAATTTTTGTATACACCTTTATTATGGCATTATAATGAAGATGTGAAAAATCGACATTGATATGGTGCCGGCTAAAAAAGTTATAAGGGTCAAAGGGTCACAAAAATCAGTTTTTCGCAAATAGCTCGCGATCTATTGCTTAGAGGTCAATAAAGGTCATTATAAAAATTGTTTGTCGTGAAATTGTCTTCAAAAAATGTCTCCTGCATTTTTCTGTAAAATTAACCGTTTTTGAAGTAGGTAGAGAAAACTACTAGAATGCACTCACATACGGTATTGTATACCGTACGGCGGGCGTATATCAATGCGTAAACTCTATTGCTTTTTATTCATGTTTGTAAGTGTGTTGTTAGTAAAATCTACTACATACTAGAGCCTACGTTTTTGTACGTGTATTTAAGAAACACGTGTACACGGCATCCGTGTAGGAAATATATACCAATTTCAAATCCGTGTTCTTAAAACACGTGTAATTATTCACTTTATTATCCGTGTAAACGAATCCTTAGTACACGGATGAGGCTGAAATTATAATTGGTCTTTGATTTGCTATTTTATCTCACATTTGATACGTAATTATTAGCACTGTGCCAGATTGCACAATAGAGTACGAAAATTATTTGTCTGAGCCTCAATTAAGATTCGACTTAGACCCCTTTGAATGGTGGAAAACGCGAGCTTCTAAGAACCCAGGAATAGCAGAACTAGCAAAAAAGTGTTTAGCAATACCAGCTAGCTCAGATCGGTCCTTTTCTACAGCGGGAAATATTGTTACCTCAAAAAAGAATTGCCTTTTATCTGAAAACGTTAATACTTTAGTTTTTTTGTACCAAAATAGAGGACTTATTGAATAAAAAATTTTTCTTAATAATTTGTTAAGAACTATAATTATGTTCGTTTTAATTGCATTTTTATATTCTAGAAATAGTAACGGATATTTTAGTAACACGTATAATTAAATGCACGGATGCACGTGTATTTAATTTTTACGTGTAATTAATAACACGTGTAATTAATAACACGTGTAATTATAATTACACGGATTCAAATCCCGGTCCAATAATTACACGTATATCCGTGTATTTCATTATCCGTGTAATAGAGAGCTCTACTACATACACAGACATATAGCACTAGTAATACCAGTACAGACAGGACATTTCGTGCCCGTGAATGCCTCAAAAACTGACTTAAATATGGCAAAAGTCCTAAAAATAGCATTTTATAATAAAACCTAAAATGCTAACGAAATGCTACGAAAATTATTTGTCTGAGCCTCAATTAAGATTCGACTTAGACCCCTTTGAATGGTGGAAAACGCGAGCTTCTAAGAACCCAGGAATAGCAGAACTAGCAAAAAAGTGTTTAGCAATACCAGCTAGCTCAGATCGGTCCTTTTCTACAGCGGGAAATATTGTTACCTCAAAAAAGAATTGCCTTTTATCTGAAAACGTTAATACTTTAGTTTTTTTGTACCAAAATAGAGGACTTATTGAATAAAAAATTTTTCTTAATAATTTGTTAAGAACTATAATTATGTTCGTTTTAATTGCATTTTTATATTCTAGAAATAGTAACGGATATTTTAGTAACACGTATAATTAAATGCACGGATGCACGTGTATTTAATTTTTACGTGTAATTAATAACACGTGTAATTAATAACACGTGTAATTATAATTACACGGATTCAAATCCCGGTCCAATAATTACACGTATATCCGTGTATTTCATTATCCGTGTAATAGAGAGCTCTACTACATACACAGACATATAGCACTAGTAATACCAGTACAGACAGGACATTTCGTGCCCGTGAATGCCTCAAAAACTGACTTAAATATGGCAAAAGTCCTAAAAATAGCATTTTATAATAAAACCTAAAATGCTAACTTGGTAGATAGAATACCTCTCATAACAAAAATAGAGGACAGGGGTGGAATCGCGTAAGGTGATAGTTGACTATCAATTCGTTGATTGTCGTTTTTGACTATAGCTGTCTCTATCATATCAATAAAGAATTATAGAGAGAGCGATAGTCAAAACGACAATCAACAAATTGATAATCAACTATCACCTTACGCGATTCCAACCCAGGTAAATAGGTAGGAACATGTGTTCAAGTAAAAGGATAATAATTTTCAACTCGAAAAGTCACCAGATGTAGATGGTATCTTCCCAGCTTTATTGTAGAAGGGAAAAGAAAACCTTATGCCCTATCTCACTAATATTCTTCGTAGTAGCATTGCTTTGGGTATATAGACGGAGCCTTCGACAACACATCCCACGAGGTTGTAGGCACAGCTTTTGTTAGGATATGCGTACCCATCACCATAATTAGATTGAAGTGTTAGGCACTAAAAATACTGTCACAAAAAGGACAAAATGTAAA
The DNA here is from genome assembly GCA_911387755.1 of Chrysotoxum bicinctum. Taxonomy (NCBI): domain Eukaryota; kingdom Metazoa; phylum Arthropoda; class Insecta; order Diptera; family Syrphidae; genus Chrysotoxum; species Chrysotoxum bicinctum. The sequence goes on from OU426989.1 coordinate 75,878,486, forward strand.
CAAAAGTAATCACAACAAGAGGCTGTCCTCAGGGTGGTGTATTATCACCCTTGTTAAAGAGTCTTGTAGTGGATGAATTGTTAGAAAATCTTACCTCCCAAGGTATATTCACTATTGGATTTGCTGATGATGTTGCTATCATAGCCGTGTAATCCAAAGAGGACAGACAATTACAAGGAAATGGTGTCTATCTGTATAGGATTATCAATAAACCCCTCCAAGACGACAATCACCAAACCTATCCATCTAGCTGGTGAAGTGATTGAAACGCAGAGAGGGGTAAAATATCTAGGAATTCTACCAGATAATAGACTCCTTTTAAACAAACACTTAAAAGCTATAGTCGGGAAAGCCATAAAAGCCCTAATGATTTACAAGAGACTTGCAGGCAAGTCATGCAGATGCAAACCGAACATCCTTAGGTGGATATACACTATGATGGTAAGGCCAATCATTACATATGGGGCGGTTGCATGGCACAAGAGAACCGAATTATCAAGAACAAGGAAAGCTCTAGAAAAAGTCTAAGGGCTCGCGTGTATCTGTATTACAGGAGCAATGAGATCCTGCCCTACCGCGGCTATAGAGGTTCTCCTCTATCTATCCCCTCTACACGAGGTCATCAGAAGTGCGGCAATGGGAGTTATCTTGAGATCCTCAAAACAAATAAAGGGTTTTCCAATAAGAGGTGTTATTTTGAATAGCCCGCTATTTCGGTAGCTGTCACTTTTGAAGCTGTCATTTTTTGACATTTGACAAGTAGAAACTACGCTATTAATAAAAATGGAACGATACACGCTTCAACAACGCATTGAAATTATTAAAATTGGGTCCTTGAAATGCATGAAAATGAACCGGAATTTCATCGAAAGATCATCTTGACTGATGAGGCCCATTTCCACCTCGGAGGCTACGTCAACAAGCAAAACTGTCGCATCTGGGTCTCGGAAAACCCAAGAGTTATTGTTGAAAAGCCTCTCCATCCTCAACGCGTGACTGTTTGGTGCGGTTTATGGTCCCGCGGGGTCATTGGACCTTACTTTTTCGAAAATGAGGCTGGAGCAACAGTTACGGTCAATGGATTGCGCTATCGAGAGATGATTAATGATTTTTTATGGCCTGAATTGGATGGTATTGATCTGGACAACGTTTACTTTCAACAAGACGGCGCTACGTGCCACACAAGCAATGAAACCATCGATCTTTTACGGGAAAAGTTTCCGGACCGTGTTATCTCTCGAAGAGGTGATCACAATTGGCCACCGAGATCTTGTGATTTAACACCTTGCGACTTCTTCCTTTGGGGCCACGTGAAAGATAAGGTCTACGCCAACAGCCCAGCGTCGATTCAAGACCTCAAAGATGAAATTCGTGAGGCTATCGAGGACATAGGGCAGCCACTTTGCGATTTGGTTATGGAAAATTTCATGAAAAGGATATGGTCCTGTAAGCGTGGTCTTGGCGGCCATTTGGCTGATGTTGTGTTCCATTATTAACGGCATATCTTCCTCTTTATAATGAAATAAACATCCGATCATTTATCTCCAAAAATGCCATTTTTCTTTGAATATCAAAATAACACCTCTTATTGGAAAACCCTTTATCATCAAGTGGCACACTGATGGATCGAGTTTTAAGCAGAATAGTTTCAGATTTCTGAAACTGACTTTCATATCATCGCAATATCACTGAATATTGTTGAAGTCACAGTGCAAAAGAATTCTGATGACCTCGGCTTTGGGAGCTGTTCTGTACACTATTAGGTCGACGACATACACAATTGCCCGAGTTAGACTACCTATTAGATCGCTGGAGTAAATGCTGAATAGAATCAGCGAGTTAACCGCTCACAGCTGAAGATCATTTTTAATATCCAATATTGCGTAGGGTTGCCATCCGTCCGTATTTTCCCGGACATGTACTCTTTTTTCACTGTGTGGGGGAGGTCCGGGATAGTTTTTGATAATTGTCCGGGATTGTACTCCTTTTACCCATTGTGTATCTATTTACTTTTATGCTACTTATAATTAAATGGTTATTCAAAAATGAACCGAGGCCCATTGAAATTAAGTGAACGAACAGATCCAATATATGAGAAAAGAAATTATAGAACAACTGCCCAACTTATTGTTAAAGCTCTTACACAAAATAACTTATTATCAAAAGTAAGTGGATTTTGCGCTGACAATTTTTGCAATACCAATTTTGGTGGAAGACAAAGGAAAGGTTCGAACAATGTCTATTCGAAGTTAAAATCTTTAGTCAACCAAAACATGATAGGTATAGGATGTCCACCACATTAGTCAATGCGATCTACCATGGATGTGATACTTTACCAGTTGACGCCGATATCATAAGTGTAAAAATATACAACTATTTCTCTATCTACACAGTCAGAACAGAAAGACTTCGAGATTTTTCTGAATTTCTTGAAAATGAATATAAGCCTTTCTTATACCATTCGAAAATCAGATGGCTTTCTCTCTATCTTGCTGTTGAACGTCTTTTACTTATGTACGAGAATCCGCCTAAAATATTGCAAACATTTTTTAAAGACGACTTAAGCGAGGCGTATTTATTTTTGGTTCATTCTCTCATGTCAACATTCAACGTCAATATTCAAAAACTTGAAAAACAAGACATTTCTATTATTGAAACCGTTGAAATTTTACAAAATATTGTCAATAATATTTACGAGCGAATCGATAACGATTTTGTTCCACTTAAAATTAAATCTATTTTGAAGAAGCTTGATGATTCCGGCTGTAAAGAAAACGTTATTAAATTCACGTGGACAAAAGATAGAAACAAACTGTTACCTGATTCCGTCAAAGGAATTATTTTAACAAAGGAATTAATTTAACAAAAAAGCAACAGTGATATACTTAACAGTATTAGATGTAATGAAAAGTACAACAAGCACTGTAAAGGCTATTTATTAAAAAAAAACAAATGAAGTTCCTTTTCTCATACATCAAAGATGTTTTGTAACTTAAAAATGTGATTTTTAAACTAAATATTTATTTTTATTTAAATGTTAATACAATTTTTTGTTTCCTCTTACAATATAAATGTGTTTATTCTGTCCTTGTTTTGTACTCTTTTTTCAATCCTCATTTGTCGGGGAAAGTCCGGGTTTTTGAAACTCCAGTACTAGTTTCATCTAAACATATCTGGCTACCCTAATATTGCGGTATGCAATTATTGTTAATGACACAGAAACTGAAGATATCGACAATGAATGATAAAAAAAATTATAAAGTTAATTTTTCTGTATTCAAATAAAAAATTATTCATTCGTAAATAAAAAAAACCTCTGATTACATATCATGGAATATGCCTACGGGGGAAACCATGTAAAAAAAACGCGCCCTGCATTCTACCTCGAAGGTGGTGAGGAAACGAGTATTTCGTCATAATATATTCGCTTTCTCAGCGCTCTACTCCGAAAACGGTAAGTTTTACAGAAAAATGCAAGACATTTTTTGTAGAAAATTTCACGACAAACAATTTTTATAATGACCTTTATTGACCTCTGAGCAATAGATCGCGAGATATTTGCGAAAAACTGATTTTTGTGTCCCTTTGACCCTTATAACTGTTTTAGCCGGCACCATATCAATAGGTGTGTTTTTTTCGCAAAGCTATCCGTAGTGAAGTAAGATTTTATACGTATTACAAATACAAAGTCTTCACTGCCGATAAAAGTAGAAGTAGGATCCAACTGCGGATAGAATGTTGACGTTTGCTCGAGTCTCGAATACAAATGTTGGTACAATTGAAAACTCTTTTGTATCTCGAAGGCATGTTCGTAGAGTACGAAAAGTAGTTTGTTGTTTAGCATTTTCCATTGAGAGTTTAAGTCTTTTTTTTACAAAACCATTTTTATAAGAAAAACGCTGCATTTTGTATCGTGTTGGTGTCGAACTCTTATAGAAAGCTGTTTAATAACTAACGCGTTTTTGTAGGAGCGAAATGTCGTGGTCAGCTGTTATACTTTAGTTAAACAGCGACATTTAAGAGTTACGCGACAAAGCCTTCTTATGAAAAAAGCTGTTGAGAAATCCAAAACTAACTAAAGTCTGCGAACAGATCCCTTGACTTTTGTGGTGATAATTGTCAACAAAAAAAAAATTCACAAACAAAACTTCTGCTTTATGAAGAATGGCTGGTGAACAGAAAAAGTAAATACAAAATGATTTAAATTGAAATTCATAAATAAAAACCTCCATATATATTTTCAGAAACATGAAAATTACTTGGCAAAAAGTTATTGGTTGTTTTTTTTTCAATTAAATATTTGACAACTAGTCAGTGGTACCAACTTTAAAGTAGAAAAATCGCACAACTGCGGATACGTTTTTTTGGGAAATCCTACTTCACTACGGATAATTTTCCCAAAAAAACACACCTAATGTCGATTTTTCACATCTTCATTATGGTATAATGCCGTAATAAAGGTGTATACAAAAATTCAGCTCACTAGGAATTTTTCCGCAGATAAAACCTAAAATGACTGGACTATTAGTAATAATACTATAAATACTCTTCTATTGTCAAACCCAAAATAAATAGATTACACAAAAAAAGGGTTGTCACATTTTCAGTTGAGTGTTTATAATAAACCTGAAAAATTTCAATGTATTCAAAGCCATTTAAAACCAGGCTATAAAAAGAGTGATGTGGTTGTCAAAGTTGCTGTGCCCATCTGTTTCTCGCTTAAAGGCGACCCCAGAGTGACTCCAGGGCTCAACGAATAAATCTATTATAGAATTTTCAGACCCAAGTTTAGAAGTAAAATTTGCATCAAAAATGCAAGTTTTCCCAGAAACCAGATGTTTCCATAAATCAGAAGTTTATATAAAACCTAAACAAAACTCTAAATTTCTTGCGACATTATGTAAATACCTCTGCAATAACTCGCGATAGTATATATGATCTGCGAGCTTCTTGCAAGATATTTAATGCAGAAGAAATAGGAAGAATTCAAATGACAATGTAAACGCTACTTCTAAAAACTTCTTGCAAGACTTCCTCAAGTTTACTTGCAAATGGAAACGCGGCCTTACGGATATGGAAACACTCATAGGAAAAACGCACTTGGACATTTATTGGATTTTCGGAGTTTATTCGTAATGTACTGCATTCAATAGTTTTGGCCTTAGCACAAACCAATGAGTTAAATAGTATATTCTTACTTCAATAACCTCAGTAAGTGTAAGAATGAGATAAAATGTATAACGTATATCTTATCCACAACTTAGTTGATAAATCTTCCTCCAAAGTTAGAGGCTATAAGATACTTTATCTGAGCATGGACAATAACTTTACGACTTGGTATATTCAAAACTTTAGGTATCAGTGCTCGTGAAATACATCATATTCTCAATATGATAGAAATTTATAGGAATACCTACATCAATAATTATAAAATATTTAAGTTTATAATTGACAAATTTGCTTTGGAAATAATATAATGAATTTTGCAATATCCGTCAGTACTTTCTAACTTAATACTAATATTTACATCCGATTGTATTACATTGAGATTATAATATATAATTTTGTGTTATTATAATAAATCTTAATTTGTCTTAATTTATGTTAAAAAATAAGAAAACTAAACACAAACATTTACTTAGTGGAAAATATTTTGTTAACTTAAAACATTAATGATATGAATTCGTACATATTTTTTTTATTTTCAGTTTGAGACGGAACTTAACTAAAATTATATATTAATTTAAAAACATATTCCTTTAAACATAAAACAATTTATTAATATTAAAAATAAAATAAAAACTATTTTATTTTAAATCTTTTATCACAAGTAGAAAAAGATGGACAATCGCTTACAAAAATATCGCAATTGAATTATTATTAATTTAAATTAATTTAATATAAAAAAGACATAAAAACTTAATTCCCATGCACATAACATACATACACGAAATGTAAAAGTTATAAATAGTCGCACAAGTGTTTCTTTTTTTTGTTTTTTTTTTATTTTGTTTTGATTTAAAAAAAATTATTAAAACTATCATAGATGTAAAACTTAAAACTCCGTTGATTGTCAAACAAATGAGGAGAAACCTGGCAGTGGAGCTCTGGAACGGGCCATATTATTTACAATAATCTGGCCGCCATTAAGACTCATAACCGCACTGCCTTCTGGCTCCGAATCAGTGTAGCTGGAGTAATTTCGCACTGGTTTTTGTTTCTTCCATGATTGCCGCAGTGTATCATTCACATTGGCATAGTGATTCACAAATGAGTGAGGATCAGACCGTACGCTCTCGTTTTCACTTTCAGAATGCTAAAAAAGAAAATTATTCAATTATTGTTAATTTTTTATGTTAAAACAAATCGAAGACTATTTTCATATATGGCCTATAAGGGGTGTTCCAAATTTCCCGAAAGAAGTAATATTTTAATATTTTTTTTTCGGACTATATAATTTATTTATTTATCAATATATAATCTTTTGATCATAAGAAATGTTTACTTAAAGCTTACCTAAAATTAAAATAGATTTTTAACAATATTTTTAATATTTCCTATACCCTTTTATAAGCCGATTTCTCTACAGATAGGATTATAAAATATGAAAGAACGAGTTACTGGGTTATGTAGATCATAATTTGTTCATTTTTTCTTATAATTACAGCGCACTCAAGGGTTATGAGTACCCTTTCAATGTTATAAATAACACAGGGGATGCCGATGCAAATTGGTTTTAAATACTTCTACATTACAATCAGGGGGGAAATCGAGTGGGGTTAAGTATTCCACGTTCGAGTAGTACGGCTAAAGAAAGAATCTCTGTATTTAACAGTACGCCCGAAATTACGGGTGAAATTCCTTACAGGGAGGAATGCAGCTGGCCCTAATTAGTCTAAGGGCTCTGATTTGGATTATATCTAAGATGTGTAGGTGAGTTTTAGGAGCAACCGCCCAGATATGGGAGTTATACTCACACTCGACGCATTTTCGCAACATAAAATATGTGATCATGCCACAAAAGGCGATAGTCGGTAATACATATACCGAGGACGAAAAGCATTTTGGTTTTCTCGATGCAAGTCTCATCCATGGATGATGGCAGGGGTGAAATATTTCGCTTGACAGACAGACAACAGCTTTGGGTTTTTGAAGCATTAAATTGCACACGGTTTCTAACATCCCATTCATGTTGTCAAATTGGAATTTAATGAGCTTATCATACGCTGCCATTGCGGAGCCACTTGAGAAGTAGATGGATGTGGATCTGGAAACGAATATGAAAAGCTGAGGGTACTGTAGTCAGCAAAATAATGTAGTGGATTAGAAGATACAGACAAGAGATCATTGATGAAGATGAGGAAGAGTGTCGGAGAAAAAAATTGAGCATTAAGAGAAATTCCATCCATTTGTGCAGCACTGAGTGACTTTATTATTCAATGTAAGGCATTGAACCAAAAACGACCCTCATATGGATTATTGTATGCTGATCTGAAATTGATTCAAAGAAGCATTCCAAAATACGGAGAGTATATCCCGATATTTCTGGAAATTAAAAACGATTTCATTTGCCAATTTCAATTATTGGTGACAGATATATTATAATAATGCATAAATTCTGAAGAACTACAAGTTTTGAATTTTCTACGTTTTCTAAAAAGTTGAAAATCTTCAGAAATTGCAAAACCTTGCTCCTCAGGAAACATTTTTCTTGTTATTTTTATTATAAAATGACAAATGTCAACTGGATAAAAGTATACTTTAAAAAAATAAAGAAGCGTTAAAGTATACTTTATCTTTATAATAGTTGAAATTAACAAAGAGTCGACTCTCATTTTGAAATAATATTTTAAAGTCGACTTCCATTTTAAAGTTAAATTAAAGTTTTTTTGAAGTTATCGAATCTTTGACTGAATTAACTTTTTCGTTTTGAATTAAGAAATACCCAAAATGACTTGCTATTCTTTTTAATTAGCACTTATCTGCTGATGATACAAACATTTATTTAAAAAGTCAATATCGCTCCGAAGCTGAAGAAAGCGAGCTCGATCCTTAGTTTTACTACCTGACGTTTTTGAACGTTTTATAAATTTTTAAACATCTTTTATAAAAAAACAAACTGTTCATTGACATTAAGAATTACGTTTTTAAATGTGACGTAAATTTCATTGAGTGATTTATAAATTTAAGTACTCTACCCCTTATGAGCCGAAAAGAAAAAATAATAAATAAAATAATCTGCATTTTCTTTTAAAATTACTTCATTGGTATATTTGGAACACCCTTTAAGTACAAGTTCGATCAAAATTTCTAGTCAACTATTCGAACATGCATAGAATTTTGTGTTATAAAGTTTACAAGTCCGCAACAAGTGGACTTCTGTGTTCTGTTTTTTTTTTGTTTGTAAAACTACATTGCTGGTCATATTCGACCTTAGCAAAAACCTCTTAAGCAATTTACCTGTGAATCTGAAGAGCTGACTTCCGATGGTTTCTCCGTAACACTACTGTCGTCGGGGTTTTCATCGTAACACTTTAAGCTCTCTTCATCGCTGTGATATGCCACTGAGGCTGGCGATGGTCGGGGAGGGCTTTTGCCCAATGTCGAAGCCGGCGGCGGACGGTGATTTGATTTTCTACCTAATGTTCCCAAAGTTCCACGACCCAAAGTGCCGGCACTATTTAATGTGCCAGTACCAACACCATGTCTCGAACGATAGAGCTCAAGTGCCAGCTCTTGTCGTTCATCGATAGACATAGCCATTGATTCTTCTAGGGTTTTTTGTGCTTCTTCTGTGTGTTTTGGAGGGGGGATGAAAGAAAAAGGAAATATATAAGTTTTAAAATATCTTGACGTGAGTCTTGAACACAAGACATTAATGGTTGGTATAAAACTTACGTTTGTATTTGTAACTTTTGCTTTTAACACACAACACAGCTATGACCATGATGATGATGATGATTGAAGTTGCTGCCAATGCAACCATGAACCACGTTTGCCGATAAAATGGTTTGTGCTGTAGATAGCCATATTCCAGGTGCAATTTGGATGGGGTTAATATTGAGTCCTTTGAATAAACTGGAAAGGATATGCCGTAGCGATTGTAGGCAATGACACGGAATGTATAAGCCGTAGATGGAAGGAGACTTTGATAGCTAACAGTGAAATCTTGCATTGGACCTGTTGTTGAACGAGCTATTGTTTCCCATCTTGAGTCATCTGTAAGGAGAATATTTAATACCTATTAAAAGTATCTAACAAAAAAAAATTGTTAAAAGAAAGAACTATATGTATGTAGGTACATATGCAAATAGGAAAATAAAAAAAAAATGATAATTAAATCAAATACATGTATGTATGTATGTATGTACTACATACAAATTTAGTAAAGTAGATGTATAAATTTATAAAATGTTCTTCTAAAGAAAATATTTTAAATATCAGAAAATTTAATTAATAAATTTATTATGATTTACATTATACAGGTTTAACACATTACTTAAAGGGGAACTTCATACATATGTATGTACATATATAAGGTTAGGTAGAACTCTCAAGTGACGTTTTGGAACATTAAATTTAACGCGAGACAAAAACGTTCATAACCGTCAATAACTTTTACAATAAAAACCAAAACATAAATAAGAAAACGTCTACTCTCAAAACTAGGGGAATCCATAAGTTTGAAACGCCTTTTTTATGGCGGAAAACTTAATGGGTTCTGCTAACCTAAGTCCCTCAGAATAAAATAAGAATATTTTTGGAATATTTTATGGCACCTTCAATAGAAGGACCACACTTGACAAGCTTGATTGGTCTGACAAATGAGGTACAAGATTGTTTGATAGCTTGGGGTTCAGAAAACTGACGTGATTCTGTTTAATCCAACCTAGTATTAAATTAATAAGGAGTTGTATGCTACGTTAATATGATACTTGAATTCGGGTATTGTAATGTTTTTTCTTAAAAGGGGCATTTTTGTTTTTCGTTCATTTTTTGATAAATCTCTATCCTGAAGTTGTTTTATTTTACAGACGTTCATATGAAAAATTTAAATTTTATTATTTTTTTACTTGCGACGTATAGGTACTATGTATAAGGCAAGTTATACATTCGTAAAAAAATCGAACTCGAGATTTTGATCAAAGTTGACATTACGATGATAGCGAAGACGAAAAAAGTGGGTCCGGCAATTATGTCTGTCTGTCTGTTCGATATTTTCTTCAAACTATGGGTTTTAATTTTTACCCCCGGATGTTTTTTGATTTGATTTTTTAAGACCAAAAATAACGGTACATGATGCCATACGGTTTTTTTCGAAATCTTATAAATATTTTTTTTTTCTCAAAAACTGTCCCAACGATTTAAAAAAAAAAATCAAAAAATTTAATTTAGTTAAACCTAGGTAATGCTTGAAACAATTTTTTCCAAAAAATGAGTAGTTTTGGTACCCCCCTTGGGACCATTTTTTTTTGTTTTTGATTTTCTCAAAAACGGTACCACCGATTTTGATAATTTTTTTTTTTATGCTAAAGCTTCCCAGCAGTTTGAATATTATTGTGTATTCAAATTTTCCAAAAATTTTTTTTTGGATTTTTAAAAAAACTTTCAAAATTTATTTTTGATAACACAATATTTCGAAAACCCCATTCATAATTTTTTTCAAAACTTGATAAATAAATGTTTGGAAAAATAATCTACAAGATATGAGAAAAATAAATTCATTTTACCTAAAAATAACGGGTGTACCCTCCATACAAATGTTAAAAAATGGTTTTAGAAAATCGTATTTTTCTCGAAAACGGTTCCGAGAGTTTTGCTAAATTTTTTTTCTTTCTATAATTTTTAATATCTGTAATTTAATGAAAAAAAATTTAGAAAACAAAATATTACTGACTGTACCTACCATAGAACGATTTTTTAAAATTTTGAGTTTTTCATTATCAGCACAATGGATTTTAATGAAATTTCGTAGAGAAAAGCTTCTAAAAAGTTTAAAAACATTGTACGAGTATTTTAAGACTTTAAAAAAAAATATTTTTTGAATTTTTAGAAAACTCGATATCTCAAAAACGGCTTAATATTTTTTTTTAAATTTAATCTTTATTCGAACAATAATAAAAACTTGGCGTACCAAAATTTGTTCCTAAAAATGTTTTAAGAATTTTGCATATAAGCTTATTTAAGAAACCACTACAGCGACTTATAATTATAAAAAACTTACATCATATGGAATTATGTGTTTAGCTCCAAATACTAAAGGCGTTGTTCTCGCGACCTAGACGTGCATATTATTTTTTTAATAAATTGCTTCTAACACACCTAAAGTAATGCCAGTTTATGCAGAAAAACTAAGTAAACGGACATATAAAGTTACAACGATACTAAATTAATAAAATAGGTATTCGATGATTACATAATAAAATAGCATAATAAAATAACATAGTACCTACTAATTTAACTAAAATTTTGCACCAATATTTTTTTTCAAATTCAAAGGAGCTCCTGCAAAAAAATTTTGGCTAAAATCGTTAGAGCCGTTAATGTGAAAGACGAAAATAAATAAACTTTTCTTAACTCTTTTAAAATAAAATGCACGACTGGGTCACACGAACTTGCTCCTATGTAATAGACTAAGAATTTCAAAAATAAATGTTATTAGAGAAACTGTTCATAAGCATAAAATTAATTTTTTAAATGACTAACAAAAACTTCTTTAGTAGTTAAAGGTAAGAAAAGGATGCCATGTGATTCAAGCAAATATAGATTTATGCAAGAACAAAAATTATAAGTCTTTGTTAGTGGTTTCTTAAAAAATAAGGTTTTATATAAGAAAATTTTAAAACATTTTTAAGAAAAAATGTTGGTACGCCAATTTAAAGTTTTTATTATTAAATTAAATTTACAAAAAAAGTATTGAGCCGTTTTCGAGATATTGAAATTTCAAAAAAAAACAAAAAATTGATTTTTTTTTTTTTCAAAATTCAAAAAAATATTTTTTTTAAAGTTTTGAAATGCAATGTTTTTTAAACTTTTCAGACGCCTCTCTATACGAAATTTCATTAAAATCCGTTGTACTGATAATGAAAAAATTCAAAATTTTAAAAAATCATTCTATGGTAGGTACAGTCAGTAATATCTTAATTTCAAAATGTTTTGTATTAAATTACAGATATTAAAAAATAATAGAAAGAAAAAAAATTTAAGCAAAATTCTCTGAACCGTTTTCGAGAAAAATGCGATTTTCGAAAACCATTTTTTAACATTTGTATGGAGGGTACCGTTATTTTTAGCTAAAATTAATTTATTTTTCTCATATTTTGTAGACTATTTTCCCAAACTTTTATTTATCAAGTTTTGAAAAAATCGAGCATGGAGTTTTCGAAATATTGAGTTTTCAAAAAAAAAATTTGAAAGTTTTTTTTAAAAATCCAAAAAACTTTTTTTGGAAAATTTGAATACACAATAATATTCAAACTGCTGGGAAGCTTTAGCATAAGAAAAATGATCAAAATCGGTGGTACCGTTCTTGAGAAAATCAAAAACAAAAAAAATGGTCCGAAGTGGGGTACCAAAACTACACATTTTTTGTAAATTTTTTGTTCAACCATTACCTAGGTTTAACTAAATTAATTTTTTTGAATTTTTTTTTTAAATCGTTGTGACAGTTTTTGGGAAAAAAAATATTTATAAAATTTCGAAAAAAAATCGTTATGGCAGGTACCGTTATTTTTGGTCTTAAAAAATCAAATCAAAAAACATACGGGGTTAAAAAATTAAAACCCATATGTACCAAGTTTGAAGAAAATCGGCCGAGCCGTTTAGTTGTATCCGAACAGACAGACAGAATTGCCAGACCTTCTTTTTTCGTCTTCGCTATCATCGTAATGTCAACTTTGATCAAAATCTCGAGTTCGATTTTTTTTACGAATGCATAACTTGCCTTATAGTACCTATAAGTCGCAAATAAAAACTGTTCATAAGGATAAAATTATCATCATTTTTTCTTTTAGTAATAAGAGACAAAAACAGAATGCTATCAAATATGAATTTATACAAGAACAAAAATTATAAGTCCTTGTAGTGGTTTCTTAAAAAAAAAGCTTTTATATACAAGATTTAAAAAAAAAAAATTTGGTATGCCAACTTTAAGTTTTTATTACTGTACGAATGAAAATTAAATTTCCAAAAAAAATATTCAGCTGTTTTTTGAAATATCAAATTTTCCAAGAAAAAAATGATTTTTTTTTTCCAAAAATTCAAAAAAAAATTTTTTTTTAGTTCTGAAATGCAATGGTTTTTAGATTTTTTAGAAGCATCTCTACAAAAAATTTAATTAAAATCCGTTATGTCGACAATGAGTAATTCAAAATTTGAAAAAATGGTTGCATGGTAGGTACAAGCTGTAATATCTTAATTTCAAAATTTTTCTTATAATATTGAAGATAGTTAAAATTAATGTGAAAAAAAAAATTTATCAAAATTCTAGGCGCCGTTTTCGAGAAAAATACGATTTTTGAAAACCATTTTTTAACATTTGTATGGTGGGTACCTTTAGTTTTAGGTAAACTAAAACTTTTTTCATATATCTTGTAGATTATGTTGCGAAACTTTTATGTTTTAAGTTCAAACAAAATCTAGCGTAAGGTTTTCGAAATATTGAGTTTTGAAAAAATAAATTTAATTTTTTTTTTTTTAATCCAAAAAAATTTTCTTTTGGAAATTTGAATACACAATTCTATTTAAGTTTTTGGGGACCTTTAGCAAAAAAAATGATCAAAATCGGTAGTACTGTTTTTTTTTGAAAATCAAAAACAAAAAAATGGTTCTTTGGGGGGTACCCTCAATAACCATTTTTCGGAAAATTTTTTTCAACTAATAGCTAGTTTTAACTAAATGAAATTTTTGTGTATCTTTTTTTTTAAATCTGTCGAGCAGTTTTTGAGAAAAAAAAAATATTTACAAAATTTCGAAAAAAAAAAATCGTATGGCAGATACCGTTATTTTTAGTCTTAAAAAAAAAGAAAAAAAGTGTGGGGGAAAAAATTAAAAATGATATCTACCAACTTTGAAGCAAATCGGCCGAGCCGTTTGCAGCCTAAACGGTCGAACACACAGAACAGGCAGAATTGCGAGACCCACTTTTTTAGTCTTCCTATCATCGTAATGTCAACTTTGATCAAAATCTCGAGTTCAATTTTTTTACGAATGCATAACTTGCCTTATAGTACCTATAAATCGCAAGTAAAAAATGAAATCTCGTACTTTTCTGGTCAACTTTGATTGCATAGCATAACTGACCTTGACAGAAGATACACTTTTAGTATCACATAGTATGAGAAACCAAAGAAAATTAAATTTTCCCTTTGCTTTAATTTTACCGGAAAGCAAAGTATGGAATTTTGGAAATATAACTAAAAATAGGGTAGAACAAATAAAAGCTCAATTGTCGCTTGAAAACAACAAAATTAGACAAATCGTTTCAAGCACGCACAAAATCTTTAATATTATAATGTTTCTTCGTTAATCAAATGCACAATAACTCGCTCACACTGCAGAATCCTTCGGAGGACTAAAGAACCTCGAATTAAATAAAAACTAATATTTAGTTTGGTCTTTTTATAAATTAATTAAAGCCTTTTAACAACAACCTTACAAATTATTAAAAATGTTATTTACTACACAACAAACAAATGAATTGACAATAAGTATGGATTAGTAATGAAAACAAATACATATTAAATGATATTATAGGTATAAGTACACCAAATGTTAACTAGTTAGTGTCTGTTTCCGTACTTACAAATATAAGCTGGTTCACCTCTCTCTACTCAGGGTAAGCAGGTTTGGGAAATAGATTGCAAGAAAAAGAAATAGAATAAAAGAAGCTACTATTACTGAAAGCACCTTAATCCAATCAAAAGTTCATCATTGTGGCTCAGAAGCAAAGTTGACTTGAAATATTAATATTTATGACTAAATCCGACCCGGAACAACAATGGCAGTTTTAAATTATCCGAATTTTTCGATATTTTCAATCAATTTTAAACCAACTTTCTTCCCATAAACCACATTATTATATAACCTTAGTATAAAGTTTAAACGGATAAACTATAATAATTTTATTCTCAGAAACTTACAAAAGAGTAATTCCTGCCATGCACAAGAGTCCCAAAATTTAAGCAATTTGGATTAAAAAATCAGAACTTACCCCTTTTCTTGCATTCTATGTAGTAACCAAGGACCGGCCCACGTCCTGACGGTCCATTCAACCAATGCATTTCGACATTGGCCAAAGTCTTGGATAGGATTAAGTCCCTCGGCGCCACTGGAGATCCGTCTTGAGGTCCAGTTGTTACATTTTCGCTTACAGCTGGCCCATAGTCTATTGTTTGAGCACGCACCGTAAACGTGTAGGTGACTTCTTCTTCGAGATTTTGAACATGTAAACTATTTCCGGTGACTTTTTGTTTTACTTGCTTGCTGAATTCTTCAAAATTAATAATTAAAAAAAATTAAATTTCAAACTTTCGAAAACCAAAAAACTTATAACTTACTTTCATTCTCTTCGGTGGTCTCGTAGGTCACAAGGTAGCCAAGGATTTCTCCGTTGCGCATTTTTGGAGAATCCCATGAAACCTTCAAACTTTGCATTGTAATGTCTTCAAACCGAAGTGCGACTGGTGGTCCTGGAAGTCCCTGCAAAGTCTTAACTGTTATGGGCGTCGATCTTGGTCCATCACCAGCGGGATTGAAAGCGAGAATTTGAACTTTATATTCCGTAAACTTATCGAGGAAGACTAGACTGTGTGAAGTTGCAGAAGCAGCTACTACTTCGATTTCTTCTTCATATTTCCGTCCTTCTTCCAGCTCTTGCGGCGAATTCGTAACCAGATAAAATATCTTGTAGCCCAAAAGGTCACCGTTTTGCATGCTCTGCTTGGGGGGTTTCCAACGAAGTCTCACTTCAGTGCTAGAAAGTGGAGCTGCATCTACAGCTCTTGGTTCACCAGTAGGTACTGCTTCACCCACGTAAACAGCTACGGGGGGAGAAGCAGGGCCAACTCCTTGAGAATTGAAAGGCAGTACGACGATTTCATAGTTTCGATCTTGCTGCAGGTCACTAAGAATAATAGATGCTTGATTAATGCCCATCACATCTTGTTTGGGAGTGGCTTGAAGAGCGGCAGGGAAGTCAGAAAGCTGCTGGAAGAGAATCCGATAGCCACCAGTAGCTGAATCCCCATTCCAGAGGGATGTTTCAAGGGCATTCCATTGGACACGAACACTGGTTGTAGTTATGGGTACGACCTTAAGTCTACTCACGCCTTTCGCTGGGGCAGCAGGCAAAGTTCGCACCGTTATACTTTCTCTACTAAAGGTCGACGGACCTAGATCATTTGTAGCTTGGATTCTAAATTGATATATCGTGTGGGGTTTCAAGAAAGTAGCAGTGTAAGATGCGACACTTGGATCGACTCGCTCCGGAAGTGACGTCCATGGCCCTTCATTCTCACGCATCTGAACTGTATAGTATCGGAGTGGTGCGAATCCATCGCGGCCTGGAGTCCAACTGAAAGTGATCTGATGGGCCTGAATCTGACTGCGTGATATCTGAGGTGAAGATGGTGCCTGTGGACGTTCACGATTATTTGTCGTGTATACCAAAACGGAAGCCGTCTTTCCCCATCCCAAGCGGGTTTGAGCTGTAACACTAAAAATATAGTATCTTTCAGCGAGAAGCTGAGTAGCCCGGAAGGTCCGGTCCGATGGAGGAAATTCACGGCTGTAGTTAAGATTCACACTGCCATTTAGTGAGTACGTAACTTGGTATGCCAGAATCTCTCCATTTGGATCTTCAGGTACGTCCCAGATAATTCTAGCCGTTGAGAACGACACATCCGGAAAAGATACATTCGAAGGGGCTCCTGGTGTATCTTCGAAGGTCTGCACACGAATTGGAGGAGTACTTAGAGCACCATCTCCCAACCTTGTGAAAGCAAGAACCTGAATGTGGTAAACAACGTACTTTTTGAGTTCAGTGAGGGTTGTAGTAAAGGATGAGTTGTTGGAGATGGTCTTGTGGAGAACTTGGCCACCGCGATTGGTGGCTGCATAGTACACCTTGAAGCCTTCGATTTGGCCATTTCGATGTTCTTTTGGTACTTCACCCCATCGAACTACAATAGTTGTTGATGATGTTGCATTGGCTTGCACCTCTAAGGGACCAAACGAGGGCACTGCCTCTCGTGTGCGCTCGACTGCCTTGATACTGTTCCTAAAATTGAAACAAAATATTTGAAACTAGAACTCGAAACGAACCGAATTTATTCAAAACTTACCTCGAAGCTCCTACATCATTACACGCATTCATCACAATCTCATAGACCGTCCACTCTTCAAGGGTGTCCAGGACATGCGAGTTTGCCGTGTGATCTTCGATTAAGACACTCAGAGCTGTTGTTTTTCCAGTACCTGTAGCGTCAACTTGACGATAAGTTATGTTATAGCCCCTCGGGTTCCCGAACCATTCGGTCTGCTGCAAGGGGATCCACCGAACTCGGAGTTCCGTTGCACTCATAGCTCGAACCGTAACATTAAATGGCGGATGCATCGGTCTGGCTTGTATCGTCTGGAAATCCTTGGTTGGTTCTGATGCTTCTGATACTCCCACCACATTAGTAGCTATCAGTCTCAGTTTGTATTGTGTAAAGGGCATGAGACCAGTTACAGTTAAAGTGGAAGCATCCGGATCTGATACTTCGTAGACAGTGAACCAGGTATTGTTTCGTGCGGTTTGTGCCTCAACTTTCCACTTGGTGATCGACGAGTTCCCATCGAATCCTGGAGTAAACTGAAGAACAACCGAAAAGGCTTCAATGTTTGACAACGCCAACTGAGTTGGTGCGTGCGGAAGTACTGGTTCGACTCCTGACTGAATGGTGGCGGTCTTTGTTGGGCCAGCACCAACCTGCGTCCAGGCTTTGATCTCGAACCAGTAATGCGTAGTTGCTTGAAGCTGTGTTACTCTTAAACTTGTCTCAGTCGCTGTCAGATTGATGGATTTTAAAGTCTCCGAACGATCCTTGACTTGATAACGCACTGTGTACCCTGTCAAAATACCATTTACATTTTTCGGTGGCACCCACATTACTTTAACTGCCCGATCGGATATTTCATCGAAATGCAAAGACGCAACTTCATCCGGAACATCTTCCAAGGTCTTCACTGGCACCATTCCACTTCGGATGCCATCACCGGGATCAGTGAAACACAAAACAGTCACATTGTAAGCAGTGAATTTTTCCAGACCTCCCATTATTGTTGTTTGTTCAGCCAAAGGATCTAGTAAGCTCGGCGGAACAGTCATCATTTTTGCTTCCGACTCATGCTCTTCCCCATCGATTATTTCATATTGCCAAGCCTGAATTTTGTATCCCTGGTTGATTCCATTAATTTGTTGAGGATTTGGCGGCTTCCACGAAACCTTGATCGCTGTCGAATTAACCGGTGAAACTTTCATGTTTGTCGGTGGAGCTTCTGGAACGCCCTCTTTCGTCTTGATTTTTGCCCCTTCAGTGTAGACCCCTACACCCATATTATTGTAGGCAGCTATTTGAATAACATAGTCCTTCCAAGTTATCAATTCCTGAATCAAATAGTTTCTCTGAGCTTCGTTTGTGATGTTTTGATAGGTCCAAGGACTATTGTTGTATCCAAAAAGCCGATATCGAATAATGTAGCCCAAAATTTGACCGTTTCGATGTTCTTCCAATGGAGGTTGCCATTGAGTGATTATCTCCGACATCGATCGAGCTGATCCCACAAATCCAACTGGAGGTCCCGATGGCGCTGTAAGTTTGGACGAGAGTAAAAAGAATGATTCGTTAGAAACGCAATCTAAGCGAGTTAGAATATTATTTAATTATAAATATACCTCGGTTAAGCGGTAATGCTACAATTTAAGCCATTTTTTTGTTTCGATATTCATATACATTCAAAAATGAGAGATACATAGAAATGACATTTAGATGTAATTAGTTTATATGAGTATAGATATTTATAGTTTTTACATATAGTATCTGTTTTTTGGAGATTTTTTTTTGGTAGAGAACGACCAAAGATTGTGTTTTGCTTTGGTCAAAATAATCGAAATCATAAAACAAAACCACATCAGGAGTACGAAAAAAAAAAACCGAAAATCAAATTAAAGATTTAATTGAACGTAGACGTTTTTTTGAAAGACAAAAATCAAAAGGATGTTTAAAGGAGGCGCAATAAAAACTGAAGATGATATGGCACACATCGAACATGCAGCAACGTAGCACACAAAATATAGGAGAAGTATTCCCAACTTTCTCAGGAGTACTTTTGACTTTCTAACTTTATGACTTGAGGAAAGTTAAAAGTTAAAGTTTCAAAACAATAAAGTATCTAAACATTTATTTTGCGTTTATTGTGCAACAAATACAATCGAACTAATATCATACCAAAAATGATAAACAAAAATCTATAAAGTTGTTGAAAATTTAATAGCAGAACTGAGGAAATGAAAAGCTTAGAAACATTCGATCAAGTTAAGGACTACTCGAAAAATGTGAAGTGTATTTCAAGAGAAAACACTTCTAGAGCTGGTAGGAAATTAACAGCAGGAAAACAGCATCTGGAAGGGATGCAAGAGGTCTTAAGTCTTGCTACTTACGTGTATCAAAAACGACTTTTAAAAACATTTTAATAATTAATTTTCGTACTAACTCTTAGGGGTGCATACGATAAGAAGTTTTTTGTTTTTAATTTTCTGTTCTATTTAATGAACCCCACAAATGTTTGGGATTTTTTTTACGGGCCATAAAATTTAACTGAAGATTTCTCGCTAGGTAGGTACTTAGAAATGGCAATCAATGGCAGTAGAGCTGTGCCAATCGTTCATTTTGAAAGATCGAATCAATCAACGATTGATTGGTTCAAGGATTCGAACTTTTCAACCAATCGTTCATTCAATTAAAATCATTTTTTATCGAGCCGTTTCGTTCCGAACGAGTCCGAGAACGATACGAAATATATTCAACCGTTCATTCAACTAAAATATTTTTTTTTTAATCGTTTCGTTCTGGGCGAGATTGAAACTACTTCTACTGTTCTACTTCTTTTCGACTTCGTTCACGCCATCTTCCATTGTAAATAAAATAAAGAATATAAAGGGTGGTTAAATTTTAAGGGCCGATGTTGAATGTGAACCACACCTAAACGTCAAGTTTTTTTTCTGCATTTAATTTGACATTTCTCAATTTCAGACTAACTCAATTTGAACCATGGAAAGATACACAATCGAGCAACAGGCTTATTATGAAAATGGGCGTTCAAATCAAAATGCATATCGTGCACTTCGTGATTTTTTCGGTCAAAACCGTGCAAGAATTTGAGCAAACCGGGTCTGTAGGAGACGTGAAAATACCAGTGCATGCTCGTACAGCTCGTACTGCAGAAAATATTGCTGCTGTTCGCGATAGTGTGGCTGAAGAGCCGTCCGCCTCAACTCGTCATCGTGCCCAACAAGTGCACCTCTCACTCGTCGTTGATGAACATTATGCATAAAGACTGCATTTACACGCTTACAAGGTGCAATTGACTCAAAAACTAATGCCTCTTGACCATTTCAAGCGTCGTCAATGGTCAGAATGGTGGCAAGAAATGGCAACAGTGGATGATCAATTTTCGAAGAAAATCATCTTCAGTGATGAGGCACATTTTCACCTCAGTGGATTCGTCAATAAGCAGAATAGCCACATTTGGGTGAATGATAATAATCCAAGAGTGATTGTCGAAAAACAAATGCATCCACAAAGTGTGACTGTATGGTGCGGTTTATGGGCTGGCGGCATCATCGAGCCGTATATTTTCCAAAATGTGCTTGTGCTCGGTCAGGAAGTTACTGTGAATGGTGTTCGCTATCGTGAGATGATAACGAACTTTTTATGGGCCGAATTGGAAGATATGGATGTGGACGATATGTGGTTTCAACAGGACGGTGCCACTTGCCACACAGCTAACGAAACAATGGCTCTTTTGCGCGACAAATTCATTGGCCGTTTTATCTCACGTGATGGCGATGTCAATTGGCTGCCAAGATCATGTGATTTGACTTCGTTGGACTTCGTTCTTTGGGGTTATTTAAAAAAAAGGTGTACGTCGATAAGCCAGCAACAATTCAAGAGCTAAGGGATGAGATAATTCGGCACTTTAACGGCATAGAATTTCAATTATGCCTCAGCGTCATCGAAAATTTGGACCATCGAATGGAGGTGTGCCGCCGACATACATAATTAAACCATACCATATTATCATAATAAAAAGAAATGACAATAATTTCCTAAATAATTTGTGCTTTATTCAAAATCAACATCGGCCCTTAAAATTTAACCACCCTTTACATTCTGTTTCATTTCCATTTCTAATGTCTGAGAACAAGTTGAATGAACGAAACAGAATTTTTTCGTTCGTTTCGTTCAATTTACGTTCATCGGTTTCAGAGTCAACAGATTGACGTTAGGATTGATTGATTGATTTGGTTGATTGTGATTGGCATTGACCATAAGCCTCCGTCAAAGCCCCCTCATTAAGCTAGCTCTGGATCGTAAAGAGTCGAACGGAGGGCAACGCACAGAAGTAACCGAAGTTCGCAGTAGAACCATTTCGTCGCGTTAAGAAAAGAGATCAAGTGTTTGATCTTCATTTCCGAAAGTTTGTCAATGTCGTCAAAAATGCTCTTAATTATAGTGCTCTAGATTTAGCCAGAGCAGTTTGCAGAGGTAATGGAAGACTCAGCTGGAGTCGAAAAAATCTCTATTGGGATCAAATCCATATTATTGCTTTGGATCTAAGGTTTGGTAATCCAAGAGTTCGATTCGTTTAGTCTTAATGCTGTAACTCAATTTTACTTTAATTTTGGAAGGGCAAATACCCCCATTTATTAAGCTTGATACAAGCTAATTCTTAACCCAACTTAAATACAGCTTTTAATTTCGTCAATATGTGCAAGAAATTTGAGCTCTCTTTATTACATTTAACTGTTAGATCGCAAATCGACCTAGCGGTGGATATCGGTTTGTAATGGAGAAGATATTGGCGGGGAGTAGATTGGATGCGTTTTCGTGGAAAAGTGATTGAATGACATGTAGAAATATTCAGCTCTAAGCAATTTTTTAGACAGAAAAACTGTTGAAATATGGCAATGTTTAATGATCATTTCAATATCGTTAATAGTAAAAATAAAGAGGAGAGGTCCTAAGTGGCTGCCTTGTGGGACCCCGGAGGTAGCTAAGAAATCATCAGAGAAGGTAGATCTTAATCGAACTTTGTAGTAACGGGTTTTCAGGTAAGAAGAAATCCATCTTAAAAAGATATGTTCAAGCTCTAGGGTGGACAATTTGAATAGAATAAGCTTATCTGAGATTTTAATTCAGTTTATTTTCAATGAGAAATTGTCAATGGTGTAAGAAAGAAATGGGTCGAGGGAGAAATTCGGTAAATAGTTGAAATAATTACAATAAGGTATAAAGTAGTCATTGGTAAATGATTGCTTAAAAAAACTTGCAAAAAAGTTGGCGATTGCTTGTGGCTAGTTTGAAATTTCATTATTGAAAGAGAGAGAGGGAGAATAACCATCGGATTTTCATTTAAAGTTGGCAAATCGGAAAAAGAATTTAGGGTCTTTAATAAGATTGCTTTGGGTTTGGATTAAATAGCTTTAATAGAGGGAGATTTAAAGTTCGGTAAAGTGAAGATAAGTACCAAGATAATTAGAGTAATCAGTTGGAGATCGAGAACGAAGGAAAATTGACCAGAACTTATTCTTCTTGTTACGCAACGATGGTAGTCTGTGGTGGTGGGGAAGAAGACGAAGTTTTACGCTGAGAAAAGTGTACACGAAGAGAAACAGAATTAGATATTTCTATAGAAAATATGTCTATTAAGATTGTCAAAATAAAAGGAAACTCTAGTAACATTCATTATTTTGAGAAAATTTAGCTTTATGAATTACGAGAAGATATATTTGTGAGGGGAGAAGTCTGAATAGTATAATCGTGATAGAAATTTAGATTGACAGGGGGATGATAGTTATCGATAGAAGATAGAGAAAGGGGACTGAGTGAGACTGATGAGTTGATGGGATCTGTTGTAAAACACAAGTCTAGCTGCCTGTTCATAAAATTTTGAATACCTCTAACTTGAGGCTTAAGTCGGCAAGGCTATCTACGAAGAGACATTTTTTTTACAAAAATAGGATTGCAAGGAACATAATAGAATTCACCGTCAGATAAGGTCCATTTAAATTGAGGAAGTTTAAAGTTGACGAAAAGTTAGTTAGCAAGTGGTCAAAGGTATAAAATAAACGCTTGAGACATCTCTTAGAATTAGCACATTTAGATATAGTAGAAGAAGACCCCGGAAAATGTATAAGTCTCGATTCAAGTCAATGCATCTTTCGACATAAATACAGGTTATCGGGGGAAAATATGAGAAAAATTATAGACGTTGTGCGATGTGATTTTGAAGGATCACCTAGGGGTGGTGACATCGCCACCGATCTACAAGTTATGGCTGCGATAAGATATTGGGGCCGGAATAAGGTAATATATATAGTATAGATGTAAGAAGATGGGTCAGACATGGTCATATAGGGATCTAGGCAATCCATGCTGTATGTATGATCTGCCAAAAAGTCGGCAGTGCCTTTTTCTCAAAGTCTGTGGTCACTTCTAAAAAATTTCAACAAGAATTTCGGAGCAAATACCAGAAATAGAAAGATTAAGAAATTCATGGTTTCTCAAACGTCATGGTACGTACATAACAATACCCAAAGCAGGGAGCCCAGCTGAACAATACGGCACTAACCGAAAAGGGTACTATTTTCTGAATATTCCCCACTTAAAATTCGAGACATCGTTTGGCACTGGCCACAGAGTACGTATGATTCTATTTGATATTTAGAGAGAGAGCAAAATAACAAAAAGATTTGATAACGGGGAATTCAAAGTAATTTTACTTGGCGATGGGGCTGTGTCTGGTCCAATATGTTATTTACTCCTCTACTAAATCTTCGAGCCTATTCTGAAAAACAGTATAACATTTCACATATAGCAAGGCGCAATGCCGGAAAAGGGGTTTTGGAGCATAGAACAGGCGCTTCTCCGCGGAGTATTTATTTAATTAAACTTCAACTAGAGAAAGTTTCAAATCAAAAAAAACAAAACCCATTAAATCATGATATATTAGCCTTGTTTTATAAAAAATTGATAACCACTCAGTAAAGCAAATTGAAGAAAAAAACGATTATAGTCACTTTTATATCCACTCTCTTTTAACCTCAAACTTTGACACGAAATTTAGAGTAACTTCAAATTTATTTTGACGTACTTAGAATATTTCTTTCCATATTCTTGCCAGCCCCTAAATTACAATTTTAATGAGCTAAAAAATCGATTTTTCAGATTTTGTAGATGTTTTTTTTTTAATCCAGCGAGATCTCAGCCATCCTCCAATGGAATTTGACAGTTAATGGCTTGGTTGATGGGTAATATACTATATTTTGACCTACTTAGAGTATTTTTCTTTCTAAATGCTTTCCAAAAGTCCTAAGATCGCAATTTTCCTGAACAAAAAAAAAATCCAAAAAATTTCGATTTTTCGGTGAAAAAATTAAGATTTTTCAGAAGTTTTTCAATCAATTGACATTTGAGATTTTTTGTACGTCTTTTACAAAATAGACATGAAGCTTTATTTCCAAATGTCTTGACATAGTAAAAATCTCTGAGAAAAAAAGATGCATTCCAGAACACATCCCAGTATCAAGCAAATGTTTTTCTGCACTCGATTTAAGCGCCATCTACAACTCAATATATCAGCAATTTTTATTCATTCTATATTCACTATGATTGCTGACCAAATTATATTCACTCTTGATGTTTTTATTGTTTTGCATGTAAAATTTTGCACTTGGCTATTCACCCTTTCAAAAAACACGGCTAGTAAGTGTTGGGATCGGTTTTAAATATTTGTTTCTTTTGTCTACCCAACCAACATGATTTAACTCTTTGTTTGCATCTTATAGGGATCAAGAAGAATTCAAGATTAGATTAACCATTTTGATGGATTCTTATGCTCATGTCAAACATCCTTAAGCAACATTTTTTGAAACTCAACTTTTTTCGCCATTTTGCAATTTCGATTTTAATTTTTCTAAAAGTCTTAAAGTGCTTAAAGATTTTCTAAAACAAAGGTTCGTTTCACTTTTTCGTAATTTTTTTGTTGTGTAGAATAACATAGATAATATTGTGCATAATGTTTGCCAAACTAAAAAAAAATACCCGGAATGTCATTTCTGCTTCCAATATTTACAGCTTTGTACACATCTATTATAGCTTCAACAAAATTAAAATCTTTAATCACAAAGCAATAAATAAAAAAAAAATTAAAATAGGTTTAACTTAAGAAATTATAAACAAAAAAAAATCATAACCATTACGCCTCTAAACTAATGTATTTAAACAACAAACATAAAATACACAGGGCAAACTAAATAGCATTTGGGATAAAGGTGGCGACCATGGGTTTAACTTACCCTCTTGTGGCAGCTCTATGACGTTACTCGCTTCTGATGGTGAGCCTTCTCCAACTCGATTAACAGCACTCACACGGAATTGATAGACGGTGGCAGCTTTTAGGTTCGTCAAGAGAATCCATCGCTGATTAGCTGAGACATTGCTAAGCTCTGTTATCCAATTAAGCAACGGATCTGGAACCGGACCTACGAATTGTTCTATGAGGTTAATGATTTAAAGAAGTCGTTAAAGGTGGAAATGTAGGTTATAGTTATTTTGAAAAGGAGCACACGAATGTATGTAGAAAGGCAATGTGAAAGGAATCAAAGGAAAAGAAATGAAAAAAAAAACCAATTTGAGTTTTAACCAATTTTGTTCAATTTTTTTAAATTCAAAAAATGCTCAACTTACCAAGTTCGGAAACTTCTCTCTTCTGAACGATAAACTTCAAAACTGGACTATTTCCGTCGAATCCAGGTGTCCATGATACGTTTATTGCCCGCTGACTTGGCGAGTCCAAACGGGTGACTTTTACATTGGTCGGCGGAAATGGCAACTCAATAACACTTAACCTAGCCGATCTAGTTTCGTTGCCACCGGGTGAGGTCACAACACAGGAGTATGTGCCAACATCTGAAGCTCGAACAGCTTGAAGCTCTAGTGTTCCATCAGATTGTACACCAATTCGTTGTGAGTTAATTATAGGTGTTGGATGTCCTTCGCGATACCAGTCTATGTTGAATGGAACTGTTGGATCACTGGAAACTTTACATTGCAGAGACGCCGTTAGACCGAGCAGTACTGTGGTGTCCACTGGAGGCTGAATTATCTGGGTTCGAACTAAAACAAATAAATTGATTAAAATTAGAATAGCTCTTCAGAATTAATTCTATCAAAAATGTTTACAAGTTTGGGGCTTAAGAAATTGATAAAAATATGTCCTTGGCACGAAAGTCGTTTTCGTGCGTTAGAAAAGTTTAAACATTACAATAAATAGCACCTATTTTAGAATTGGAGGACAACAAAAGTAAATTAGAGGTACAACAGGTCGAGAGAACTTGACTGAACAAAGTTATTAGAACTCTTTAATGGATGGGACGTACAATTTTGCCAAATACGAAGCTCAGAAAATTCTCCAATTCCAGTTAGACCAAACTACTTGGTGTCTGCCTTAGGTGAACTTCTCTGACATCTTTAGAGAAGAGGTCAGTAAGGATTCCCAATATTAGTCAGGTTATTGAAAAATGGATGTTGGCGAATGAAACCGATATGGGCCAACAGCAGCTCTTATATCCCCTTAGTGGGTTACTGTCAACGGATTATCCGACCTGCTGTCCTAATACAAGGGCAGTATCCCCCAGGTATGGGGCTTGTGTCGTCGAGCTAACTTCCTTACCACATTATATTTAAGTGTTATGACAGCTACACGAGGAGCCTCGGAAAATGATTACCCTTAAATGGAAACAGTACCCGGAACGTAATTGGACAATGATCTGAGAGTATGTACCCGGAACGTGACAATACTTTACACCCCATGTGCTACTTAAAAGATTGAATTCTGTCTTCACGCGGTATAAAGCAGATATTACCGCAATCCAGGAGATACGATGGGAAGGATCAGGTATATTGGAATCAAAAAATTGCGACATTTATTACAGCTGCGATACAAGAATGCAAATGATAGGATACGAATTCATCTTGGGAAATCAGCTAAGAGGCAATGTTATCGACTTTAAGCCGATAAGTGATCGCCTGGATGTGATCCGGATCAAAGCCACCTTAAAAAAAAATTAGGATTTTTGTGACCTCCTCCCCAAAGTTGTGCTCAGGGACTTTAATGCTAAAACCGGAAAAGAAGACATCATCGGAAGATTAGTTGGTAAGCACAGCATCCACGAAACGACAAATAGATTTTGCAGTAGATCATAATACAGTGATAAGTATAGCACTAGGTGTCCAAGGCTTAGAATCAACAAATCAACCTGGCACTCTCTATACGGTCACACCACCAACGGAATCGAGCATTTGCTAAACGATGCAAGGCACGTATCTGACTACTTAGACGTGTGTACATTTCCAAGGGCAAACGTCTAATCTGACCATTTATTATTTGGGGCTAAATTCAGAACTCAATTTTCAAACGGAAAGGAACTGCACTGCGAATCATACAGAAAAAGAAATTTGAGGTTGGGCGCCTCAGCATACCTGCAGTTGCCAGAGCTTACAAAAAGGACCTCAGCGAGAAGCTCTCCGCTGTGCAATCACGTACCACAGACACCAACAATCAGTGGTCCCAGTATCGCGATATTATCAAAAAGGGAAAAGGGAGCCGAAACCACCGTAGGCTACCAACCACCACAAAGAAAAAATCCGTGGTATGGTGTTGAATGCGTTCAACAGAAGCCAGTGACAGAAGACAGGAACGCAGGCTCTTTGAAACCTCAAAGGTAACCCAGTCACCGAACAACAGAGAATTGTAGATGATTTCAGCGGCTGTCAAATGGGCATTATGTAGGTTTAATAGGGCAAGAAGACAACCCACTTCCAATTAATGAAGAACTAGTTCCACCACCTAGGTTAGTAGAGGTTAGGCTTAGCTATGAATAAGCTAGGGAACAACAAGGCCACATGATCTAATGGCTAACCTGCAGAGCTTTTTAAATACGGAGGTGATGTCCTAGAAAAATGCATGCATCAAACAACAATATAAGGGTGGAAGAGAGCTTTCTATAATAAATAAATCAGCAAGTACCATTGTGGCTTCCGACCCGGCAGACCGAGTATAGACCAAATATTTACTTTGACGCAAATCCTGGAAAAGATCAACGAATTTCAAGTCGAGACTCAGCACCTATTTATCGACTTCTAAGCCGTATATGCTAGCATTCATTGTCAAGAGACAACTCGGGATCCCGGGAAAGCTGATCGAGCTGCGTGATATTAAAAAAAAACCAGGTGAAATGTTCAACTAGGCAGCAACTCATCTGAGCTATTCCAAACATGTATACAGGGTTTCGGCAAGTAAATGTGCTATCATGTGATTTCTTCAATGTCGTTCTAGAGTAGTCGATACGCAGGGCAGGCGTTAACACGGAGGGCTCTATATTCAACAAATCTGTCCAACAGCTCCAACTGTTGAGATATGTGGAAAATATCGAAATCATTGGCCGTTCCAACAGAAATGTAATAGAGTCCTTCACGTCTGTTGAAGATCAGGCGAGACTTGTGGCATATCACCAAACAAACAAACACCTGTTCGCTAGGGCAAAACGTCACTATTGCTAGCAAAAACTTCGAGTGAGTTAAGGAATTCACTTGCCTCGGAGTTATTATTAACTTCACGAACGACACCTTTGTGGAGCTCCGACAAAGAATTACCCTAGGAAACCGCTGCTATTTCGGTTAAGAAAAAAAATTGGATTCAAAACTCCGTAACACGAAGTGCACACTGTACAAAACCCTTACACGAGTACTACCAGTCCTGCTTTACGGAGGCGCCGAGTGTTGGAATAAAAGCTGAAAGGCAGAGATTAGACTGGGATCTTTCAAAAGAAAAATTCTTCTACAGATATTTGGTCCTGTGTGTGAGAAGGGCGAATGGAGCTGAGGATATAATCGCTCACACTATCAAGATTTGGATGTAGTCCAGATAGCGAAAATCCCGAGGTTTGCGACAAGGAACACCGAACTTCTGGTTTAGGGACTAAGCCATCGCGGATGACTGAGCGCTTGGCCTAAATGATTTGGAGCAGAGTGTATGGCATCACAGAGGATGGTAAGCTGCCTTTTCTCGGCAAGAGACCCTTCATGGATTGAGAGCCGGGTAAGTACGTAAGAACGTAAGGACTATAAGAGATTAGAGTGCCCTTATGCCAAGAGAACTACATATAACGGTTGGGCCAAATAAAAGTTTCTTTTTAAAAATGTAATTAAATGAACCAAATTAAATTTTTCCCATGTGTTATGGCTTTATTAGTAGGAGCAAACATTCGTTTTTTTATGAAACACAACGTCGTAAAAGTGGCTGCCACCGCTGCTTCGCAGTAGCGCATTCTGTCACTCTAATTTTCCAAGACATTTTCGATGGTTTCGAGCTGTAGTTCACAGATTGTTTGGGTGATATTGGCCTTAAGTGCTCGTTTCGAGATTTTTGGCCTTTGGGAATTTACTGCACAAAAGCTCGATTATGGCATCGGCTGTGTGGCATGATGCGCCACCCTGTATGAACCAGAGTTCGTCCCAATCCATGTCTTCAATTTCGGTTAATATGGGTCTGTAACGCCCACCGTTGTCCTAAACGTTGTTCCCAGCCTCATTTCTTAAGAAAAATGATCCAATGATGCCACCACTCCACAATCTGCACCAACTGTTGCTCTAACGTGTGGGTCTTCCGAGCCTCAGATGCGGCAATTTTGTTTGGTAACGTATTCTCCGAGATAAAAATGGGCCTCGTCAGAAAAGATGATTTTTCCACCAAGATCGTTGTCCAATTCAGGCCCAAACTGCGAAGCGATAATGAAGCGGATGGTCGTGCGCTTTCATTTGGTAAACCAATTGGACCTTGTAAGCTAATAATCCGAGAACTTTCTGGAGAATTCTCCTCAGCCTAGTCCGTGAATTGTTGAGAACGATGGCGAATTGATGTTTGTGAATTGAGTCTCATACTCTCGGCTACAGAAGCCACATTCCAGTTTGTGTGCACCGTACGATGACAACGACCATGAGTGTTGTCCATTAGCATATACCAGTCTCACGAACTTTTTGCACAAACTTGCGTACAGCAGACGCAGTTGGGTGCGTCAATCCCGCCAAAACTTCTTTTCAAAAAACGAACTGTTTGGGCTACACAGCACTCACTTTGGAAGTAAGTTTTCAATATTTCCCAACGTTGTTCAAGTGTAAGGCGACTCATATCTATCGTTCCGCAGAGGTATGGTACTGACTTTCTGTCAAGATTTTGAGCGGGAAACAGCTGTCAGTAAAAATAACCCTTGATTTAAAAGGAAACCACTAGATGGCCCACCCTTAACGGGATTGGTGTTTTAAAACATAAAATCCGCATTATCAAAATCCATTTTGAATAAACAAAATAACGTCGAAGTTTTTTTGGTATTAAATACTGACCTGGGGAAAAATTCCCGCTGCACACCCTTTACCAGTTTGGAAAGAAATTTATAAATTTGTTGAAATTTGAATTTCTCCTTAACCCTACAGCACCATCTTTTGGCAATTTTATCTCTAAGCAAAACCAATACTAGTAATATGCAACAAGTACAAATCATATAATTTCTTACCCTTACCTTAATTAGGCAATTGGGCTTAAAGGGCAGGTAAGTGCAACTCACGTCCAATTATTATTTTTATAATTTAATTAAAACACTTAAGTATCTACTTCACTGCTTCCAAATTGAATTAACCCGAGATTCACACTTAAAAATCAAGCGAGGTGCAAACAACGAATTACAAAATACATAATTACCTACATACACGGGTACATTTTTGTACAATGTAACAGCCAAAAACAGCGCAAACAAAAACAGTTCAAAAATAAGCTTTTACAATGGAAAAACAAAAAAAAAAGGTTTAAGGCACTTACCCAGAACTCCCAAATAAGCTTCCCCGTTCACAGTTCCAGCTTCATTCGAACGGACACACGTATACAGTCCAGCATCCGATTCACGGATATTTGATATCAGCAAGTCCCCAGACTCCAGGATCTGCACCCGACTCGACACTTCCACTAGTTGGGTTTCTATTATACATCGCATTCACGAGTGTGTATTTTGTATGAGAGTTGTTTTGATTTTTGGGTTTTTGTGTTTGGTGTTTGTGTTGCGGGTATAGTTTTTTGGTTTTGGGAGTGTGTGGTGCGATTGTGTACGAGTGGCATAAGTGCGATTTTGTGTAAAGTTGAAGTGATGGTGGAATTTTTGTTCAAACACAATTTTTCGAACAAACAGCCAAGAGAGCAAAAAACATAAAGAAAACATAAAAGATTGTTAGTAAAAAGTTAAAACAAAATCACCGTTAGCAGCTCTTGTGATACCAAGAGAGTTAATTAAGGGATAAAAAGAGAACACAGCAAAAAAAAAATGCAAACAAAAAAAATACTCCACATAGTGCTCTCTCAGACAGATGCACTTGGGCTTGGGGTTTGGATTTTTCCCAGAATTTTATTTAGTTTTGATTTTTTTTTTTTAGAGCAATCACTTACCGTTGTACACCCATGTGATATTTGGATTTGGAGCGCCAACAGCCCGGCACGAAATAGTTGCATCCTTGCCATCCAATGCGGTCACATTTAGTGGTGGTTGCTCCATAATCGGAGTCGAGGCTGTGGAGATAAAAAAGAAGGCTTTTCATGAAAAAAAAACAACACTGCCTTGGAAGTATGGCGGGATCCGAATCAGAGTGAGTGTGAGTGTGGAGATTGGTGTCGAAATGGTGGATGTGAATGGTTGGTTCAGAAAACAAAAATATAAAATATAACATGCAATGGTGATGCGGTTTAGTGCGCTTTCAAAAAAATGTGTTTTATTTCAGATTTTTTTTTAACTGCACAGTGATGATATTTAGCACGCCAATTTGCGTTTATAGGTATATGAACTATAGGCATGTGTGTGTATATTTTTTCCTATAAATAAGTTAGAGTAAAAATAAAAGCACGGAAATAACACGAAAATCTGACGCGAAAAAACAAACTTTACTGCACTGATATACCTACTGCATTTGCAGAGCTATTAAAGGACAAAACAAATGCACAGTTCTATCTGTATAGGTACACCTATCGTCAAAAATATAAAAAGCCTACAAGAGCAAGATGAATAAAGTTGATAGTAATTGGACGGCAAAAAGTAGCTGCAAATGGAAGCCGGAAACGGCGTAATTGGCATGGATTTGTCTGAACTTTATTTTCATTTAATTGAATATTTCAACGTGTAGATTTACCTGCATTTATCAAGGTACGAAAACATTTTCGAGCAAACTTATTTTGGAGGAAAACAGGATACAATTAAACAATTTAAGCTAATTGGTTAATACTGTTTGTATAGCAATCCTGGTTTTACTAATGGGTTTTGCACGTAGATGGAAAGCCTTATTATGGAATTCATTAAAAAAATATGTTGGTTATGTCAATTAATTGCAGTAACTAATGAAATGATAAAAAAGACAGAAGATGTTGTACGGGTAGGTAGGACGGCTTACCGGCAATATTCGACTAAATCAAGGGAGTAATTTTTATAATGGCAAAATTGTAAGAAAGACGAATCAAATCAACCATCAGCTCCAGAAATATCTCGAAGATCGAGAGCTTCTGAATGACTGGCAATACGGCTTTCGCAGTAATCGTTCCAATGGTGATCTGATGGCATTTCTCACCGAAGTGTGGAAAAGATTGTTTTGGAGAAAGAAAGATTATTTCGCTTGATATTTCTAAGGCATTTGACAAAGTTTGACAGCGAAGCTCTATTATAGAAAATGCGTACGTTTGGTATAAACGAAACCCTTATTCTTTGGATTAGAAATTACCTTTCAGATTGTTCAATATATGTGATGGTTTCAAGTCTGATATATTCTGGCATTCCCCAGGGCTCCGTTTTTTCTATGACTCTCTTTTCCATTTTTATAAATGATCTTTTGTCTGAAGCTTCTAATCCACTTCAATGTTTTGTCGACGACTGTATCCTCAGCTTCTCATATCGGTATCAAAAAGCATGTCTATCTCCTTCGTAAGAAGGTATCGTATGATAAACTCATTAAACTCCGATCTTTACAGCATTGTTAAATGGGGTATACAAAATCGTGCGTAGTTTATGTATGTATGTATGTATGTATGTACCCTTTATGCCATTGACCTTAAATGGCACTTACATCAAAGTAGCCGAAAAGCTCGGTGCGTGTGTCAACGACGATCTTCATTGGAATGACCACATTCTCGAGACCACCAAAAACGCTGCTGAATGTTCGGGATTTCTATATAGTGCCACACAGCTTTCCTATCCTTCTTTCTCTTCTTAACTTCACGCCCGCGCTGTGTTGAAACATTTAAAGGGTAATCTAATCCCTTGAGCGCGGGTAGATTATAAAAAAAAAAAAAAAAAAAAATCGATGTAAACAAATTTTCAACCCTTCTGAAATGCTATACAATTTATAAGGCGTTAATATGTTTAAAACTCGAGTATAACTCACATCTATGAGCAGGTGCAGCTAAAACTTCTCATCATTTATTGGAAATAATCTAGAATAGAGCGCTTACTCTGGTGTGAAACAGAACTATTAGGGAATCATTCTTAATTCTTAACCAGCAAACACAGCTACAGATCCCTTACAGTTTGTTGACAGAAACGACGAATGTGAAATACCTTCTGTCACGCTCAAAGAAGTAAGAAGCATGTGTCAACATAAGTTGTCTAACAAAAAATCACCAGGGTACGATCTTATAACTGCTCAGGTTTTGAAAGAAATGCCTCTAATAGCCTTCAAGAAACTCCAATTTATAATAAACGCATGCCTTAAACTAAGATATGTGCCACATCATTGGAAAATTGCAGAAGTCATTGTTATACCTAAACAAGGTAAGCTACCACCAGAAGTAACATCTTACAGACCAATATCGCTTATACCAATCATGGCAAAAGTTTTTGAAAAACTGCTACTGAAAGGGCTTAGCAAAATAATTGAAGAAAGAAGACTAATTCCAAGCCATCAATTTGGATTTAGAAATAAACATTCCACGATAGACCAAGTGCATCGAATTACGGATATTGTGGAAAAGGCACTTGAAGAAAAACAAGTATGCTCTGCTTTATTCTTAGATGTTGCTCAAGCTTTTGACAAGGTTTGGCACTTGGGACTTGAGTACAAACTGCATAGGGACCTTCCCAGGAAGTACTACGAAGTACTGAAATCCTACATTACGAACCGACTCTTTAGAGTACGGTACGACCAAAATTACTCGGAACTTAAGAAAATTGAAGCCGGTGTACCACAAGGAAGTGTCCTAGGACCAACCCTGTATCTGTTATATACAAGGGATATTCCAGTGGACAACAACGCTATCATGGCGACCTTTGCTGATGATACTGCAATATTGGTGCCAGATAAATCCGTTACGAAGGCTACACAAAAATTGCAAAATGCAGTCGATAAAGTTAGTGATTGGACGCAGAAATGGCGTATCAAGTTAAACAAAACAAAATCGACGCATATAAACTTTACAAACAAAAACATAAACAATGTTCCAATATTTATAAACAGTACAGAAGTACCTTACTCCAATACCGCCAAATACCTTAGAATGAATTTGGATGCAAAGCTTAAATGGAAAGAGCACATCAAAAAGAAAAGAGAAGAACTAAACTTAAAGTACAGAAAAATGTACTGATTACTAGGGAAGAACTCTGACCTATCTATCCAGAACAAACTATTGTTATATAAGCAAGTATTGAAACCCGTTTGGACATATGGCATCCAACTATGGGGCTGTACAAAGAAAACAAATGCTGAACCCATCCAAAAATTCCAAAGCAAGGTCCTTCGTGGAATAATAAATGCCCCTTGGTATATAAGAAATAGCGATCTACATCGTGACCTTCAAATTGAAATGGTTACAGAAGTGGTTAAGAAACACGCTGTATCACACAATCAGCGACTGCAAAGTCACACTAACTCTGAAATGGAGACCGTATTAAATGTACGAGACAATGTTCGGAGATTAAGAAGAACCAAGCCTCATGAGCTGATGGTCTAAAAGTTATGGGAAAGTGTTATTACATTAAACTTCCCCCAATGCGATTTAAAAATTAAGAAATAAAAATCATTTGTCGATCTTTCATAGATTGGTCCTGATTCACCGGTGGTTTTAGTGCGGTAAGAGTGCCACACTACTCGGTACCGATTCTTACCGAGTGTCTTTTGAAGATTTCCATCGGATAAAAAAAAAAAAAAAAAAAAAAAATTCTTAACTCTTAAACAACGTCGGAATATTCCATGTTTTTCCTTGTTTTATCGCTTCTTTCACAAGCAATGTTTACTCAAAGAAGCCAGTAGAATTTCTCCCCTAAATCAGTTCAACCGAGATACCCGTTTCGCTAGCAATGCTCATCAGCTCATCCTTGAGCCTTGTCATTTCAAATTGCAATTCAAGACCAATGTTTATTTTGACACCTCCTTTCTCGCCCTACTAATTTCGCTATCTCTCGTGCTGTGTTTTTCAAAGGTCTCAGAATAAAAGAATAAGCCCTTGAAAGCGTGTATACGAGTATTATAGAAAAAAAAAGACGTATTAAAAGTTCTACCTTCAAAAAATTAAAATACTTAAAATGTTTAATGGATGCGCATTGTTTTGGGAAAAGATTAAGAAAATTAATTGACTTTAAGCGGATAAGCGGCCGCGTGACTGTAATCCGTATCGAAGCAACTTTCTAAAATATAATCCTAGTGCGCGCACACGGCACTATACCGATGAAGCTGAAACACATGTCAAGGAGAAGTTATATGAGCTCTTCGATGGAGTTAAGGGGCCCGTTCAGAGAACGATATGAGAGTTGTGCTCGTTGAGTTAAATTCTAAGCTCGGAAATAAGTACATCTACGGCTGATTTTTTGGTAAGCCCAGTCTCCAAGAAACAACAATAGATAACGACATTCCACTCATAGTCTTTGCAGCCATTCATGATACGGTGCTAATTAGCACGAGATTTTCAAGGGTTAGTATCTAAGAGGTAACACGTTGCTCTCCAGAAAATCCAATCACGAATGAAATCTACCATGCACTAATCTACCTTACCACGACTCAGAGGCAAAACCATTTCGGTCTCTTCCACTATAAAATATCTAGATAATATTCTTCACCCTTAGTTAGACAATTTCCGTTCATTACAAGTTATGTTGGACAGTCTCAAGTCTAAAGATCGTAAAATAAATGCTGGTATGCCACAGGGTTGAGTTTTGTCTTCGACTTTCTCTCTGATATTCATCAATGATCTTTTGTCTGGAACTTGTAACCCATCAAATTGTTTTGCTGACGACAGTACTTTCAGTTTCTCATTTTGGTTTCCAGAAGCACGTTCTTGTTCTACCGCTTATTAAATTCTGATCTCTATAGCATTCTGAAATGGGGAACCAAAAACCGCGTAGAATTTAATGTTTCAAAACCTCACCCCCATGTCGCTATCCATGAGCGGTACTTGCATTGAGAAAACCGAACAGCTCTCAGTTCTTGGTATATGCATTACAGACCAAATTGAACGGAATGACCACATAATCGACGTCGTCAAAAACTTCTTTAAGTGCTAAAGATTTATTGTGTTACAATCCAGCTAGATGAGTTAATATAACTCTACAGCTCTTCAAGTTTATCCCTTTTGTGGGTGTGATTATTTGGGGTACCTTCTGAGACGATGAATCACTCCATTCTCTCTGGTAGCGTCCCAGTGCTCAAGACACTTTTTCCAAACACAGATACTCGGATTTCCGCCAGAATAGGACATCTTGCCAGAAATTGGTATACATCTTCTATCGCCCTCATGTTGCACAGGTCACATGCATCTTCAAGGTCATTTCTGTACGGAATGAATTTTAATGGGGTAACCTCAGAACTTTCTCTAGTGATTGAAGATATTCCCCCTTGAGTAGTTGCAATTGCAGTAGTTCCTGTTCATTAGGTTATGATTGCGTTGGACATAGATAACTACAGATGACCTTGCTTTTATTTCGAAATTCTTTTTTTTTCTCAAATCTACCGCCTTTATTAACTCGTACGCCTTGGATTTCAAAGCCTCCATATTATTACTATCCAGGTCTATAGAATAGCTACAATATTCTGCCAATCTCTTCCACTGTGCATATCATGGAATTTCTTTTCTTACTACCAGCATACTTATATTTTTTAGCAATCTTCCGTCGTCCATTTTAAACGTTTTTATGACATAGTCAACTTGCGTTTTTAACGTTGATGCGTACAAAGAAGATAACCCAGTTTCAAGATTTGGTGTTGAATGAAGCAATTCTATTTAAGAAGTATCGTAATAGTTGCTCCACTTCTTAAAATTCTATGTGTTGCATAAGACATTACGGGTTTTCCTGTTGCCTCAAAACCTCGATACTTTGGTGGTGAATCGATATCTTTACTCGACATGATACTTCTCCAGAATGAGAACACCTAGGTAATTGTACTCATTTAATACCTCTACGTCATTTCCATTTCTCATTTTGACAATTTCTACTTCCTGCATTGCAAGACATCATGAATTTTGATTTGCCGAGGTTAAGTTTCAGTCTCCATGTACCGCAATATACAGCTTTACGCCTCCGGTTCAAATCTCATTTATATCAGCAATGAACAGGGCACACAAAAGTGGGCTTAGATTGCGTCCTTGCGCTAGACCAATTTCAACTTCGAATTCCTCCGATATTTCGATTACATTTACTATTAATGACGTTCTATGATTTTTCTATGATTTTTTCAAATTTGAAGGACATTCCTTTATTGTACAATTTCATCATGAGAGCCTTTCTGTCAATTGTATCGAAAGCTGCTTTAAAATCGATGGAGAATGCATAAAATTTTTACTTGCGACTTATAGGTAAATATAAGGCAAGTTATGCATTCGTAAAAAAAAATCGAACTCGAGATTTTGATCAAAGTTGACATTACGATGATAGCGAAAACTGAAAAAGTGGGTCTCGCAATTCTGTCTGTCTGTCTGTTGGTTTGATTACAGCCTTGATTTTTTTCAAACTTTTCCCCCCCACATGTTTTTTTCTTTTTTTTTTTAAGACCAAAAATAACGGTACCTGCCATACGAATTTTTTTCGAAATTTTGTAAATATTTTTTTTTTTTTTTTCAAAAACTGCTCGACAGATTTGAAAAAAAAGATACAAAAAAATTTTATTTAGTTAAAGCTAGGTATTGAATGAACGCTAAAGCTCCCCAAAAATTTAAATAGAATTATGTATTCAAATTTTCAAAAAATTTCAAAATTTTTTTTTCAAAACTCAATATTTCCAAAACCTTATATTAGATTTTTTTCACACTTGATAAATAAAAGTTAATCAACATTTGAAAGCGTTTTGTGACCTCTAGTCCAAATGCGTTTCGCCCAGGTACGACAGTTGGGCTCATCAGTTAGATGCTGTCGTACCCTTCTAAGACGCAATATATTAGTCGACGATTATCAACACTAATAAAATTTACAGCACGAACGCAATGTAAATTATATTTGTCTAGGGGAGTTTGGTCAAATTCAGATCAAATTAATCAACATAGTCTACAAGATGTATGAAAAAAAGTTTTATTTTACCTAGAAATAAAGGTACCCACCATACAAAAATGTTAAAAAATGACTTTCAAAAATCGTATTTTTCCTGAAAACGGAGCCTAGAACTTTGATAAAAGATTTTTTCTTTCAATTAATTTTAACGATCTTTAATTTAATAAAAAAAATTTGTAATTAAGATATTACAGCTTGTACCTACCGATGGAACTATTTTTTAAAATTTTGAATTACTCATTATCGACATGACGGATTTTAATGAAATTTTTTGTAGAGATGCTTCTAAAAAGTCTTAAGTCCATTGCATTTCAAAACTTAAAAAAAAAAAACATTTTTTGAATTTTTGAAAAAAAAAATTATAATTTTTTTTTTTCTTTTTGGAAAATTCGATATTTCAAAAACGGTGCAATATTTTTTTTTTTGGAAATTTAATTTTAATTCGTACAGTTATAAAAACCACTACAAGGACTTATAATTTTTGTTCTTGCATAAATTCATATTTGCATAGCATTCTGTTTTTGTCTCTCAGAGAATTTAAAAAATTAATTTTATCCTTATGAACAGTTTTCTCTAATAACATTCGTTTTTAAAATTCCTAGTCTATTGCAAAGGAGCAAGTTCGTGCGACCCAGTCGTGCATTTTATTTCTTATGTATAGACATTTTGGCAATA
This sequence comes from Chrysotoxum bicinctum, assembly GCA_911387755.1. Lineage (NCBI taxonomy): Eukaryota > Metazoa > Arthropoda > Insecta > Diptera > Syrphidae > Chrysotoxum > Chrysotoxum bicinctum. Next base: position 75,918,036 of record OU426989.1, read on the forward strand.
TTTGTGAGCACATAAATTTGGTCTACAGTGGAATAATCTCTACGAAAACCAGCCTGGTTTTAACTAAGAAGATTATTTTCTTGGATCCATGTGTTTAACCTTTTGCTCAGAATTTTGGCTAGAATCTTCATTGATGCGTTCACCCTTTTTAAGGATAGGATTAAGTAGAGCTTTGTTAGAATATTCAGGAACTGAACCGTCCACAAGCATACAGTTAAGCGCAGCTGTTAGTTTTAGAACGAGATCTGTAGTGCTGAATTTAAAAAAAACTTCATTGGAACACCGTCCGATCCAGGGGCTTTGTCCTTTTTTGACTTTTTGAGAGTCGCTTCAACTTTAGAAACCGTAAAAAGAGCATCCAGAGTGTTGTTTAGAAGGTTCGGAACCAGAGACCTGCATGAATGTATTCATTTGCCATTGTAAATCATTCGCAAAAAAGTGAGCCTCACACAGTCACATACACTATGAACGAAAACAAGTGTGAATCAGTATTCATTTCTCACAAAGATTCATTTTCGCAATGCATTAGAGTGTGAATGGTTATCTTGCTTGCACTTATGAATATCGAATGCGTGGTCGGCTCACACTCAAACCATTCATTCAATCACTTCATTCACAAAAGTTGTGAAATTTATGAGTGGCTCACAAGCATTTGAATGGATTCACATTTTTAACTAGAAGGATAGGTACCTAAGTAAAGTATAAAAATTTCTGACATGAATATTTATAACAGCAAAAAAATTGAAATGTATGTATGTATGTACATAAATTACATATTATTTTTTTAAGTAGTTTATTTTCTGTTTCTTTGCATATTGAATTAATAAAAAGTTATATTATGAACCGTCATTGAAATTAATCGAACTCGAGATTTGGATCAAAGTTGACGTTACGATAATAGAGAACACGAAAAAAGTGGCAATTCCGTCTATATGTCTGTACCTCGACGTAAAGCCTAATACGCTAAAGAGATTTTCTTCAAACTCGGTATCTAAGGTTCTTCCCTAGAGAAGAGATTGAAATTTTATTTAGATCCAAAACCAACAGTACTTGCCGAACAGCCGTTACGCAAAATCTTATTTATGGGAAAACGGCTATTATAGTAGTATTATAGGCATGTACTGCATTTTGGTCAAAAAATGAAAAAAAAACAGAACCTGTCATAGAACCGTTTTTTTTTATTTTATTTTCGACTTTCTCATTGAACGCTCTAACGATTTCAACCAATATTTTTGTACAGGAGCTTCTGTGAATTTAGAATAATATTGTATATAAGAATATTCGGTTTTTTTTTCAGTTTTTGATTTCAATTAATTCCATTTTTTTTAAATGAAGATCTTGAAAATGTGTGAACGAATGGTTTTGAAATTATTTCCAAAAATCTATGTTATTAAATACTTAAAATTGCCATAATATAACAAATTAATTTGATAATAGCATAGAATAGATAGGTATACCTTCTTTTATTTTCCCATAGACAACGCAATCTGTGTAGTGTAAGATGATCGCGTTCCACTGAAATATTCTTTTCTTGAGTATTCACCCACATTCATTTTCTATCCAGCACACCATTGCAGCATTCACTACAATCAATGCAGACAGTGTATGAATTGTTAAAAATGAATCATTTACTCAAACGAATGTGAGCTCGTTTCAGATTAATTTATGAAAAGGCATGCAGTGTGAGTATTTCTTCAAAACCAAAATGAATGTGTGTGAATAGTGCGTAAGGCAACGAATGTTGTGAGTGGCTCACAAAACGAGCTACTTGTTGCAGATCTTTGTTTGGAACTGCAAATTAGAAGGTAATGCTGTAGTTGTCTCTTTTTTTTATAATCTACCCGCGCTCAAGGGATTATGATTACCCTTTAAATGTTTATGATATATGGATAGGAAAGATGTGTGGCACGATGTTCTGAGACTGAAGGTTGTTGTCTCAGATATTTTATCTCCAGGGATGGCGGCTGAACTAAAGCGGAGAATGCCGTGTCTTATTTCTATGTCGCTTATAATTCACATTATTTTATTCGTGTTCATCCTTGTTGGGCATACTAGTTTAACTCAATTACATGTTGTTAGTGTTATGCCTGAACAACATGCAATGAGTAAACCAGCAACCCATTGATGACAATTTTAGGAGGTTTTTAATGGAATTAAAACGACATAGACGACGGCAGGGATCGAACCTGTGATCATGAGGTTCACAGGCGAGCACACATCCATCGCGCCACGGCCATCCCCGTCATTTCTCTGAAATAGTTGACCAGTATTGAAAGTTCAATTGGTATTGATCCGTTTCTGTTACTCTTACGTTTATCTTCCTTACTGGTTTCCACAAATCAAATGCATTGCTACAGTCCGAAAGTTTTTGAGCGACTTCAACGGCATGAATTCGACGTTTAACATTGCACAATCTTTTATATTCCTAGTATGTCTAGTATGCGTTCTGGCTTTTCGTCATAAATCTGCATGTGGGGCTGTTTTCGCAGCCAGAGAAACACAGGTGGGTTCCCTGTGTAGAGTCCGGTTACTGTACGTAGATTGTTACTACTTATGTTGATACAGTTCATGAAATGATGCTAGTTATAGTTCCTAAGGATTAGTTTCGCCTGGCTCAGTTTTGGTAATTCTTTCCAGTTTTTTATTCTTTTGATCTCCTTCTCTATTTTGATCCTGTGTTCCCGTCTTCAGGCTTTGGCTCCATTAAAGCAGTCGTTACTTTAAGGTAATCTGAATCCTCATTTGCATGGACATCTACATTACCATGTAGCCAACGAAGTAAGACATTACTATTCTTACCAATTTCGTTAAGCTTTCCTACACATTCCTACACCAACTTAAACGAAATGGGCGTATGGGCTTAGTGCCTTGAGTGCGAATTGGCTATCTGACATAATAGCAACGTTTTGGTTTCGGTAATTCTTTTCAAGATTTCGACCTGGACATTCCGCTATGACATTCACTTCCGCCTGGAAAATACTAGTGGACTGTCTCTTTGGTGTGAAAAGTTTGGTTCTAGGTCAACAAAATTCCAGCACCAGTCCCTTCTGTCGTTCTCGGCCTATCCGTGTACCACAGATGAAGAATAACCTCAAACGCTGTTGCAGCACAAGTTCTTATTGCTCCGTTAATGCATAAACAAGCGTGTATTTGGACTTTATACATAGTACTTTCCAATTTGTTTGCAACTCAGGTCTTTTGTGCCATGAAACCGCACCATAGGTAGTGATATGTCTTACCTGTACATCCACCTAAGGATATAAGGCTTGCACCCCCTGCAAGTCTCTGGCATATCATAATGGCTTTGGTGGCTTTCAGGACGGTATGTACTACGTGTTTATCATACTATATGGTATGATTCCAAGACATTTTACTTTTCTCTCTGTTACTATTACTTGGCCGGCTGACCGAATAGGTTTCATGTGTGGCAGAAGTCTTTTTTTGGTAAATGGTATTATAGTCGTTTTTGTAGGGTTGATTGATAATCCTACAAATAGACACCATTGGCTTGTAAAAGTTAGTAAAACTTCCCTAGGGCTGTAATAACGATATCATAAGCGAACCCGATAAAGAAAATACCTTGAGAGTTGAGATTTGCTAGCAGTTCAATCACTACAAGACCCCACAGCAAGAGTGATAGTACCCCTTCCTACGGAAAGCCTCTTGTTGTGATGATTTTCTGTGTATTTGGTCCTGCTATTGCCTCCGCTGTTAGCCAGTTGCATTCCTCTTTTCCTTGGCTCTGCAAGAATTCCCTAACTATACTTACTTGGAGATCCATGAAAAGAGCCCTTCATAGAAATAAAACTGATACAGGATGTACTCGTATAAGTTTGATCAAAACTAGCTGATTTTCAAAATATGTCTTCATTCAAATAAGAACACATTTTCACAGAATTCCAACACAAACTATCAAACTATCATTTTTAAGGAACATAAATATTTTCATGGATCAGAACTCCCAAATAAAATGTTTCAAACCTAATTTGTAAGTTCCAAATTGCATTTGCCTCCTCTTGTTTTATTAAGTCCCACTGAGTTTCCTATTTTGCATGCATATAGTTTTAAACAACGAAGACCGACACGACGCGACATCCACCGCGCCGCCCGCCGCCTACGTACCTAGTTAAGAATTGTCGTACCACAACACAGAATCGTCATGGGAAAATGCATCGCGGGCGGGTAGTGGTTGTGTATAGCAAAATTTGTGGCAAGTGAATGCATTTTAATGAGAAAGGCATTCGCATCTAAAGTTGAACGATTTGAATTTGAATGTCTGGGAATATTTGATCAAGAAGCAGACTATTTTTAAAGATTATTATCTTTCTGGGTAAAAGTTATTTCGAACAAAGTGCAACAACATAATATCTAAACATGAAGTTTGCTGCTCTAGTTGTGTGGTTGCAATTTCTTGAGGAGCTTCAGAACCGGATTTAAAGACAAGACTCTCTGGGGACATTGGAGGCCTTTTAGTTTATTCAAGCTAAAAAAAAAGCAAATAAAACGAGCATTTAGAATTTGTGAACGTTGTTTTTTTTTTTAGGTTTTACTGGAAGTTTTAGGACCTTTGGGACGAAATCAGTGCCGATTACCGAGTTATTGGAAACATTTAAAAAATGTCGGTTCTAGAACCTTACCTTACGGCTATGTTCGGTTCAATTGGACCCCAAACAAAACTGGCTTACTTAAGTCAAAAGGACTATAAAGATCACACATGAACTAAGCCTTTGAATATAAAGGTATAATCAGTTTGGGACTGTCTTGCGAAAAGTTTAGCAATCAATTCATAGGAAACAAAAGTTTTTTTAGGGGTCAGAACCTTAAAAGTTATAAATCCTCCAAGAGTTTCTCTTGTCATGAAAAGAGTTTTTCATCTTACCCTTTCGAACCCGACAGAAAATCGTAAGTGTTCTCTATTCTTGCTGATATCACGCAGACAGAAATGGTTGGGATTTGTAACAAAAGGCACTTATTCTTCTCGAACTGTTATTCAATTCTAGACCGCCCCTTTAACTTTTGTAATCCCTTCGAAGCCCGGCCCTGAAGACAATGAAATAGTTGAAGTTATTTTGTTTAATCAGTGAGAAAATTAGTTGAATTCTTCATTGTAACTTCCACCTGTTTTACGATAGAGAGAAAAGATAAAATTAGGAAATGTGAGAAAATAAATGCAAATTTTAAAGAAACGTTTTTTTTTTTTCACGATGGAACGTTGAACTTATGTTCTTCTGTAAGGGACATTTACGGGGGTAAATTTTATGTTGGTGGAAAGTAAATCGAAAGAAATTTCATACATGTTTGAGGAAGTTTTGATATATTCAATTTCTTAGGTAATTCCTTAGTGATTTTAGATGAATTGCGGTTTATAGTTCCGCATTTGACAACGCTATCAAGATCAGAATTAAATGAGCTCCCATTCTTAATCGACATCTAAATAACAAGGATTTTCATCTGGAAACGAATATGAGAAGCTTAGGTTACTGTCGTCAGCAAAACACTTTAATGGATTTCAAGTTTCAGACAAAAGATCATTGAGATTGAGATCAATTTGAAAAAAAAATAGTCGGACACAGAACGGAGTCCTGTGGTACACCAGCATTTATTTTATAAACATCAGACTTAAGACCGTGTAATAAAACTTGTATTGACCGGTTCGAATGATAGTTTCTAATCCAACGAAAAAGATATTGATCAATAACAAAAGCACGCATTTTCGATAAGAGAGCTTGATACACAAACTCTATCAAATGATTTTGGAATATCAAGTGCAATAATTTCACTTTCTTTAAAACGATTTAAAAATTTGTGCTACTGTTCAGTGAGATATACCCTCTGATAACTAGTATTGGTGCTATTTTGAGCTGATAATTTATCGGCGTTTAAAAAGAAAAGATCAATTGAACGATAGTTAAAAAGGAAAGATTTTTCTTTTTTAGGGACAGGCTGGACAAATGATGTTTTTCATCCACTAAGAAGGCTTACGCAATGACAATGATTTTACCAGCTTTGAAGAACACCTATTAAGAACAATAGGGGGATACTATCCGGGCCAGCGGAATTGTGTATAGCGAGATCCTTCAGTACTTTTATTTGCCTTGATAACTGTCTCACTGAACGAGGGAGTTGTACTTATGCCTCCATTTAAAAAAAATATTTCGGGAACTGCTATTGAAACCTACACTAAGTTGTTTCAGTTTTTTCATCATAAATTTAGCCATCATTCTAAAAATTTTGCATCATTTTAGTTCGTTCTGTTTCATTTAGTAGTTGGAGAATTGAAAAAGTTTCATTCAGTTTTCGGCATTTAACACCTCAACCTCCGTCAAGCACAAAAAAGAGTCAGGAAAAGGGAAGACACACTTACTAATTCCAAACAGAAACTTATTTGTGTCTCCACAGTCCTAATATTTCCTAAAGTGGTTGAAATGAATGATTTGCTTATAAACAAACAACTTTCACTGATTCAGTAAATGCCAATTTTGGTGTACCTCAAGATAGCTACCTGGGGCCACTCATCTTTATAATGCCACGAATAATGTTATTTCGGTAAAAAAAAGTTCAATGAGATATGAAAGTAAATGGTACTTTTTGGTATGCTTTTAACTGATTATACTTAATATCTCTTCAATTTTGTCTGGTGCGAAATCAGTTGGTTTGACACTATTGTTGCGAAGTTAAGTTTATAGTTCCTTAAATATCGAAATGATAAGTGAAGTGGAGACACGACCCTTTGCGTATGGTTTTGGTCTGATTTATATAAAATCTAATGACCAGGACAATACGCAAAAAATTACAGAAACAGTGAAAGGGTTTGAAATAAGTAAGCACAACCCAAGTCCTATATTTATTGAAGAATTTTGAAACGTTTTTGAGACCTTTTTGACTTTGTTTAAGACCACATTCTCGACTTTATCGAAAATGATGAAAAGACATTTCAAAAGTTATTCACACTTAATAGCATACCAAAATTTTCAAAAAAAAAAAACTGTGAATGTTCGAAATTTTGTAAAATATTTATTTTTTCTCAAAAAATTTATTTTATAAAAATTCCAAAAATTGTTGTTGATGATACCCTTGTAGATCAATTTTTTTGTTTGCTATTTTATCAAAAACAGTAAAATTGATTTTAATAAATTTTTTAAAAGTTTGAACAATAATGTGATATTCAAATTTTCAATTTTTTTTTTAACTCAATATTTCGAAAACCACATAATAAAAATAACCATACCCTACATACAAATACTGGAAAATGGTTTTTGAAAATCGTATTTTGCTCGAAAAAGGCACCCAGAATTTTGATAAAAATTATTTCGTTTTGCCTAATTTTTACGATGCATAATTTGAAAAAAAAAATGAAATTACGAAACTAGTAATTGTACCTTCAATTTGACTAACTTTTGAATTTTTACTTTCTCATTATTCAATTTTAATGATAATTTAATTTTTTATACAGAGGTTTTTAAGAATAATTAAGGCATATCAAAACATAAAAAATAATATTTTTTTGAATTTTTGAAAAAAAAAAAAACAAAATTTGTTTTTGAAAATTCGATTTTTTTATTTGAACTTACAATAATAAAAAAATCATTGAAACACTTTATATATGAAAACTGCTACAACGGTTTATAATTTTTGTTCTTGCATAAATATTTGCTTAAGAAAAAAAAATTTACTTACAAAACTCTTATATTTTAAAACAATGTTGCCTTTTTCAATATTTTAGGTAATTCAGACCTACTTATTTGATATTGTGTATTCAAGAACTTGCTCTTTCGTTTAAAGGCTCTAACGTCACTCAGTATTGAAGATATGAAATACCAAATTTTTAATAAAAATTACAGTATTAGTAGAAAACTGCAAAAGTCGAAAAGTGTACACAAAATTCTTCATTAGTTTAAAGTTGTTTGTCTTAAAGTAGATGAGGATAAGACCAAGTATATTGTTGTGCCATTAAACTAGAGACCACACATACTCATAATTCCCAAGAATCGCTTCCAAGACACATGACATAGTTCGATTATGACTAAATATTTCTCATGTGTCATATTATGTTACACTTTAAAAGGAACGGCAATCGAACTATGTCAAACAAATAACAAAGGAACGACATGGGTTCATATTGCAAACATAAACAATAATGGCCAATCGAGTGCAACTATTACGATATATGGTGCATTCGTTGTTTAAATAAACAAATCGTGTCAAGCGAAGTGGAGGAAACTAGAATGCGTGGTTGACCTGGAGGTAGTGATATCTACTCGTAATCTAGGTTTCGGAATAGGTAACGAAGGAAAAAATGGGAAGAGTTTGATCTTAGTGCAGATCCGATGACGACTTACCCTAGGAATCCGCTGCTTCGTTTTAGCAAATCAAATGGGTTCAAAACTCCTCACTCGGAAGGCGAAGTGCACGCTCTTCAAAATCCTTATACTACAAGTCCGGTGTCTAGTGCTGGACTATAAGAAGGAAGGGAGAGATGATACTGGTCTCTTCCTAAAGAAAAATTCTTCGAAGGGATATTTGGTCCTGTACGCGAGGAGGGCGAATGGAGGATAAGCTGTACCAAGATGTGGAAGTAGTCCAGAAAGCCAAAACACGTCGACTACATTAGGTCGGCCATTTTGAGCCAATGGACAACAATACTCCAGCTAAGAGGTTTTTCCAATCCCAGCGAACAGCTTCGCAACCAAAAGAAATAACCTCATGCTTATAGACCAAGTCATCGCAGATGCCTAGATGTCTGGAACCAGAATGCCCAGGATCGCAGAGGGTGGAAAGCTGACGTGTCTCAGGCACAGACCCTTCATTGACCGGAAACCGGTTAAGTAAGTAAATAAATACAATGTGCCAAACAGAATCAAAGGCTTCACTTAAGATCATTCCTATGGATTGACCTTGTGCTCAATTTCGTACAACTTCGATATGAATTCTTTTCTTCTGTTGAAATCTTCTGTGAAAGCGTCTAAAGCCGAATTGTTTATCTGTAAAAACGTTTTCAATTTTTAAAATTTGTTCCTTTATAACTCTTTTATAAATGTTGCTCATGTTGAGCAAACTTATAGTGATTTTTCAGCTTTTAGTATTGTAAAAAAAAGAAGGAACAATGTTCAACAAAAGTATGAATAACAACAAAACCTACGTCTCATACTCAACACCACCACCACCTGCTGCTGCTGCTGCTGCTGCTCCAGCTGTTGTACCTGTTGTTGTTGCACCCGCTGCTAATACTGCTGAAACTCCCGATGTCTTTTCGTGGTATCTTTTTGATCAAAAATTGGGAAATATGCTGGATAAGAAGCTAGAAGATGTCGCGAAAAAAGATGACCTAATACCTCTTCGCCAGGAGATCGAAAATCTTCGTATCGAGAACGAGATGCTTAAGGAAGACTTAAATAAAATGAAAAAAAGACTCGAACTTATTGATAGAACATCTCGGCGCCCGAAGGTTATCGTTAGTGGGCTGAAAAACACAAATACAAAACTAGCTGTGGATGAATTCTGTGAGATCTGTTCCCGAGTACTAAAACAAAATGTACTTGTTATAGAATCTCGTCAATTAAAAACAAAAAATGGATTGTCCTATGCATTCACGATGGAATCCCCACTGCAAGTAAATAATATTATGTCTGTGAAAAAGAAGCTTGATGGTTCTGCAATTTACATCCAAAAGGACTATACTGCGGATGAAAGGGAAAAGCGATTTAACCTTCGTCAACTGGGAAAAAATATTTCGAAACTTGATAAAAAAGTTAAAGTTCGCTTTGGTGAGACCTCCATTTACATCAATAATAAACTTTACAAATGGAACAATGGTAGCTTTGTAGCCAAACAACATAAAGATGCTGAACTTTTAAGAGCCCTGGCGCAAAAAGCTAATTTTCCGTGCAATGTGATGGTAACAGATATGCATCGCCCACCTTTAAAAGACTCTGATGCTGCTTCTACGTCCTGGAATGCAAGTCAACATTAGCAACAAGATGTCTGTCAGTTGGTAGCATATAACGTAGCGAATTTAAAAAGTAAGCTAAGTTTTTGTAATTTCTTTACGTATATAAATAAGTTTGATATTTTCTTTTTGTTTGAAACGAATGTATTAAATGATAAAAAGAATGAATTTTTACATTTTTTTAATGATTATATGTTGTATTGGGAAGATGCTGAAAAGTTACATAGTGCTGGTCGCGCATGCGGCGGTTGTTTGTTTGGGTTTAAAAAGGCTATCCAAAATAAATATAATTTTAAATTCAATAACTTTTCAGGGAATTTTGCTTTATCTGCTAAATTTGGTGATAAAAATTTCTACTTTATACCTCGATATTTGAATTGCACAAGGTGGACGAGTGATTTCAAAAAGTTTGAAGAGTTTTTAGGCAGCATGAGATTTGAATCCTTTTGCATTATTGGTGATTTGAATGCTCGAACGGCTGATGGTCAATTTATCGATGGACATTTACTGAAAGGTTGTTCTTTTATTTCTCAATATAGAAAATCAAAAGATAAAGTAGCAGATGGGAAAGGTAAAAAATGTTTGGAACTTTTTGAAAATATCGGTGGCGTTATTTTGAATGGTAGAGTACCTGGGGATGCAGATGGTGAATTAACGTTTAGTGGTGTAATGGGTAATTCAGTTATCGATTACTGTATATGCTCGTTTGATTCTTTAGGGCTGATTAACAACTTTTCCATTCAGAGTAAACCATATTCGGATCATATGCCTTTAAAATTGAGTTTCTCCCCGCCGTTGTCAATAACAACTAAAGTTGGTAACATGGCACTTGAAAAAAAGTTAAATTGGTTTCCCAAAATGGCTTCTAAGTACAATGAAGTATTAGTACGTCTACATAGTAGTGAATACATTCAAACAAATAAACCTATTGAAGAGAAAGTAAGTACATTAATAAATAAAATAAAGACAGCTGCTGGTGCGTTTAATAATAGGAAAAAATTTGTATCTAAACAGATCTGGTTTGATTTTCAGTGTTTGCGTGCAAGGAAGAAAATGTTGAAATTACTTCGACTCTTTCGTATGCATAATCTAAGCATTTTTAAAAAACAATATGTTCGATACAGATTTCAATATCTTAAATTATGCAAAATTAAAAAGTTGCATCACAAGCATGAAAACATTAATAAATTGAACAGTGTTAGAAATTCCAGTGACTGGTGGAAATTGGTGAACAATTTGAAACAGGCCTTGCCAAAAAAAAGAAGTTCTCTCCAGATTTTTGATTTTTATAATCATTTTAAGACTTTATTCTCACCCCCCGAATGTGAGCAAATTTCTTGGGTTATGCCTGAGATAACAGATGTCTTCCTTGACTCACCTTTTGAAATGTGGGAACTTTCACATGTACTGCAAAAAGCTAAAGTTAAAAAAGCACCAGGAAAGGACAGAATCAGCTATGAGTTTTATAAAAACGCACCATCTTGTTTCTTAGAAGAAGTTCTTATATTGCTTAACAAAATATTTTTGACCGGTGAGATCCCAGTTTCTTTTCGCAGTTCGATAATTATACCTTTATTTAAGAAAGGTGATCCTAATAACTGTGGTAACTATAGAGGACTTTCGCTTTTGGATACATTATATAAAGTATTCACGGGGCTAATCTTAAATAGGATAAATGGATGGATTAATTATAATGACATTCTTTGTGAGTACCAAGCTGGTTTCCGATCAGGTTACTCCACAATCGATAACATATTTAATTTAACAAGCATAGTCCACTTAAACCAAAAAAGAAAGAAAAACACATATGCTTTTTTTGTTGATTTTTCATGTGCTTTTGATATGATTCCACGTAACTCTCTTTTTTTTAAACTGTCTTCTTTAGGTTTGTCAACAAAAATAATAACAATTTTGCAACTGCTTTATAAAGAAACAACTTGTCAGGTTTGGGATGGAATCTCTCTTTCAGACTCTTTTGAAGTTAAAGTGGGTGTTAAGCAGGGATGTTTACTTAGTCCACTGTTATTTAGCCTCTACCTGAATGACTTACATTCACATTTACCAGGAGGTATTTGTGTGGCCGATGTGATTGTGAAAGTGCTCCTATACGCCGATGACCTCGTCATCATCTCTGATTCCCCAAGCGAGCTTCAAAATATGATAGACTGTTTATTCAGCTACTGCATGTTATGGGGTCTGAAAATAAATTTGTCCAAGTCCAAAATCGTGGTGTTCAGAAGGGGTACTAGAATTTCTAGCAATCTCAAATGGAATTATGGTTCTGACCAGATTGAAATCGTAAATGATTACAAGTATTTGGGGGTAACACTCAATTATAACTTATCATTCAATAAACACTTGGACTTAAAGCTCACAATATCTAAAAGTACGATCATCTCAACGTGGTCGAAATATATTGATCACCCAAATATCAGTTTCTCGAATAAGCTTAAAATTTTTGACGCCGCAGCCAGATCCATTATGATATACGGTGCACAAATTTGGGGATCAAAAAAATTTGATCAAGTAGAAAAACTGTTCAGATTCTTCATGAAACGTATGTTAAACCTTCCCAGCAACACCCCTAACTACATGTTACACTTGGAAACTGGCTTAAGAACTCAGTTTCTACGAACGCTTTCTATTCACTTCGACTACATTAATAAGATACTTGAATACCCCAGAAGTAGATTACCGCGAATACTAGCGGAAGAATCAATCGCTCATAAAACGTTTTGGGTCTTAGACTGGCTTAATTTAGGGCAAATGCTTAATATTGAAATTGACCTGTCTAACACATCTTTCAGGAGTGTTCATAAAATTATGTTAATGGCACTAGAAGTTAAAGAATATGATAATCACATTGCAGATGCTAAAGCCTCTCAGTTTCATGATGTTTATCCTCATTTGAACTATAATATTGCACCTTACTTCATTGATGAAAACTCTCCTCACCTGGTGAGCTTAATTTTTAAAGCTAGAGGTGGTTTATTAAATATTAATGCTAGAGCATTCAAAAAAGATACAGTTGGTATCTGTTCAATGTGCAATCTGGATGAAGTAGAGAATACTTATCACCTAATAGGTAGATGCCCAATTTTTAATAAATCAAGACTCGCTTGTTTTGGTAAAGAGACACTGTGCATTGATGAATTTTATAATGAATTAAATGGTAACAATTTCTCTTCCCTATACAACTTTTTAACTACCTGTCTTAGATATAGATCTTTATTAATGAATGAATTTGCTTAAAACTATGAAAAATTATCATTGAAACCATATTTTAGAACTGATGTAAAATGTGTGATATTAAATTTAACTAAATTATTAAAGCATCTTATAAATAAATTGAAATATAAAGTAAAAATATCTACAAATATATGTATATATATCTTAAAATAAGTATTTGCTGATGTTAGTTTTAGTTTAATTAATTAAGAATTTAAAACGCCAATCTGACAGACAACAAAAATACGTTATGTCAAAATTATTAAGATTTTATTATCCTTTGTTATTAGATAAAATTGTTATATGGAATTTAAATAAATCTTTACTACTAATCTATTGTAAAAAAAAAGTTTGGTAATATAAATGGAAATTATGTAGATTCATAAACATTTTTCATTTTCTTTTTAAACTTCGCCGAAACTCCACCTACGTTTTGCCTCTAAAAACATTTTAAAACAAATTATAGCATGCAAATTTCGCCCTCGCTGAACGCTGAATTTAATCCCGCTTCAACCTTTGATTATTTCCCAAAATATCTCCACTGGCACTGTTAGTATTTTCAAAAACACATTTGAATCAGACAAACAAAATTATCACTCGAATATCAACCGCAATGAATGAAGCCGCATATTAACAAATTTCCCCCCCGTAATATGCATAGTGAGCCAAATTAGCGAACGAAATTCGTAGATGGTAATGCGATTCAGAATTGGATAGGTATTCACACGGAATGTGCACATCATTGAAGCAATGAAGCCTTTTAATCTTCACACTCAATCATCCAGTTTGCAGTGGCAAAATGATATTTCTCGTCCTGCGAAAAATCCAATTTACTTGACGTATAATGCGGTCGAAATGGGAAACATATGCAATGCATTCTCGCCCATCACAATCTGATTCATTCTTCTCGTCGTCGTCGGCCTTTTTTGATTCTGATTCAGTTCCGAGAACTATGTATAATATGTTTCGACAAAAATGTTTCATTTCGTCCTGTCAAGTGGCAGGACCGATAATTTGTATGCGAGTCGTTTCAGGCAAGCCTGTTACACAAATGGTAAAAGAGGAGGGGGGGAGGTTAGGGTAAGCGAATAGGTGTTTCAATTTACCTTGGAAACAATTTTCCATACGGCGAGCGGAGCGTGGTCATGCACCATGTTATCTTAGTTCTCTTATCAATATCGAAGTTTGACACTATCGACATCAAGATTTACTGGCTCTAAAAAGTTTTTATTCGAAAGTGTGATAGGCCGTTTTCGAATGCGAAAAAATTGAAAGTCAAGTGGTCGTCATTTTTTTGACGTAGATATTGTTTTCATCAAAAAAGCAGTAAAAAATTGAGTTTACGACAAAAATATTGATACATATTTTGTCGTTAACTGTATATTTTTCGAACAGTTGACTTTTGAGGTTTGCGTTTTAGAACTTCATTTAATTGCATTTTTGAAATGACGTTCTTCAAAAATGCCGAAATTCGATTTCAGCAGAAATGTCTTGTTAGTTAGTTCGGAGTTACATACCAAATTTGTTGAGTTGAAACGGTATCTAAATTGAAACATGTTTCAAGAGTTTAACCTCGAATCAAGCATACGTATTGTAAGCAGTTATACTTTTGCTTAATACAAAACTTAAACAATATTCGGTTAAATAAATAAAAGGTCTTTCCTCCTCAACAGATCAACAACAACTGATCATATCTTAATTCTCTCAGTATATTTTTCACTTAACCGGCAGTCTCTTTCTATTAAATACAATCATTATTATCTTCTTTCTGAACATTCATTTATTCATTTGTTTTTCTTTATTCTTTCTTCTGGAAGTGTTGCCACAGTATAAAGTACTGCTTGTGTGAACGTTTCGAATTCTTAAGAAATTTAACTTCAGATTTTTTTTATTTTATTTTTTATTTTTTAGTATTGAATCTATTAAAACCAAAAATACAGTCTGGTTAGTGGGACGATTATAACAGAAAATTTGGACTTAGGGCTTTCAAAAAGACCGACTCAGAACTTCGGAAAAAAATTTCATTAGTTTTCGATTTTTGGTCTTTCATGAGCTTTACCATAATTAACGCGTATATACCTCAACTGGCACTCTTTGACATTGATAGGCCATAAAAGCAGTTTAAGGGTGTGTTTGTACTAAAACACAAAATTGTTATGTTTCAATTGAAAAAATAAATCGCAAAGTGATTATTAATAATGCTGATACCATCTATCCTTTTCACAATATATAATTTTGACTTCCAATCATTAACTTTTATTAATGAATCTTTTTTCACATTTAATTTTACCCCTTCCTAGAATTTTTCCTTTTCGTTCTACGGCCTTGCCTTTAGGCTATGGTGATTTAACTTCATTGACCTCAATTACATGAAATAGCATGGCCAGGTAATTTACTGCTCTGCACAGTATTCCTTGAGGGTAATTATGAGCCAATTGCTGAAACTGCACGCATTTATTTGTGGCAACACAATGTTGTTGTGCTGAGGGGAGTCAAGACGTGTTGTTGTTTTTATCCTTCCATTAAAGGGGTGTCAGTAAATTTGCACAATTTAATCGATGGATTGAGTTTTATACATATTTTGGTTAGGTTAGTTGGTTGTTTGATTTGATTGACTATGCCTATATGAAAAGGTTTATATCTGGAATATGTGAGGGTTGATTAGGGGAAGGAATTGAAATCAATTCCAACCTGTAATGAATAAAGTGAGCTTACCAGTTTATATTGAAAAACAAAAAGATAAAAATAGAAATCGAGGTACTGTCGGAAATGACATATTGAACGAGTTGGACGAAGTTTTAGACGTGTTTATCGGAAGGGGTTAATCAACGGTTTTACAGTCTGTAAGACAGATTACTTTTGTGGGTATTGTGACATATTTGTGTAAGTATTAGTCAGGGTACTGAAAAATAAAGATTGCCAAGGGTGAACATTTTGAGCCACAATGGTATCTCTTATATCCCTTTTCTATGGAGTACTTGCAACAGAATATCCGACTTCTTGTCATAAGGTTAGGCAACAGGGCTTTTCTTCTGAATTCTGTTTCGTGGGCTTAACTTACCTATAACTATAGTTATTACCCTAAAATAACAGCTTAATCTGGAACGTTAAAGGATAACGACTTGAAAGTATGGATCTGGAACTTGAGAACACTTAACATTCTTGGCTTCTTAAAAGCTTAAGTTCGTTCTCACCTCATTTTCTACGGGCGGTATCAAGTTCTTAATGTATAAACTGACAAATAAACTGGCAACTACACAGGCTCTTCAACATCGAGCAAATTCACAACAATGATCAATCCAAGAGTCGAGGCACCAAGGAAGATTGAACTTCTTTTTAAAACAACAAACGTCCTTTTTAAGAATCAAACAACCAAGTGCTTGATTACGACTCGGACCAGAGTTCTCGCGAAGATGGAAAGCTGTGTTGTCTTAGGCAAAGACCCTTCACAAGTCAGAGGAGCTCGTTAATTTTTCTTCGTCCACACATCTTATGCAAAAATGTATCAAATATAAGTACTTCAAGCCTCGTTAAATGATTAGATGTTGGACAGTGTTTTGATACCTATAATATAGAGCTATTATGGAATCTACTTACAGATTTCAAATTTCATTTTTGAAAAAAAAAAAACCTTTAGTCTTAGGCCTCTAGACGAATGGCTGTGTTTGCAAGCATTTGTTTGCTAAAGACATCGAAGTGTCTCAAACGAAACAGAATGTCCAGTACAGCGAAAGGTGTTGATTGAATTAGATCCAGTTATTCACTAGTAAATTAACCGTTTAAGTAAGCTTTGAAAGAGTAGGCGTTTATGTGGGAAATTTTATATTTCCTGGAGAAAAGGACAAGAACGTTTTTTGTTTCGGGTTAACAGCAACATGGCTCCCATTTGTCCGATTTGGGTTTTGTAAAAATTTCTTTAAAATGTTGAGATGATTTCCTGATACGGCAGTAAAAATATGATCTATATAGAAATTGCAAGTCTCCCTGCAGAAGTTCCTTGGTTACCAAAGTTTCAATGTAGGGCTCTAGCACTGAACCTATACTGATTGATCTTCTTGTAGAAACACGCCACCCAATTTTTAATGGATAATCCTGATAGTCAGCATTGGATGAATCGATTCAGCAATTCATCTTTATACAAACCTCTAGAGAAGACAGTGCAGGTTTGATGTTATTAATGAAGTTAATAGCGCTCTTTATGAAGTAGAAAATGTTCCATATTTCGTACAAGTCTAGATACTCGGAGGGCCGTGTCTTCAATTTTTCTGTTTTCAAGAAATCAAACTTTCAAAAATTTTTAGAAGGCATGATGATAAGTCTTCCATTTAACACTTGAAGATTTGTCAATACAACCTTTAATTCTCTGTATAACAGTGGATTGTAGACTAGGTTGAAACACCTATTGAAGATTATGTCCAAAATCGGAAGAATCGTATTTGAATTTATTTCGTGTTAAGCTGGTATTATGCTGCCAGATCCTCCAGAGATGTAGGATTCTATACTCATGAGCATCCTTGCTCCTTGTAGATACATTGATTTGGTATTGAGTCTGAAAACTATCCAGTAATACTGGAGCCGTGTAGACAGGTGAAGATGACGGCCACAAGCAACGTTGCTCAGTGACCCATTTAACGCTGGATTTTTTTTTTTTTTATAATCTACACGCCCTCAAAGGATTATGATGACCCTTTAAATTTTTCAACACAGCGCGGGCGTGAAGTTAAGGAAGAGAAAGATAGATAAGAAAGATGTGTGGCACGATGTCCTGAGACTGAAGGTGGTTGTCTCAGATTTTTTTATCTCCTGGAATGGCGGCTGAACTAATGCGGAGAAATGCGCCCGTTTTGATATTATAACCTAGTTTGACCTGTAGATTTAATGGAATATGATGAGAGACTCATGAGCTCCCTTCCACCTGAAGTTCGGGAACTCGCGGTATTAAAATCAACGAGTACCCATTACAGAAGTCGTCGAGATTCATCTCAAAGTCACATTGTCGGGTTGAGAAAAGAGATCAAGTCTTTGATCTTCAGATCAGATGGTTCGTTAAGGTCGTCGAGGAATATTTTTCCGAACAATTGGGCTCCCATTTTGGCAAGAGCAGGAAATGTGCAAAGAAAATAAACGACTATTTCCTTTTGCTACTGATCCCCACAATTTCGAAAGTGAATATTGTAAGAAATGCACAGCTGCATGATCCTGTATCGGTCAGTGTCTTGTCCAGTGCATGTTGCAACTATGCAAGCTACGTCTTGCCTGGGTCTGCATATTCATTTGTTCGTAATTTGTTCGGGACTTAACATAGGTGGGACACATTTTTTTGTTTTAAATATTTAACTATAGTCTAATTACACTTAAGGCCCTTCCCTCCAAGGTCATAGAAACCCTGATAAATTATCAGCTCAAAAAATATCTTGAAGAACAGAATCTCCTTCAATGACCGGCGCGGCGGTATGGCTTTCAGAGCAATAGGTCTGATGGAATATCCCACCGAACAGTTGCTTAAATCCTAACATAGTTTTGGAGAAAGTATTGCACTTGATATGTCAAAAGCATGTAATAGAACTTTTCGAACCGCTCAAAACACGTTGTATTAAAATGTTTTGAGTCTGTTATTCATAATGTTAGTTTGAAACGGGGCTCTGTTTTGTCTCCGACTTTTTTTCTCATATTCATCAATGAATTTTTTATTGAATTATTTTTTGAATTTTAAGCTTTTATTATTTTTGAATTGAAAATTAAATTTAAAAATAAATCATGGATCCATTTTTAAACACAGAACTAAAATCAAAAGTATATTTTTTTCGTCTGAAAATCCAAATACTATATTTAAATTTTAATATGCATTGTTTTTTAAACGCTTTAGAAGCCTCTGTATATAAAATTTGATTTAAATCCCTTAAGCCGAAAACAAGAAAGTCAAAAATGCTTCTATGGCAGGTATACACTGTTAAAAATGTCTTTATTTACACATTACATTACATTTTACACTACTCCGTAGATAAATCTACGAAGTAGAGACACAGAAAAGCACTGGCAACTGAGGCCATCGGCCTTAGACAATACAACAGAGAGAGACACACAGATAGAAAGAACAACAGAAGAAACACACGTCAACAGCACACGTTTGGTATTTGAACGGTCCCCCATCCAAGTACTAACCGCGCGCAATGATGCTTGATTTCGCTGATCGATGGGAAGCGATGCTTTCATCAAAGCCAAGGCCGTTGACGTGTCTTTATTTATTATTTGCTTTTATATTGAATGAGTGGTCGTAATAATAAAGTGAAGCAGATAGAAGCATAATTCTAGGAGCTGTTTTCAAGAAAAATAAAAATTAAATTTTCGAAAACGGTTTTCCAACATTTTTATCATGGGTACCGGAAAAAGGAAGAAATTTTGTCTTTACCTTTAAGATATTGTAACAAACTATAGTTAGTTTTCAAGTTTTAAAAAAATCGAGCATATGTGTTTTTACTCAATCTTTGAAAACTGAGTGTTGATATTTAATATGAATATTTTATAAATCTATAAAACAAAATAATACATGGCGTGCAAGTATATAAAATAAACATTATTAGGGCCTAAAAATATAAAGAAAAAATAAATAAAATTTATTTTTGAAATTTAACTTCTAAAGCTAATGTTAAGAAGTTTCCAAAATCAATACAAGAACAATAAAAATACAGTGCAAAAATCAAAATCAAAAACCAAAACCGTGTGTGTTCCGTGTTATGTGTTCAAAAAATAAACAATAAAATTAATTGAAGGTGCATGGTTAATGAATGACTATCTTAAAATTATCACCCGTACCAAAGCGAAAATCCTTGCGTCTACCAGATTGTCCAGAATGTGATGCTCTTACACGAATAATACGCGGTTGAGCTAAGCGTTTAACGCGTTTTAAAAATTCTCTATAAAAGTTAGTAGTCACATTCTTGATAAGTACATTATTTTGTAGGTTAGTATCAGCATAAGCATTTTGTATAGTATTCATATGTATAGCATTATCACCAACGACAAGAGCATCCTTATCAGATGAACGAGCTTCTATAAATGGGATGAGTTAAGTATATATAGGTACATTTAATTATTGATTTTTTTTTAAAGAGATGTTAGCAGGATGAAGACAATTAAAGTTAAGATTTAGACAACTTCTGGAGGACTTATCGTGCAGGTTCTTTAAGAATGAAGCAACCTTGAGTCCAGTCGGAATGTTAAAAAAAAATTCTGGAATGATAAGAATTACGGGTCGGAACATTTTTTTAAATCGCACTTTTCAAGCACCTACCATTGGCCGCCATATTGAATTTAAAGTAAATAAATAAATAAATAGTTCTATCCATTGGTTAAGCCTTGACGACGAGGCTTACGATGACTACTTCAATAATACCACCAAGAGATATACGATCGCAGTACTGGCTTTTGCAGAAGGGCGAAAACCGGTATATATGGGTATTTATGGGGAATACTTTAAAATAATCGGAGGTCTGGCTACTAAGAAGCGATTTAGTTCAAAATATATTAAGGCCACGGTCCTAAGGGTTTGCGTCGGGGTAACTTCCATACAACGAAAAAAAAACTCGTTTCCAAAACAATAACAAGCTTCGGATATATTTAGATGTCCCTAGTACACGAAACAAAAAAAAATGAGAAATTAGTGGCTTTTAAAGTCCCAAGAGAGCCTAAGCCTAGTGAATGGAAGGGACTCACAATTTTTTGCCAATTCCGAAGGGTTAATGTAAATAATAAGCAGGACTTTTTACGACAAAAAATACTGTGGAAGATTTGTCCATTCCTCGCAAGAGGCCGTACGACCCAGAAAAATATGTTTGCAGTGGCTGAGAATCGAACCCCAGACTTCTGCATGACAGTCCAATGCCCCTAACATTATGCTAAGGTCAACGAAATTCGGATCTCCTCGTGGAGAATCCCGTCTTTAAAAAGGCCAGGTGATGCATACTGCCCAGAATGGAAAAAAAGGTAGATCAAAAGAATCTGATGGTAAAGTCCATTGAGGCTTGTAGCGGCAGGGGTTATGTTCGAAAATTCTATTAATGTACCCCAGGCTACAATGTAAGAAAGGAATTATAAGAAGAAGAGAGCTGGAATACGGTAGTCGATACACAGCCAATGCTGAAAATCTGGAAGCATTACTTTTTTAGACATTTACAAGCCTGAAACAGCCAATATACCCCTGCAAGGCAGAACACTACAACTTAGCCGATGATGGTCAACATTTTTCTCCATCCGATCTAATAGGCTGTATAAGGATGCGAGTACCAATGGCCTAATAGCCGAATTATTCAAAGCAGCGGGAGAAGACTCCGCAAGGAGCGTACACAAAGTTATCTCCTAAATTTGGTTAGACAAAGGTAACTCTCTGTAACTACAATGTAATTAGTCTGCTAAATGTCACTTATTAAATCTTGTCGGTTATACCGTGTGATCTATATAAAGAACTTTTGTCAAGATCCTGATCGGCTGCTATCAGACAGATTTCAGGCCAATTATGCTGAATTTTAACATTTTCGACTCGGACAAAACGTCACGATGTATAGATATAACTTTAAAATATTCAAGGACTTTGCCAACCTGGGTTCCAACATTACCTCGCAAAATGACATTTAGTGTAAAGATCAAACTAATGCTAAGAATGCCCACCCTTACAAGAACCAAGGAGAATTTATACGAGTTATGCTCTTTGAGACAGACTTAAAAGGCGTCTACCTCAACTAGGTGACGACATTTCTTCAATGACTTAGAAATATCCTTCGATATTTCATGCTATAGCTTGCCGCAACTCATCAACCCACTTAACGTGCTTGAATGACATATGATTATCATAGGTTTCAATACATGTGAGTCACAATCCCTAGGGTATAACAAGGGATCTACATTGATCTAAGTGCGACAGTAACAATAGAATGCCAGCCCATTAACCTACCTTAACCTATGGGACAGAACCTTTTACATTGACAAGATCAAAAGAAAATTTGCTTGGGTGCTGTAAGAGGAAGATTCTTCGTCTAATTTTTGATCCAGTTGTGTACCAAAAAAATGTGGAGAAGATTCATCGGCGAGCTTTGAGGGCTATACAGATACATCCACCTGGACATAAGGTTAAAAATACAGCTGCTGAAATGAATGGGATACATGGAGCGTACGGACAGCAACGCACCATCCCAACCAGTCTTCAAAATCGCAGCAGAGCAAGAACCCATAATAGGTGGTGCGACCTCAACCAAATTTCTAGGGACACAGTTGGGAGCTGGGAGGAAGACCATTTTTTTTGAGGCCGTAGTCGATCCTGTGTTGTCGATACCTCATATGGTAAGTATGTTGGTAAATAACTCACAGAACAATATCTCTATATCGGAAGTTCTTTGTGCTACTGCAAAATCAATGCCAAACACTGGTACCATTTTTCGCGGAAGTTTTGAAGAATATGTCAATCTTGTAAGACCATCATAAAAAAATAAAGACCATTAGCCGCCATCTTGAATTTAAAATAAATTTTTGTAAATACAAAAATAGGTTAAGGCCTGATGGTGGTGGCGGCGGTGGGCCTTACGACGACTACTACGATGAAATCTAGAGATATGCGATCCGGAAGTGGTTTCGGCAGAAGGAACCGGAAGTACTTGGTATACAACTTGTAGGATCTCCTATGGTAATCGAAGCTCCGGTTTATAAGAAGCGATGTATCAGACTATCCGACTATCCATCCTTGCAATTATATTAAGGCTCCTCGGGTTTTGCATCATCAAACAAAGAAAAATAGCCGGATTGCTATCCAGACCAATCAACATCTTTAATGGACTCCGACAAGGGGACGGTTTGGCCTGCCTCCTCTTCAAGCTGGCGTTGGATAAAGCAATCCGTGACTCTAGCACGGCAACAAGAGGAACCATCGTCAACAGGTCCAGCCAGTTACTGGCTTACACAGACGACATCGACATCATCGGAAGAACCGAACAAGCTGTACACGATTCCTTCATCCAGATTGAGCAGGCGGCACAAAATCTGGGGCTGCACATTAGTGAAGGTAATACAACTTACATGGTGGCGTCGAATGCGTGAGGAACAGTTGGTCAAAAATCAAGGTATCGGAGCACGAATTTGAAGTGGTGCAATCCTTTAAACACCTTGGGTCAATAGTAGCAGCCGATAACAATATAGAAGAAGAAATACGCGGGCGGCTTCTCAAATCCAACAGAGCCTACTATAGTCTGTCAAAGCTCTTCAAATCCAGAAATCTCACCATAACTTCAAAACTGCTGCTGTACAGGACCATGGTCCTGCCAGTACTCACATATGGATCCGAGACTTGGGTGCTTAGCAAAAGGCACTCCGACCTCTTAGCTGCGTTCGAGAGAAAAGTCTTAAGGAGAATTGTTGGATGTTGGCTCCATATGTGAGGAAGGACGATTCCGGAGACGGTACAATCATGAACTGTATGCAATCTACCTAGAAGCAGATATAGTGGCAAAAATTAAGCTCGGTAGACTCTGGTGGGCAGGGCACCTACATAGCTCGCATGAGCGAAGAGGAACCTGCTCGGAAAGTTCTTTGTGGTACATTCTATGGTAGACGACAGAGTGGTAGACCATGCTTGCGCTGGAGAGATGGCGTAGACCAGGACGCCCGAAGCCTTGGGATGCGCAACTGGATGGCGTCAGCTTGAGACCGGGGTAGATGGAGAGACTTGTTGAAAGAGGCCAGGACCGGAACCCGGTTGTCGAGCCGATGATGATGATGAAACAATAGAAGACCCCATGCAAATAAAAAAATAAACAAACTCTGCTTTAAATTCAACATGGCTGCGAACGTCATAGTGCTTATCTAATTTTACCCAATTCAAATGCACATTCTTCCGACTGGGCTATGAATAAGGGATACTTTTTCTCTTACTTTGCTTACGATATGACCTCCAACAATTGCATTTTAAGATCTCATCAAACAAAAAAATAATATTAACTCACTTTTAACCCGCAACCAAGTATATGACGACTTCTCTCCAGCTTCATTCGATGCCAGACATTGGAACATCGACGAGTCATCAATTGTCAGCTTCTTGATCACCAACGAATTGTCCTCTTTCAGTGAGTACCTATAAGAAAAAAAAGTCTTAAGAATCAAAAAAGATAAACTTTTATGTTATCAAACGAACCTAACGTCAGCTGTATCGATGGGTACGGCATTCCGGAACCAAAGAACAGTCGGGGAAGGATCCCCAACAACGTCACACGGCAACGTCACTACAGCTCCATATTCGCCGTACGTCTCAGAGCGCATCGGAGTAAAAAATGTCGGTGGTTCTTGAACTTCAACTCTGGCCGCTGATGTCACTGTCGGAAATCCACCAGATCGCAGTCGCACTTGACACGTATACTCGCCGGAATGCGTCAGATTAGCCGAAAGCAGAGCCAACGTTCGGTTCCATGGATCATTCAGTGTATGCGGCACTCCAGAGTTCTCGATCAAGATGCCATCCTTCAGCCACAATGTTTCGATCTCGTGCAAGGGCCTCGCATTAGCTATGCACTGTAACTCAGCCACTTGTTCGCCTCGCTTCAGTTTCATATCCTCCGGATGAACGATTATTTCGGGAGCTACTTCTGTATACGGATCGCCGCTGACATTCAAATGAATGAAGGCACTGTTCTCCTCTTTGCCGAGTTGGGTGTTGATGGCGCGGGCTCGGTATGCCTTGCGATCGGTTTCATCCGAACTGAGGATTATCAGCTGGTTGGGCTTGGTGAAGGCATATTTGATGTCGTAATTGAGTGGTCCCTCTTCGGTTTGCCACATTACGGACGGCGTTGGCACTGATTCAATTGCTGGCAGATCGAAAACCGCCGGATGGCCAGAGTGCACTGCCAGACGACCCTCTTGCTGATCCTCAAAGATGCCCATGTCTGAAAATGGAAAAAAAAGGAAGACATACATTTCAAAACTAAATTTATCCCAGGGAGTCTCCCTAGAGGCTACGAGTATATAATAAGACGCATCAAGTATCATTTTAGTAAATTAAAAGATCGATAGCATGTTGCTTGATGGTTTGCGGATTCAATTGGAGGCAATTAATGTTGCTGTGTGTACATAAAGTTTATGATGCACGACGACGCGGACCGTGCACCGTGTTCGACGACTACAGTCTGCGTCTAGCAGTGTTTTGTTTTTATTTCTATTTTTGGGTCATGAGAAAGCCTTCGTGGAAGGAGACGAGAAACAAAAGATGCGTTATATGCAAATGGGGTCAATTAAAGAAAAATGAACTGGCATATTTCTGCAGGAATGTGCTGTGCATATTTAATTGTTTTAAAGTGAAGACTGCATCCGAAGATCAGTTTTTATGTTGTGTTCGGGTCATGCATGGTTTGTCAAGTTAATGGTAGTACTCGTATAAGGCACAGTTGTTTTGCACTAACATTACATATGTAGAGCTGAGAGGTGTGGGTTAAGTCTGTCAGTATCTGAAGAATTTTCTGTATAAGCATGCGAGACATAAATTAAAACAAAACACCTACAACTATTTATAAGGGTAGGCAAAGTAGCGAGAAAGCAGATACGTTTAAACAAGGTTTGAATCCCATGGTTAGGTTGAGACACAACCGTCTTCATTGATAGTCATTTTCAACTTAAACGACAAAGGGTCGATAGAGCATATTTTGATTTTATGAGGTCGCTGGAGGATAGCATCGATTCACTGCATTAATTTGATCAATTCAGCCTATGATGGGTTTCCTTGGCTCCATGAATAGTCGTTCATACAGGTGGCTTCAAATAAAGACAAACATACTTTGGCCTTTTTATGATTTATATCCTATTTAGGCCAGATGAAATTTATTTTGTTTTGAGTTCAGAAGGTTTATATTCAGGCGTAAAGCATATGCGCTATTGTAAATAGTTTTCTTTGACAACCTTGAGGGGCAAGTAAACTGACAATTGAACATATCTTAACCTAAATGAAAGTGGAACTTACTACGGAAATAGAAAAACCTGATAGCCTTTCAGATATCATCTGACGAATTAAGAAAAATAAATTTAATTTATGCAAAAAATAAGTTTTTTTGTATAAAACTATCAAAACAATCAACGCAAATTTTAAGTTTTTATCATTGTACAAATAAAAATCAAAATTTCAAAAAAAAAAAAATCATTCACCCGTTTTTAAGATTTAAAATAAAAAAAAACAGTAATTAAATTTTGTATTTAAAAATCCAAAAAATATTTTTGTTTCAGTTTTTTAAAACTTTTTAGGAGATTCTGTATACATCAATTCAAAAAGGGTCTTCGGTGATTCTCTAGAGGAGAAATTGAAATTTTTTTTAGCTTCAAAACTAATGGTACCCCCTATACACCCATATTGCAAAGTCTTATTTATGTCGAAAATGGCTCTAACGATTTTGATAAAAAAAAATTAAGTGTGATATTATGGACATGGAGTATATTTTGGTCAAAAAAAAAAAAATTGGGGGGGAAATGTTGTTAGGGGTTCCTGTCATAGAACGGTTTTTTTTTTATTTTCGACTTTCTCATTAACGGCTCTAAGGATTTTAACCAAAAATTTTCAACAGAGGTCAACTTAAGTTTAAAATAATATTGTATATAAAAATATTCAAAAAAATATTTGTTGGGTTTTTTTTGAAAAAAAAAAAAAAAAATCAAAATCAATATCTTCAAAACCTACACTGAAAATAAAATCTAGGTATATCTATGATAAAAATGTAGGTTGATCTGATAAAAATTTTGTCAATATACATACGTCCAACAAAAAGTTTTATCAAATTAATAAAATTACAGAATTTTGTTGAGGTAACAAAAACTATTTTGTTGTATCCAAAAAAATATTTTGTTATGTTAACAGATTAATTTTTTGAAATAACAAAAATATTTTTTCAATATGACAAAATTTCTTAGAATTTACAAAATTATTTTGTCATATTAATAATTCTTTTGTTGTATTAACAAATTTTTTTTGTAAATGTTAAAAATTTGTTTTTTTATTACTATCGGATTAACAATTTTTTTTGTTAAATTAAGAAAATTGTTTTGTGAAATTAACAAAATTGTTTTTTTTAAATTAACAAAATTGTTTTGTTAAATAAACAAAACTTTTTTGCTATATTTTGTTAAATAAACAAAATATTTTGTCAACTCAACCAATTTTTTTTAATTCAACAAAATATTTTGTCAATTTTACAAATTTCTTTAGTTGAATCCACAAAATTAATTTTTTCAAAATACGATCTTACATGCAACCATCTGTGAGGGCGTATGGACAATACACAATTTTTGTTAAGTTCAGTTAATATTACATCGATTTTTTGACAAAAACCAAATACAAAACCATACACAAAAGAAATGTCATGATCAAAAAAATATACGCGTAAAATTGTTGGTTTCCTTACAAAATAGTTTTATCTATCTGATAATATTATTTTATCAATATTACAAAATAACTCAACCCCAGAACAAAATATTTGTCATTTTGACAAAAACGTTTCCATTTTTTGTTAAATTGATAAACAAAAATAACAAAAACTTTGTGATATTGAAAAACATTAACAAAACAGATTTTTTGTAGATACAACAAACATTTTGTTAACATCATAAAACAGTTTGTCGATGTGACAAAAATCTCTGCTTTATTTTGTTATATTAACAAAACTTGTTTTGTTAAACCGACAATATTATTTGTAGTGTATATTTTATTAAACTGACAAGAAATCATGCTGAATAATATTGACAAAAATTTAATCAAAAACGATAAAATTGTTTTGCTGAATGTCAACAAAACGTTTTTATCAATATTACCTAGGAATTTATTTTCAGTGCATGAACGATTATTTTTTGAAATTATTTCCTTAAAACAATATTATTAAATGCTTTAAATTCGCATCCCACATTTTTTCTTTGAAAAATCTTAAAGAAATTTTCTTATATAAAAAATGTATTTAATAATAAAACGATTTTTTAAAGTTTGTTTGCATAAATTCATACTTTTCTAGAAATCAGTCGGCAATTTTATGCATTTGAACATTATTATCTCATTAAATCCATGTTTTATATTTATAAAATGTATCATAAAAGTAGTTTTACGTAAAAGCAAGTTCGTGCGGTCAAGTCGTGCATTTTATTTTTATTAAATTATAAACCGTTACTAATAAGCCTAAACGAATCATAATTTTATCAAAATTCTAGGTCCCGGTTTTCAATAAAATTATGCTTTTCGAAAATCATTTCTTAAAATTTTTATGATGCTAACCGTTATTTTCAGATAAATTTAAAAAAAATTATCACAATTTTTAGATAGTTTTAAAAGTCTGTTAATTAAAAAAAAAATCGACTGTTTTTCAAAATTTTGAGTTTTCATTGTTTTTTTTTTTTATTTTTGATACTTAATACTTTTCAGACCTTTTGGGAGCTTTAGCATGAAGAAAATAGCAATGGTTCTATACTATTTATAACCATTTTTCGTAAATTTTTTTTTAAACAATTTTACTAATTGAATTTTTTTTCAATTTCTTTCTATAAAAATCTGTTGAACAGTTTTTGAGAAGAAAAAAATATTTTCTAAAAATTTGGAAAAAAAGCTAATGACATGAACTTACTGTTATTTTTAGTCAAAAAAATCAAAACAAAATATACGTATAGCTTGGCTTTAATTCACAAGCTAGTGGGTGACTTATGAATTACAAAAAATGTAATTTCGCAGTTAATTACTGACTTATGAATTAAATTTTTTAATTCAAAAATCCTCTACAGACTTATGACTTATGCTGTTTTTTTAATTAAAAAATTCGCAATCCTGACGTATACTATGTATATGGCACGTGCTGAACTCGAGATTTCTATTAGACTTGCGATTATGATGTTAGGAAAGACGAAAAAAGTGGGCCTCGAAATTCTGTCTGTCTGGCTGTTCGCCTATAGCCCAAACGATTCGCCCAATTTTCTTTAAATTTCGTAGAATACATTTTAAAATTTTTAGTCCCACACGTTTTTTTAAGAGCAAAAATAATAGTACGTACCATACGATTTTTTTTTTTTTGGAAAAAAAAATATTTAGAAAAAGCTAGCTAAGTGTTGCAAACTATTTAATTTAGTTAAAGCTACGTAATGGTTGAATAAAATTATTAAATTAATGGTTATTAATGGTAGCGTCCTTAAAACCATATTTTTCGTTTTTAATTTACTTAAGTACGGCATAACCAATTTTGATCATTTTTTTATGCTCAAGGCACTCAAGACTATGGATTTAATTTTCAAAAAAAATTTTTTTTTTCAAAACTCAATATTTCGAAAACCCCATGGTCGATTTTTTTAGTTGAAAGCTTTTTAATACAATCTACAAGATGTGAGAACAAAATTTTACTTTACCTAAAAACACCGGTACCCACCATACAAATGTTAAAAAACTGGTTGTTGCCAATCGTATTTTTGTCGAAAACGGCAACGAATTTTGGTGCAGTTTTTTTCTTGAAATTGAAATTAAGATATTCCTATCTGTATCTACTTTAGTACAATTTTTTGGAATTTTTCATTATGGCCGAAACGGATTTTAGTAAAAAATTTGATAGAGAAGCTTTTAAAAAGTTTGAGAAACATTGCATTTCAAACATTAAGATTTTTTTAAGTTAAACAGAAAAACAATCAAGTTTTTTTTTTTTTTTTGAAAATTCGATATCTACAAAAAAAGGCCAATATTTTTGTTTGAAAATTGAATTTGTGTTTGTTTAATAATAAAAATTTAAAGTTGGCGTACGAAATGTTTGTCTTAAAAATGTTTAAAAAATTGTGTATTTACATAAAAACTTATTTAAAAAAATGGCTACAACGATTTATAATTTTTGTTCTTGCATAAACTAATATTTGCTTGAATTACATGGAATCCTGTCTTTAGCTCCAAATACTAAGGCAATTGTTTTAGTCATTAAAAAAATAAAATTTGGAGTTATGATCATTTTTCTATAGTAACATTTATTTTTAAAATATTTAGTTTTTTATATAAGAGCAAGTCATGAATTTTCCTTTTTTTTCCCTTTATTTCTCGAAAACGAAAAAATATTTTTTTTTTGCAAATTTATTTTGCAAAAGCTTCTTCTACAAAAAAGTACATTTTAATTCAGAATTTTTAACAAACAAATATTTGAATAATCCTTATTTCCAAAACGAATTGTTTCTTAATTTTGTTTTAAATTGATATCTAGTTACACATTTTTAACGATATGTAAACAAAATTCTTTGAGACAAAAAAAAATAATGTTACCTGACTTACTCGTATAAGATATAACTTAAAAAAAAACATATCAAATGATTTTTATACAAAAAATCTAAGTGCTAGAACGATCTACTATTCTATATAAACAAACTTAGATGTGATGTTCCAAGAGAACAAAGTTCACTTCAATGGAACTCATATCTTTTATTGTTTAAGATAAGAAACAGAATGGCATATGATTAGGCAAATATGAGTTTATGTATGCAAGAACAAAAATTTAAAATGGTTCTTTTTTTGTAAATATATAATTTGAAATAAATATAAAATATTTAAGAAAAATTTTTTGTATGCAAATTTTATCAAAATTCTTGATGCCGTTTACGAGCAAAACAAGATTTCGAAAGACGGGTTTTTAACATCTGTATGGACGGTAACCCTATTTTGGAATAAAAGAAAAAAAATGTCTTAATCTTTAAAATAGAGTTATAAAACTATTAGATATCATATCATGTTTCACATTTTCAGGGTTCAAAGTATTTTGAAGAAAAGAAGGTAAAGAAGATTTGTTAAATTTGACCCCAATGTACATATGTTACATCTCTATCTGTAGTACTATCTGATGGGAAATTTAAAATATCTTCAATGGAGAAAAGGATTTATTTCGGAGGATTTATGTATGTATTTCAGTACGCATTTTCCAAAAGTGTTATACGATTGAAGCGTATGATAAACTTTCACTCGGTTCAATCATTGATTCTCTTTTCGGGCGAGATACATAATTATAAAATCGCAGCCGATGGACCTTTTGATACTAAAACCATTATACCAATAGTTCAAAAAATATTGGTCTTCAAGGTATTTCTTAAGTGGGATCTTTATTTTGTTTGATTGAAGATATGAGAGTGAAGGAAATTAATTTTTCTTAAGGACAAGCTGGAGAAATGGAAGTTGTAAACCAACCCGAATCCAGTAGAGTAGACAGATGAAAAGGTTCATTCGGATAGTGGATTTTTTTTACCATTCAATAATACCTCTTTATATGAATCAGTGGAATAATATCAAGGCCAAATGAGTGATCAGTCGATGATGATTAGATTTATTTATAATTAAAACAATCAAATATATTCAAAGAAATCCAAACGACCCCTGGTACTCTACATATCAATTGATATCTAAAATGCAATTCAAAAAGATATATCAATTTAGCTCTCTTAAATAAAGGTGTATTGCCAACAATAGAATTCCAATAATCAAGAATTTCTAAAGGACTTTTTTCAATTCAATTTGGTATTTACTCACATGCAACAACGACATCAATTTTTTCACTAAATATAGATCCAGCATCGTTCTTGGCAATGCATTGATAGCTTCCTGCATCCTCTCGCCTGGTATTGTGTATCCGGTAGTATTGACTCGACGAATAGTCTCCGACCGGTAGACCGTCCTTTAACCAACGATACATGGGCTGTGGATATCCTGCAATGGACAAAGAAAATTCATTAAATTGGCTGGATTTGTTTTATTATTATTTTTTTTTTTCATTGAAAATATGTGCAAGGAAGTTTAATCAAATATTAATATTTATGAAGAAGAATGATGAGAAGATTACAATGGATTTCTATAAGAGAGACCATAGTAGTGAAACACACCTGTTAGTTAGATTGAATATCATTTGCTTGAACATATGAGACAGATTTTTTGAATTGTGTGTTTTTAAATAACTTAGGGAATGTTTAAAACGTAGGGCAAGACTTAAAACGATGTAATTTTAGAAATTAATTTCCTGATTAAATTTTCGTAATACTCGTACTATTAACAAAATTTGTAAGATTGGTACAGTATTGAAAATTAAGGTACTCTCTTATTGAACGGGTAAAACAGATCCTTTAAAATAGGAAGGTTGATTGACGCATATAAAGCACATTACGAAGTAGAGTCAAAGTTTTCACCTTACAAATATATTAAGACCAATACTATAAGTAAATTTAGAAATCGAGGAGATGTCTTTATATCTTTTAAGCCCAAATTTGTATCGAGCGAAACTGTTGCCAGCCTCGATAAGTGACCGCTTGTTGCTAAGAACCTCACACACAAACAGCATAATTGGAATAATTGGGTTCTAGAGAAAATCAGTCTTGTTTTCAGAAGTGTAACTTTTTGTGTTGCCTAGGGCAGTCGAAGACCACCAATAATACTACCTACTATAAGTCTGATGTGGTTATTCCAAGTAAGAGTTTTGTTAAACGTTACACCTAGGTTTTTTGCGGAATCAACAAATTCAATACTGGTATTATTTAGATAAAGTTTCGGGAAGTATGAAATGCCAACTGTCTGACAAAGCCTATTCACTCGATACCAGGATAAAATCCTGTCCAAATCTTATTTTATATTTTGTATCCAGTACAAGACCTAAGGGCAAACTCTTTTGAACCTGCACATTGTCTGCATACATATCAACCGAAGAGCTTTAGAGATATTTAGATAGGTCATTTATTTAAATTGAAAAAAAAAAAAAAAAATAGTTGTCCAAGTATTGTGGAGCACCTAAACTTAGTGAAAGCAAAATCTGATATGGATGACACGATCTACTGATATACGATGTAGAAATATACACATTTATATAATTGCGGTCAATATTATCAAATATAATTATCACTAAAGCATATAGTTCTTTAAACTTAGCACTTCAAACTTTTTACTGTTAACGATTTTCAAATTTCACGTTAACGACTGAACAGATTTAAATTAAAATGTGGTATGTAGCATTTTTTTGATTATTCTCTCATTTATTTCTTTTAAACACAAAAATAATGGGAGGTCATACCTGTTATACAAATGTTTTTACTTGCGATATACATATGTAGGTACTATAGGGCAAGTTCTGCATTTGGAAAAAAAATCAAACTCCAGATTTTGATCAAAGTTGACATTACGATTATAGCGAAGACGAATAAAGTGAGTTCGACAATTACGTCTGTCTGTCTGGATGTCTGTACCTCTCCCTACAGCCTTAACCACTGGATTGTAAAATCTTATTTATCTCGAAAACGGCTCTAATGATTTTGATAAAAAAAAATTAAGTGTGATATTATGGACATGGACTACATTTTTGTAAAAAAAAATTTGGAGCAAAATGTTTTAAATGATACCTGTCATAGAACATTTTTTTTTTTATTTTCGACTTTCTCATTAACGGCTCTAACGATTTTAACCAAAAATTTTCACCAGGAGCGCGCTTAAGTTTAAAATAATAATTGTATATAAAAATATTCGAAAAATATTATTTTTTTTTTGTTTTGAAAAAAAAAAAATCCAATTTATTTTTTGAAAAATCAATATCTTTAAAACGTGTGAACGATTATTTTTTGAAATTATTTTCTAAAATCTATATTACTAAGCACTTAAAATTGGCATCCCAAATTTTGTTCTAGAAAAATTTTAAAAAAATTTGTTATACTTATAAAAAATTATTTTAATAAAACGATTTTTAAACTTTATTTGCGTAAATTCATTCTTTTCCGGAAATCAGACGGCAATTTCATACATTTCATAAAATATATGTATTTAAAATCCCAAAGTTCTTTTTCATAAGAGCAAGTTCGTGCAATCCAGTCGTGCATTTTTTTTTTCAAATTTATAAAAATATTTTTTTGTTCACAAACTCTAATGAACACATTTTTATAAAAAAAAATTCAAAAAACTTCTCTTTGCTTATGATTGGAAACTTGTCACCTAACTGGTTTTTAATACTAAAACCCACGAAAAAAATTATTGGTCTTTTTTAAGAAAAAAAAAAAAAAAAATGGTGTGCACCTTACCTACATATGTAGCACACAAACTCTTTTTTAGAAGTCATTAACGAAGTCATTCATTCTTACACTACAGTTTATCTAAAGTTTTATTAAAAAAGTTGCATTAAGTACTTCAATGAATACTTTAAGAAGTGTTTATTTAATATAATAAATCTATTTACTATAGGGGAAGCCGGGGTTTAATGGGCACTTTTAGAATGATTGTTAATAAAAACTCCAAAAATGTGTGAGGAGAGGAATATCTGAAGAATTTTACTTGAAATAAAGCAAGTTTATTAAGGAATAGATACGTATAAATAATACAGTTTGTTAAAAATAAATAAGTTAGTATTTTTTTTTTTTTTTGTATTTTAAATGAATAATTGAATTTACACTTTGTGACCCAGCATCATAGGTCGGGTATGATGGACATGTTCCTTATTTGGTTTCCAACGTGAGATCGATATAATCCTCTCCACAGCACAAGAACAATGAGCCCACATGCCACAACCTCTACTAGCACTCCTCGTGTTCTTCACTTTCTGAAGTTTCTTCCTGTGTTTTTTTACTTTTATGATGTATTTTTTCTTTTTGATTGTGGGGAGCTTGTATTTGGTGATTTCGTCCTCTAGCTGTTCTTTGTACCACGAGATTTGTTATTACTGCGGCTTTTCTCCGGCGTTTAAAAGGTCTTATTTGTTGCGGTGCATTAGGAATTTAGGAACTGCTACCATCTGAGATGATGAAAAATTATGAAACTAAGTTGTGGGAGTTGGCGCATCGTTAGTTGCAAAAAAATTGTCTGAAGATGCATTCATTGACACTTGCGAAATTTATGAACATGTACTTATCATCCAAAGTTGTTTCTCACCAGAATGGGGTGCTTCTCATGCGACTGGAATATATTTGAGTTTACCGGCCATATTCCGTTCTTTCGAAAGCCGTTTACCATCTTTACTAAACAATTGTCTTACCTGATAGTATGCAACAGTGGTTCCAGGGTGTTCTCTGAGACATTTCTTTACTTCATCTCCATAATATGAGATCAGAGGATTACTTAAGGTCACAATCAAGTGTTTCCAGCGATGAGCGCAGTGTGGTGAAAAACGGATCATGAGAACACCGCTGGCCCTTGTAAGATCTATGACTTCTATGCTCTTTACATGGCATGCGTGCCCATGTAAAATTAACAAAACCGGTTGGCTTTTGGTTGCGCGTGACCAATTCAATAAAGCTTGTGAACCATTTCAAAAACAGATCCCTATAGTTATTCATCTATTTTTGTTACATTCACACCATGAATTAGACCGTTTGCCATCCATCAATTATTGTGCTGTCCATCTTCATTGGTGACATATGTGACCCATAAACTCTCATGCAAATTTCCGTCACGGGCAGGAGTTGTCCTCGCTCTGAACAACATAACGATCCTACTTGATTTCTCACTTTAGTTGCCAACATTTTTCCCAGGCTCTTTGCAACGGTAGTAATCCCAGTTTTAACTAAGTTAAATATACTGTTTGACGAAAAACGATAATTTTCGATGTACTCATCCAGAAAATTAAAAAAATGTCCAACATTGTCGCGGATAAACCCCATAGCCCGTGCCGCAGATATTGCTTCCGGTGTTCTTAATGAAATATGTAGTTGCATTTCGTTTTAAAATAAGTCTTTTATATATTCAGCTAACTCTTTTTCTTTGTTGTTTAAAAAAAAAACTGGCTAAAAATGTCCAACTTTTGCAACAAAAAGTGGAAAGTAGAGGGTTTGTGGTATTTCCGACTGAAAACTAAGTTTCCAAAAGCGAATACAAAATGATGCCAAAATATCTGCTTTTTTATAAATCTTTACCAAGTGCTTCGAGGAATTTTATAATTCCTAGGAGCAGCCTTAGGGACACCTCATTTTCTTTGATCTCACATCTTGAACAGCTCGTAGCATACTGTTTTTATTCCATACTCGCCTCTTGGTCTTCCTCACGTAATTTCGAACCATTTAAATTAAGATAAAATGCTGATAGAATCATGTAGGAATACAAATTACGTTAGTAGAAAATAAA
This sequence comes from Chrysotoxum bicinctum, assembly GCA_911387755.1. Classification (NCBI taxonomy): domain Eukaryota; kingdom Metazoa; phylum Arthropoda; class Insecta; order Diptera; family Syrphidae; genus Chrysotoxum; species Chrysotoxum bicinctum. The sequence goes on from OU426989.1 coordinate 75,954,290, forward strand.
TGGAGCATAATGGGCGCCTATCCAAAAACTTGACTTGCTCAAAACACAATGCAACTGCCATTTTAGTCCAAAAAAGGGTTTTCAACCAACAGCGAGTGAAATATTAAACCAGGTAGATTGCGTTGCAAAGCTGCTACTTAACATATACAAAGGGGGCGCAATTGTCCCGGGTGATCATTATGCCCCGCCTTCCCCTATAGTATATTTGTACGACCTAATCGTGAATTTTAATTTATTTCTTATTTGGTATATTCTGGTTAATTTTTTTCCACCATCTTCAGTTGTGCTTCAAAATATTTTAAATGAATTACTTTCTGCTACTATCGCCCAATTTTATTCTTTTAGCAAATACGCTCATGTGTCTTGTCTATGCCAACTTTGCTAAAATGCAATGCATTGATTCATAATTAATCATCGTAATTAAATGTATTAATGAGTATTATTGTGGTAGTTGAGGAATACTTATACGTATAGTCTCCTCAGTCGTCTGTAATGCATTTGAATTCGCCGTGTTCATTTTGTTCTACTTAATTTGAATTTCCGCTTGGTTTAATTATTTGCGAGAAACGTTTATCTTTCGTATCGATCGGTAGGCAGTGCCGCGTTTTCCCTTTTTACTTGCGACTTATAGGTACTAAGTATAAGGCAAGTTATGCATTCGTAAAAAAAATCGAACTCGAGATTTTGATCAAAGTTGACATTACGATGATAGCGAAGACCAAAAAAGTGGGTCTGTCTATCTGTCTGTCTGTCGGTTCGACTACAACCTAAACGGCTCGGCTGATTTTCTTCAAACTTGGTAGATATGGGTTTTAATTTTTTCCCCCCACACATTTTTTTCGTTTTTATTTTAAGACCAAAAATGACGGTACCTGCCATACGATTTTTTTCGAAATTTTATAAATATTTTTTTTTTCTCAAAAACTGTCCAACAGAATTTTTTTACAAAAAAATTTAAAAATTTCATTTGGTTAAAAATAGCTAATGGTTGAAAAAAAATTCCAAAAAATTGTTATTTTTGGTAGACCCCCTGGTCCATTTTTTTTGTTTTCGATTTTCTCGAAAACGGTACAGCCGATTTAAATTATTGTTTTTTATGCTAAAGCTCCTACAAAGTTTGAACATTATGAAATATTCCAATTTTCAATTTTTAATTTTTTGGATTTAAAAAAAAAATTCCAAAATTTTTTTTTGGAAACTCAATATTTCGAAAGCCCCAATATCGATTTTTTTCAAACTTGACAAAAAAAAGTTTCTTAACATAACCTACAAGATTTGAGAAAAAAAAATTTTATTTTATCTAAAACTAACGGTACCTTCCATACAAATTTTAAAAAATGGTTTTCGAAAATCGTATTTTTCTCGAAAACGGTTCCGAGAATTTTGCTAAAATTTTTTTTCTTTTGATTAATTTTTACGATCTATAATTTAATAAAAAAAAATTGAAATCTAGATATTACTGACTGTACCTAACATAGAACGATTTTTTCGAATTTCGAATTTCTCATTATCAGCATAACGGATTTTAATGAAATTTTTTATAAAGAAGCTCCTAAAAAGTTTAAAAAACATTGCATTTCAAAACTTAAAAAAAAATATTTTTTTCAATTTTTAGAAAAAAGTCATTTTTTTTTTTTGAAAAATTCGATATCTCAAGAACGGCTTGGATTTTTTTTTGAAATTAGGCGCTTATTCGTACAATAATAAAAACTTAAGGTTGGCGTAGCAAAATTTTTTTTTAAAAATGTTTTGAAAATTTTGTACATAAAAGCGTATTTTTTTAAGGAACCACTACAACGACTTATAATTTTTGTTCTTGCATAAATTCATATTTGCATAGCATTTTGTTTTAATCTCTTACTACTAAAAGAATTTAAAAAAATTCATTCTTTCCTTATGAACAGTTTTCTTTAATAACATCCGTTTTTTGACATTCCTAGTCTATTACATAGGAGCAAGTTCGTGCGACCCAGTCGTGCATTTTATTTTTGGTTTGAATCCCAATTTGAATAAATTTTGCAAAATCTTATCTATCAATCACTATCCGTGGATGATTTATGTTATTTATTTGTTCGATAAAGGTTATTATACTTATGACATCTGAAAAATTTCTAAGAAAATAAGTCAACTTGTCATACCCAAGAAGTTTCTTGATTTAAAATGAAATCGTTATCCTTCAGGATATTATCTATCCACCTCCACACATCATCATGCAAATGCCAAAAACTTATTTTATTTGATTCTATTCGAATGGAGATTATAAAAGTGCACTTTGTCCTTTCAAGAGCTAAGGAACTATATCCTACGTGAGGAGAGAGTAGTATCTTTCGAACGCAAGGATGCCTTTATATGCATGCAGCGAGAGCAGTGAAAAAGTTTGATTGTGTCGAACATAAAAGCCCAGTGGTTAAGAAGGGATTCATATGTATGTAGGTATCAAGATCCAACTATAAGCGGCATCATAGTCGTCATCTTATCGAAACCATTTTCAACAGCCCACCTTTGAAAGTAGAGAATTCAGTGAATTCAACACTCGAAGCTAACGACTTTTGACATCTTATTCCAGTTCAAAGAGTTCCACCGACTGTGTGCAGTTGATGATTTCGAAAATACTATATACTATAGATAAATCGTTACAATTGATTTCTTTTTCGAAAAAGGAAAGCAAATTACGGATGTTGAGGCAGAGGACTTGAATAAAATATATGGAGTGCAGAATTTGCTTTGTTCTCTTGTGCATCATTCCTACAGAACAAGGGAATCGTTGTCGATGAGCGTTTTTTTTTTTTTTTTTGAATTTCCAAGAATATTTTACACAGAAACTTGTCAAGGATATCAAAGTTCTTTTAACGACGTATTTCATGGTATATAAATGAAAGCTAATAATGCCCCCAAGACTTAACTTTTTCTTTTTTTAAAAAAAGGTAGATACATCTAGCGTCTAACCAATACTGCGCAAGAAGAATCAATTCTTTGAACCTTGTTTAAGTATACCAGTTTAAAGATAAACATTTTTTGAAATAAGATAAAGCATTCTATCAAACCATAAATAAAATAACTCCCTATGGGAAGTTAATACTCGTAATTAAGAAGCCATTACCGCTTGTAGAGAGCCTAAGCATAGTGACTAACAAAACTCAGACATTCCTAGGTGTTAGCAGGAATGGATGAGACCTAACATTTTCTGCTGATTCAACACGGCTAATTGGTACCTTTCAAGGAATACGCTTGGAGGATTTCTCATCTCTTTGCAAGATGCAGTACACCCTTGAAAATCATTTTTTAATTCAAACCCAACACCCTCTATACGACAGTCCAATCCACTGATCATTATGCCAAGGCGTACTTCAGGTCAACAAACCATTAAAAGAGAGGAAAATGATTTTTAATATATTCAGCTTGGTATACAAAAAGGAATTTTCCATTGCACAATAATGTTCGATTAAGCTCTTGATACGAGTACCATAAAGGCTTTGTTTTTTTAATTTTGTAGCATCTTCCAAAACATTCCATTTTTGTATTTAAATGAATTCCAAAATTGTTCTACAGTATTTATATACAGTTATTCGAAAAATGATAAACTATATTTTCCATTTACAAAACTCACTTTCCATAACAGAAAGATAAACAGGTGGTTGCATATTTAACACGTATTTTGTCACAGTGGATCGTTTTGATTTATTTGGTGGCAATAAATTAAACTTGCTGAAAAGGTTTGTTTATTAAAAAGGGAAAAAAAAGAAACTTTTTGGAGTAAGAATTGAGTAGATTTGCACTGCCTTAAACTCTCTTAGAAGATTTCGGGCACTTTTCGAATCACCCTGGACTTTCCTCTTACGAAAATGTTTTCTGTTTTCGTGATATCTTTTTTTATGAATAAAATAGGTCATAATTATGTAGATCTGAAGCCCATTTAAGCACTTATTGTTGCCTCTTAGAGCTTTTAGGGTCTTATAATATATGATAAGTGCTTAATGCAATAGTAAATCTCCAGAAAAAATTCGCACGGTCCAAATCAACACAGCCAGCGGCGTGCAGATCGATTGAGGTTTTCTATAAGCAAAAACTTTTTCAAGAACGCTAAGTGCCTTTATAATCAAACTGCAATGGTTCTTGGACGACCTACAGTTGTAGGAGTGCAAATCATGAAGATTTTTCACGAATGAACCAATGAATCGAACTTCTCGAAATTTTAAGAAATGAGTGCTACAAATGAAGAAGAACATTGAAAAAGAAAGAGACACAAGGCAAAGAGGTTTTAACTTTCATTTGGAACTTATAGTTCTATAGAATAAGACCCGGATAAGACCGACTACCATTCTGCTAGAACGCATACAACATATTATATTTCAACAAATAGTTCTCAGCAGAGTAGAAAAATTATGTTGGAAAGATTTAAAATAATTTATGAAGGAGAAAATTGCTAATTTTAGAAAGCTTTACATATTGTGCTCATAAAAATTACCTCGTAATTCTATATAACTTCAAAAAAAATTATTTTTAAATTTTTAAAACTTGACTTGATACCATGAAGTTTTGAGCTCAGAAACTAATATTGCACACCCAAAAACTTAAAGCGTAGAATAATCTTGGTTAGATAAGTGATACTAATTTTGGTACATATTTTCAAAAACAAGAAATCAGCTTTAGGTAAAATAATTCAATTTAAAGATCGAATTTCATGATATTTATAATCTCCCTTTATAACAATCATGTTTTACATATATTTTTACTTGGGACTTATAGGTACTAGTTATAAGGCAAGTTATGCATTCGTAAAAAAATCGAACTCCAGATTTTAATTAAAGTTGACATTACTATGAAAGACGAAAAAAGTGAGTCTTGCAATTCTGTCTGTCTGTCTGTCTGCTTGTGTGACTACAGTCTAACAACCTCGGACGATTTTCGTTAAACTTGGTAGAAATTGTTTTTAAATTTTTCCGTCCACCCTTTTTTTCGTTTTTTTTTTTTTTTTTAAGACCAAAAATAACGGTACCTGCTAAGCAATTTTTTTTTTCGAAATTTTATAAATTTTTTTTCTCAAAAACTTTTCCCCAGATTTGTTCTTTTTAAAATTATAAAAATTTCATTTACTTAGCTTTCAAGTTAATTTTTTGTTTTTGATTAACTTACAAACGGTGAAACCGATTTTGATAATTTTTTTATACTAAGGCTCCCTAAAAGTTTAAATATTATTATATATTCAAATTTTCCAAACAAATTTTTTTTTTGGATTTTTGAATTATTTTCAAAACTCAATTTTTGAAAACCCCATGCTCGATTTTTTTTAAACTGACAAATAAAAGTGCTTAATATAATCTCCAAGATTTGAGAAAAAAAAAATTATTTTGCCTAAAAATTTACCATTATGTATGTAAATGTTAAAAAATAATTTTCGAAAATCGAATTCTTCTTGAAAACGGCACCTAGAAAATTTTGTTTTTCAATTAATTTTTACGATCTATAATTTAATAAAAAATGCACGACTGGGTCGCACGAACTTGCTCCTTTGTAATAGACTAGGAATTTTAAGAACGAATGTTATTAGAAAAAACTGTTCGTAAGGATAAAATTATCATCATTTTTTAAATTCTTTTAGTAGTAAGAGACAAGAACAGACTGCTATGCAAATATGAATTTATGCAAGAACAAAAATTTTAAGTCGTTGTAGTGGTTTCTTAATAAAAAAAGGTTTTATATATAAAATCTTTAAAATATTAAAAAAAAAAAACTTGGTACGTCAACTGTAGGTTTTTATTATTGAACAAATGAAAATTAAATTTCCAAAAAAAAAATATTGACCCATTTTTTGAAATATCGAATTTTCCAAAAAAAAAAATGATTTTTTTTTTTCAAAAATTCAAAAAATATTTTTTTTTTTAAGTTTTGAAATGCAATGTTTCTTGAAGTTCTTAAAAGCATCTCTATAAAAATTTTCATTAAAATCCGTTAGTTTGATAATGAGAAATTCAAAATTTTAAATAATCGTTCTATGGTAGGTACAGTCAGTAATGTCTTGTTTTCAAATTTTTTTGTATTAAATTATAGATCTTAAAAATTAATCGAAAGACTAAAAATTTAAGCAAAATTCTCGGAACCGTTTTCGAGAAAAATACGATTTTCGAAAATCATTTTTTAACATTTGTATGGAGGGTACCGTTATTTTTAGGTTAAATAAATTTTGTTTTCTCATATCTTATAGATTATTTTAAGAATCTTTTATTTATCAAGTTTAAAAAAAAAATTAGCATGGGGTTTTCGAAATATTGAGTTTTCAAAAAAAAAAAATTTGAAATTTTTCTTAAAAATCCAAAAAACTTTTTTTTTGAAAATTTGAATAGACAATAATATTGAAACTGCTGGGGAGCCTTAACTTAAAAAAAATGATCAAAATCGATTGTACCGGTTTTGAGAAAATCAAAAACAAAAAAAATTGTTTTAAGGGGGGAACCAAAAATAAAACCTTTTTTTTTTTAAATTTTTTTTTCAATCATTACCTAGGTTTAACTAAATGAAATTTTATCAATTTTTTTTTTAAATCTGTGGGACAGTTTTTGAGACAAAAATATTTATAAAATTTCGAAAAAAAATCTTATGGCAGGTACCGTTATTTTTGGTCTTAAAAAATCAAATCAAAAAACATCCGGGGTGAAAAAAATAAAACCCATATCTACCAAGTTTAAATAAAATCGGCCGAGCCGTGTAGCTATAGTCGACCAGACAGACAGACAGACAGACAGACAGACAGAATTGCGAGACCCACTTTTTTGGTCTTCGCTATCATCGTAATGTCAACTTTGATCAAAATCTCGAGTTCGATTTTCTTTCCGAATGCATGACTTGCCTTATAGTACCTATAAGTCGCAAGTAAGAATTTAATTAAAATATTACTGAATCCACAGAACCATTTTTTTTTTTTTGAATTTCTAATTATCGGCATCGGCATAACGAATTTTAGTGAAATTTTTATATAGGTAGAATAGCTTCTGAAAAGTTTGAAAAACATTACATTTCAAAACTTAAAAAAAAAAAAAAAATTTGGAATTTTTGAAAAAAAAAAATTATTTTTTTTTTTTTGGAAAATTCGGAAAATTTGATATCTCAAAAACGGCTCACTATTTATTTTTTAAACATAATTTTCATTCATAAAACTTAAAGTTGGCGTACCAAAATTTGTTCTCAAAAATGCTATCTACCAAGTTTAAAGAAAGTCGACATAGCAGTTTATAGGCTGTAGTCGAACAGACAGACGTTATAATTGCGTAAAAATGTTTCTTATTTTCGCACTTATTAAAAATTTAAAAGAAACCCTAGCAGTAGTTTCAGAAATTAGATATTTTTAAGAAAACCTATCCAACGATTTTTGACGAAGGTGTTTGGTGGTGTAGTAATTAAAATTTGGACTTATCCCACATATGTCCGCCCAAAACTTCTGTATACCTCGGTATATCGGGGCTGGTGCGCCCATTACTCATTTCAACCTGTTGGATAAAATTCAGAATAAAACTCTAAGACTTAAAAGAGACGCATCCATTACGGAAACTTTTGTATCCCTTGAAAACCGTCATTATTGTCTCCTGGTTTTTATTGTCTTATCGCTTTTTCTAACAATGTTCTATTGAAACAACCATGTTGCACTACTCCCCTTAAAAAATTCCGCCACAATACTCGTCTAGCAGGGAATGCTCATCAGTTTACTCTTGAGCCTAACTTTAGACGTACTGTCAAAAAAAAGAGGTTCTTTCTTTAGCCGCACTACTAGAATTTTGAATAATTTGCCCCCCTTGATTTTATTTCCTCATTATGATGCTCATGCTTTGAAGACTAATGTGCATCGCTATATCCTTTTAAATCCTCTCTTCTTAACATAAGATTATAAGAGTAGTCATAATCCTTTGAGTTTGTGTAAATTATAAAAAAAAATATCTTGCTTTGTTTTTAAGTCCCTAAAATAAAAGTTTTAGGTAAAACTTCTAAGCAGATACATATGTATATATAAGCAAACGAAAGCTAAAAATGTTAAACTTAAGAAGTAATTTTTTTATTCATATAGAACAAGCTTGAACTGTACAGCTGTAGTTTCTAGCAATAGCTAAAAAAAAAGCTTTTACTTTTTTTTTATTATTCACTAGACTAATTCAAAAATTTAAATTAAATTCATCACAGCAATATACATACGTAATGGTAACTTTTGAAAAAATAGAAGTGAAGAGAATTTTTACCCACTACATAAACAAATCGCTAACATTATGAGTCCATATCATATTTAAATATATGCACTAGTACATAGTATATTACATAATATATTCTGTGCTGATATATGTAGTGATGCTCTTATCACAAAAAAAAAAAAAAAACGAAAAATGTTTGCGTGGTCATTTCAACAACTATTTACTGGCTACATCACTTCTAATGTGTTTATGTTGTCAGTAAAGATTTCATCATGTCATAAGTACATATTATGCTATGTTTGCAGAAATTTATTCTGAGAACATAGAGTTTTGACCTCAGTTAAATTTGGGTGATGTACCCTATATGCTTTTGGCTGACTGTAAACGATAGGTTTTATACAATAGAATTTTAATGCAGGTATTTATGAAAACCTTAATTCTACCCAAGTTGCAAGCCATAAAATATTCCAAGTCTATGAGTTCATTTATTCAGATTATTTTCAAAACTAACAAGAAACAGTTTCAAAACTTTAAACGAAGTCCATTTCTCTGTCCAATCATTAAAAATGTAAATCAACATTCATCTTAAGAAGAACCTAAAGGATGCAGGAAATTAGGTCCCTTTTATAAACAACAACCAACAAAAAAATAATGATACCAGAAAATATAGGTGGTAGTGAAACAGGAAGTCCATATTTATTATTAATAGGGTCATTAAATAAGGTGGAAGGACCTTGTGTGCAATTTGCAAAGTCAGAATGAATGTGTCCGAGGTGACATGCGGTCATGCTTGTAGTCTTTATTTCTCAATGCAGTCCTCCTGCCAACTGTTACGTAAAAAAAAAAACTGTCTGGCATTGGCACACCTCAGTCCAAAGATAAAAGATCTCTCTCTCCCTCTCAGGTGGTATCTTCAATGTTGGAAGAAGTTCAAAGGCTTTTATTTTTTGAGTTGGGCCTAAGGGGAAACAAGTGGCCATAATAGACTATGCTCTTGCAATATGATATGAATGACTGCGACTCATTCAAACTTTTTTTTTTTTGCTTTCAGGAAGCATCTTTTTTATAATACCTACCTACATAAATGCCTAATACCCCAGAAATGATGTATTCTAGGATAGACAACAATCTCACTTCTCGTCATTATGTTGAATAGAGTCTGACTAGCTGGTACTTGGTTTGCAAGTTTATAAGAAGCGTTCATAAAAGTAACGAAAAAACCTTCCTTTTGTAAGTGTAAGCAAGGTGGAGATGTACATATTTCATGACCTATAGCCTTTTGACTTATGGCCATTCAAAAGGACCATAGAGAGTTGTTTGGTCATGGTTTTCTTTTTTTTTTTCCTGAGTTTATTATGAGGAAAAAAACACCTTTCTTTCTGCCACTTAGTGAATTATGATGAAACAGTGCTTAAATAATCGTTTGAATTTTGCATAAGGGACCCTTTGGACGAAGTAAAAAAAAAGAAAGAAAATATGAACAAAATTGACAAATTAACGTTTTAGTATATTATCACTTCTCTCAAAAAGGGTTAAAGTTTTTTGTTGTCCTATGGTTTATCTACCGGACTCATTTATCACCACTCACGACACACACTTTTTTATCGGAGGTTTTAAAAGCATCATTATTCAGTTCAGAGGCACTTAACGAAAATCGAAATGCTTTTGACCATCTAATGATTTATACGTATCTATATCATTTTTTTTTATTATTTATTAACTGTTATTTTCATATCTACCTATTGATGCATTTTTTTACATGCAGAAAAAAAAACAGAAGAATAAAATAGGAAAATTAGTTGGTATGAATATGAAATTTTTTTATCGCCATTTTGTCAAATATTTTTTTTTTCTCAGACAGATAAAAAAAAAATATTAGTAAAGGCTTTTGCAATTAGCGCGGGTACATTTTGGCGGCCATGCTGTTTTTGGTGGCATCTGTCGCTATTATTCAGTTACTGATGCCAAATTACCATGGCAAGTAACACGATTGAACAGCACATCTAAACGATATAACTTTATAATCAAAATGAGTTTTCGTAATTGCAAACGTTGCTTGCGTTGCGCCCATTTTACGGTGGCCCTTCACCGTCGACTCTTCAAGGTTTCGTGGTCAAATTTGAAAGGACCGGTGCGGTGTTCAGAACATCGGCCGAGAACATTGCCGCGACCTAAGGCAGTCCACAAGAATTCGGCCTTTAGCAGACTTCAACTTGGCGAGTTTTGTCTCGGGCCTTGGGCCTTTAGCTGTAAAAAATATAGGTCTTAAAATCGTCTTTAGTAACGGGGAGCATTTTTGAATGAATGGCTGTGTTAACAAGCCAAACTGCCCTACATGGGACAACACCAACCCACACGAGGTTTTCCGGAAGACAATGCATTCTCAAAAAGCTAGCGTTTCGTGTGGAAAACGAAGTTGGTGAGATGGTCACCGTCAATGGTGAGCACTACAGAATGATGATGACCAACTTCTTATAGCCAAAATTGAACCACATAGGCGTAGACGACATGTAGTTTCAGTGATGGCGCTATGAGTGCCACACACTCACACAGTGGACGCTTTCATTGACATTTTTAGAACGTTTTGAGGTTAAGGTTATCTTTTGCAGAGGTGACTTGAATTGGCCACCAAGATAAGGCTATTTGACCCCGCTAGACTTTTTCTTGTGAGGTGTTCATGTAGAATATTTAGCTTCCGCAAACAAATAAACATGAGAAATAAATATAGAAGCAACTTATTCTGTTGATACAATATTATCGAATGAAAATTTATTGAAACATTAATTGATAAGAAACATAAAAAGTATGTGATAAAATTATATACATTAAAGTGTGAACGCTACAGTAGAAACATATTTCAACACTCCTCCTCGTTCACACAATATTACATTTTTCTCTAAAATAATTATGTTTTGTTGCATTCAAAGGTTTAGTTAGAAGATCTGCAATCATTTTGTCAGTTGGGCAGTATTCACATTCTATTATCTTCTTGGTTGCCAAGTCCCGAATCATCTTGTATTTTGTATCGATGTGCTCTGTTTTGTATGAGAACTTACTGTCACGCACTAGTTCGATACACCCCTGGTTGTCTTCGAATATTGTAGTCGGTGAATCCATCTTTTCGTGCATCTCTGTCAGTACCTAGTTGTCGTAGCCATTTTACTTCTTTTGCAGCTTCAGAAATTGATATAAACTCTGCTTCACAAGTTGATGATGCTACCATGTTTTGCTTTTGACATGACCAACTTATAGTTCCTCCATTAAGAAATATAATTCGCCCACTGTTTGACTTCCTGTCTATTCGGTCATCAGCCCATGTAGCATCAGCATAACCATATAGTGACAAGTCATTTGTTTGAATATTGCTGAGCTTTAATTTCATATGAGATGTTGCCTTAAGATATCTCACCACTCGTTTAAGCTGATTCCAATCTTCTGTAGTTGGACTCGATACCCTTTGTGCCAAAATGCTGATGCTGGCGGAAATGTCAGGTCTCGTGTTAACTGACAAATACAATAATCGTCCAATTAATCTCCGATACTTTGTGTTGTTTTCTAGCTGAGTTGATGTTACTGTTTTTCCATAATTAACTTCTAATGGTGTTCTAGCTTCCTTTGCATCCATCAGGCCAAAATCTAATGCAATCCTTTTGATGTAACTTGACTGGCAAAGTTCAAAATTCCCATAAGAATCTTTGGTAACTTCCATTCCGAGATAATGTTTAATTTGTCCCAAATTTTGCATTGTGAATTTCGACTTTAGAATAATTTCGATCTCATTTATTTGATCAATTGTGAGACCAGCCACTATAATATCATCCACGTATACAATAATGTAGCAGTAATTATCACCACTCCTTTTATAATATAAACATGGATCATTGTAGCTTTGTTGACAGTTTGCCTCAATTAAAACATCGTGTAATGCATTATTCCACGATCTTGCTGCCTGCTTAAGTCCGTAAATACTCTTTTTTAATAAACATACTTTTGCTTCATTGATAGTTTTGAATCCTTCCGGTTGTCTCATGTAAATGATTTCGCTTAACTTCCCATTCAGAAATGCACTCTTCGCGTCTAGATGATAAACAAGCATTTTTCTTTTTGCCGCTACCGAAAGTAAGGTTCTGAATGTAGTGTGCAGAACAACAGGTGCAAAAACTTCATCATAGTCTTCACCATATTTTTGTGAGTATCCTTGGGCTACATACCTTGCTTTGTACCGCTGAATTTCGCCACTTGCATTGGTATTTATTTTAAAAACCCAATTACCTCCTATTGCTGTCTTTCCTTTTGGTAAATCAACAAGTTCCCAAGTTCCGTTTGATTCGTGTGATTCAATCTCCTCCTGCATTGCAATGAGCCAATGTTCCTTATCATCACTTTCGATGGCTTCAGTGTATGTCTTTGGCTCTCTGAATTCCTTCAACTCATTTTGTAAACGTTTTGGTGGAACTCCTTTATTAACTCGCTGTGAAACTCGGGTAGGTTCATGTAACACTGAGGTAGGTCTTGTCGACTGGTCAATAAGTCCGTTGTTATCTTGTTCTCCGTTCTGTACTATTCGGTTCGCATGTGAAGTTTCCTTATCGTGTTTTCTTAATTTACTAATAGAACCCAATTCAACGAAACATTCTTCCATTTTAATATTAATTTTGGTTTTATTTGAATTACAAAATTTTACATCTCGACTTATGATGACCCTTTTTGATTTTTGATCGTAGCATCGATAAGCTTTTGATTGTTCGTCATATCCCAAGAAAATCATTTCTATACCAACACTGTCAAGCTTTTGTCTTTTCTCTGTTGGTGTATGAACAAAACATTTTGATCCAAATATTTGAAATACGTTTGTTCTTGGTTTTGTTCCATTCCATCTTTCGTATGGTGTCATGTCCGTTGCTCTTGTAATGACACGATTTAAAATAAAATTTGCCGTTGCTACTGCTTCACGCCAAAAATTAAATGAAAGATTTGCATCAATTAGCATGCAACGTGCCATTTCAATAAATGTCCGGTTCTTCCTTTCGGCCTTTCCATTTTGCTGGGGACTGTATTATGTTGTTAGCTGAGTCTGTATTCCATTTTTCTTCAAAAAATCTTTCAAGTTCTTTCCCATGTATTCACCACCTCTATCTGAACGAATAATTTTTGGTTTCTTTAAAAACTTAGTATCACAAAATGCAACAGATTCTTTCAGCTTTTGTTCGACTTCTGATTTGTGTGCTATCAAACATATTATTGTGAAACTTGAATAATCGTCAATGAATGTTACGATGTATCGTTTGCCACCGGGTGTTATTGTTTGCATAGGTCCACAAACATCTGTATGGATCAAATCTAGTGGTGCTGAAGACTGCGATTTTGATTTCTTTGGAAATGGTATTCTGGTCAGTTTCCCTTTTAAACAAGTATCACAAGTTTCTTTAATTCCGCAATCAACTATCTGTAAGTCTTCAATCGTTCCCTTTGACTCCATAGTACGAATAGCTTCTGGATTCCGGTGACCCATCTTTCGGTGCCATGTATGTATGCATTTATCATTATGTTGTAAGGCACATATTGCATTTGGCTGACGTAATACATACATACCACCTACTGCATCCGCAACACCTATTTGCTTGCCTTTACACTTTATTTCCCCAATTAGATTGTCAAACTCGACGCGCATACCTTTATTGGTAAGTCGTTTAACTGATAAAATATTACCAACCAAATTAGGTACAAGCAAAACATCTGTGATAATTGCTTTATGTACGTCATTACGCTCATTACAAAATTCTAAAAATCCAGTGCCAATTCCTTGCACTTGAGCTATTTCACCATTTGTCAACTTGATTGTACTCTTGTAGGACTCATCAATTTTCGTAAAAAAACGCTTGTCATTTACTGCATGTCTGGTCGCACCTGACTCAATAATCCATTCAGACTTCTTTGTGTGTCCAACTGTGAAGACAAAATCTTGTTCATTAAATGAATTCAAAGAACTACCTGACGATAATTTCTCCTCGATAGAATTCACTATATCAGCTGAGCTTTTCTTTTTGTTTTTGAACTTCTTTGCTAGCCATTCTTTATATTTTGGACAATTTTTCTTGAAATGATCTTGCTTTTTACAGAAAAAGCAAATGGTAACTTTTCTCATATTTAACTTTTAGTACCGAATCACTTGTAGTTCCTTCAGAATGAAAATGTCGTTCATATTCTGCTATTACTCGTTGTTGAACCAATGCATATGTGACTTCTTCTTCTTTACGTGCCTCTAGTGTTGTGATTAGAGTATCATAACTAGCTGGTAAACTGCTTAGTAACATTGCTGCACTCCATTTATCTGACAATGTCTCTTCTCCAATATCACGTAGTCGAGTGAATAAATCTTGCATTTTGTTGATGTGACCCTTCACATCACCACCTTCTTCAAGTTTTAAAGAGCATATAGATCGCATTAAGAATACTTTATTTGTAAGGGTATTTTTCTCGTAGTATTCTTTTAATGCATCCCATGATTGTCTAGCTGTTGTCTTTGATCGAATAAGTGCCAGTTGATCGTCTTCAACCGACAAGCCTATTGTAGCTCTTGCTTCATCGTCACATTGATGCCATTCATTGATATATTCTTGATTCTCGATCGTTCCATTTTCCATTCTTATTTCTTGAGGTCGAAGTCCTGTTATCACATTTTTCCACAGATTTTGCTTTAGTAACAGCAGTTCCATTTTAAATTTCCAATTAGCGTAGTTTGTATTGTTAAGTTTCGCAAACTTGGGAACTATACCTTCTGTCATTATTCTTCTAGAAAATTCTGCTTCGTTTCTCTGTTGTGATCTTGATTCCTTTTGTTATTTCAACAAACTTAATTTTCTCTGTTTATTGTTTTAAATACGAGTAAGTCTCATAATCTGTAGAATATTTAGCTTCCGCAAACAAATAAACATGAGAAATAAATATAGAAGCAACTTTTTCTGTTGGTACAATATTATCGAATGAAAATTCATTGAAACATTAATTGATAAGAAACATAAAAAGTATGTGATAAAATTATATACATTAAAGTGTGAACGCTACAGTAGAAACATATTTCAACAGTTCAGAAGTCGCAGGTCTTTGCGACCGATACCCATCAGTTGATTACAATACAGAACATCGATCGAATTCAGATCAATGCGGAAGAGGCAAGAGACATTGAAATCTGGACCACTTGGATCCGTGCCACCGTAAGAAGCCGAGGTGGGCATTTGAACGAATTCATATTGAATTCATATCTAATGTCTTACATGGGCCATTTAAATAAAAAGAGAATTTTGTTAATAACTCAGACACAGCTTGTTTTATTTTATTTCAACATATTGCTGTCCTTAATTTATTATTGAAAACCCCTTTAAAAGCTAGTTTATGGCTGATTTTTTTTTAATAAATGGTTATTTATGGTACCCCCACGATTTTCTCACAGAACTTTTTTTTTTGAGATCCTGAAAAGGATGAATAGTATGTAAGGTTAATTAAAAAAAAAAAGTTTTAATATTTTTTAAAATGCATGTTCAATTTGTTTTTTTTTTTTGAAATTTGACAGGAAAAAATATTTTTTAATTTATCTTAAAATCACGATACAAATATACAAAAAATGTTAACATTTTTTTGAGAATATCGTATTTTTCTTCAAAAAACGTTGGCTCTGGGATCTTGGTACCCCATATATGGGATATTCGTAAAAAAAAGTATGCCATATAATTGGTCAAAAAATGTCAGCTAGTTTCAGTAATTGGCCAGTCATAGATTTTTTTTTTAAGGTCATAGCGATTTTTGGGATATTCGAAAAAAATTCTACAATCCATAAGATAACCAGATCCTGATAAAAGGTCAACTCTTTTCACTAATTGTTCAGCCATAGATCATTTTTTTTAAAATTGTTTCAAGGTCAATACAATTCTTGGCACCTCACTTAGCGGATATTCGCAAAATATGTACATATACCACTTGTCTGTAAGGTCTTTAAGCCGATAGAAAAAGTCAGTTAGCTTCAGTAATTGACAGCTATAGATTTTTGTTCTAAGTGTTTTAAGATTTTTTTCAAGGTCACGAAGGATTTTTGGCACCTCAATTGTGTAATTTTCCAAGAAAAATTATACATACTACATAAAAGGTTACTAAAGCGTTTTTTTTAAGTTTTGAAATGCAATAGTTTTAAAACTTTTAAGAGGAAACTCTGCAAACAATTTCATTAAAATCCGTTATGTCGGTAATGAGTAATTCAAAATTTAAAAAAATGCTTCTATGGTAGGTACAAGCTGTAATATCTTAATTTCAAACTTTTTTTATTAAATTAAAGATCGTTAAAATTAATTGAAAGAAAAAAATTTTTATCAAAATTCTAGGCACCATTTTCGAGAAAAATACGATTTTTGAAACCCATTTTTTAACATTTGTATGGTGGGTACCTTTATTTTTAGGTAAAATAAAACTTTTTTTCATACATCTTGTAGATTATATTGAAAAACTTTTATTTATCAAGTTTAAAAAAAATCTAGTTAAAGGTTTTTGAAATATTGAGTTTTGAAAAAAAAAATTTGAAATTTTTTCTAAAATCCAAAAAAAAAACTTTTTTGAAATTTTGAATACACAATTCTATTTATGTTTTTAAGGAGCTTAAGCAAAAAAAAATTATCAAAATCGGTACTACCGTTTTCGAGAAAATCAAAAACAAAAAAATGGTTCCTTGGGGGGTATACCCTCAATAACCATTTTTCGGAAAATTTTTTTCAACAAGTACCTAACTTTAGCTAAATGAAATTTTTGTGTATCTTTTTTTTTAAATCTGTCGAACAGTTTTTGAGAAAAAAAAATATTTACAAAATTTCGAAAAAAATTCGTATGGCAGGTAACGTTATTTTTGGTCTTAAAAAAAAAAAGAAAAAAACGTGTGGGGGGAAATAGTAGAAGTGATACCTACCAAGTTTGAAGAAAATCGGCCGAGTCGTTTCGGCTGTAGTCGAACCGAAAGACAGACAGACAGACAGACAGACAGACAGAATTGCGAGACCCACTTTTTTAGTCTTCGCTATCATCGTAATGCCAACTTTGATCAAAATCTCGAGTTCAAGTTTTTTTACGAATGCATAACTTGCCTTATAGTACCTATAAGTCGCAAGTAAAAAGAGTCTCTAAAACGAGGTCCCTACCATTAGTACTGACAGAGAAATTGACCTTAACATGGGTCAGGGTACACCAAAGATAGCCTTTTATTTAATCGTCAAAAAATGATGTCAAAGTTGAAAATCAGACTTTACTGTAGAACAATTTTTCTCTTAGAATATGACTTAGAATCACATTCCAACGTATGGCACATGATTTACCGGACACCCTGTATAACAAATAATATGGTTTTTAATAATTTAAATTCTTGAATTACAATTTTTTTTTTTGGTAAGCGAGTTTTCGAGTTTAGTTGTATTTTTTTTGATGAACTGCATTCGGGCTTTTAGTCTGAAAGTTTATTTAACAGAATTCACCCCTGACAACTGGCTTCGGACAAATCTGGCAACGGTAGACAGGTACTACGCCCTTACGGCCGGCACTTTAGAACAGAAAGCTAAACACTCTGGTACATCAGCAGGTACTCCGACCTTGGTAACTAACAACAGACTAAAACGCTCTGGTAAATCGGCAGGTATAAAGCCCCTGGCGGCAATTAATCAATATTAACCTAGACAGAATTGCTGCCGAACGACTGGTGTTTTTTGCGTCCAAAATGAATGTGAACTGTAAGGCCTATAAATGTTAATTGGGATTTGTTTACATTTTTCTGCGACGTCATTTGCTCCTAGTGAATGTGAGTTATGTATATTGATGTCATTCAAAGTTTGCTGATGATCGGTTGGTAATGAGTAATGACTTTCAGGTTGAATTAATACAAGGTGAAGAAAAATTGATCACACTATCGGAAGATGTTATACTTTTTCCAAAAAATGGCGTCGTACGTCAATCATCGTCAATCATGTTTGACATTTGTGAACTAGACAGCTGCAGTATACAAACAGACAAAGCAATGGAGGGCTAATCATCATGAGCAAAGAGGCACATTTTTACCTAAGCGGTTACGGCAAAAGTAAAATCTTCCTTTCTGGGGCACTTGAAATCCGCGTGTGATGCACGAAGAGGCATTACACCACTGTGTGGTGCGGCGTTCACTGTTACTGGCGAAAGCTACAGGGCCATGATATACGACTTCTTACTGCCGTAATTGGATGACCGGGGCTTGGTGAACATGAGCTTTCAACAAGACGGTGCAACCGAACACACAGCACGAGCCACAATGGATGTTTTGAAGGAAAATCACCCGATTTGACCATAACAGACTTCTTTCTTTGGGGCTACTTAAATTCGAGGGCTTATAGTTATGAAACCGCGCCATTGACAATAGACAAGAGTATTGTTTCTTTGGCCTGAGTTATGGCTAAAGCCTCAAACAATCGCAGCCCTTAAGGAGAATTTTCGACAGGGATGCGACAGTTATCGTGGAAATTGCGACAATACGGCTACAAATGTGCATCAACACCGGTGGCAGCTACTTGACCGATATCATCTTTTCCACTTAACGAAAAAAAAGTGTAAAAAATTCCATCACTCATTATGATAAATCAAATATTTTTTTTTTGGAAAATTCAATATCTCAAACGAGTCAATGATATTTTTTGGAAATTAAAAGAAAAATGTATAACTTCTAGACCACAGTGTATAGCTACGAAGAATGAATCGGCTTATAAGAAGACTTAAGACAAAAAAAACATTAAAAATTCTTTAGAAACACAGCTTTTCAAAGGTACAAATATGTAAATCGTTCTTCTGTCATTTTAAGTTTTTGCTAAGGCAGGGAATTACAAAATTTACAGGGTGGTTTAAATGCCATGAAAAAACATCAAATGCCAAGTAAGACCATTTTGTTTGTAATTTGAAAAAAAGGTAAATGAAAAAGGAACTAAAAATATACTTTGTGTACAATGATCATAGGTATATACAATTATACATACACGACCTTATAGAGTATCACAACACGTTTTCGAGTTAGAAGTATTCTATGTAACATTCAACGAGTTTTATGATCTAAAATCCTTGCACCATTAATTCCATCGTCAAATTCCATCTATCTGTCCTTAAATTAGAATAAATTAATTAGAAACAGTAAAACAATATTTTGAACAATGAAGCTGAACCTCACTGACCCAACTCAATTTGTTTTAATTGAAGAAAATTAACATAAAAGCTGATTTCATAAATACGAGTATAAAGTTTTTTAGTTGTAGTTGGGAATCGATTGAAAAAACAAAGCAAAATTATGGCAGCTCTAATGAATTATTTGTAACTGAAAACTAATGAGGCTAAATCGAAAATTGCCATTTAAACATTTGGTCATTTGAGGCAATTGATTTAGAGTTCTGCGAGGTATTGAATTTCATTGTGTTTATTTATTAAATGAATTTACAAAATTTCATAATTTACATATAAATAAGCCTGATATTGAAAAATGTTTAGATGTAGGTACAATTAGGAACAGAGGATGTGATTTTTAATTTATGTAAATTAGACATCTACATATTTATGTACCTCTATATGTCATAGTCTATTTATTATGAAGGTTGATTTTTGTTTGGTACGTTACTAAATTTACAGAGCTATGTCCACATTGATTTCATGGAATTTCCTCACACATAGAAGATGAAGTGATTGATTCTCCTTGTATACTAATAAAAACGAACTTCCTAGGAATTGAAAAATATGGAAATTTGTCGATTTCAAAGGGAATAAGGTATCGATGAAATAAAATGCACCTACTGTGGCTCTAGCATATATTTTTTTTTTGGATGATTTGATGTATAAAATATTAAAACAAATACAAAAAAAGAACTCTATTGGTTCTTTAACCCTTCTTTATAATACCGAAAAATTCGGCACAAACGTGACATGGGGTACATTTGGACAACACAAATGTTTCCTATGAAATTCTGTTGATTTTTGTGATACACTCCAATTCACTTGATAACGAACATTTGTAGTTTTTGTATTTCCTTTTATAATTTTCTTTATATCTTTCGCTAATCTTGACACCAAATGTTACAGGAAATAAAATGCACGACTGGGTCGCACGAACTTGCTCCTATGTAATAGACTAGGAATTTTAAAAACGAATGTTATTAGAGAAAAGCTGTTCATAAGCATAAAATTAATTCTTAAATTCTTTTAGTATCTAGTAAGAGACAAAAAAAGAATGCTATCCAAATATGAATTTATGCAAGAACAAAAATTGTAAGTCGTTGTAGTGGTTTTTTAAAAAAGAAGTTTTTATATACAAACATTTTAAGCTTTTTAAGAAAAAATGTTGGTACGCCAATTTAAAGTTTTTATTATTGTTCGAATAAAATTTAAATTTGCAAAAAAAATATTGAGCCATTTCTGAGATATTGAATTTTCAAAAAAATAAAAAATAGATTTTTTTTTTCAAAATTCAAAAAATATTTAATTTAAAGTTTTGTAATGCAATGTGTTCTAGACTTTTTAGAAGCTTCTCTATAAATTTTTTTATTAAGATCCGTTATGTGGATACTGAGAAATTCAAAATTCGAAAAAATTGAAGGGTTGTAAGTCTAAAGGGTCTAAGTGCCAAAAAATCAAAAATCAATATTTTTATCAAAATACAATCTAAGGGCCAAGCCTTATAATATCAAAATGGATTCAAGTGCCTATTTCTTTTAAAACTGTACACACACACAAATAAAGTTGTGGTATAGCATAAGTGCCAAAGGGCTTTTGCTTATGTTTTTCTCGTTTATCTCTAAATTATAAAAATGGCACTTAGACCCTTTAGACTTACAACCCTTCAATTGTTCTATGGTAGGTACAAGCTGTAATATCTTAATTTAAAATTTTTTTTTATTAAATTAAAGATCGTAAAAATTAATTGAAAGAAAAAAAATTTTATCAAAATTCTAGGTGCCGTTTTCGAGAAAAATACGATTTTTGAAAACCATTTTTTTTTTAATTTTTTAGCATTTGTATGGTAAGTACCTTTATTTTTAGGTAAAATAAAAGTTTTTTTATCACATCTTGTAGATTATATTCAGAAACTTTTATTTATCAAGTTTTAAAAAAAATCTAGCATGGGGTTTTCGAAATATTGAGTTTTGAAAAAAAAATTTTGATTAATTAATTAAATTTAATTAAATAAAATTGTTTTGTATTTTTATTTTTAAAATCTTCGAACAGTTTTTGAGAAAAAAAAATGTTTATAAAATTTCGAAAAAAATCGTATGGCAGGTACCGTTATTTTTTGTCTTAAAAAATCAAATCAAAAAACATCCGGGGGTAAAAAATTAAAACCCATATCTACCAAGTTTGACGAAAATCGGTCGAGCCGTTTAGCTGTAATCGAACAGACAGACAGACAGACAGACAGACAGACAGACAGACAGAATTGCGAGACCCACTTTTTTGGTCTTCGCTATCATCGTAATGTCAACTTTGATCAAAATCTCGAGTTCGATTTTTTTTCCGAATGCCTAACTTGCCTTATAGTACCTATAAGTCGCAAGTAAAAATTATATGAATCTAAAAAAAAATAGTTTTTTAAAGATTGTTGTTTTTATTTGACGTCAGAATAAAAATTGTGACAATTGACAGCTGCAAAGAAACCGTTAAATTACCAATATTTATTTAGTAGTTGGAACAAAGTTATAACTCAACCAAATTATGTCGACTGAATTCAGCTAATTGGAAGCTGCAAAAATCGTAAGTGTTACAAGGAATTTGAATTCAAAATTATTTTACAACTGTCAACTGTCAATTTTTATTTTGAAGTGGGAAATAATTTTTGTCGCCGTTGCTGGTGGACATAATTGGGAAGCCAACATTTTCTTCTGCCAGCCAAGCAAAATGCATTGATACTCACGGACTTTTGATGGTGGTAAATTTGTATAACTGTTATAAGAAGGCATGTGTTAAGTACCATCCATAATACAGGGTAGGTCAAAAATGTCTTCCTTATTTGAAAAATAATCATAACTCTTCTGTTTTTAATTTTTTTTTCTTTTCCTTTTTAAGGTGTGTCCCGCAATTCATTGCGAAGAGTTCTAAGAACTTAGAGCCAGAATTAAAGCCAGGAGATCTTGAAGAACGTGTTGTTTACGCAGTTCGTTTACAAGAAATGGCAAGGCAGCAAAATGATTTTATTCATCAAAATAATAATGAGTGATGAAGCTCATTTCTACTAAAATGAATTCATTAATAAACAAAATGGCCGTATATGGGTTACTGAGAACCCAAGGTTGATCCATTCACGCGAATTGCATTCACTTAATGCACTGTCTGGTGTGGTGTAACTTCAGAAAAAATTATTGCGCCATTCTTCTTTGAAGACGATGCCGCCAATGCTGTAACAATAAATGGTGAAAGGTATCGGGCTATGACCGAAAATTTTCTGAGGCCAGCGGCAAAGTATACGTAAATAAGCCCACCACTATCCCGCAGCTGAAGGAAAACATTCGTGCTGAAATACAGGCGCTGAGCCCAGATGTCCTACGAAGTGTTATGGAAGATGCTCTAGAAAAAGCCCGTCTCTGTGAGCATGAAGCTGGTGATCATTTGAGGGACATTATATTCCATACTTAGCCCAACAAAATCTCTATAAATCATACTTTGTGATTCTTAAATAAATTACAGTAAAACCCGCTTAAGAGAAACGGCAAAATGTCACAGTCTTTCTTTCACTTAAGCGGGTTTTTCACTTAAATAATTTCACTTAAGCGGATTTAAAAATTCCATTAAGCGGAGATTTAATGCTAGAAACAATACTATTTTTATCTTTTGGACTTACCTTGAAAAAAGTTAAAAAAAAACAACGATTAAATAACACAAAAATAATTTATATTGAAAAACGAAAACTAGCAAATTTTTGTTTTGTTCGATTCAATTTTTTTTTCACTTAAGAGAGTTTTTTTTTTCAATGAAAAATATTAAAAATTAACTGAAATTATGTTTCAGTTATCCGGGTTTTTCGCTTAAGCGAGTTTCACTTAAGCGGAGTGTTTTAAGGGAAATTGGTCGGAAAATACTTGGGGATGAAAAAAGTGTTTCCGGTAAGCGGGTTTTTTTCTCAAGCGGGTTTTACTGTATTAATAAAAAATTAAATCTATAAAAGTTATTATCACTTTAAATTAAGAAGTCACTTTTGACCCACCCTGAATTAAATACTAGTACTAGTACGGTCTAGAATGCCAAAAAACGCACGATTTTTGAGAATTTTTTTCTCGGCAACCTTATTAGATAATTACATACATTTTTTTTTTAAATAATAAATACATGCGTCAAGAGTACAAAAAAAAATAATTTTTTTTAATTTTCGAATTTTGGCCGAATTATAGAGGGCGCAAACGTCGACTCATCAAAAAATACATGCTCCCATAGCGAACAGTTAATCTCAGAATTGGCTGGACTGAAACAAAAAAAACAAAGTGGGTTATTTAAAGGAAGGTATCTTACGAGACAATTTACCACAATTTGTTTAAAAAGTCAAAACAAAAAAAAAATATCGAGCTTTGAAAAAAAAAAATTTTTTTTTGGAAATTTTTTTTGGCCATTTTTAGGTCGCCATTTTTTTTGTTCAAAATTTTTTGGTCAAATTGTGGTAAATTGTTCTAGAAAACATAAAAACAATCAAGTTGCAACAAGTTTTTTGAAAATTGGTTCAGTAGATCCGGAGATTAACTGTCCGCCATGTGCCCATGTATTTTTTGATGAGTCGACGTTTGCGCCCTCTATAATTCGGCCAAAATTCGAAAATTATAAAAAACAATTTTTTTTGTACTCTTGGCGCATGTATTCGTTATTTAAAAAAAAATTATGTTATTACCTAATAAGGTTTCCGAGGAAAAAATTCCCAAAAATCGTGCGTTTTTTTGGCATTCTATAGACCGTACTAGTACCTTAACGAATTATTTATTTTATTTGCTATTACAAGAATGATATGAAGGATTAATTGGTTTAACTTACCTAATGCATGGCATTGCAGAATTTTCGTTCTACCTTCGCTCACAATAGAGCCAGAAGATGAAGGCTGCGTTGTAAATCTCGGCGCCTGTATCTGTGGACCATCTGCAAAAAAAAATAAAAATTAAAATGTTTAATACTTAAATCCCAAAAGAAAACTTATTTTTTGCAAAACATGAAAAATACAGAGTTCCCTAGATTATATTGTCTTATGTTCCTGTGATATATTTATGACCAAGGATTCAAAACCTGTGAGGTGATTTACTTCCTTTAGTTCATGTAGGACCACAATTCTAAGCGCAAAACAAACTACATAATAGAATATACTGACTATATTCCTTAGTTAAAGCTCACATTTATTTGGCTGAATGTCGGATTCGCTAGAACTAACAACAACACACACGCACACAGAAAAAGGACAAAATAAATTATTTCCCTTCAAAACAACGGAGCCGCATGAACTTTTTTCGATTTATAGACAACATACGAACAAACCTGTGAATATAAAAAAAAAGTGTTTTCTGTTCTATGTGGTGGCTGCACTTGGAGCTTAAGTCCGGTCGAATAAAATTCATTGCACTCTAAACTGCAATTCGATTGGACATTTTCGTTTTGCATTTTTGTTTATTTATTTAGGCCAAATGACCGCAATGGAATTCCGCTCTAGGTGAAATTAAATAAATAAATAATATCGAGAGGATTTAAAGGTGTTTGTAATTTGTTTGAAATTCACACCATTTTTGATTAAAATTCAAATTCCACTCTGGCGGATGTCGGGCGTATAGGTAGGTATCTATATCGGGCAGGATATTGTGTTCCGAGAGCAAAAACGTGTCAAACAATCATTTTTAGATTTTCGAAATGGTATGCATGATATTATGTTTTGTGGAGAGTTGGGTCAAAAGTTTCTGACATTTGATTTAGATACTTCTGTGTTTTTGTTTGTTTGGAAAAACAATGCGTGTTTTGGTCAGACATCGCAACTCAGTCAATTAAAACATAACATCGAAGCACAGCAGTGAAAAATACAAATGGCTGGTAATTGTTTTACCGTTTTTCAGGGGTCACAATTAATTTTGTAATGAATATTGTGGAACTACGGATTTCATATATAAAAAGGAATTCGTTTTGATGCAATAAAATAAATAAATTAAAATTCTATAGTTGCCGAATTTGGAACAAAAAGTGCTTCCTTTTAAAGCGATTGATGAATTGTTTTGGATTAAACTGCGTACCTATTTTCGATTCGACTGGAACAAATACGAAATAAGGAGCTAGAGAAGATATGCACATGTTTTTAATTGGATGGGTAAGTATTTGTATCCTTTTAAAGTCTCTCATTTCCACTAGACAGCAGGGCTTTGTCAAAGGTAGGTCCACTACACCATACCTCGCTGAGTTAGTATCCATAAGCCTAGCAGCCTTAGAGAACGGAAATAAAGTCGACGTTATCTCATCCGACTACAGCAAGGCCTTTAACAAACGGAAACACGGTGAGGTTAATTATTACATCACCCAGTTACTCACCGGACACGGATACTTCAACGCCTTTCTCCACACGATCGAAAAACCGAGCAGCCCAGTCTGCCAGTACGAGGACTCTTTTTGGCTGCAGCAGATGGGAACCCGAAAGAGAAGAACTGGAGGGAAACATCGGCATCATCACTCCAGAGAAAATTGTCGAAAAGATGCTGGCCAGCGAACAGAACTAGAACAAGATCTGTACCTACGCCAATCACCTTCTTAGAAGGAAGACAAGTGAGGAAGAGCAGTTCCGCGAAACAGCGTGAGCCCAAAATGGGTACTAAAGCAGGACCCCCCCCCCCCCCTTGAAGTAATACGAAAGTGGTTCCGAGGGGGTGATCGTCGAGACACTTTTGGAGGAGGTTTAGCCGGTATGCCGTTATAAAGTTGAAATCCCTTGGAGAATCCAGCACACTGGGATCTATGGATACCTCCTTATGGTGCATCAAGCATTCCTTCAAAAGGAAATAAAAAAAAAAAAAAAAAAAATATTCCCATATCTTACTCTAAGCCACTCCACTTCCACTCTTCTTTAATTTGATCTTGAAAGTTTCTCTGTCAAGTTCCTGAAAAATTTTTTTGAGCTAAATTTTTTAAAATTCCATTCAATCACTTTTTCACGCATCCAATCTACTCCCCGTCTCTACCTTTTCTTTTATCAACCCATTTCCGCAGCTGAGTCAATTCGCCACTTTGGTGATAGAGAGCTCAACTTTCTCACAATTTTCATCGATATCCTTCGGAAAAGGAATTGTTAAGCTCACTAAATTCCGATCTTTACAAAATTGTTGAATGGGATTGATGCACTTGAAAATGCAAAACGAACAGATCCATTTTCACACCATACCATCGAAGATACCACGGAAGCCATGTTGTAATACTCAACACGAAATCAACTATCATCCATCTGCGATTCCATTCACTCAGCCCTTTTTACATCCATCAGTCATCGAGTCAACAACCATTCCTTCCTGAATATTTTTTTATACATATATGTATTTCTCATTCCGGATTACACATTTATAATAAACTTTATTCTTATTAAGAAAATAGTTCTTTTAACTTGAAACGTAACAGGGATATAACAAATCGTGTTTCTAAAGCTCAATGCTGTATATTGTGGTTGAAGCAAACTGGTACCTCTATGCCACTGTCCTTGAATGGTACTTGGATCGAAGAAACTTAAGACCTCTCAGTACTCTTTATGTGTGAAACCCTTCGTTGGAATTACACTATTCTCGAGACGTCCCTTGCCATTTCAATTTTAACCAATGTTTAATGACACATCCTTTCCTACAGTGCCTGATTTCCCTATCGATCGTGCTGTATTTAGTATTAAAGGGTCTCAATATCCTCTTGAGCGCGTGCGAATTTAAAAAAAAGGAATAAATCTTTGAGGTACAATCACAACAATCTTCCTACAGAGCTTTTAGAAAAGAACTGAAAACAGAGACGTTCTTCTGGCAACAGCTATATATCCGGAAGAAGACCTGATTGTGTTGGCTGCTTTTCAAAAAAATTAAAAAATAAATGCCAGCATTAGCTCGAATGCTCGATAGCCCTTAAAACGGGGCCTACACCATTAGGCAAACGCAGTCCGCTAAAACCGTGGATTCACCTGGTTCAATAAAGAAAACATGGCAAGTACCAGCATCGCCGATAGAAACAGTGTCAGTTTCATTTTACTTTAAAAAATGAAGCTCTAGCTCATCTTTGAGTCATTGGAATAAAATGCACGACTGGGTCGCACGAACTTGCTCCTATGTAATAGACTAGGAATTTTAAAAACGAATGTTACGAGTATTAGAGAAAACTGTTCATAAAGGTAAAATTATTTTTTTAAATTCATTTAGTAGTAAGAGATAAAAGCAGAATGCTATGCAAATATGAATTTATGAAAGAACAAAAATTATAAGTCTTTGTAGTGGTTTCTTAAAAAATAGCTTTTATATACAACATTTTTAAGAGATTTTTAAGAAAAAATTTGGCAGGCCAACTTTAATTTTTTTACATGTATATGTCGATTTTTTATTATTTTGTATAATTGCTCGAAAAATTTCAACCATGTATAAAACTGACACACTTATTACATTTAACCAGGAATCATGTTTTTTATTTTTTCACTTAAATGCGTCAAATCGTGGATTCAGGTAACTTTATTTTAAAAAGATTTATTACTGTCTTTAATATACCTAATCACTGTTAATTTTATCCCACACCACACACTGTACACAGTATAGAATCGAACCAAAACCAAAATAAAAAACAATTACTAACCTAACTCCTACAAACCTACACTATTTAACCAGTCACGGATAGAGCGATACAACATTACATATTCGCAGGCGCAGTGCATTCTAGTCAAACATCGGTTGCTCTAGTTAATCTTCGGTTCTCGTGCGCTGCACGAGAGCAGGCTTATTTCTCGATACATTTCAATGAAATATCTTTTGTCTCACGCGTCAGGGATATTAGCTTGTAACTCATACAAGTTATATTAGCAGTCCTCGTGCGCTCGCCGAAGCGCACGAGAATTTTTACTTGCAGGGAAAGTAAGTCTTAATAGTAAAGCAAAGCGCTTACATTATTTCGTCATAATTGGAAATTTGACTTGTTTATGTTCTTGTATGTTTAAAAAATAAATATTAATATGGTAATCTAAAAATAAAGATGCAGTAATATTTTGTAATTTTTAAATCTTTTGAATTGGTGGTTCAGCGCACGAGCGCACTTAAGGTACAGCCGCCACTGATGGTGGGTACCTTTTGTTTTAGGTCAATTATTTTTTTGTTCTCACATCTTGTAGATTATATTGAGAAACTTTCATTTATCAAGTTTAAAAAAAAAACTAGAATAGGGTTTTCGAAATATTGAGTTTTGAAGAAAAAAAATTGAATTTTTTGTTTTAAATCCAAAAATTTTGTTTTTGAAAATTTGAATACGCAATTCTATTCAAGTTGTTGGGGAGCTTTAGCAAAAAAATATGATCAAAATCGGTTGTACTGTTTTTGAGAAAATTAAAAATAAAAAAAAATGGTTCTTTGGAGGGTAAAAAAAATAACAATTTTTCGGAAAATTTTTGACATCTACAACATAAACATTTGGGGTTCTGGAGTTGTATGCTCCCAGAAGGCTCATGGAAATAAAAGTTTAAAAGTCTTTAAATTGAGAGAACAAATTTTTCTTTCTTGTTTCGAGACCTATAAACCTTTGGAAGTATACATATTCAAAACTTTTCAAAATATGGACCACGAAACAAATGACAATCGATTGTCATATTGTTTGAAAAAGGTTTTGTTTCCATTTTGAAGTTAGAAATACCTGTTAAAAAAGTAGTTTCTGAATATAACCCTGGCTCTATTGATCATTAATTTGAAAACCTTTCTGGTAGATGTACCTACCTAAGAGTTTATGTACATATGTAGGTAAGTTACCAACCATCATACACAGATGTAACTTAGTTAAGAATATGTTGAAGATAAATTTATGTTGGGTCTTGCTTCCTCCGACTTATTTTCTCATAACTCAAAATATTACCACATGTTGTGTTCTGAAAGTGAGCTGTATTGCTCTTGCACACTGAATAATGAACACGTGCAACAAAATCCAAATTCAATTAATAAAGTCATGCATTGATTTACTAAAGAAAAACAATAGCGAAATAAATATTGTCTTTCATTAATAAATTCATAAATCAATTTTGAATCAGATGCAAAAATCAATCAACAACAGATTTTGTCTGACCCACAATTCTTAATTGCTTTTTATTGAGTGATTCTTTTTATTTAGGTAAATAAAATTTACTATTTTTCAATCAACCAATGATTTCAGTTAATAAATAAATTGAAGCCTTATTTGTTTTATTTATACAGAAACAATAAGTTTATGTATTTGTATTGTATCCGAGATGACATTGAAATTCTATCAGAACTTCCACAAAATGTTCTGTGAGATTGTTAAGAGATTGTTTTTACTGGCTGTTGAATTTTCACCTGAATATACGCACAGGATATTTTCGTTCTTGTCAAATTTCCATCTGCTAATGCGACAGAATGAAGGCTGTTCGTTCATCCGAGTATCTCACGTATCAATTATCATTTTGTTAAGCTGTCAAATGGAATGTCTTCTAAGAGGAAACACCTGCTGGATGTAATGTAAGGCTGGAAAGTATGGCAGAATTATAAGGACAGATGGTGGAACTGAGATGTCATAACTTGCTGGTGGCACGTTTCAGGATTTCTTTCTATTTAATGAATGTGCCACTATTCGAGACATATTTGGCAAGATGGTTTGCATAATTAAGTGGATTTTGTCTCATTTCTAAATGCATGAGTGAGTGGCACGTAATGATTTTATTTTAGCTAAAGTGCCTTAATATTTTGTATAGTAATAAAAAAATAATAATAATTCTGTAAGTATTATCAAGTGAAAAATATTACGCCTTTCGGTCCGCTTCACTCCATCTAGTTTACCCCTATAATTTGCCAAATAAAATTATAAATGATTTATATAAAATTGTATACCAACCTATGATGTTTAGAACAGTTTATATAATTTTTAGAATTTTACAACTATAAAAAAAGACAAGAGATAAGGAGGAAAATCACGTGATTTAAGCGAAAGACTTACTACAAATAAAAAATCTCATGGTTTGTTCCTCTTGTTGGATTAAGCAAGACTTGTCTCGTTACATCACATTCAATGAAGACCAACAACATACGCCTCAACAACAACAACATTATGAACTCTGTACGCACCGCTACAACCTGTGTAGCCAATGCATAACATTTCAACAGCAGTTTCCCGGTATCACGCTCAATGTTATTTGAAGCGAAACGTTCGTGATAAGTACTAGGTTACTCGAACCGAGGAGATTGTTTAATCCAATTGAGTCAGTTGGCTTAAGAAACCGAGTAAATAAGCTACTCCAATTGAATAGATATGCAGATCTTACCAATTAGGCTGTATATTCCAATAGATTAACTTGGCCAAAGCTATCGGGTAGATTAGCTACTTCAGCTAAGTAGATTGACTATTCCAATTGTGTAAGTATGTGAAGGTGAACATGTGGATTACTTAAGCAATCTATGTGAGTTGTATAAAACAACAGAATTAATGGGCTACTTCAACTAAAAAGATATACTACTCTAACCGAGTAGATTAGTTACCGCCAAGTAGTGAGTGAGTTAACGAAACCGAGTTGATTAGCTACTTTGATCGTATATGAGCACATAATATAGCAATTACACTTCTGTGAACTGAGAACATAGGCTATTCTAAATGAGTAGATTGTCTACTTTTTTAGAGTTAATAGGTTACATCAACGTATTAAGTTAGTCATTTCAACCGATTAGAAGAGAAGATTGGCTGCTTTAAAAAAGTAAGTTCGCAAAGCAACTTATTAAATTGATTACATGAACATGATAAATATATGATTTAGTAATTTACTTTTACTTACTCAATAGGTTATTATACAACTATTTTAATTCAGAAAAATCTAGCTGATTTTGAATGTGGTTTATTCGTATAGACCTGCGACTCCAGGAAACTCCACAAGAAAGAGTCCAGTGGGTTCAAATCGCATGATCTTGTTGGCCAATTCAGGTCAAGTCTGTAAGATATACCCAAAGCGCATCAAATGTTTTATACGGAGTGTAAATGGTGGCGGCCGCTGCGTGGCACGTTGCGACATCCTGCTGGAACCACGTATCTTTTAGGCTCATGTAGTTTGCTCTGGGTCATAAGAAATTGGTTATCATCGTTCTTTAGAGTTCACCATTGACGGTAACCGCCTCACCAACGAAATTTCAGAAAAATTACGGACCAATGACACTGCCGGTGGAAAATTTAGGATGCATTGTCACTTGGCGTACATTCTGTAAGTTGGTGTCACGGCAAATGTGCTTGTCATCCAAAACTGCACTTCGTCGCTAAAGATTATTAGATGATTCATGAATTTTGAGTTCCTGGGTCAGTTGAATCTTGTACGCATGTTGGCTCAAGTCCCGACGCAAAATTCACCAAGTTAAAGTCTGGGAAAGGCTGAGTTCTTGTACACTGCGAGAAATCGATTGGCTAAGGTTGTGCTGTACACTTTCAAGGCCGGCGGCGATGGTCTCGGCCGATCCGGAATTTCTTTGCGAACGAATCAATTGATTACCGAACCGGTCGGCACAAATTTGGCCACCAAACGTTGGAGAGTTGACTGTGAAGGTCCACCACGTCTACCGTAAAATGAGTGCAACATTTGCACCAACGAACAATCGTTTTGACAATAAAGCTTTATCATTTAGACGTGCTGTTAAATCGTTTCTTGCAATGGTATTTCGCATCATTAACTGAATACAAATAAACAACAGATCTAACTGATGTCATCAAAACCACATGGCCACCAAAATCTACCTGCACCGATTGAAAAACCCTTTATAATTGTAAAATTTAAAAATTTTGTTACAGTTTTTGGAGTATACGAGTATTTTCCCAGAAATATTTACCATTTTTTTTTTAATTACGATAAAATGGAGTGTGATGACAGATTTTTCACTTGTGACTTATATTCATGTAGTACCTAAAAGCAGTTACGAAGTTTTTCAATCTTTTTACTTCAAGTTCAAGTTCAAGTTCTGCATTTGGAAAAAAAATCGCACTCGAGATTTTGATCAAAGTTAACATTACGATGACAGCGAAGACGGAAAAAATGAGTCCGGCAATTCAGTCTGACTGTCTGGATGTCTGTACCTCGATCTTCAGCCTAAGCTACTGGAGGTATTTTCTTCAAACTCGGTACTTAAGAGTCTTCGGTGATTCCCTACAAGAGAAATTGAAATTTTTTTTATCTCCAAAACTAACGGTACCCCCCGTAACGTAACGTATCACCCGTAATGCAAAATCTTATTTATCTCGAAAACGGCTCTTACGATTTCAATAAAAAAAAATAGGTGTCGTATTATGGACATTTTTGGTAAAAAAAATGTTCCGAAAAAATGTTATTAACTTTACCAGTCATAGAACCGTTTTTTTGATTTTCGACTTTCTGATTAACGGCTCTAACGATTTCAACCAAATTTTTTTAAGCAGGAGCTCCCTCAAATTTAAAATAATATTGTATATAAAAATATTCAAAAAAATATCTTTTGAATTTTTTGAAAAAAAAAAAAAAAAAACAAATTCCAATTTTTTTTTTTTTTGAAAAATCAATATCTTCAAAACCTGTGAACGATTATTTTTTTAAATTATTTCCTAAAATATTTATTGCTAAATACTTAAAACTGGCATTCCAAATTTTTTTCTTGAGAAATTTTAAAGAAATTTCTTATGTAAAAAATTAATTTAAAAATAAAACTTTGTGCATAAATTCATACTTTTATGGAAATCAGACGGCAATTTCATACATTTGTACATTTTTATCTCATTAAATCCATATTTTATATTTATTAAATGAAATTTTGAATTCCAAAGTACTTTTACAAAAGAGCAAGTTCGTGCGATCCAGTCGTGCATTTTATTTTGAAAAGTGAATAGTGTAAATACTTATTTCAACAGTTGAAATAAGAACTTTTCATTTGTCATCCCGGTTTGCAAAGATGCAGAGTTGAAAATATTTTATGCATTTATACAGTTATGTCTTTAAATTACCACCTGTCACTGTATTAAATTGAGTAGGAATAAATTTGGCTACGAGTTGGCATATTTCTTTTCGCAAAACAAGAAAATTCGCTGCGATGACAAATTTGTACTTCTGTTTAAAAAACAAACACGTTTATTTTGCAAACTTTAAACCATTATGGTTGGGGTGTTTTTTTTTTATTGAAACTTATAACCAGCAATTATAAGCTGCAATTAAAATTTAAAAAACGTTTATGCTCGTTTTTATATTCACCTTTTTACTTGCGACTTATAGGTACTATAAAGGCAAGTTATGCATTCGTAAAAAAAATCGAACTCGAGATTTTGATCAAAGTTGACATTACGATGATAGCGAAGACCAAAAAAGTGGGTCTGTCTGTCTGTCTGTGGGTTCGACTACAGCCTAACGGCTAGGCCGATTTTCTTCAAACTTGGTAGATATGGGTTTTAATTTTTCCCCCCGGACGTTTTTTTTCTGTTTTTTTTTTAAGACCAAAAATAACGGTACCTGCCATGCGATTTTTTTTCGAAATTTTGTAAATATTTTTTTTCTCAAAAACAGTCCCACAGAATTTTTTAAAAAAAAATTTATTTGGTTAAAACTAGCTATGGTTGAAAAAAATTTTACAAAAAATTGTTATTTTTGATAGCCGCCCTGGGTCCACTTTTTTTGTTTTTGATTTTCTCGAAAACGGTACAGCCGATTTAAATCATTTTTTTTACGCCAAAGCTCCTCAAAAGTTTGAATATTATTACATATTCAATTTTTTTTTCAAACTTGTCAAATAAAAGTTTCTTAACATAATCTACCAGATCTGAGAAAAAAAAAATTTGTTTTATCTAAAACTAACGGTACCTTCCATACAAATTTAAAAAAATGGTTTTCGAAAATCGTATTTTTCTCGAAAACGGTTCCGAGAATTTTGCTAAATTTTTTTTTCTTTTGATCAATCTTTACGATCTATAATTTAATGAAAAAAATTTGAAGTCTAGATATTACTGACTGTACCTACCATAGAACGATTTTTTCGAATTTTGAATTTCTCATTATCGGTATAGCGGATTTTAACGAAATTTTTTATAAAGAAGCTCCTAAAAAGTTTAAAAAACATTGCATTTCAAAACTTAAGAAAAAATATTTTTTCAATTTTTAGAAAAAAAAGTAATTTTTTTTTTTGAAAAATTCGATATATTCTCAAGAACGGCTTAGTATTTTTTTGGAAATTAGATTTTTATTCGTACAATAATAAAAACTTAAGGTTGGCGTACCAAAATTTTTTCTTAAAAATGTTTTTAAAATTTTGTACATAAAAGCTTATTTTTTAAGGAACCACTATAACGACTTATAATTTTTGTTCCTGCATAAATTCATATTTGCATAGCATTATTTTTTTATCTCTTACTACTAAAAGAATTTAAAAAATTCATTTTATCCTTATGAACAGTTTTCTTTAATAACATCCGCTTTTAAAATTCATAGTGTATTACATAGGAGCAAGTTCGTGCAACCCAGTCGTGCATTTTATTTTTTTTTTAATTTCACATTTGTTTGTTATTGCAGTAATCGCCATCTAGACTCTCAACATGTCAAAAATTTCAATTCACTTCATGTTCACTCTGATTGCTGACTTAAATTGTGTTACCTACTTTTAGTTTTGTTGTTGTTTGCCTGGTAAAATTGGCTGAACTGGCTATTCACTTTTTCAAAAAAAAAAACACTATTGCGCCGGTAAAGGGAGTACTAACTCTTGCCATATTGATTAATACGTTGGACTGTCACGGAAGTATAGGTTCGTTTCCCAGCGACTGTCAGCTAAACACAAGAAATGTTTGGATTTGAAGAACTCTTTCTTGTGAGAAAGTGACAAGTTCTTGTCTTAAAAGTTTCAATACTTTTCACTCGGTTCTCGACGAACTGTTGTGTCACTGATTTATATATTTTTTTTAGGAGATGTTGTTGAAAGGAAGGTATTCCTTTAAACAAATTTAATTCCAAATTTTGCGTTTTGTTTATCACTCAGTTTCGTTTGTTATGAAAACATCGTGTAGTTTTCTGACTACTAAATAAATACTTCTAGGGATTTTTCGATTCCTCGAAAGAGGCAGTACACTCCTGAAAAACTTTACTTTTTGCAGCGGCTGAGAATCGAGGTTCCCATTTTTAATTTTGGTGAGGGCAATACCCCCATTTATTAGGCTTAGGAAGGATGATTAAGATGGAGTTTCAGGCAGGGTGAATTGAGGTTAAAGTCGAAACAATTAATGTTTCAATTAGTCCTCCGAAGCATGCGAGTAATAGGTTCGTTGGAGTCATCAGAGGTACGGTGGGTAGGCAGATAGAAGAGGCAAGGATTTCTTATGTTACGGAAATTAGTGTTGAAAGAGATGGAATTGTAGACAGTTGTGCAGTCAACAGATCCCGAAAGTAATCGATGAATGAAGAGAATGTCGCTTATTGCTCTTCGTTCTTCCAGCGTATTCAAGTTGATTAACAGAAGTCCGGCTTGATACGGAGGTAAAATAAGAGGGTTATTCCAAGACAGACCACGAAGTGCGAAACGTATAGGAAACGACGTTTAATGCTCTAGTTTCTGGATATATGAGTTTGTTGATAAGGGGACCATAATTGACAGGCGTATTCAAGAAGCGTGCGAACAAAGGTTATGTATAAAGAACGGGTCACGTAGGAGTCAGAGAATTTTTTGGACCAACGTTTCACAAAGCCTAGTGTAGAGATTGCTTTTAGTATATTCTGAATTGACTCAGCCGTGGATATGGGTTGATAATGTAGAAGATATCGACGGGGAGTAGATCGGATGCGTTTTCGTGAAAAAGTTATTGATTAACATTTGGAAATATTTAGTTGAGATCAAGTTGTAGAAGAGTGGCATCATGTGTGGGAGAAATGGTCTTGAAAAACTTTGTATCTTCGGCATAGAGTGAAATATGGCAATGTTTAATAACCATTTCAATATCGTTAATAGTAAGAATAAAGAGGAGCGGTCCTAAGTGGCTGCCTTGTGGGGCCCCAGAGGTAGCTAAGAAATCATCAGAGAAGGAAGATCTGAATCGAACTTTGGAGTAACGGGTGTTTAGGTAAGGAGAAATCAATTTCAAGAAGATAGGTTCAAGGCCAAAGGTGGACAGTTTGAATAGAATAAGCTTATGTGAGAATTTGTCAAAGGGCTTACTGAAATCGGTTGAGATTCCGTTTTTTAAGGCTGAGAGGCTAAAGGATACGAATTCAACAAGGTTAGTCGTTGTGGACATATCCTTGACAAAGCCGTGTTGTCTACGGAAAATGAGAGACTTACAACGAAAACTTAAAATAACATACAAAATGTTTTCAAAGATTTTGGTAATATGTAAAAGTTTAGCGATTGGACGAATTTTTTATACTTAAGGACTAATCACATGAGAGCTAACAATGACCGACAAATTAGAACAAATGGGATTTCAAGTTTTTTCAAGCCGAATTTCTTCACAAAATGGCAGAAAACTTATCGAAATTAATGTTAGGATATCAAAACTTATGTTTTAATTGCTAAAGTAAGAATTATTTGAGAAAATAATGAATTGCTTCTGATTGCTTCGAACCGTCAAACTCTATTCGTATTCCACATACAATCCACACGGCAAAGAATGAGTTGTTCGTACGCGACTAACCTAAAAATCATTCTTGTTTTTGTCTGCTCTTTTAGATTGTTTATTCGCGGCGAATACAAAATTGCTATGTGAAAAAAATGCCAAATTTGACGAATTATTGTCATTCATTGGTAGCTCCCATGTGAATAGTCCTTTTAATTTCCGTAATAAAACTTGGGCGTTCTTTTACTTTGAGTGTAAATATGCCTATACTCTGTCTAACAAAAATATGCAGTGTCGGCAAGATAGGACGTTTTCCCCGCATTCTGGCTACAGTGAATTGCATAAATCTGTCCTTCATTAAAGCTCTCACAGGGTTATCGTAGTGCTGATTTTAAATGGACCCTTTTTTTAAAGCTCTAAAATCAAAAGCACCTCAACAGAAACCCAAGAAAAAAAAAACTGAACAAGTTACGAAATGAACAAGGGTAACTCTGAACTTAAAATCAATACTTAATGGGGGTTGAAATTGAATAGCACCAACAGCCATAGACCACAGCAATTCAGTGCAGACTCAGATGTGCAGTCAATATGTTACAATTTTAATTCGCGATATTTAACTTTGATTTATTAAAATAAAATAATCAAACGAAATGACGAACAGAAATACGCCGACGCGACCGAAACCGAACAACAACTATGTAATTAAAAAGACTAAAAGAAAGAGAACTCGATGATGAACTGTCAAACCACAAGCAGACGAGTTCAGCGAAAAAAAAAATTGCAACTGGTAGCAACAATATATGCTACCACCACGGCTATGCTCAGCAAGGGGGTGGGTTCACGATGTATTATTTTGATGATGATTATTAATTAAAATAATAAAAAGAGTGAAGTAATTTATTTTCAATTTACGCAGAGGCGTAGCTGAAAAATGAAAAAGGGCGCCAGTAATTTTTGTTTTACAAGGAAATTACAAACCTTTGGAGCGAAACCGACGGTGAAAGATATTTTAAATAAAAGATTCAAATTTATTATTCCGAATGGGAATTTTAAAATTTTATTGAATTGCTTGGGAAACCTTGCAACTAAGGAGGGCTAAAACCCAAGATCTTTTGAATAATTAGAACACAAAAAAATGAAATTAACAAGATGGACCGTTAATACTCGGTCCCGAAAGCACAAACGGTGTTAAGAAAAACGGGTCGCGCGTTCCGTAATATCGGAATTTTTCGAGAACAAAAACCAAACGATTATAAAAAAACAATTTTTAAACGAAATTATCGACCAACCAATGAAACTTTAAAATTACAATTTTGATTTTAAAACCACTATACTTAGCTTTAATTTCCACCAAATTCCTCGCTAGTCCTACAGTCCAACTTCAACTTTTCTCTGCCAATTCTTCGCCCAAGTTTTCCTGTATTTCTCAAATTTAAAACTCTACAATTCCTTTTTTTTTTAATCGAAAATGAAATTCCTTTTTCTTGTTTTCAAAAAAACTTTCTTGTTGCAAAATGTTTGCACCTCTTGTTTAATCAAATCTACGTAAAGAAGTGTTCTTCCAGGCTTTCACCTTGCCTGGAAGACCTCCCAACTAACATTTCAGCTTCGATTCGGTCTAACTAAATATATTTTCGAAGTTCTTTAATACATTTGTAAAGGTTGTTTAAGAACAAAAAGGAGAATATTACACAAGCTCACAAAACCTTTTATGGACTTCTATAAGTGATTCTGAAAATCCTCTCAGAAGTACCATGCACAGATCTTTTAAAGGTGCCAGCTTCGTGTATGAACTATTAGAAGTTTAACAGAGTCCTATTCGAAATTGAACTGAAGTTCAAGTTTTGACAGATAGCTTCAATAAAGCTTCGCAAAAATTACAAACGTACGGCTTTTTATGTCTATTACAAGCTTACACTCGAACTTTTACCGAGCCTGAAAAATACGAAAATAAAAGTAAATTTATATTTTTTTGAAGACGTTTTTCCGACATTTAATCAATTTTAAACCTGAAACCATGTACCAACATTGGAATTGTTATTAATTAATGTATTTGAAATAATTTTAAAACATGAATGACATTATACCTTATTTGGGGATCGAACTCGGCATCTCTTGTGTAATAGTCCATCTCTCTACGCACTGGGCCATATTGAATATTATTTGGAAGATGCAAAAACTTAATCAGCCTATTTCTTTCTCAAACTTCAAAATTAACACAAGACTGCGATATACAATTTTGCCAAGGCCACTTTCACACAAGAAAAACAAAACCTAAGCAAATGTATTAAGTTTCCTTTGTTGGGTTTACCTACAAAATGTTTATTTAATTTTCAGTATTGAGCCCTAATCTTCATACCTAATGGGAGCGCACAAAATATCTTTAAATTGCTGACCGTAGTGATTTGTTTTATGTTTTACTTAACTCTTTCTTTGTTTTGATTTGTGTCCTTAAAAACAATTCATTCATTCATATATGTAAAATGTTTGTATTCCGTTTAGTTTGACATTTTTGTTATGCTAAGTATACATTATGCCTTTCTTCAATATCGTGAATTATTTTCATGTAATATTTATTTATATTATTTGTAATAAAACCATCAAACATTTTGGTCAGTTCACCCATTATAGTTTTATGTATTTCCACTTTCAGGGATATATAGAGATATCATGCTGGATTTACATATACGAGTATGTATGCCTCTGTAATGTATTCACATTTATTTTTAATATATGGGTACAGAAAATCAAAATGAAGATAATCATATAAATGCAGCTACATTATATGTTTGAAAACAAAAAAAATCTCGGATATTCGGGTTATAACTTCGCACTTGTTCCGAAACGCTCGTTTATAATTGCAATTCAACTTTTAAGAGCCGAATGGTTGATCTGAAATTCAGCTGCCTGCTTTCGAAGGTATTTTTTTTTAAATTTTAGTTATTCGTCACTTCAACTTCATCTTCACTAGACACTTAGGGTAGTCGCGCACATTCAATTTTTAGTTTCGCAACTGCTTGGTTCGAGCAACTAAAAAGTTTGTGTTTTGACATAAACTAAACGATTGCCTAAAATGAGTTCGCTATTTTGTGTAACATATAATTATATGCACCTGCGCGGAAATTTGTTTTCTCTAAGCAACCAAACAGTTGTGCAACTAAAAATTGAATGTGCGCGCCTAGCCTTAAGGTTCACAAGGCAAACAATCAAACTAATTGTCTATGCTATATATCATAGGGATCTCGATTTATACTCTTATACTTGCCTGAGTAATATCTAAAAAGTACATAGATGGATTACAATAAATGTGTACAAATAATTAGTTGATGCATGCAATTTAATATTCCTAATTTTAATTAAGATTAAATGTATTAGTTTCTGTTAAGATTCATTTGCAGAGTTCTTAGAAGTTTGAACATTGACATTTTCTTTAAAGACTTTTTATTAAAGTCTGCTAGGCTTAAGAGACGTATTCTGTATAGCTTTTAGGAAATTGTTATAGAAACCTTTTGAAAACTCACTGATGTAAACTTCTATATCATATCACATTGCAATATTTATACAAGTTCAAGCTTCTCTATTTTCATTTATAAGACCATATCCGAAAAATTGGTTCTAGTCTCTGAAAAACTTTGTATCTGACTTGCAAAAGGTTTAAAAGAAGATGATATTGAAACCGTGACTTCTATAGGAAAATTATTTTTGAAGAAGGTTCTTTAGAAGCGTTATATAAATTGAAACTTCCAGCATGTCCATATTTCTAGGCTAATAGAAACTGAAATGTTAGTTGGGCTCTTCTCTTTTTAAAACCCAGTGCTTTCCGCCAATCAGTGACGTGGGCTTCGATCGCGTCATTTATCAGCAACACTCAGCACATTGGCGAGAGTGCGCCAACGCAGTTGGAACCCATCAGCCTTCTCGTACTCGCACTTTACACCCAGCTTTATGCACAGTCATCATCATTGAATTCGCCGACCTCCGGATTGACTTTCCAGTGGCGGGCAATTCAATGGGTGCATTCAGCCACCTAACATCCCCATACAAGTTTTTAAACAAAATTTTCTGAAAACCAAAAAAAAGGAACTTAATCTTTCTTACATAAAACTCGTAAAGAAACACTGGAAAACCTGTGCAAAGAAAGTTGCTATAATTTATAAACTACATTTAGAGGAAGTTGGTGGTAATTTTCTACATCGCGAATTTACTTGATTCGTTGGGTTTTTGCGCAGATTTGGGGAATCATAGGGACTAGCCGTTAACGTTCCATCTTTTACATACATGAAAATATGTTTTAGGTTGGGCACGCAGCCATTCTCACCAGGAGTAACTTCAACAATTGGGAACAAAACTTCGCCAATGTTACTTTTTGTGCATATTTAACACAGACCGCCCGTCTGTTTCTGTGACCAGCTGTCACCAGCAATAGCGATTTGAACAGACCACCCGTCTTTCGTCCATTAAGTTTCAAAATTGAACATGCTGATATTTTGTTTCTTCAAGTTACTGAGCGAGTGAACCGATGGCTGATGGACCATGGCTGCCCTTCTCTCTCTCAGTAAGTTGAAAGAAACACCTGTTTTAAGAAGGTTATTAAAAGAAAGGAATAAGGATAGGGAACAGAAAGAATGATTCTTGTTACGGAAAATTTTACCGTAACAAATAGGACGTCGGGCCTGCGTCAGATGCAATCGAAAATTTATGGGCGCACAAACACTTTTTTATGGAGGAGTTCGTTCAATTTAGTGTGCTGCAAAAATATAGAAAGCTACTGATTTTGAAAAAGCTCTCCCATAAGACGTGTACTGCATATTTTTGTTGGATGAAGTATAGTTCTTCCATGCTTTAGGTAGAGTGTAAGTCAATAAAAAACACTTTTGTCACAGACTAATTTATATCTCATGCTTCAAACTTGAATGATTTATGGCAAAATTAGTTTGAACAACACCTTCTCATGGCAATTTTCAAGTGCTGGCTGTCACGAAACAAGTTAATTATTTTATTCCACTAATTTTCCAGAATATACACTACACTAATATATAGGTTTACTTTTCCATGAACTGTGAGAGTAATCCCTTGTAAAACTTAGGCAATAAAACCGCCCTAATTTCAAACGAGACATCGGTCTCAAGGGTGCAGATGAATGTACATTTCGGTATCTACAAACACCCGAAACTACACCCAACCCAAAAACTACTGTTGGAATCCGGCCAAAAGATTAATTTCGTGATTTGTTGTGTATTTTTTGTCTGCATTGCATGAACTGAACAACTCCGTTGTCTGTCCAACGTATTGAATGTGAGAATTATACACCAGGTTTTCACATTACAATATAAGTTCAGTTTTCCATTTTCCACTATTTATTCATACATAATTATGAAATCCAGACGAAAGTCGATTTTGATAAAATAGAAAGGGAATACTCGTATATAAATAGCAAATTGAATGTCATTGCCTTCTAAAAGCACTTAGGTCTTAAAAGGATATTTAGATAAAGTTTTTGTGCTTTCAAGGGTAAAAGTGATGTTAAATTATTTATTTTCTGCTTCGGATAGAACTTCAAAGCCAAATTATTATTCTCTGAAGACGAGTTAGTGTTATATGAGATGATTTTCGAAAGTTGGAGAACTCTGATTTTGAATTATTATGAAACAACTGGATGTCATAATAATTTTATAAATTAATGGCTTCTTTAAAGAAAACTTAAATCTAAACGGAATGGAAGGGCGGGGCTGGGGCATAAGACTTGGATATAGTTAATACAATTTTGATTTACAATGTCGATGTGCGGCGTTTTTAGTCTAGCTACTCCTATAATATGTCACCCCAATTCGGCGTTACATTACCGAGTCATTGTTTGGTAGAGACGAAAGTGATATCATGCAGTTCTACAGAGATCCTTGGGAAGATTCCTTTGACATCAAATATGTACAAATGTATCGCTATCACGACATACTCGTATACCCAACATTTGTTCCAATGGAGATATTAATTCTTTGACAGATGTGCTTAATGTGGTTTTTTTAGAACCACACATTTTTGTGAATTCAGGAATTTATGTTAATTGAATACTTTCTCTACAGAAAATACCAAAAAAAATTAATTTTTATTTAGGGTGAGCATTTTCCTAGATACCCTATTTGTGAATTTTAGTTAGAGCTAAATGAAGTAAGATTGTGCGCCATAAAACATATTCAGGGATGTGAATACCCTCTATATATTATACAACACAATGCAAGCATTATGGAAAGGAGAGGATAACAAAGGAGATGCAGATG
This sequence comes from Chrysotoxum bicinctum, assembly GCA_911387755.1. Lineage (NCBI taxonomy): Eukaryota > Metazoa > Arthropoda > Insecta > Diptera > Syrphidae > Chrysotoxum > Chrysotoxum bicinctum. The sequence goes on from OU426989.1 coordinate 75,997,506, forward strand.
TGCATTGGTTTTGAATTTCTGCATATATAAATGAGAGGGAAACCCAAAGTAGGGTAGCCGCACTTCTACATTCGTGTAGTGCGGTTAAGGAAAGGATCTCTGCACTTTACAGTATGTCAGAAATTGGACTCAAGGGTGTATTAATGAGCATTCCTAAATGCGTCAGTGTTACAGAAGAATTGTATAAGGGGAGGAATCATATAATTAAGGACTGACTTTCGTGGTACATATGACCTTTTGACCTTAATCTAAGTTGTGCATAATCACGGAAGGTGGCTTTATGGATTGTACTAATTTTTTCTAAGCTGGCACATTATTGAATGCATGTTATTTAATTTTAAGGACAAAGAAATTCGCTCAAAAATAAAAAAATTAAATGCAGAACTGGGTCGCACAAACTTGCTCCTATGTAAAAAGCTAAGAATATATCAAAAATTAATGTTATTATAGAAAAATTGTTCATAAGCATAAAATTAATTTTTTAAACGACTAAAACAATTCCTTTATTAGTTGGAGCTAAGAACAGGATGCCATGTGATTCAAGCAAATTATTGGTTTATACAAGAACAAATTATAAGTCATTGTAGAGGTTTCTTGAAAAAATAAGCTTTTATATACAAAATTAAAAAAAAAAAAAAATGCACGACTGGGTCGCACGAACTTGCTTTTATGTAATAGACTAGGAATTTCAAAAACGAATGTTATTAGAGAAAACTCTTCATAAGAATAAACTTATTTTTTTAAATTCTTTTAGTAGTAAGAGACAAAAACAGAATGCTATCCAAATATGAATTTATGCAAGAACAAAAATTATAAGTTCTTGTAGTGGTTTCCTAAAAAAAAAGCTTTTATATACTAACTTTTTAAAAGATTTTTAAGAAAAAATTTTGGTACGCCAATTTAAAGTTATTATTATTGGTCGAATAAAACTTAAATTTACAAAAAAAAATAATAGGCCGTTTCTGAGATATCGTATTTACAAAAAAAGAAAAAAAATAGATTTTTTTTTTCAAAAATTCAAAAAATATTTATTTTAAAGTTTTGAAATGCAATGTGTTTTAGAATTTTTAGAAGAATATTTATACAAAATTTCATTAAGATCCGTTATGTGGATAATGAGAATTTCAAAATTCGAAAAAATGGTTCTATGGTAGGTACAAGCTGTAATATCTTAATTTCAAATTTTTTTATTATATTAAAGATCGTAAAAATTAATTGAAAGAAAAAAAAATTTTATCAAAATTCTAGGTGCCGTTTTCGAGAAAAATACGATTTTTGAAAATCATTTTTTTTAATTCTTTAGCATTTGTATGGTAGATACCTTTATTTTTAGGTAAAATAAAATTTTTTTTCGCACATCTTGCATATTATACTGAGAAAATTTTATTTATCAAGTTAAAAAAAAAATCTAGTTTGGGGTTTTAAAAATATTGAGTTTTAAGAAAAAAATTTTTTTTTGAAACTTTGAATACGGTGGTAACGTTTTTGAGAAAATCAAAAACAAAAAAATGGTTCCATGGGGGGTACCCTCAATACTCGGAAAATTTTTATCAATCATTACCTAGATTTAACTAAATTAATTTTTTTTGTATTTTTAACTTCCCATAGGGAGTTATTGTAATTGGTCCGATTTGTCAAATTGGAATTTTTGACATTTCTCGACGTTTCAAGGTCCCTAGAGGATATATCAATCATTTTTAGAGAGATGTCTGTGTGTGTGTGTACGTACGTTCGTACGTTCGTACGTTCGTACGTGATGCGTTCGTACGTTCGTACGTTCGTACGTCCGTACGTTCTTGTACCATTTTTCCTCGTCGATATCTCAAGAACGAGTAAAGATATCGACTTCAAATAAATTTTGTTTAATAGGTAATAACTTCGAAAGAGGCTGAAAGGGCGTTTATTAAAATTCAGTGAGTAGTGTTTTCACTATAACGGTTTAAAAAAAAAGTAAAAATTTTGGTTAGTTTCAAATATCTCACGAAAAAATAATGCTATTGATATAAAATAAAATTTAATGTACTCATTATAAAGTCATACAGATCTAATATGAATTTGGAAAAAAAAGAACATACCGTTATTTTTTTAAATAAAAAAAAATCAAAAAAAAATTTCATAACCCAGATATTCTAAGAACGGAAAACAATTTGAAACTCAAAATAATTTTATCTTACGAAAAATAATGTGTTTGACAACTGGTAAAAATTTCAAAAAAAAATAGTTAACAGTTTTAAAAAAAAAAAAAATAAAAAACCATATAAAATTCTATTGAAAATTGGTAAACATTGTTTTTCGACTCAAAGTTCTCGAGAACTAAAAGCGATATTGACTTCTAATTTAGTTTATTTTATACATAGTATAATTTTGTACAATTGGTAAAATGTTGACAAATATTGAATTAATAGTTTTTTTTTAAATAAAAAAACTATTAAAAATTCTAGTGAAAACTAGTTAAAATTGTATTTCAAGTCGAATTTCTTGGGATTGAACACCGATAGTGCCTTCTAAAGTATGTTGTTTTATACATCGATGCCTTCCCCTAAGAATGTATGCTAAGCGACATTTCTAAAATTGTTCAGAAAACGAAAAAACGAGGAAAGTTCTAGTTGAATCATAGTGTGCTAAGAGACAATTTTGGTTAAACTAAGTGACATCTAACAAAATTTTTTGTTGCTCACAATCAACATCAACAATCTCAATTTCAAATTTCTTTAAATAATTAAAATGCTTTTCAATCTTAAAATAATGTTTGTTTGAATTTTACAGCTAAAGTTTGTTTCGCTGAAAATTTGGTTATTTGAAAAACACTAAATATAAAGTTTTCAAGACCACAAATGGGAAGTTATCAGTGTGGGTCGCACCCAGCCTCTTTTTAGTTTTAAAATCTATCGAACAGTTTTTGAGAAAAAAATTTCGAAAAAAAATCGTATGGCAGGTACCGTTATTTTTGGTCTTAAAAAAAACGTGTGGGGGAAAAAATTAAAAATGATATCTACCAAGTTTAAAGAAAATCGGCTGAGCCGTTTAGGCTGTAGTCGAACAGACAGACAGACAGACAGAATTGCGAGACCCACTTTTTTAGTCTTCGCTATCATCGTAATGTCAACTTTGATCAAAATTTCGAGTTCGATTTTTTTTTTCGAATGCATAAGTTGCCTTGTAGTACCTACCTATAAGTCGCAAGTAAAAATTGGCAAAAAAGTGTTATTCTAAGCGTTATTAACTTAACGCCGCTAAATAAGCGAATTGTCACACTTTTTAGCGGCGCGCGGCTTCATTCGTCCGTATTTTTTCGAAAACGACCTTGGTGAGGTGGTCATCGTCAGTAGCGAGCTCTACAGAACGATTATAACTAATTTTAAGTGGCTTAAATTGAACCATATGGATGTATACGAGATGTAGAAGGAAGTTAGGAAGGCGCTACGTGACACACAACGGGTGCTATGATTGACATTCTGCATAAACGATTTTAGGTCTTTCGCAGAGGTGACTTGAATTGTCCACCAAGTTCATACGACTTGACCGCGTTGCACTTTTCTTGAGGGGTTTCCTCGAGTCGCAGGTCCATTTGAATGATCCACCATCGCTCAAATTCATCCGGATCTAAGTGGAATAGTCATCGAAAATTAGACCACTCGAATCCGTGCCAGCATAAGATGCCGAGGCGGACATTTGAACGATGTCATATTCCGTACTTAATGGCACAATGAGCTTTTCAAAAAAAAAAAAGAATTTTGTCAATACCTTACACACAGCATGTTTTACTCCATTTCAATATCTACTCGCCCTTATTAAAATACTCCTTATTAAACTATCAATTTCGAAATTTCTATTAACTAATCGTTTATAATTCTTAAATTTATTAAGACTTAAAAAATTCAAAACCACATTGAATTATTTTAACGCATAATTATTATGCTTATAACATTTATTTTAATTTTTTCGTATGAATCATATTTTAAATTAAATACTCAGAATTCCATCGGTTCGGGTTGGTTAAATAATTAAACTTGATCAACTGTGTGTGAACAACATAACTTTCCCCTTTAAACAGTTTTCTCATGTTTCAAGAAGAAAGTGAAATCCCGCAGTGCAGTATCAATATGGAAGTTCATTGAAAGGGTTGACGAAGACATAACTGTCATTTATGCATATTTGTGGCTTCTTGTGCGTTTTGCAGTTATGATTTTATTTTTTTGTTATTTATTAATGGAGTCTCTCTTTGTCTAGTGTGACCATCCGTAGTAAACTTCGAAATTAGTTTTTAACTTGTCAATTGTTCTTCCAAATTATTTGTTTCTTAATCAATCTTGTATGAACAATTTTTTAATTCCTGAAACTACTAACGAAAGGAACAAAGTATCAATCCCACAGCATAATCTCACCATATTTTACCGAAATTCAGCTATCGGTCTCGTGCATCTTCCACACTCAAAAGATAAATACGGAGACTGAAAGACAACTACTGCCCTAGTTAATCCCTAAAGAAAAATTTGCACAACGTTACAAGTGTCGAGCGCTTGGCACTATTGACGTCTCCGAACAACAAATGAGCCGAGGGATAGATACTTTGACATCTTGCATCGCTATTGCCGCGAAACCTTTTCAAGCAGATGTAAGGGGGAAATCGATAAAAATACAACCATGGTATGACGCAGATTGCTTAAGTGCGAGAAACAAATCATTTGCTTGCCTACGTGTGGCAAAAACAATAGCAACCTTGGCTGCCCAAATAGCTTATCAACAAGCCAACAGCGAATATAAAATGATCTGCAAAGAAAAACAAAAACAATATTGGCAAAATCTTACCCAGGAAATAACTGATGTTAGGTACAGCCGTGCTTTCTGAAAATTAGCAAGAAGATTGAAAAAAAAAAAGATATCGTTAAATATTCTCAAATACAACTAAATGCAGATGTTTTGGCGGAATATTTTAAAAATTTGTTAAATCCCGCCCCAATCTCAAATCAACACTTTGTTCGCTTTTCCTTATAGGTATAGAAAATACAGAGCTTGATGGAATGATCACACTTCTTGAGGTAAAAAATGTAGCTTACACCTGTAAGCTAAACAAGGCACCATGAGTAGACCGTATACCCTACGAATTCTATAAATATTCCACAGAAAATTTTTTTAAAAGCCTCACTGAGTGCTTTAACAGAATTTTTGATGAAGGAGTGGTGCACGAAAACTTCAGGAAAAATCTTTAAGAAAGGGAATGCAGAAGAAGATTCCATACATAGATAGAAATGTTCTTTTTCTCAAACTTAGAGTGTCAACAAAGTTTTTGAAAGTAATACAAAGTACATATGAAGAAAACCAAGCTGCAGTTTCAGTGTTGATACTGAAATGGGTGTCAAGCAAGGATGCTTACTAAGTCCTTTACTCTTTTTGCTATTCCTGGATGACATCACTTCTTTAATACTATAAGGAATTATGTTTAATGGGCTAAATATCAAGTGATTAACGTACGTCGACCACATCGTGCTGCTGGCAGAAAAACCAAATATGATGCAACTCATGGTCAACAAATCACAGCAATACAGCTGCAAATGGAGTTTAAAGGTTAACACAAATAAATCCAAAATAATGGTCATCAGAAATGGCTCCGGCCGATACGCTAGGGAAGAAAAATGGACGTGGGAAGGCGAGGAACTAGAGAAGGTAAAAGAGTATAAGTATCTGGGAGTAATTTTGACTCCCAAACTCTCCCTCGAAAAGCACTTCCGTGCCAAACTCCAGGATGCTAAAATGGTAATCAGCTGCAACTGGAAAGAACTCCTTGGCAAAAATAACGTCCCAACAAGCGTGAAGTACAAATTATTTGAAGCAGTGGTTAAAACCATAATGTGTTATGCAGCACAGGTCTGGGGAGTATTTCAGCATGATGAGTAGATAAACTGCTTAGATATTTCTTAAAGAAAATTTTTCGTCTGCCAGAATACACTCCAACGTACATGCTTCATCTTGAAACTGGACTTCCTCCTCTCTACTTTTACACTTTAAAGCTACATTTCAGCTATATCTAAAAGGTCATGGAGTATCACCCACAAAGGCTTCCTAAGATTGTTGCCTCCGATATCATACAACGTAAGTCTCAATTCTTTGGAGAGTGGTCAAGATTGAGCCTGGAACACAATGTGCAACTCATCAGTGACAATCCCGCAACATGGAAAAAATCGTTAGATTCCTTATGGCATACAATCAAGCAAGCGAATTTCGAGCTTTTTCATGAACGAGCTAGGCAAAGTGAATCTAGGAATCGTTATCGAACGCTGGATCACAATTTAACTAACAACTATTTCAACGACAACAACAGTAGATATACTATTTCCATAATCTTCAAAGCGAGAGGGGAGCTCCTATACCGCAACTATATACCCCACCGAAGTGACCAAGATACTGAATTAGTGGTGTAAGAAATCGTTAGTAATCGTTACTAAGTAACGATTACTTTAAGTAATCAAAGTAATCGATTACTTTTTTGAGTAACGATTACTAACGATTACCATGGTAACGATTACCAGAATAACGACTACTAATGATTACTGCTGGATTTGATTACTTTTCGTATTTCGTTACTTTTGAATCCGAGTACCAAATGATTACTTTTGATTACTTTTGGATTTGATTACTTTTGGATTTGAGTTCTTTAAGGTTTTGGTTACGAGTACAAAGTAGGTCATCGTGTTTCGTGGCACTGTCAGCCACGAGATCGGAAAACCGATAAACCGAGAATATTGTCTTGCGTAGATAAATATTTCAGTGTTTTTGGATTAAAGTTATTTAAATTATATCTTTGTTAAACTATCGTCAATGTTTAAATAAAATGAAGAAACAAATATTAAACTTTAGGGTGGTCCAAAAAAAAAAGTATTTTTGAAGTTTTAAGGTAAAATTGTTGTTTTTAAATAAATAAATAAATTAATTAATTTAAATAATTAAAAACTTTGTGAAACGACTATTTTCAACTTTGCATGTATTTTTACTTGCGATATACAAGTAGGTACTATAGGGCCAGATCTGCATTTGAAAAAAAAAATTGAACTCGAGATTTTGATGAAAGTTCACATTACGATGAAAGCGAAGACGAAAAAAGTGGGTCCGACAATTCCGTCTGTCTGTCTGTCTGTCTGTATGTATGTCTGTATGGCTGTACCTCGAATTACAGCCTAAACTACTACTACTAACAATTTGTATATCAATATTTTTATGAAAATTAAAAAAAAAAAATTAGTACACAAAAAACATGTTTCAGTGTGTCTGTATGTCTGTACCTCTCCCTACAGCCTAAACCACTAGACCTATGTTCTTCAATCCCGGTAGTTAAGGGTCTTCGGTAATTCCCTAGAGGGTAAATTGAAATGTTTTTTTAGCTCCAAAACTAACGGTACCCCCATACACCCGTAATAAAAACTTATTTATCTCGAAAACGGCTCTAACGATTTTGATAAAAAAAATTATGTGTGATATTATGGACGTGGACTACTTTTTGTAAAAAAAATTTTAGGGACAAAATGTTATTAATGGTACCTGTCATAAAACCTTTTTTTGATTTTCGACTTTCTCATTAACGACTCTAACGATTTTAACCAAAAATTTTCACCAGGAGCCCCCTTAAGTTTAAAATAATATTGTATATAAAAATATTCGAAAAAAACAATATTTATTGTTTTTTGAAAAAATAAATTCCAATTTATTTTTTGAAAAATCAGTATCTTGAAAACGTGTGACCGATTATTTTTTGAAATAATTTCCTAAAATCTATTCAGCCGTATCTATAAGATTTTCTTAAACTGCATCTTAGAGGTTATTTAGTTAAGCATACTTAAATATTTAATTTGCCTTTAAATGACGAAACTTCAATTCGTATCTATAATCGATTTTTCGTTGGTACTTAACTAAACAATGGTTATGTCACGTAACGTAAAAGAATGTGAAAATCTAGTACAAAAAAAAAAAACAAATTCTGCTTCATTTTATACAACACAGCTGTTTTTTGCCACTTTCAATCAGTAAATATTTGGAACACATTTTTTTATTTGTGAAATAGAAAAAAAATGGCCATGGAACACAAACCCACACCCGCCGCCACAAACAAAAGAAAAAGATCTGAAAATTGGAATGCTTCCGACAAGAAAACTTTTTTATTTTAGAATTTGCAATAATACACACAACACTACAAAACAAATTATTTTATGCACAGATTCTCTTCCAACAACGAGGAATAAAGTTAGTGTCGATACAAACACTTCAAAGGCTAAGCGGAAAGCGTTGACGAAATTTCTTTGCGCGTACACGTTCTTTAATCAATACAAATTTTATGTTTCTTTATTATTTGCATTTTCTAATTCTAAAATATCACAACAAACAATACAAACTCACAATTTGAAACTTCAAAATTTCAAAGATGACAATTGATATGTCAAAATACATTTTAAAATGCCTCTAAGTGATCCTTAAACGCCGTTGATGGCGTTTAAGTTAAGAGGCCTTTAAGTAACGTTACTTAAATGTGAAAATTGATTATAGATACCGATTTCATACTTAAGAGCTATTTAGAGGTATTTTAAAGTTAAGTAACCTTTAAGATTTGTTTATAGATACGCCTGTTATATATATTACTAAACAATTAAAATTGGCATCCCAAATTTTGTTCTAGGAAAATTTGAAAGAAATTTGTTTTATAAAAAATTACTTTAATAAAACAATTTTTAAACTTTCTTTGCGTAAATTCATACTTTTCCGGAAATCAGACGGCAATTCCATGCATTCTATTTATAAAAGGTATTTTAAATCCCAAAGTACTCTTACATAAGAGCAAATTCGTGCGATATTCTTTTTAAACTTGATTTGTGGCTTAACTAAGCATCGTAGCAACTTAAAATGACATTATTCGTGATCTATGAAGTGCCCTCCATCGATGTATAACACGATACGAAAACCTAACTTTTGCCTTTAAACGCGATTTGCGGCCAAACTAAGCATCGCGTCGCAGAGACTTCAAATTTGACACCTTTTTTCTCTTCAAACGCGATTTACAGTGAAACTAAGCATCGTAGCGAATTAAAAATGATATATTCATGATCTAGGGAGTGTCCTCTTTCCATCGATATATCGCACGATACGAAAAACCAAGTTTGAAAAATCGACGTATTTTTCTCTTTAAACGCGATTTGCAGTGAAACTAAGCATCGTAGGGAAATAAAACCGACATATTCGTCATCTAGGAAGTGTCCTCTTTCCATCGATGTATAACACGATACGAAAACCCAACTTTTGCCTTTAAACGCGATTTGCGGCCAAACTAAGCGTCGCAGAGACTTCAAACTTGACACCTTTTTTCTCTTCAAACGTGATTTACAGTGAAACTAAGCATCGTAACGAATTAAAAATGATATATTCATGATCTAGGGAGTGTCCTCTTTCCATCGATATATCGCACGATACGAAAAACCAACTTTGAAAAATCGACGTATTTTTCTCTTTAAACGCGATTTGCAGTGAAACTAAGCATCGTAGGGAAATAAAAATGACATATTCGTCATCTAGGAAGTGTCCTCTTTCCATCGATGTATAACACGATACGAAAACCCAACTGTTGCCTTTAAACGCGATTTGAGGCCAAACTAAGCTTCGCAGAGACTTCAAACTTGACACCTTTTTTCTCTTCAAACGCGATTTACAGTGAAACTAAGCATCGTAGCGAATTAAAAATGATATATTCATGATCTAGGGAGAGTCCTCTTTCCATCAATATATCGCACGATACGAAAAACCAACTTTGAAAAATCGACGTATTTTTCTCTTTAAACGCGATTTGCAGTGAAACTAAGCATCGTAGGGAAATAAAAATGACATATTCGTCATCTAGGAAGTGTCCTCTTTCCATCGATGTATAACACGATACGAAAACCCAACTGTTGCCTTTAAACGCGATTTGCGGCCAAACTAAGCGTCGCAGAGACTTCAAACTTGACACCTTTTTTCTCTTCAAACGCGATTTACAGTGAAACTAAGCATCGTAGCGAATTAAAAATGATATATTCATGATCTAGGGAGTGTCCTCTTTCCATCGATATATCGCACGATACGAAAAACCAACTTTGAAAAATCGACGTATTTTTCTCTTTAAACGCGATTTGCAGTGAAACTAAGCATCGTAGGGAAATAAAAATGACATATTCGTCATCTAGGAAGTGTCCTCTTTCCATCGATGTATAACACGATACGAAAACCCAACTGTTGCCTTTAAACGCGATTTGCGGCCAAACTAAGCGTCGCAGAGACTTCAAACTTGACACCTTTTTTCTCTTCAAACGCGATTTACAGTGAAACTAAGCATCGTAGCGAATTAAAAATGATATATTCATGATCTAGGGAGTGTCCTCTTTCCATCGATATATCGCACGATACGAAAAACCAACTTTGAAAAATCGACGTATTTTTCTTTTTAAACGCGATTTGCAGTGAAACTAAACATCGTAGGGAACTAAAAACGACATATTCGTCATCTAGGAAGTGTCCTCTTTCCATCGATGTAACGAAAAGTAATCAAATCCAAAAGTAATCAAAAGTAATCATTTGGTACTCGGATTCAAAAGTAACGAAATACGAAAAGTAATCAAAAGTAATCATTTGGTACTCGGATTCAAAAGTAACGAAATACGAAAAGTAATCAAATCCAATTGATTACTTTTGGATTTGATTACTTTTCGTATTTCGTTACTTTTGAATCCGAGTACCAAATGATTACTTTTGATTACTTTTGGATTTGATTACTTTTCGTTACATACTCGTATCATTACTGTTGGATTTGATTACTTTTAAATTTGATTACTTTTGGTTTTGAGTTCTTTAAGGTTTTGGTTACGAGTACAAAGTAGGTCATCGTGTTTCGTGGCACTGTCAGCCACGAGATCGGAAAACCGATAAACCGAGAATATTGTCTTGCGAAGATAAATATTTCCGTGTTTTTGGATTAAAGCTAGTTAAATAATTATATCTTCGTTACACTATGGTCAATGTTTAAATAAATTGAAGAAACAAATATTAAACATTAGGGTGGTCCAAAAAAGTATTTCTGAAGTTTTAAGGCAAAATTGTCGTTTTTAAAAAAATAAATAAATTAATTAATTTAAATTATTAAAAACTATGTGAAACGACTATTTTCAACTTTGCACGTATTTTTCTTTTTAAACTTAAACTTGCTTCGTAGCAACTTAAAGGAGTGCCCTAAATTTTTTTTTTGAAAATTTGAATACACATTAATCTGTTTGGGAGCCTTAACATAAAAAATTATCAAAATCGGTTGTACCGTTTTTGAAAAAATCAAAAACAAAAAATTGTTCCAAGGGGGGTTCAAAAAATAACAATTTTTTGGAAAATTTTTTTCAACCATTACCTAGCTTTAACTCAATGAAATGTTTTGAATTTTTTTTAAATCTGTTGGACAGTTTTTGGGAAAAAAAAATATTTATAAAATTTCGAAAAAAAAATCGAATGACAGGTACCGATATTTTTAGTTAAAAAAAAAACGTTTAGTTAAAAAAAAAGAAAAAAACGTGTGGGGGGTAAAATTAAAAACGATATCTACCGAGTTTAAAGAAAATCGGCCCGTCTAGTCTGCAGTCTTACAGACAGACAGACAAGCAGAATTGCGAAACCCACTTTTTTCGTCTTCGCTATCATCGTAATGTCAACTTTGATGAAAATCTCGAGTTCAATTTTTTTTTACGAATGCATAACTTGCCTTGTAGTAGCTGTAAGTCGCAAGTAAAAATATTAATTTTACTACGAAGCATCATTTTTTTAATCATGTTCAGCGTATTGATACTTTTGTGCCAAAACAAATTATAAGATTATGAACATTTGAAAAAAGATTTAAGTTCTTTAATTGTATAATGCAAATTTGTGAACACAGCTACCCAAAAATCAGTGTTATTATTAGCCTTTTGATTGTTTTCTGCTTGAGTTATCGCATTCGCAATAAAAAAAAAGCAAATAATTTTTTTGGTTGCAAAAAGTAATCAAAGTAATCGTTACAAAGTACCGATTACTTTTGAAAAAGTAACGAAAGTAACGATTACCCGAAAGTAACTACTTTTTACATCACTATACTGAATGCTCACTGTGCAACTTACATGCAACAGAGGATACATTTTATTGGAACCTGTCCTGTTCTCAATGCTATTAGACGCACCCACTGGAGTAAAATTCGTTTAGCTACTGAAGAACTAGAAATTATATTAAATGGCAACAGCTGGCCAACTCTAGTAAGCTACGTCAAAACTGCTTTGAAGTACCGTACTCAAATAATTAAGGAAAGTTTCTGATTAACACTTAGATTTGTATACTTATTACTATGTTATAACACAATTAAATAACTGTTGATTAATGTGTTTGATATTCGATATTATATTTTCTGTCTTTTCGCCTAACGGCTAACGCCATGCTCTTATTGTGAATTATATGTAAACAAAAATCAAAATATTTAATAAAGATCACAACTTACTAACTTCGATTACTTCTGTGACTTTCCCTCTGTTTGAATCATTGGATCTCGAGCTAGAGAACTGAGGGCTTTGACGAAGGTTTACGCTCAAGTGGCCGAATGATTACTCAATCGGGTTGTCTACTGTTTCAAAACCAGTCAACAAGATGCCTAGGTTTTACACAGTGGTGTCGGATGCGTGGGGTGATCCGGTTGAATTAGAGATCCAATTTCCGGATGATTAAGCAAAAGCAAACACATAATAAATGATATCAAAACCTACTAGATCCTCTCATATTTTTTAACTTAATCCAAACAAGATGACGCCGTGAAAATGTCCACAATTTCCCATATCAATTCCATCCACAGACTCATACGAGTTATGGTATAAAAATCGCGAACTTTAGCGCTAATTGGTCCACGGGGCTAGAATGCCAATGGTCGCCAATTCTGTCTGGATTATTTGTAGGTATTAGTGAATTTGTATTTTTAAGGAAACAGAAATTCACTAATAATAAAATAATAAAAACTACAAGTGAATTCTCAAATAGTTATTATTGTTATAGTTATTGTTTATGAAATAGGCCTCAGGTTAGTTATTTGTATGTAACCTGGTCACCATAGGAGTTAATGCCTTTGGCGTGTATTAAGCAAACGTACACAAACAATGGTTTTTTTTCTTTCTATATTTCTGAATATTATATCTTCAAAGTTTTAAAAAGATTTAAACCCTTTTAGGTTTTTTTTTTTTTACTAATTTTGAATAATGGCGTCAACCAGATTTGCTATCGAGTTACTTCCGAAGTAATAAAATGTTTGTATGCATGTGTACTTGACAATACTACACCATTTTGAATTAATTTTCAATGAGATGGCAAAATTAATTCTCTTAACATTTAAATACAAATTTTATTGTTCAAGTTTAGAGTCTGTCTGCCGTTTAAGTAACAGAAAAAAACAAACATTAAATGAGGATAATAAAAAATACTCTTGTACAAAACGATAAAAGGAACAAGCTAAATGTTTTTAGAGAAAGCGGGCCGAACTTTGTTTCTTCTGTTTGGCCTCCATGAAAACTGCAATAAAACCTGATAACCTTTTTTCTTAAATATGATAATGTTCGTCTTAAGAATACTTTTCGTTTTTTTGAATTGAAAGTTGAAGGGAATTTAAGTTAATAACTAATTCCTAAATCAGTTTTAGTTACTTCATGAGTCGATGAATTTGACAAGCTTTTAGAGGAATACCTACTTTATTTATCGATGAGGCTCAAAACTTTATAAAGGTCTAGATGGATGCGTTGAATGAAAAGTAATGCTTTTTACTTTTAACTAACATTGGCGAATCTCAAAATGTACTATTAAGAAAATAAGTTAGATGTAAATGCTCATAGAGATATTAATCTTAGTGATTTACAACTGTCAACTATTTCTCTGTGCGGGATCTATAACTTTCTCCCGAGTCCGAATGACTAAGATGAGAAGCACTTTCCATGACAAGGGTTACTCTTGGAGGGTTTCTCACTTCCTCGCAGAAGGTACGTCATCTTTGAAAAATATTTTTCCAGCGGTTGGGTTCGAACCAAATCCTTTTGCATGACAGTCCAACGAACTAAACTCCGTTCTGTAGTTCTGGGTTCTATCACCCTTGTTGTGGAGTCTTGCAGTGGATGAATTGTTAGAAAATCTTATCACCAAAGGTATATGCTACATTGGATTCGATGATGATATCAATATCGGATATGTTAAAAGAAACTCTTTGCGAATGTAATTCAAAGAGGACTAAAAATTACTGTAGGATTATTATCAATAAACCCCTCCAAGATGACAATCATACCATTTACCAAAAAAAAACTTTCTGCCACACATGAAACATATCCAGTTAGCTGATGAAGTAAGTGAAACGCAGAGGGAGGTTAAATACATATCTAGGAATTACACTAGATAGTAAACTTCTCTGGAACCAAGGAACAAACACTAAGAACCTATAGTCGGAAAAGCCACAAAAGCCCTAATGATTGCCAAGAGACTTGCAAGCAGGTCATGTGGTATGATGGTAAGACTCATCATTACATTACAAGGGAATAGAATTATCAACGGTTATGAGATTCTAAGAAAAAGTTTAAGGGCTAGCGTGTATTTGTATTACGGGGGCAATGAAGAAAGCTATGGAGGTTGTCCTCCATCTATTCCCTCCCCACGAGGTCATCGAAAGTGCGGAAATGGGAACTAGGACAGACAAACATTATTGGCCTCAGGGAAAGAGATTTACTCACCAGGTCTTCAGTAATAAACCTTTTTGAAATCCCAAGAGATTGTAGAGAGATGAGATGATGAGGCTGAGAACAAGCGATGAAACTGGTGCAGGAATCTTTGGGCCTAGAACCAAACTTTCTATACTGATGGGGCAGTTCACCAGCATTTTTCAAACGGACGTATACGCCATAGAGAAATGCGTGGATCGAAATCTCGAAAAAAAAAACTATCATAACCAGAACATTGCCATCATGTCCGATAGCCAAGCTGCCCTCAAGGATCTGAGCTGCTATAAGATCGGGTCATAATTAGTGTGGGTAATGCATAAACAGGCTTATCGATCTTGGCAGACAGAACAGGGTCACACTTCATTACGGACCTGGTCACGTTGGTGTTCATGGAAACAAGGAGGCAGACTTCTTAATACAAATAGGCGCATCAACACCTTTAAAAGGACCTGAGTCTAATTGCGGAATAAAAGAAAATATAATCAAAACCAAAATCAAACAAGAAGACAAGGAAATCAAAAAACTTAAAAGAACGCCCAAAGCTAAGGTATGCGAAACTGCCAAAGGGTTTCCCAATAAGGACTTTACAACTTTTTTTTTAAATAAAACGCAAACCATTTGAAATATTTCAAAAATTTAACTATCGGCTTGAAGTACAATCAAAACATTTATGAATGGAACTCGACTTCGTTCATATGGCCACCGCGGGCACGTTTGCAGCGGTCGATTCGTTGGACCCAATTTTCGATGACTCGGCCACACATTTCCGCCAAAACGGGCGCTATTACGCGTTCAATGTTGGATCTGAGCTCTTCCAACGTCGTCAGCTTGTTGGCATTAACCAATGACTTAACGTTGCCCCAAAGAAAATAGTCTAGAGGCGTTAAATCGAACGAACGAGGCGGCCAATCGACTGGCCCATTTCTTGAGCTAACACGCTCATCAAACTTACTCTTCAATAAGTCGTTTGTAGTGTGCTGTGTGACTTGTGGCACCATGCTGTTGAAACCAAATGTCGTCCAAGTCGATATCTTCCGATTTGGGCCAAAAATAATAATCGGTAATCATGGCGCGATAACGCTGGCCATTCACAGTAACGTGTCGATCGTTATCGTCGACGAAAAAATATGGCCCAATAACGCCGCCGCCGGCATGCAAATCGCACCAAACAGTTATTTTTTGTGGATGAAGTGGTGATTCATGAAGCAAATGTGGATTTTCACCCGACCAATAACGCATATTTTGCTTATTGTCGAACCCATTGAGCCAAAAATGAGCTTCGTCACTAAAGATGATTTTGCGATGAAATTCATCATTTTGGCGCATCTTCTCCAAAGCCCAACCGGAGAACGTACGTCGCTGCAAATAGTCCAACGGCTTCAATTCTTGAGTCAGTTTGATTTTGTACGGGTGTAAACCAAGATTCTTAGGCAAAATACGCCATAATGTGATCTGAGCGATGCCCAATTCTTGAGAACGCTGTGGAATTGACTGATTTAGATCATTTGCTACGGACGCCTGAACGGCAGCAATATTTTCGACACTTCGACTAACCCGTTGTCTCACTGACACGGCAACATCACTCAACGAATATGTAGACTCAAACATTTTTAGACTAAACATGTTATTGCCTATCTACTAGGGCGAGAATTACGACCGAAAATTGGAGTTAACGCTTATAAAGTTGCGTACACCGACTCCGAATTTCGTTTGAAAATTTTTATAATTTGCAGACATTGCTCGTTCGTGTACTTTACCATGATGAAAACGTTGAGTTTACTGAATTAATTGCCAATGACAGTTCGATGATAAGTGAAAGGGTGCGTTCACAAATTAAATTCAAAGTTGTCAAGTCCCTATTGGAAAACCCTATACTTGGGAATTACAACCAAGAATGTTTTACCAACTGCATAAGCTTAAGTAAAGACTACTTAAGAATAATAACAGGTATTCTCATTGGAAACTGCAGACTTAGAAGACACCCAGGTAACTAGGAAAATGTTCTCTAATCATGCACTAAAGGAAAAACTATTTAGGAGGATACCAGTTAGAAGAGACCGACCTATATCCTCTCTGAAGGTGCCCCAAGTACTAACATTTCTGAGAGCAATAGTTTTGGAGGAAGAATTGTAAGGTGATCCAGCTCATCAAGTTTTTAGGGGCGGACACAATTAATCTTTAGGTCTTAGTGCAAAATCCCCAATATATAATTTATTCATTCAAGCTCAAGAAGAAAATATTTGGGAATCACAAGGCTACTCTTGAAAAATCCGATTCAACTGCAAAATTGCATAGGTATAGTGTAGAAAAGTCAGTTTGGTACAAATAACATTTTAAATACCTATCACATATCCAATTAATGCTTTTGGTGTACAGAGAAACTGCGATTTAAGATCACACCAATTTAGCAGACTGAACTTTGGATTTATTATTCTTCAAAGTTTAAGGCAAGAAAACAAATTTGAGTCATAACACCCCAGCAGTCATTTTTTGAATACAAATCGGAGCATGACGAGGATCGACTGTCTCCGGTCCTGCTGTACATTTTCATGGCAACTTTTCTATCCTCCAATTTTTACTTGCGACTTATAGGTACTATAAGGCAAGTTATGCATTCGTAAAAAAAATCGAACTCGAGATTTCGATCAAAGTTGACATTACGATGATAGCGAAGACTAAAAAAGTGGGTCTCGGAATTCTGTCTGTCTGTCTGTCTGTCTGTCTGTTCGACTACAGGCTAAACGACTCGGCCGATTTTCTTTGAACTTGGTAGATATCATTTTTAATTTTTTCCCCCCACACGTTTTTTTCTTTTTTTTTTAAGACCAAAAATAACGGTACCCCCCACACGATTTTTTTTCGAAATTTTATAAACATTTTTTTTCTCAAAAACTGTTCAATAGATTTTAAAAAAATTTTAGAAAAATTTCATTTAATTAAATCTAGGTATTGGATAAAAAAAAATTTCCGAAAAATGGTTATTGAGGGTACCCCCCATGGAACCATTTTTTTTGTTTTTGATTTTCTCAAAAACGGTTCTACCGATTTTGATCATTTTTTTTTTGCTAAAGCTCCCCAAAAACATAAATAGAATTGTGTACTCAAATTTTCAAATAAAAATTTTTTGGATTTTTAAAAAAAACTTCAAATTTTTTTTTTCAAAACTCGATATTTCGAAAACCCTATGCTAGATTTGTGTTAAACTTGATAAATAAAAGTTTCTCAATATAATCTACAAAATGTGAAAAAAAAATTTTATTTTACCTAAAAATAAAGGTACCTACCATACAAATGCTAAAAAATTAAAAAAAATGGTTTTCAAAAATCGTATTTTTCTCGAAAACGGCACCTAGAATTTTGATAAAATTTTTTTTCTTTCAATTAATTTTT
The DNA here is from genome assembly GCA_911387755.1 of Chrysotoxum bicinctum. Classification (NCBI taxonomy): domain Eukaryota; kingdom Metazoa; phylum Arthropoda; class Insecta; order Diptera; family Syrphidae; genus Chrysotoxum; species Chrysotoxum bicinctum. The sequence goes on from OU426989.1 coordinate 76,015,652, forward strand.
ACGATCTTTAATTTAATAAAAAAAATTTTGAAATTAAGATATTACAGCTTGTACCTACCATAGAACCATTTTTTCGAATTTTGAACTTCTCATTATCAACATAACGGATCTTAATGAAAATTTTTATAGAGAAGCTTCTAAAAAGTCTAAAACACATTGCATTTCAAAACTTTAAAATAAATATTTTTTGAAATTTTGAAAAAAAAATCTATTTTTTTTTTCTTTTTTTTTTTGAAAATTCGATATCTCCGAAACGGGTCAATATTTCTTTTCGTAAATTTAATTTTTATTCGTACAATAATAAAAACTTTAAATTAGCGTACCAAAATTTTTTCTTAAAAAGCTTTTAAAAAGTTTGTATATAAAAGCTTCTTTTAAAGAAACCACTGCAAGGACTTATAATTTTTGTTCTTGCATAAATTCATATTTGGATAGCATTATGTTTTTGTCTCTTACTACTAGTTATAAGAATTTAAAAAATAATTTAATCCTTATGAACAGTTTTCTCTAATAACATTCGTTTTTAAAATTCCCAGTTGATTACATAGGAGCAAGTTCGTGCGACCCAGTCGTGCATTTTATTTTTTTAACTTTTGTCGTTCAATTTAGGTTGCATCTATAAAACCTAAATTCTTACAGGAATTTAGGAAAAACAAATAAGTTTTGGGACTAAAAAAAGTGAACGCAATGGTATATAGCTTCACATCGTAGCTTTGTCAAAGTTGAAAGGTAACGAACGAAATAGTTATCAGCACTGCAATGTGTAGCTGTAGATGAAGTAAAAAATTAATTATGTGGAAAAAGTTGAGCTACACCTAGGTACATACATACTTACATTCTATACGTTTCCACCAAATCTTATTCGATTAAAATTCAATCACAATCGAAAATATTTTGCTTCCACGCATAATTTCCAAATATTTCAATCCTCATACATTCTCCAATTCTCTTAAGCTCACATTTATTAAAAATAAATTTTCAGACTTTCGGAATTACAATAATTTTTATTGATTCCAATTCCAACGATATTAATTTTCTCGTGCTTCCTTAATCGCTGTCGGTTTGCGTTGCTTGGTATACTTTCAAAGAATAATAATTTATATATTTTTCATAAGAGCATAACTTGTTGGAAAATTTTATTTCACAATTTTCATTTTAATCATCATGAGGTATGCGTGATGCACGGATCCTGTATCATGCAATAATTAACACGTGGCTCAATAAAAACAAAGGGTGTTCGTTTATATTTTATATGAACACTCCCACTGACTGGATTGGGTGCACACGATATTTTGTTAAACCCTACGTCGACCTGATGAATGGTTCCATTGGGTCTTGAACTCAAAACCGGCTTAAATAAGAGTTTTGAGTAGGAATTCAATTTAACAATCGAATTCAAGACATCAAAAACATAGCATAGCAAGGAACAAAGTCTTATCATTCGAAACATTTGATTTAAGATCACAGTGTGGCTTCTTCATTTGAATAGAAACACATAGAAACAAGTCTCAGAATTAACGTTTGTCTCTAGATTTAGGTACACTCGTAGTTTCAGTCAACGAGCTCTCCGCTCAGGCATCAATCCGTTGCTGCGGACTGTAAATAAATATGTTTTTGAATTAAAAGCTGCTTATGTGAAAAGAGTGTTGGGTGTGTAGCCGACATCATTAATAAATTATTATTACTGTGTGAATTGTATGTCCTGAAGATGAAGGAGAGAAATCCTTTTAATTTCTTTCTGCAACACACTGCACAGATTTAAGCTTTCATTTTATTATTAAAATATTTTAATGACTGCAAAAGAGCATACGAAATAAAATTAATATTAAAACTTTTTGCTTATAGTTTGTTTGTGTGTGAATATTAATTTATTTTTAAAGAACATGCAGCTGGGTGTTGGTATAAGTACACTGTTATCCTACAGTTAACTAACTCTCGGAGCTTAAGGCTAGGTACGAGTATATGGGAACTTAATACCATTATTCTGCAATAAAAAAGGGGTTGTGTATGATATTCCGAATATCATAACAACTAACGCAAAGATTCCAACTTTCATATTTCTGAATGAAAAAATCGCGTGCACAATGTCTCATAATTATTTTTACTTTCGATATACATATGTAGGTACCTTGGGGCAAATTTTGCATTTGAAAAAAAAAAAACCAAAGTCGAGACTTTGATCAAACCCCAAATCAACGTCAATTTTTTCGTCAAATGATCGTCATTTTTGACGTATAGACATTGCTATCGTAATGCTTTCTGTTGCATCGGGTTCAGTCAACTTTTTTTTGTTTTTATAATTCACACCCGCTCAAGACTTTAGTGCGAGACACTTATAATGTTCAACACAGCACGAACGATAGGGAAATTAGGAGGGGAGGATAGAAAGGAGGTATCGATGAACATTGTTCCTGATTGTTTGCAAGATTGAAATGGAAAGAAAAAACCGTACCGGGTAAATTATCCCATATTCGTGTTGTGCAACTAAAAAACAAATCTCTGTACTTGACGATACGACCAAAATTGGGATCGACCAAAATTAAGATGGGGTGAACTGATGAGCATTCCTAGCGAAACGGGTATCACAGGTGATTGAGGGGAGGAATGCAACTTGCTACTTCGAGTAAACATTGCTTGCGAAAGAAGCGATAAGACAAGAAAAGACATGAAGCATTCTGACGTTGTTCAAGATATACGAATGATTACCTGATGGTTCTGCTTCCTATCAGTTTTAACACTCTGTTCTGGATTATATCCAATAAATGAAGAGAAGATTTGGGGTCTCGAGAATGTAGTCATTCCAACGATATCGTCGTTGACACACATACCGAGTAGGTACTGAGAGCTTTTCGGCTTTTTCGATGCAAGTTCCATTCAGCGGCAATGGCATAAGGGGGACATTTTGCTTCAACGACAATAGACAGCATTAAGTTTTTGAAGCATTAAACTCCACACGGTTTTTTATACCCCATTTAACAATGCTGTAAAGATCGGAGTTTAATGAGCTTATCATACGATACCGCTGCAATTCCACTTCCGAAGGAGATGGACGTGAATTTAGGAACGAGTATGAAAAGCTGAGAGTAGAGTCGTTGGCAAAACAATGAAGTGGCTTAAAAGTTTCATATAAGAGATCATTTATAGAAATGAGGAAGAGAGTCGGAGACAAAAGGGAGCCCTGGGGAACACCAGCATTTATTTTGCGAAAATCAGACTTAAAACCGTCCAATATAACATGAACGATACAGAAGGTAATTTTTAATCTAAAGAATAAGGATTTCATTGATACCAAATGCACACATTTTCAATAAATGAGCTTCGTGCCAAACTCTTTCAAATGCTTTCGAAACATCAAATTCTTCGCAAAAAGTTGTACAGCACAAAGCGAATGTTGAATAACACTGCTGAAGGGATACTGTTAAGTGTCAAGTCAATGCGATCGTGCGCTTGTTATATACATCAGAACAGAGTTACCAATACCATTATCATTCTAAATTACAAGCAAGGAACTTATTCAGTGGATTTTACTAAGGAGCTTTTGGGATTTGAAGCTATTGAGAACAAGTTTTATGAAGTTGAGTATTAGCGATTTATAATTTAAACTAGGGAAACCAACGTTACCACTTCCGGACAAAAAGTCGAAGTAGATTTGAAGAAAAAAGGGAAGTAAATTGAGAAAAATTGAAGTAGATTTCAAAATGACTTTTTTGTTGTTTGTTTTTTTTTAGCTCGGTTCCTTCCATAAAGCCATTATGAAATATCATATTTATTTCAAAAACGACGACATATCGACAAAAACGATATGTGTAGACCATACCAACAATGGGATCTATATTTTGGTCAAAAAAAGTTATTAACGGTACCTGTGATAGAACCTTTTTTGATTTTCTACTTTCTCATTTCCAACTCTACCGTTTCCGATCAAAATTTTTAGATCGGAGCTTCTTTCATTTGGAAATAAAGCTGTATACAAACAAATTTTTCCTTAAATTTCTATTTTTAATTACTTAAAATTGTCTATACATTTCTTTTAATTTTAAAGAAATTTGTATTTGAAGAATGAATTTATTAATAAAACTTTCTTTTATAAAGAATAACATTAAAAAAAACACACGCAAGCGAAATTTTCATAAGATTCATATAGTTCTATGCTTTTAAAATTACTAGCTAATTTGTGTATTTATTGTCTTGACATTAATTTTTTTGGTAATTCTGGTGCTATTTACAACCTAGAGTGAAATGGGGAAAAAGAAGTAGATTTGGGCTTTTTGGGAAAATTGAAGTAGTTTGAAACAGGGATTTTCAAAATGAAGTAGATTTCAGTATTTTGCTGAAGGTGCGAAGTAGGAAGTAGATTTTAAAATATTTTGAAAAAAAGAAGTAGATCTACTTCAATTGAAGTAAAGTGGTACCACTGAGGGAAACCCTGTGAAAGCTTTAAAAGGCGACACACTTATGCAAGCCAATGAAACCAGAGTGAGAGGCAAACGTAATATCTTCCCTGTACTGACAATTTTTGTTGAACAGAGTATAGCAAGTTGTGCATGCAAGATCGGCAAATAAGAACGTTGTTATTTCCCCACAGTTATCTTAGTCATTGTATTTAATTTACTTAAATAATATAATTTATTAATCGAAAATAAAATATGCATATTAAATCCGGTATTGATCAATTTCTACGTACATTCTGTTTCATTTCCATTCCTATTTGGTATTGTAAAATGACTGAAAAAAAGTCGAATGAACGAAACATAATTTTTTTTCCGTTCGTTTCCTTCACTTTATGTTCAACAGTTTCAGTGGCAAGAGATTGAAATAAGGATTGTTTAATTTGGTTTATTATGATTGCAATCAATCAATCTTTTTGGTGAGTCGGTCACAAAGACCGAATCAATCGCGATTGACACAGCTCTAATTCAAACCTACAGAGAATATAATCTTTATGCGCACTTGCAAATTTACGAGTACTTTCAAGTACAGTGGGCGGTAAAATCGAATTTGTAGAAAACTTCACTGGAAGAAAATTTACTAGGTAGTTTAGTTATCAATTTGTTGCTTTTGAAGACTGTATAGCATGTTAACTATTTAACAAGATATACAATCGCGACCTTAGAACAACAAGGTTCTAACCGACAATTTTGAAAAAAATGAGTTTTATATCAAATTTGGGTAAATTTAGGGTGCTCTTTCGATTCCCGCAATCCATTTTGCTCTATCTCTTTCCATTTCCATGATAGACAGGGCTACAGAGTTCTATCTGCATATTTTCCATTTGAGATTTAATCAATAAGGTTCTAACTGCCACTTAGAACCTTGTTTCACAAAATATCCAGAGCTACAGAGTTCTATCTGTATATTTTCGATTTGAGATTTATTTAAAAAGGTTCTAACTTCCACTTAGAACTTTGTTTCACTAAATTCAAAAAAAAGAAACCAAGTTCACAAGGTTCTATGTGAAAAGAAATATGAAAATATAAGTTAACAAGGTTCTAAGTGCTACATAGAACCTTATTGTTCTAGAATATAGTGTCGCATCGTTGAGCAGCAAAGTCCTATAATGATTTTTAAAGTCAAATTTAAGGGTTAAAAATCTGGTTTTATTAGGTTTTAAAGTAAAAATTTTATAGATTGTGTGCATATTCATCGGGTTATAAAAAAAAATTTTAAATTTTTTTAAACAGTATCCCAATAAAAGACTTCAAATATTCAGATGCGTTTTTCTCAAAACACACTTTGGTGTACTTAGAACCTTGTTGTTCTAGGGTCGCGCAATTTTAACATGTTATTTAGTAAATATAAGTTGCACTTGCTTGTTTAACTTACATAGTTCAATGTTTAATTTAACCATTTAGATTTTAGCAGTTTTTAAAAACGTGTATTGTATATTTTAGTGTTAATATATTTCTTTCATACCGGAGGTCTGAGCTCATTTCCCTGGCACTCAAACCGAAACATAAGCAAATGTTTTCTCAGGGGTACTACTTCTTTCGACGAAGTGCCAAATAATCCAAAAATACTGACGCAAAATTTTAAACAGCTTAGTATTAAGGAATTAGTATGTTACTACTCAACAATTTGCTTACTTTTTAGTAGATTACTAACTCTTTCTTAATTTTAAACATTTTCTAACTAGTATCGTGATAAAGCTATTTTTTAATAAATTGCTTCTGAACACACCTAAAGTAATGACAGTTCATACAAAAAACTAAGAAAACAGTCCTGTTCTGATGTTTGTAAATGTCAAAGGACTAGGACCGTTTGACAATACGAGAAAGCCAACTGGGACGGTCTGAATAACTTTTTTAGAACTTTTAACTGGTCACTATGTTTCCTCAATAGTGACGTTGATGCCAGTGATGATATGATCACAGAATTGATTTTTCTTGGGATGTGTACGTTTATTCCTTACAGAATTAAGAGTATAAAGTCTAAAGAAAAGTCTTGGTTCGATACAAGCTATAAAGAAGCCATCAGGTTGAGAGAAGTATGTTTCCGCTTTTACAAAGCCAACCCAACTGAGGAAAATCGGAAAAAGTTTAAACAAGTCAGAAACCAATGCAACGCTGTTATAAAGAGAACCAAATTCTTACATGAACAGATATTAAGGCAAAAAATCCTGAAATGTCCCAAAGGTAGTAGAAATTTCTGGTCATTTGTCAAGAACATAAAAAATTCAACTTCATCTTCGGTTCCAACGCTCATCTACAAAGACAAACCGATAACTAGTTCTTTAGAGAAGGCAAATGTACTTGCAGCTCATTTTGCTGCTAGCTCCACGTTGCCTGTTAGCAACATTGGCCCTCCTATACTTGAGAAAGTAAATCATTCAATGGGACAGGTATATTTCCGCACTCGTACAATGGCAAGAGCCCTTCGAGATATTGATATAAACAAATCCGCTGGTCCTGTTGGTATATCCCACATTCTTCTGAAGAGGTGTTCTTCATCGCTGGCAAAACCATTGCGTAAGCTTTTCCATCGCTCCTACTGTTCTGGAATCTTCCCTAGAAGATGGAAAACAGCATTTGTCCAGCCTGTTCCTAAAAAAGGCGACCCTTCCTCCCCCTTGTCCTATCGACCAATCGCACTTACGTCCCTTCTTTCCAAGGTCATGGAATCGCTGATAAATCAAAAAATCATCAGCTCAAGAAATATCTCGAAGATCGAAAGTTTTTTAACTACCGGCAATACGGCTTTCGCAGCAATAGTTCCACTGGTGATCTGATGGCATATCTCACCGAAGAGTGGAACAGATCTTTACATTGTTTTGGAGAAAGTTTTGGATTAAGTAAGATTCTAAGGCATTCTAAGGCGTTTGGCACCAGGCTCTCTTATCGAAAATGCGTGCGTCTGGCATCAACGAAACCCTTATTCGTTGGATTAGAAATTACCTTCTAGATCGTTCAATACATGTTGTATTGGACGGTTTTAAGTCTGATCTTCAAAAAATAAATGCTGGTGTTCCCCAGGGCTCCGTTTTCTCTCCGACTCTCTTCCTAATTTCTTATAAATGATCTCTTTTCTGAAACTTCTAATCCACTTCATTGATTTGCCGACGACTCTTACTTTCAGCTTTTCATACTCGTTTCCAAATTCACGTTCATCTCCTTCGGAAGTGGAATTGCAACGGTTTCCTATAATAAGCTCATTAAACCCCGATCTTTACAGCATTGTTAAATGGGGTAAAAAACAACCGTGTGGAGTTTAATGCTTCGAAAACTCAATGCTGTCTATTGTCGTTGAAGCAAAATGTTCCCCTTATGTCATTGTCGCTTAATGGCACTTGCATCGAAGAAACCGAAAAGCTCTCAGAACTCGGTACGTGTATTAACGACGATCTTCGTTGGAATGATCACATTCTCGAGACCGCCAAGAATGCTTAGGATTTCTATATCGGTGTAAGAAATTTTTTACCCCTTCTGATCTGGCTACCATTTATAAGGCGTTTATACGTCCAAAACTCGAGTATAACTCACACCTTTGGGCAGGCGCTGCTCAATCTTCTCTCCATTTATTGTAGGGAATTCAGACCAGAGCGTTAAAACTGATTGGAAACAGAGCTATCATGGATTCATTCCCATCTCTTGAACACCGTCGGAATTTTTCATGTATTTCCCTGTTTTATCGCTTCTTTCACAAGCAATCCTCACTCGAAGTAGCCAGTTGCATTCCTCCCCTTTATCAATTCACCCGTGATACCCGCTTCGCAAGGAATGCTCATCAGTTCACCCTTGAGCCTTCCTTTGGTCGTACCGTCATATATATAGAGATTCGTTTTTTAATCGCACAACACGATTGTTATGTCTTCTGCTGCTGCTGAAGACAACTTTTATATAAATAAAAACCCAATAGTTTTAATATTAACAAAATTATAATATTTTAATTCTAAGCAACACTAACTATGTACAAGAAGAAGAAACCTTTGAAGAAGGCAAAAAGTAAAGTTATTACATTCAAGTTATTGACAGTAAAGTTATTGACAGCTGTCGTAGGTCTGCGTTCAGGGGTGTAACAACGATGATGGAATAATTTACCCGGCACAGTTTTCCCTTGCCATTTCAATTTGCAAACATTCAAGACCAATGTTCATCGACACCTCCTTTCTCTCCCCTCCTAATTTCCCCTCCCCTCAAGGGTCTCGTAACATACCCTTGAGCGCGAGTGAATTATAAAAAAAAGAGTAATATGAAGATAGCACGATACTAAAAAGATAAAATAGGTAGTCGGTGATTTTAAATTTAATAAAAGGGTAGAGAAAGTAATGATGCTTTATTTTATTAAAATTTGCAAAATCGTCATTTTAGCCTAGTTTCATACGAGTACTAAAACAGCTTTAATATCGTACTAATTCAACTAAAATTTTGCGCCATTATCTCTTATCGTTCAAAGTACTTCTCACTTATTCTGTTCGAACTCCTCAGAAAATGTTGCACCCCCTACTTTTCTACCTTTAACCCAACACATGAATGTTTGATTGTTGCAAGTCACTAGGTCCTTGTTCTCCACGAGCTATCTTGACCCCAAGTTTGTTTATTTTATTCTGTGTCTTATTTTACAAATAGACCTTTAGAAAATTCTCAAATACTTGTTATCTTTTGAACTTGTTGCCCTAATAACGTTTGTGGATGAGTTGGTCCTAATCATTTAAATCCTTAACTACTTATGCTCAGTACATAAAGGTGCCTTATACGCATACCCTCTTTTTGTTTTTCTTTGTTCATGGCATTAATCAGGCGATTACGTATCTAGTTCTTTGTGCCTCTTCTATGGTACGTTACAGGTTTACAGGTCACGACTTTTACAATAACGAAAGAAAATTATACTGTTTTTTTTCACCCTATTTATCTTGTTGCTAATTAACGGTCATTGTCGTAAACTTTATGAACAAAATGCAATGTCAGTCACCACCACCAATATATTTAAATAAAAAAAAAAATACTTAAAAATAAGAAGGAATAGATTTTGCATTATTTTCTCTTGGAACTAAAGCAATTTAGTAGTTATAAGTAAACAAATACTTATAGGTATATTGGACTTGTTGTTTAGTGAGCAAAAATAAAACTGAGATTGAGACCCCTCTTTGGTGGGTTGTTGGAAATACATTTAGACACTATTGTTGAGAGATAATGAACATCCCATTTTTAAATTACTATGACTATGCATCTTGAATTTCGAAGATAGTAAAATTTGACAGGCTGCAGGTAGTTCCCCAAGTAGGGGACAGCATTTACAAAGGGGATAGTCCGCCTCGTCTTAAATCGAACGAAGTTGGTTAAAAACGTTTGCTTCGTAAAATATTGTCGATCGCAAAAATTCTTAATCCATTTTTGCCATAACGTTATCTGTGTAAAGATATTCCGATGTGGATATTATAATGTTTCTCGATGATAGAAGCTTGATTTTTTGTACAACGCCAGAATACGTATTTCGGATACGAAAATAAGCGTCTAGTTTTCTTTTAAACTTAATGTCTCCTTAGAATACAGCAACCGTTACATCTACCTCGTTTTCCAAAAAAAAAGTTGGCTAATGACCCCCTGAGTATACCTTCTTGTACCACTTGAGATAATTACTAGTGAATAAAACTATCAACCATCACTACTCGTATATTTTGAGATTCACTTTTTTCGTCTTCAATATCATCGTGTCAAGTCTGATAAAAATCTCGAGTTCGATTTGTTTATTTATTTACATAACTAAATTGCTAGTTTTATAAAATACAAAGGTGTATATTAAGATTTCAAACAATTGCTACGATAGTTTGAAATAAGTATACTGTCCGCTATGTTCCTCAAATTTCTTTGAGGTATATTAAAGTTAATACGAGACAGGTACAAGCAGTCTATGTTACCTTGAATAATTTTACAATGAAAACATATTGGGTATATCAATAAGTCTAAGTCTGTTGTTATAAGATGGGAGATCATAAGGATTATTCCAACCTAGTCCCCTGAGCGCAAACCTAATGAATCTTTTTTGCACCTGTTCGAGTCTATTTTAATGACATTCGTAATGAGGTGACCAAACCTGACAAGCATATTCTAGAATGGGTCGAACAAAAGATATAAAAAGCTGCTTTGTCATGAAAGGGTCGGAAAATTGTTTCGACTCTCTTTTTATCCAACCAAAAATTGAATGAGCTTTATTTGAAATGCAGTTTATATGTTGAATGAGTTCAAATTTGCGATCAAATGTAAAACCAAGAATAAACATAACTGTTTCACGAGATATTGATATACCATAAATAAAAGAAAACAAAAAAAACAAAAAGTTTAGGAAGTTTAGGAAGCACATATAATCTGGCAATAGGTCTGTAGTTTTTCACTTCGTCTTTTTTCCCTTTTTTATGTAGAGGGATAATAAATGAACTTTTCCAAATAGATGGGAATGAACATGAAGACATTGAAAAATAAAAAAAAATAATAGACAAAGGTAATGAAAAGTGACGTTCACAGTTTTTCAAAATAGTAGAGGGTTTACCATCAGGACCTGGTATAAAGTTGTCGTCAAGGTTAGGTATAAACTTTACAATATTGTCGATATCAATGTTAAAGTTCATATCAGTCAAGTAAGTAAAATATTTCAAATGGTCAAAGTTTTGAGCCATTTCGTCAGACTTATCACAGATTGAGGAATCAGAGTTAAAGGTATAACAGTTTGAAGTATCACAGTTGAAGGCACTTTGAAAGAAGTCAGAAAAAAGTTGCGTTATAACCCGTGGGTCATGACTTGAAATGTCATTTAACTTGAGAACAGACGGGCAAGATTTTCTTTTGCTGTTGATAAAATTCAAAAACACTTTGCATTCATCTTTAGATCTCTTTGCACCTTCTGAATGGAATTAAGGTACTTTAAACTAGATATTCTATTGAAAATATCCCTCGATTCACAATAACTTTTAAAATTGGTTTCTGTTGGATATAGTTTAAAAGTAGACCATAACTTGTTTCTTCGATTTCTCAGACTTTTGATTTCACTATCGTACCAAACTGGCACAAAAGATCTTGTTTTAATAATCGCTATGTAAATAGATTTAAGAAAACAATATATTGTAAAATTTAGACACCATTAAGCTAACATTTAAACAAATACTCAAACAAGACCAATCAACTTTTGTGATAACAAAGAATTAAGTTTTAAAAAATCAGTTCTTGTAAAATTAAAATACTATAAGTTATCACACATTTCATTATCAAAATTATTAAAACAGATCAGTGACGGGTGATGGTTATCTTAAGGCATTAAGGGCTCGGTGGATTTTTGTATTGTAATTTCATCGTCAATTGTTTGACCAATATACATAACTTGCCCTATAGTACCTTTATATCACAAGTAAAAATATTTGCGTATTGGAATTGGCTTGCCAGTACTTGTGTGAATTCGGGTTTAGTACTAGTTCAGACCAAAATTTTTAAGAGGTTTAAAATATATAAAAGGGGCGCAATGATTGTGGATAACATTCTCCTTGGGGAAGGTGGTCTTTCTTTAAGCTGTCAACACAATCCTTGGGTATAACGATATGGTCTCTTTAATTTTCGACGAAATAAAATAAAAAAACGTCTCAGTCTCCTACAATGTCCAAACCAAATCGTAAAAACTCCACTGGAAATGCTTTAAATATACATACCAGCTATAATTGTTCCAGGACATTTTCAAAAAGCTATCGTCAGAAAATTTAAGATTTGTTGTAAGAGATGTGCCATACAAAATTCGACATTTCGTTAACGACATCGTGAACATTTCGACGTTTACGATGCTTTTACGATGTTACATGAGTACCCTTAATATGAATATGATTTAACACAACATCCTAGCTTCATTCTTTACAACCTACACTATTTATTTGTTCGTAAAATTCTTTATGAGTCATTTTTTCCTAAGCCATAACAATTTTCGACATTAGTGGGCTATTAAGCTAATTTTTTTTTTTACTATGAAAGTATGTTAAGTAAAATGTAACAAACATATTGCATGACTGTAAATGTCTGCATTGCTTCAATCAAAATGTTTCGCTGTATTTTTCTTTGTCACGAAAATTTTAAGAGTAGCTACTCAAACAAGAACGAATTTTGTTTTGCATGTACATAGATGAACATACATAACTACACACAATCATACAGAATGTTTAATTGTTCCATTTGAACTCAGATATTATACAATTTTTAAATTAATATTATTATTGTCTACTTTACCAAACTTCGCAATTAGATATATTGTATTTTAAGAAGCAATTTTCCTACCGATAATTTACTAGACAGGGTCAATTGTAGATATTCCCATTGCTACGTGTAAACAAATGCTGAAGCAATATGCACCACCGAAAACAACAATAACCCAAGCTATCTTACAAATATATATAATCTGTTGTCTAAGACATTTCATGAGGAACTCCAAATGGTTGAATGCTTAGGGAAATAGCTATAGTCCCCTCGATTTAAGGTTGTATCAGAATGGACCAAGTTATGATTTAAGTGTGTCAGATTTCATGCTGGCAACCACGTCAACCCAGGCAGATCCTCGATTTTTTTTTGTTAGCTCTAATATAACGGAACCTGACACACAATTTTTACTTGCGATGTAGCTACGATTCGTAAAAAAATCGAACTTGAGGTTTTGATAAGACCTGATATAACGACAATAAGGAAGACGAAAAATTGGGTCTCATACTTCTGTTCGTCTGGTTTTATGTTTGTCTCTCAAATACAGTTTAAACGACTCGGCCTTTTTTTTTCCAAACTTTTTTTAAAGCCAAAATAACGGTACCTGCCAGAGCAAATTTTTTTCAAAATATTATTTTTTTATTTTCAATAACTGTGCCACAGATTTAAAAAAAAAAAAAAAACATTTAATTTCATTTAGTAATAATTGCTAATAGTTGAAAAAAAGAATTTTGCACCCCCATAAAACTATTTTTTATTTGTTTTCGATTTTCTCAAGAACGATACAACTGATTTTTGTCTTTATTTGCTTTATTTGTATACCAAGCTGCTACATAGTATTAAGTATTCAAATTTACAAACTAATTTTTTTTTGGATTAATAAAAAAATTTTTTTTTGAAAACTCAATATTTTAAAAACCGCACATTAACACTTTCTAATACTATCTACAAGTTGGGATATTTTTTTATTTTATATGAAAATAACTGTTTCCACCAAAAAATGTTCAAAAAGAAAAAGTTTTCGAAAACCGTACTTTGCAATCTTCTTAGCCTGCCTTATGGCACTTTTTATGTCGATTTTATATGGAAAAGGTGAATGAATCTTAGGAGAAGTATTTATTTTAGTAAATAAAGTGTACATTTTAGGCCCACTTGTCCCTAAACTGTACGAAACGAATGTTAAAAAATGATTTTTGAAACATCATATTTTCCAAGTGAGTAGCGCTAGTTGATGTTTTTATTAACAGGCTATCCCTTAATTCGTGCATAATATTTTAGGGAGTGGTTCTTGGGTATTATTCTAAGAAAAAAATCGGTCTACAGTAAGGGCCAATTTCTAATATTCAATTTCTATATCATATTCATATATCGGAAATTTAAGAAAAGGCCTATTTTGTTGTTAGTACTAATGATAGAAACTAAACTAATGATAGAAACTTCATTTAGGTCTTTATTTTTAGAAGAAATACCAGCCTTTGCAATTGCGTTTGCATTATGCTAGTGGCATAAGTGGAATGACCTCCAATAGTTCTTGTAAATCATTGCGTAAAAACTTCAGATAGTTTGTAAAATTAAGCTTGAGAGAGTTTGAAAGGCAGATTTCTCGAAGCCTTCGATGTGTATTTCCAAATACTCGTAAGCTAGGAAGTCGTCGGTTTGGATAAAGTTCCTGATACATTCGTCTAGTCCAGTTGAAATTCCATTGCACCGCCCATAAACTAAAAAATGTCAGCGTATTCTTGGTTTGTAAATGTAGACATTCCAAACAGCGTTTCTAATCAACTGTTGCCTTGGCGTTAAAAATTAAACTGATGAATTAAGTTAATTTCCTAATCTTTAATGCCATTTGCGTAAGGTAGATTTTTTAAAGAGGCTTTTATAGCCCAAACGTTACTCTTTTTAAGAACTTTTAAGGAATCTGGAAAGGAATTGAAGGTTTTCACAGCTACTCAAATAAACGAGCACGTTTTCAAACCGCTATGCCACGAGTATTTTGAAAATATTTAAAAATTCTTGGAAAACCACTCTTATTGTCAACAACTGTGGTTAGGAGTATGCTATTAGTTTTTCTTCGTAAAGAAGTAATTTCTCCATTCCAATTAGTGGCAGACATACTACAACAAATTTATCTGTTTTCAGTGTGATGTCGTTTACACTGATTTCTTAAAAGCCTTGATAGAGTAAGTCACACTACTTTACTATCGAAATTTAAAAACATCGGATTCAACTCAAATATCTTATGTAAAATGATTTGGTTCGTACCAAACTGATCATCTGGGTGTTTCGTTTTTTTTTTTTATTTTTATCAATGATATTTCATGTTTTTTAGTCTTTGTTTAATGTATGCAGATGACCTTAAACTGGATTGCATTAATCTACAAAAAGATATGTACATATGTATATCTAAAAATTGACGTATTCGTTTGGAACATTGCTTAAATAAATCGAAGGAAATAAATCTAATCGATTTCTTGAGATCGCCAAACACGTTCTTTTTTTTGGATTTAAGTTTAGACGATTAGATTCGAACCAAAGCACTACACGTTCTACGTCTTCATTGACGCACGAGGCACCATGCTCAATAAGAGAGAGAAGGCAGCTAAAATACACTTAAATAAACGTCATCTGCAAACATGCGGGAAGAGCAATTCTCAATTATATATGGCAGTTCATTAACATACAATGCAAACAGAAGAGGGCCCAGTATAGAACCTTGAGGAACTCTAGAAAGGTTGGGGATGAATTTAAATATTTCCTACTCGGAGAGATTGTTTTCGATTTGTCAAATAGGAATTAATCAACTTTGTCCCAGCATCTGAGAGATTAAATTGATGCATCAGTTTCGTGCAGAGGTTTATGTGGTTGACTGTGTCAAATGCTTTTGAAAAATCAACTAAAAGTAGAAAATTTTCGAGTTTTGATAATTTTGTTCTATTTCGCTATATTTGTATTATCAATAAATAACAAAAATTTACTTAAACATTACTAGCACTACCCTAAATTAAATCTAAATTCATCATACAAAAACTTCAAAAAACTTTAAAAACAGTTTTAAGAAACAATTTAAGTAAGCCAACCTTAAGATTTATTATTGTACGAATAAGAGTTAAATTTCCAAAAAAAAAAAAATACTAAGCCCTTCTTGAGATATCGAATTTTTCAAAAAAAAATGACTTTTTTCTTAAATTGAAAAAAATATTTTTTTTTTTAAGTTCTTAAATGCAATGTTTTTTAAACTTTTTAGGAGCTTCTTTATAAAAAATTTCATTAAAATCCGTTATGCCGATAATGAGAAATTCAAAATTCGAAAAAATCGTTCTATGGTAGGTACAGTCAGTAATTTATCTAGATTTCAATTTTTTTTATTAAATTATAGATCGTAAAAATTAATCAAAGGAAAAAAAATTTTAGCAAAATTCTCGGAACCGTTTTCGAGAAAAATACGATTTTCGAAAACCATTTTTTAAAATTTGTATGGAAGGTACCGTTAGTTTTAGATAAAACAAATTTTTTTTCTCAAATCTTGTAGATTATGTTAAGAAACTTTTATTTGTCAAGTTTGAAAAAAATCGATCTTGGGGTTTTCGAAATATTGAGTTTCCAAAAAAAAATTTTTGATTTTTTTTTAAAAAATCCAAAAAATAAAAAATTGAAAATTTGAATATGGAATAATATTCAAACTTTAGGGGAGCTTTGGCATAAAAAAAATGATTTAAATTGGCTGTACCGTTTTCGAGAAAATCAAAGATGGACCATTAACTAGTTTTAACCAAATGAAATTTTTCAATTTTTTTTTTTAAATTCTGTGGGACAGTTTTTGAGAAAAAAAAATATTTATAAAACTTCGAAAAAAAATCGTATGACAGGTACCGTTATTTTTGGTCTTAAAAAAAAGAAAAAAACGTGTGGGGGAAAAAATTAAAACCCATATCTAGCAAGTTTGACGAAAATTGGCCGAGCCGTTTAGGCTGTAGTCGAACCGACAGACAGACGGAATTGCGAGATCCACTTTTTTGGTCTTCGCTATCATCGTAATGTCAACTTTGATCAAAATCTCGAGTTCGATTTTTTTTACGAATGCATAACTTGCCTTATAGTACCTATAAGTCGCAAGTAAAAATGGAAGAGTGTCATTTTTTTTTTGCATAAGTAAATTCACAATATTTTATATTAACAAAATTGATAAATATTTTTTAACACAAAAAAACATGAAATTTAATTCGCCATTTAGAAAACGTTTTGTGTAAGTCTACACGAACAGAAATATTAATTATAAATTTCTCTAATGCGAAAAATCAGGGTCTTAATTTCCGATCTACCCCTTCAAATAAATTATGGTCGATATAAACTCATGAAAAAAAATATAAATATAAAAATATAAATATAAAATATGGCAACAGGTCGAAAGAAACCAGAACGTAGTGACTCACAACTCTAAGGCCGCGGCCACGCAGTAAGCGGCTGAGCGGCTGAGCGGAAAAAAAAATATAAAACATATGAAATCACATAGAAGCGGCCACGCTATGAGCGAGCGGCGAAACAAAATTCTGAGCGGCTATGCGGCGCCGCTCAGCAACCAAACCTGTTTTAATTTTTAGTAATGTTATGAGCGGCAAGAAGTAAAGATGGCCAAAGTAAACATTGAGTTGTTAATTTCGTGTGTGCAATCTCGATTTAACTACTAATCGCTCAAAAGCAGTCGCTCAGTGCCTGGCCATACGTCGCTTAGAGTTGCCACTCAGCCGCTAGCCGCTCAGCCGCTTAGCCGCTCAGCCGCTTACTGCGTGGCCGAGGCCTGAGCCGTTCATTTGAGCGTGCTACCAGGAATGGAGGGGACCTACAATTTTCTGCCGATTTCGAATGGCTAATGAACAGCACTTTTCATGGCAAAAGATACTATTAGGGGATTTTTCAATTCCTCGCAAGAGGCAGTACACCTCGAAAAACAATTTTTGCAGCGGCTGTGAATCGAACTCAAGACCTTCTTCATGACAGTCCAACGCACTAACCATTATGTCAAGGGGTACTGCATAAATTTATAAGATTAATAAAACAAACAAATCTATGCACAAACTGATTATCCCGCACTGCAATTTAAACTTCACAATTTTGTTCTAAGGATGCACCTTGAACATAATATAGGTATGGGAATGCAACAAACTGCACTGGCCTATTATTGCGTTCTATAAAGAATTCCGTACGGTATCTATCTCCAACATACACAACCTCAACTAAAATTCAAGTAATTTCAAGTGAATAAGTGTTATAAGTATTTGATTTATTTATATTCATTAACACTGTGAAACTACACTTGTGGGAGTAAAAAACATGGTCAAGTTCCACAATTTCATATACGAGCAATATTAACTAGTATAGATAAAGTATCTATGTGTTTGACACTCTTATCTATTCTTTAAAAAAAAATATATTGATTTACAACTAGCTGCAATTGACAAAATATCATGAAACTCACTACATAATCAATAAATGTGTCAGAAAAATATATCAATATTCTCTTCCATAATCCGCATCCGCACGACTCCACTGCCAAGCAAGCTCAATGTTTTGAAATTTGATATTCCTTCTTCATCGACAATAACATCCCCGATAAATGGCACTTCAGTGTGCCATCATAAAATGCTTTATCCAAGTTGAAGTAGGTGCATTGAATCGAAAAATTGCAACCCATCACTTGACACCTGAAACCCATCGTTTCGGATAAATCTTTCCCAGTTTATATATTGAGCCCTCAAACATCTGTTGTTTTAAGTAGAATCTACTATATAAACAGTAATTCGCTTTCGTATGCAAATATATCGTTCAACTGGATCGGGTTGCAGTTACAGTATGCAACGAAACCACAAGAGCGGACTGTTGTACATATATGTATATAGAAGATGAAGAAGGTTAGTTTCACCTAATCGCACATAAAAGGGCTGAAGATGCAAGAGTTTTAAACCACAGCAGTTAAGATTAATCCTGGGCATTCGTCTAGTCTTTCTTACTGATGCAAAACAAAAGAGCACAAGACCAGCCGAACGTATCTTTTCGGAACGGGACGAGCATGACACTTTATCCCTTCATCCATTTTTATAAAGATTTATTTTTGTTACGAGTAGGTACCTACATATACGAGTATTTTACATGATATCAATGTTCGAACGCATTGGATGGGGCGAAGAATAATTAAATATAGGTTGGAGCAGTATGCACAGGGGATTTGTAATTTTTTATGGTTTCCATAGCCCCGGGATCTGATGCTTCAGACACGTGGTGTTTCTTTGTCCATTAAATATGCTCGTAGGTTACTTGCGTTAAAAATGATTCTTCCGGAAATGCTTTAAAAAGAGAACGTAATGCCTGTGCGTCGCTTGAGGATTATTTTAAAATTAGACTTGGTGTTTATAGTAGTTCACATCCAATAAATTGTGCGTTTTGTAGATTTTTTTAAAACAACAGGGTGAACTGAAAGGAACAAGGATTTCGTAAATGACACGAAATAAATGTTTGGTAATGAGAATAGATGTTTTTTATGACTGAAAGCATTTAAGAGTACTAATATTTTAGTACTCCTTTAAGTACAGCTTAAGACACGATGACTATTTTTGAAATAAGCTACGAGATGAAGGCATTGATTGAGCGGTTTATTGTCCACATTTACCAGCTTCAGTTCGGATTTCGTAGGGATTTAATGAAACGACAAGAACCTGAGTGTGGTACCATAGAGTCTGTTCAATGCAATTCGTAAACAATAAAACTTGAATTGGAATGTCGGAATGGTATTGATCACTAGGTATACGGTAACATGGTGCATAGTGAATCGACTTTTGAAGAGATTTTAGAATTTAATCAAACGCACGACTGCATCGCACGAACTTGCTCTTATGTAAAAGGGCTTTCAAATTTAAAATACATTTTATAAATATAAAACATGGATTTAATAAGATAAAAATGTTCAAATGCGTGGAATTGCTTGATTTCCGGAATAGTATGAATTTACAAAAATAAAGTTTAAAAATCGTTTTATTAAAGTAATTTTTTATGTAACAAATTTCTTTCAAATTTTTCTAGAACAAAATTTGGGAAGTCAATTTTAAGTGCTTAGTAATATCGATTTTAGGAAATAATTTCAAAAAATTTTCCTTCACACGTTTTCACAAGATATTGATTTTTCAAAAAATAAATTGGATTTTTTTTTTCAAAAAACAAAAAAGAAATACTTTTTTTCGAATATTTTTATATACAATATTATTTTAAACTTAAGGGGGCTCCTGGGGAAAATTTTTGGTTCAGATCGTTAGAGCCGTCATGTCAATGAGAAAGTCGAAAATAAAAAAAACGGTTAATAACGTTTCCCCCCCAATTTTTTTTTTACACAAATGTAGTCCATGTCCATAATATCACACTAAGTTTTTTTTTTATCAAAATCGTTAGAGCCGTTTTCGAGATATATAAGATTTTGCAATACGGGTGTATGGCGGGTACCTTAAGCTTTGTAGCTAAAAACAATTTTAATTTTCCCTCTAGGGAATCACCTAAGACCTTTAAGTACCGAGTTTGAAGAAAATATGTCCACTGGCCTAGGCTCTAGATCGAGGTACAGACATACAGTCATACAGACAGACAGACGGAATTGTCGGACCCACTTTATTCGTCTTCGCTATCATCGTAATGTCAACTATGATCAAAATCTCGAGTTCGATTTTTTTTCCAAATGCAGAACTTGACCTATAGTACCAATATCGCAAGTAAAAAATCAGACGCGTTTTTGAATTATCGACTTTTAAAGAAATCCAATTTGAAATTCAACGTTTTTTAAACTATTAAAAAATTTGTGTGTACAAAATTTAATATAAATCCGGTACAGGCATTGAAAAAGTCAAATTTCACAAAACTGGATCTATGATAGCTAATGTCTTAAACATAGAACCGTTTTGTTTTGTTTTTTGTTTTTTTTTTTTTGACTTTCTCATTAAGGGTTCAACAGGAGCTCCGTTGAATTTGAAAAAAAAAAAATATTGGTAATAAATTAAAAACATGATAAATAAATACAAAAATTAAAAAAATATTTTTGAATTTTTAGAAAATAATATTTTTTTGTTTTGAAAATTCAGTATCTTGAAAACGGGTAGGCGATTATTTTTTTAAATAATGTCCTTTAAATGTATATTATTTAATACCAAACATATTTTTACTTGCGACTTATAGGTACTATAAGGCAAGTTATGCATTCGTAAAAAAAATCGAACTCGAGATTTTGATCAAAGTTGACATTACGATGATAGCGAAGACTAAAAAAGTGGGTCTCGCAATTCTGTCTGTCTGTCTGTTCGACTACAGGCTAAACGACTCGGCCGATTTTCTTTAAACTTGGTAGATATCATTTTAAATTTTTCCCCCCACACGTTTTTTTCTTTTTTTTTTAAGACCAAAAATAACGGTATTTAATAACGAATTTTTTTTAAAATTGTATAAACATTTTTTTTTCTCAAAAACTGTTCAACAGATTTTAAAAATAAAAATACAGAAAAATTTCATTTAATTAAATCTAGGTATTGGTTGAAAATAAAATGCACGACTGGGTCGCACGAACTTGCTCCTATGTAAAAGACTAAGAATTTCAAAAATGAATGTTATTAGAGAAACTGTTCATAAGCATAAAATTAATTTTTTAAATGACTAAAAAAAACTTGTTTAGTAGTTAAAGGTAAGAATAGGATGCCATGTGATTCAAGCAAATATAGATTTATGCAAGAACAAAAATTATAAGTTTTTGTAGTGATTTCTTAAAAAATAAGGTTTTATATAAGAAAATTTTAAAACATTTTTAAGAAAAAATGTTGGTACGCCAATTTGAAGTTTTTATTATTGTATGAATAAAAATTAAATTTACAAAAAAAGTATTGAGCCGTTTTCGAGTAATTGAATTTTCAAAAAAAAAAATTGATTTTTTTTTTTTCAAAATTCAAAAAATATTTTTCTTAAAGTTTTGAAATGCAATGTTTTTTAAACTTTTTAGAAGCTTCCCTCTACGAAATTTCATTAAAATTCGTTGTGCTTATAATGAGAAATTCAAAATTTTAAAAAATCGTTCTATGGTAGGTACAGTCAGTAATATCTTGTTTACAAATTTTTTTTATTAAATTACAGATATTAAAAAATAATAGAAAGAAAAAAAAAATTAAGCAAAATTCTCGGAACCGTTTTCGAGAAAAATACGATTTTCGAAAACCATTTTTTAGCATTTGTATGGAAGGTACCGTTATTTTTAGGTAAAATTAATTTATTTTTCTTATATCTTGTAGATTATTTTTCCAAACTTTTATTTATCAAGTTTTGAAAAAATCGAGCTTGGGGTTTTCGAAATATTGAGTTTTCAAAAAAAAAATTTGAAAGTTTTTTTAAAAATCCAAAAAAATTGTTTTGGAAAATTTGAATACACAATAATATTCAAACTGCTGGGAAGCTTTAGCATAAAAAAAATGATCAAAATCGGTGGTACCGTTTTTGAGAAAATCAAAAACAAAAAAAATGGTCCCAAGGGGGGTACCAAAACTACGCATTTTTTTGAAATTTTTTTTTCGACCATTAGCTAGGTTTAACTAAATTAAATTTTTAGATTTTTTTTTAAGAAAATCGCAGGGACAGTTTTTGAGAAAAAAAAATATTTATAAAATTTTGGAAAAAAATCGTATGGCAGGTACCGTTATTTTTGGTCATAAAAAATCAAATCAAAAAACATCCGGGGGTAAGAAATCAAAACCCATATCTACCAAGTTTGAAGAAAATCGGCCGAGCCGTTTAGCTGTAATCGAACAGACAGACAGACAGACAGACAGACAGACAGACAGAATTGCCAGACCCACTTTTTTCGTCTTCGCTATCATCGTAATGTCAACTTTGATCAAAATCTCGAGTTCGATTTTTTTTCCGAATGCATAACTTGCCTTATAGTACCTATAAGTCGCAAGTAAAAATGGTTATTGAGGGTACCCCCCATGGAACCATTTTTTTTGTTTTTGATTTTCTCAAAACCGGTTCAACCGATTTTGATCATTTTTTTTTTTCTAAAGCTCCCCAAAAACATAAATAGAATTGTGTACTCAAATTTTCAAAAAAAATTTTTTTGGATTTTTAAAAAAAACCCATGCTAGATTTTTTTTAAACTTGATAAATAAAAGTTTCTCAATATAATCTACAAAATGTGAATTTTTTTTTATTTTACCTAAAAATAAAGGTATGGTAGGTACAAATGCTAAAAAATTAAAAAAAATGGTTTTCAAAAATCGTATTTTTCTCGAAAACGGCACCTAGAATTTTGATAAAATTTTTTTTCTTTCAATTAATTTTTACGATCTTTAATTTAATAAAAAAAATTTTGAAATTAAGATATTACAGCTTGTACCTACCATAGAACCATTTTTTCGAATTTTGAACTTCTCATTATCAACATAACGGATCTTAATGAAAATTTTTATAGAGAAGCTTCTAAAAAGTCTAAAACACATTGCATTTCAAAACTTTAAAATAAATAATTTTTGAATTTTTGAAAGAAAAATCTATTTTTTTTTTCTTTTTTTTTGAAAATTCGATATCTCCGAAACGGGTCAATATTTCTTTTCGTAAATTTAATTTTTATTCGAACAATAATATAAACTTTAAATTAGCGTACCAAAATTTTTTCTTAAAAAGCTTTTAAAAAGTTTGTATATAAAAGCTTCTTTTAAAGAAACCATTACAAGTACTTATAATTTTTGATCTTGCATAAATTCATATTTGCATAGCATTCTGTTACTACTAAAAGAATTTAAAAATTAATTTTATCCTTATGAACAGTTTTCTCTAATAACATTCGTTTTTAAAATTCCCAGTCGATTACATAGGAGCAAGTTCGTGCGACCCAGTCGTGCATTTTATTTTTATAAGAAATAAGTATATGAAAAAAATACTTCAGTATGACAGCGTACTAGGCCTATATGACTGACACGGCTAGAAGAGCTGCGAAAACTGACAAAAGAAGCCAATTTCAAGGGGGCTAATTTTTTTTATTGCAAATGATGCTAATGCACTGCATACTCTCTGAGGTTGTTTGGAGATCAATGAACGAGCTGAGTTCCTTTGGATTTTTTAATTGAAACTAGCCTTATTATCTGCATCAGAGGTAACGTCCCATTTTTGCTTTTCCCGGCTCTGAAAAATAAGGAAGGGTAGGAGAATGTACAGGATGTTACGATCGTAAGTATCAACCTTAATCCAATGGTAGAAGATTCGGACCAAAAATGTATTATCAATAACATAAATTTCGAAGCAGTCTCAAAAGAATTGACTGAAAGAAGTTCAGTCCGATAGTAATTTCTAAGCTACGGAATATACCGAATCTGAGTAAGGATTCAATTATAGACCTAGAGTCAAAAGTGAAATCCTTTCAAGCGTCAGTGAATATTGCTTTTAAGGTCTCCTGCCCAATCAAATATAGCCGGAAATCAATCCAACCTTGGTGGAATGAAGATCTGTCTATCCTGAGGAAGATGACAAGAACAATCTTCAATATCTGCCAAAAACATAAGTTTTATAAAGATTCTCTGAGAAATTACAAGCGACCTCTCACATCAGCCAATCTACAAGGTTGCAGGGAATTCTGTCAATCAATTGAAAACATAAAAGATTTTTCAAGGCTTGGCAAAGTGCTATCGAGAGAACACTGCAATCCGTCATTTTTGAAAAAACCTGCTGGACTCAGGATAATTTCTTTAATTTCCAGGCTGTGAGAACAGCAGCCTCGAAACTCTTAGATCCCTTAAAAGGTCAATGGGAAATCAACACCGTTATAACAAAGGAGAAAATTTCCTGGCCAATTAATACTTTCTTACCATACAAGTCTCCATGGATGGCATACTGCCAATTATGTTACAAGCACTTTAAGATGTGGCAGTTCCATGGCTGAAAATAATTTTATAAGAAATGTCTCTGTTTTAATTTTGTACTTGGGTCCTGGAGTTTTGTCCCGAAAGTTGCTAGGTAGGCTCATGAATCCGCAAAAGATTTCCGGCCGATTAGTCTCACTACTTTTGTGCATATAACTTTGGAGCGCTTTCTCTACATCCATATTAGAGGCATTCTAAACGGATGTCTTCTTGAAATCGCTCATAATGCATACTAGGGTGTGTCACTTTTGTATGACCGCAAAAAAGTACTCTTATTTTTAAATGTAATAGTGATCAAAAGTTGTATTAGGGTCTGAGGTTTAAGAACATGTAAAAAAAAATAAGATTTTGTTCGTCTATGGCTCGCTCAAATCGGTTGAAGTTGAAAAAAAAAATTTAATTTACAGTAAAATTTTTTTTTTTTTTTACGTATACTAAAAAAAAAAACTTAACAAAATACAGAAAGAATTTTTGTCTTTACAAAAAGATATACCACGATATTGTAGGTGGTTCCGTTGATTTTTAAGAATTTTTTTTTTGTAAAAAAAAACAAAACGATTTTACATAAAAAAATGATTTTTCTTCCTTCTTTTATTATTTCATAACTTCTTTATCAAGTATTCAATTTAAGCAAATATAAGCTTAAAAGTGTTTCCTTGCAATTATCTTTGACTTGGAAGCCTAAAAATATTTTATATAATTTTTTTGTATCCACACGGTGCAATTTAAAACATTACCACATTTCAAAAATCTCGAAAAATCAAAATTTCTTGGATTTCATCCTATTTTTGAGCGAGCCAAAGATATTAATTAAAATGAAAATTGTAAACGCAGGATTTAATTTTGATAAGCAATGCAACTTTTAAAAGCTATTACAATTGAAAATACCATAGTTGAGCACTTTGACACACCCTAATGCATACCTCAAAGATAAGTCCACAAAAATGGCCCTTCATGAGGTACTACGTACAATTGAGAAAATTATTAAATTTAAGGAATACACTCTCGCAGCCTTCCTAGATGAAGAAAGGGCTCTCAACAACGTCCTTACCAAGTCCATTCTGGAATCACTCATCGAGTTTGGTATAGCAGACCACATCAGGGAGTGGATTATATCCATGCTCAGCGATAGAAGAATTCTAAGGTATGTTGACCAAGCACGTTAGTAGAGGAACGCCCGCTTAAAGAAATTTTTGTTTTAAAGTAGATTTTAAATTGTTTCAAAAAAATTTCATTTCAAAAAAAAAAAAATTTATATTTCTTTTAAAATTAAAATTAAAAAAAAAAAACGATATCTTTTTTTTAATTTTTTTTTGTGATAAACTAATATTTGCCAGAGAAATCACATGACATCCTGTTTTTAGCTCCAATTATTAAGGGAGTTGTTTTAGTCATTTAGAAAACGAATTTTATGGTTATGAACATTTTTCTGTAGTTATATTTATTTTTAAAATTTTTTAAATTTTTAATATTTTACATAAGAGCAAGTTCGTGGGGTCCAATCGTGCTTTTTATTTAGATTTACGTACATAAATACATATGTATGAACATTTATACTATACGTAAATTGATTTCGATTTTTAAAACTTCTTAAGCTGCCTCAATTCGATTCAATTTTCAGGTAAATGTTACAGACTATAAAATACAAATCACCCTGTATGTATGCATGTACATATATACAAGATTATTTCCAAAAAAATTGTTTTTTCAATGTCCCAAAGGTATTCGGCTTTGGGTCATAAAGTCAAAAACAGATGGCAGAATTAATTGAAGTTTCGGTGAAAATAACTTGAACATTTGTATCTATACATATTTTTGGATGTGATAGAAAATGATCAAAACTTCATACCATAAACAAAATAGTAATTTATCCATTCAAAGCCAAACACAGAAATACGGTGCAATCATAGGAATTTCTTCATCTCAATACTCAAATATTTAGTATAAAAATAATAAAAATTAATTACCTTCGTAAATTAGGAACTTAATCGTGTCTATATTTTAAAACATTTTTCTGGGATATAATAATAAAATTGTCGCTCACTTCTACCAATAAAATTTATGGGAATTTTGGGTTTTTTTTATTTTTTTTTTTCTATTTGGAAAGAAATTCAAAAATACATGAGGTATCCTATTTCAGAGAATATTTGGATATTGAAAGATATTATATTCCATTCATACAAGGTAGGGATTTAAGCTATCTAATGAAAAGTTTGATCGTAGTCTAAATCATAATTGGTTTTTATTTAAATTTACTTTCGGAACCGACACTGTAATTTACATTTTGAGTATAGCTTTGATCCGCAAGTGGAGGTTCGCTCGATGCAAGCATAGAATTTGTTCCAACATCTAATATATTAATTACACATGGCAAGTTATCATTCAAAAAAAAAATATAACTGCATATTCAAGGTTGTAAAAAAGTGCACTCTTTTGTGAAGGCAATCTTTTCTGACTTCGACTGATATGATGGATTCATAGACTTCACTTCGAGAATTCAACTTTAAATTCTGCAATCACAATTCATTTGAGTGTGGAAAGATTGCAATATTTTTTCTGGCCATTCAAAATAATGAATCAATTCAATTGAATGCAATCTTTTGGAAATTCATGCATTACTTACATTTTCATTTAATCTTTTAAATCACATTAAATGCCATCATACTGCAGAAAAATTTGCACGTAAGGTTTATAGAGGATAAAATAAAATGCACGACTGGGTCGCACGTACTTGCTCTTATGTAAACGACTAAGAATTTCAAAAATGAATGTTACTAGAGAAAAACTCTTCACAAGCATAAAATTCATTTTTTAAACGACTAAAACCAACTCTTTTAGTAGTTGCAGCTGAAAACAGGATGCCATGTGATTCAAGCAAATATTAGCCTATGCAAGAAGAAAAATTATAAATCTGTACTGGTTTCTTAAAAATATAAGCTTTTATATAAAAATCTTTCTTAAATATTTTTAAGAAAAAAATTTGGTACGCCAATTTAAAGTTTTTATTATTGTTCGAATAAAAATTAAATATTGAACAGTTTCTGAGATATCGAATTTTCCAAAACAAAAATAGATTTTTTTTTCTTTTTTTCAAAAATTCAAAAATATTTTTTTTTTTAAGTTTTGAAATGCAATGTTTTTTAAACTTTTTAGAAGCTTCTCTATAAAAAATTTTATTTAAATCCGTTATGTCCATACTTAGAAATTCTAAATTAAAAAAATTGTTCTATGGTAGGGTACAGTTTTAATTTAAAATTTTTTTTATTAAATTATAGATCGTAAAAATTAATCAAAAGAAAAAACATTTTTGCCAAATCCTCGGATCAGTTTCCAAGAAAAATACGATCTTCAAAAACCATTTTTAAACATTTGTATGAAGGGTAGGTACCGTCATGTTTAGGTAAAATAACCTTTTTTTTCTTACATCTTGTAACTTAATTAAGAAACTTTTACTTAACAGGTTTTAAAAAAAATTGATCTCGGGATTTTTGAGATACTGAGTTTTGAAAAAAAAAACATTGAAATTCTTTTTAATAATCCAAACAAAAATTGTTGGAAAATTCAAATACACAATAATAATTAAATACACAAATATAATTAAACTGCTGGGGAGATTAAAAATATAAAAAAACTATCAAAATCGGTTGTACCGTTCAAAAACCAACAAAAATGGTTCTAAGGGGGTAACAAAAACAAACATTTTTTGTAATTTTTTTTTCAACCATTTCTTAGCTTTAACTAAATGAAATTTTTTGAATTTTTTTTTAAAATCTGTGGGATAGTTTTTCAGAAAAAAAATTTATAAAATTTCGAAAAAAAATCGTATGGCAGATACCGTTATTTTGGGTCTTAAAAAAAAAGAAAAAAACATGTGGGGGAACAAAATTAAAAATACTACATATCTACCAAGTTTAAAGAAAATCGGCCGAGCCGTTTAGGCTGTAGTGGCAAAGACAGACAGTCAGACAGAATTGCGAGACCCACTTTTGAGTCTTCGCTATCATCGCAAATGTCAACTTTGATCAAAATCTCGAGTTCGTTTTTTTTTCAGAATGCATAACTTGCCTTAAAGTAAAAATGCAAATATTGCGAAAGAATGCTTGTATATAATCTTAAATATTTTAAGTCTTTTTAGCATAAACGCAAATATACCAGCTAACCATTGGTGCATTTTATACCTTAATACAAGGGAGTAAAAGTGTATCTCATTACTATAGTTTTAGCTTTTACACTGGTAAGGTCTATTTACAAATATCAGATGAAAGACTTTATTCACACAATTCGATCTGCAACAATTTGAGGAGAACTAGGACCTAGTGACTTCCAACAACTTTCAACTATTCCTGTGTGCGTGTTGCCACTCCTTAAATTTTCTTTCGATTCCGGAGTTAATGAGCAGCACTTTTCACAGCAAGATATACTCTAAGGGGATTTGTCAATTCCTCGCAAGAGGAAAAACTTTTTTGCAGTGGATGATAATCGAGGCCAAGACCTCCTACATGACAGTCCAACGCACTAACCATTATGCTAAGGGTTACTACTAAGATGTGTAGGTATCGGAACAACCAAAGACGCTGATTTCAATGTGCTAAATAGTAATTTTGTATCTTTTCAACGAACCATTTATGGAAATGAGAATCCTTATAGCCTCTCTATTCAGTCTTCTCGTCCCAGTTTTTGATTAAGGGGAGTGAACTGTGCTGACGTGCTTGAAAGTATGCTTTTTGTTAAATCTAATGCAGCTGGACTCGATTGTGAACATCTGCTGATTATTCTTCCCATATTATTACCCAACTTAACGCACATCTTTAACACCGTACTAATGACAGGAGTGTTTCCTCCTCAGTGGAAAATTGCAAGTATATTTTCTGTTCATTCATTCTTAGCAGGAACTTTTTAAAGATATAATGCAACAGCAAATAAGCCAATATATGAGACGAAAGAACATTTTAACACCTTTACAATCAGGCTTTCCGAAGAACCACAGCTGCATTAGGTTATGTTAGGTAAGCTGCATTACAGCTTTAATATATGTAATGGAGGATATACGACTTGGTATAGATAAAGATAAGGTTACACGATTCTTATAGTCCTATTACTCGATATCTCCAAGGCTATCAATACCAATACTGTGGATCAGATAATTATCTTTATTTTTAGGAAATGGAATTTTTCTCTTGAGTCATCTGATCCACCTGCCCTAACTCTTGAAGTGGATCCGTTCACAAGAATTTTTCTCGCCAAGCTAAAATTATTTGAGCCTCACTTACTGGACTCTTCATGAAGAAGAGTTGATGACAGCCACAAATGCTCTGCAAAATAAAAATTCTCCTGAACATGATGATGGGGTGCCCGTAGAAGCCCTGAAACAAATCGCCAAATCCTGCCACAACTGCTCCTCAAGATGTACAACAGTTGCGTACTTGAGGGGACTTTCCCCAAACGCTGGAAGAAACAACGACTTGTACTGATAAACAAAAATAAAGGTAATCCAGATTCCCCATCTGCATACAGGCCCCTGTGCATGCTGGACACAACAGGAAAGTTGCTAGAGAAATTGCTCTAACCGCACGCCTTATAGCAGCGAAACAAAGAAGGGGAGACTTATCTTAACGACAATTTGGCTTCAGAAAGCGTCGCTCCACAATAGAAACAATAGAAGAAGTAGTAAGAGCTGCTGAAACCGCCCAGCAGGGAAATCATTTCACCAGGAAAATAGTGCTACTTGCAACACGAGACGTCCGTAACGCCTTCAACTCTGATAAGTGGACTGATATACTGGCCGCTCTGGAAAGAAAGTTCCAAATCCTGGAAAATCTTTATCGGATGATGAGAGATTATCTCAGAGACCGCGAACTCATCTACCAGCCAACAGAAGAACCGAGAAGAAAAGTTATTACGGCAGGAGTATCGCAGGGATCTATCCTCGCACCAGACCTATGGAATATCACATACGATAATATCCTTTGCATGGAGATGCCTGAGGATTCCTTTTTAGTTGGATACGCAGATGACGTTGCCGCGGTGATAACAGCAAGATACACCGAAAGTACCCAGAGAAAACTCAGCCAAGTCATGAGAAGAATAAATACCTGGATGGAGGAACACGGCTTGTCTCTAGCTTCTGAGAAAACCGAAGTAGTGCTATTAACAAGAAGCTTCTCGACTTCCGCATTGAAACCGAAATTATAAGAAGTAAGAATGCTGTTAAATACCTGGGAATAAGACTCGACACAAAGCTAAGTTTCTGGGAACAAATAAGGTCGGCTGCAGAACGAGCATCTAAAGTGACAGCCTCTCTGACAAGACTATTAATGGCGACAACAAACGGTTTTCTACTGTATGGGAGCGAGATCTGGGCGAACGCACTAAATCAAGAAAAATACCAGAAGCAGATGGCATCAGTACAGAGACGTGGTGCCTTACGGATAGCCAGCGCGTACCGCACAGTGTCGGAGCCAGCTGTTCTAGTAGTCGCAGGTGTGACACCAATAGACCGCCTTGCAGCACAAAGAAAGTACGTACACGAAAATAAAGCGGAAATTGGAGTGAAGGCGGCGAAAGCGAAAGCAAAAGCTCTCACAGAACGGAAGTGGCAAGAACGATGGGAGTCTGAAAGCAGAGGCTGCTGGGCTGCCGAACTCATCAAGATACTCGTAATATCATCCAGAAGATGCCTGAGATTGATGAACAATGAATGCGAATAAATTCATATTTGACCCAAATCCCACGTAGACAGGGACCCCCCTGTCTCACAGATGAAATTAAAATTATTTAATTTATCAACACAATTTTTGATTTCGCAAAATTATTTTTCGCTTTTCTATCAAACTTTTACCACGATCCGTTTTAACTTTTAACTCCCTCTAGTGGCGGCGTTTGGTCATGGACATAAAGTAAAACTTTGGCTGCTCCGTTGTTGAACCCAATCCACTCTCTCATTTATAAATCGAATCTCTTTTTATAGGGATAATTCACAATGAAGATAGCTCAATGAACGAATTTGGCTCACCTAGTCTAAGACGAACTTTCACCAATTAACGATGCCCAGCCAAGTTCTGGCACTACACCCTTTTTACAGGAACAAACTCAGGCGATTTTTGATCCCTCCCTATCTTCAGTACCAACGAAGTCAGAAGCTTAAAATTCCGAATATTTGCTAAGCTAGTCAGTAGGGTGTGTCAAAGTGCTCAACTATGGTATTTTTAAATGTAATAGCTTTTAAAAGTTGCATTGCTTATCAAAATTTAATCCTGCGTTTACAATTTTCATTTTAATTAATATCTTTGGCTCGCTCAAAAATAGGATGAAATCCAAAAAATTTTGATTTTTCGAGATTTTTGAAATACTCGTATGTGTTGTTTTAAATTGCGCCGTGTGGATACAAGAAAATTATATAAAATATTTTTAGGCTTTCAAGCGAAAGATAATAGCAAGGAAACACTTTTAAGCTTATATTTGTTTAAATTGAACACTTGACAAAGAAGTTATGAAATAATAAAAGAAGGAAGAAAAATCATTTTTTTATGTAAAATCGTTTTTTTTTTACAAAAAAAAAATTCTTAAAAATCAACGGAACCACCTACAATATCGTGGTATATCTTTTTGTAAAGACAAAAATTCTTTCTGTATTTTGTTGAGTCGTTTTTTTTTTAATATACGTAAAAAAAAAATCACTGTAAATTTAATTTTTTTTTTTCAAATTCAACCGATTTGAGCGAGCCAAAGACAAACGATATCTTATTTTTTTTTTTACATATTCTTAAACCTCAGACCCTAATACAACTTTTGAGCACTATTACATTTAAAAATAAGAGTACTTTTTTGCGGCCATACAAAAGTGACACACCCTACTAGTCAGGCACAGGCGCCTCACCAAATTTCAACTTTCTAGCTTAAGTGGTTCCTGAGATATAAGGCCTCAAAAATCACAAAAACCGTAACTGACTGACTGACTGACTGACAGATCATCAAAATTATGGAGCACTTCCCGACATCGTAGAACCTTGTAATTTTGCACAACGGTAGGTCTTGTCATGCAAGCAGAGGAAAAAATCGAAAATTTGAGGTTTTCCATTCAGGGGGCGTGGTATCCGCCTACTTTCTCCGAATTGGTGTTGGTTAAATGAAGCACTTCCGACTGCTGTAAAACGATGAAATTTGGTAAAATGGTAAAGAAAAAAATATAAAATTTGAGGTTTTCCATTCAAGGGCGTGGTATCCGCCCACTTCCTCAGAACTGATTTAAATTATATATGGCGCAACTTATTGCAGTAGAACAATGAAATTTGGTAGAACGGTAGGGCTCAAATTGCATATAAAGAACCAAAAATAAAAATCGAGGTTTTCCATTCAGGGGCGTGGTATCCGCCCACTTTCAGAGAAAATGTTTAATTTATATGGAGCACTTCCGATTGCTGTAGAATGACGAAATTTGGTAGAGCGGTAATTAATGTACATTCAAAGCAAAAAATAGAAAATCTAAGATTTTACATCCGAAGTGTCTTTTTTTTGTCATTTTGAAACTATACCATACATGCATCTTGGAAATTTATGACTTTTCTTAAAGCTAGAGTGCTCGATTTGGTACTCTATGTTATGTTAACATGAATGAAAAAAGAAAACATTTGCACACCTGAAAAAATTTTGAGTTTACATAAAAAAAAACTCTTCACTGTGATGTGAACTTTAAATTATCAAACCACTAATTAGGCTATTAGTTGGTGGGCTAACCTTCATTTAAAAAAAAGGAGTTAAAATTGCAACAAAAATATCATCGCATCCTCAACAGTTATTGCTTTTTTATGACTATGAGCGAATGTAGGTACTAATATTTATAATTAAGGTAGGTATGTTAGTGTTGAAGCTCAAATCAAACAACCAGTAACAAAAAGAAAATATATCAAAAGAAAAAGGAAGCCATAAACTAAGTTAATTTTAGTAGGTAGAGTTCACACTTCTATCTTTCCGTATCTTTCGAGATTTTGAAATGGAAAAATATTAAAATCTTTGCAAAAAGGAGTGAGATCAGACCAAGAACATAAATTTTGCAAGTTCAACTTTTTAAAACCTTTCGAATTGGGCATACAAAAAAACTTGCCAAGTAAGCCCATCAAATTTTAGTCAGTAATCATTAAATAATAAAATTTCTCTTTTACATTGTAGCTGTTTCAATATTATTCTACTTTAAATATTCGGTATTAAACCTTCATGAAGTAAGAACTTGGCGTACTTTTAGATCTCAGTACTTTTCACGGCTGACTTGTTACACAAAGCTTTTTTGTATAGAAGAACTTGGCTTTTTTTTTAACATTTATGTTTTTGGTCTGATAAACCTTTATGAAAGGATTAGCCACATTTCTTGAGGCAGATCCGGACCTATAATTTCCCTCGGTACTTATCATTCGCCAATTTTTCATAAAATCTAAACGATTATGGAATCATTTGCCTCGACAACTTAGAAGAATAGATAAGGCAGCACAATTCAAAATTGATCTTAAAAAACACATTTCATGTTGTATTTCTGAATAATTGCGAACAAATACATTATGTCTATTCATAAAATTCTTATTACCCATTAATTTCATCTTTCATTTCACTCCTCACAGGCTTAATATTTTGATCTTCGCCTTAACAATTCTGAGCCACTTAAGTAATTGGAGCAAGTAATCTATATACTTGCTCTTTTAACTAATTTCTAATCTACAGAAAACATTGGACCCACTGTGTAGGACACGCTCAGATAAGTTACAAGAAAAAACCGTTTTTAAAATAAATATCAACCACAGCTAAATTTATAATGCCTTCTGGGATGAATCTCATTATTAATTATAATGGTCTCTGCATTTTTTTTTTCGTTTACCTTAGGGTCTTGTCTTGAGACATCAGATTTTCAGTTTCTTGATTAACTCTGCAAGGCAAACAAATGCTACCCAATATTTATTTTCTTTTTATTTTTCATGGAAAATTGAGCCCATCTATTAAAATTATGATTTTCTGCACTGGCCCATTAGCCACGTAGCCAGGGGTATTATCATTTTTTCTCTCTTAGTCAAATACAGTCAGCTTTCATTAATAATTCTAAGCCGTGTGGATTGTTTGAAATTAAAAAAAAAAAAAAAACATACACAAGCGGAAGAAAAATAAGGAAAGAAATGAATATAGAAAGCAAAGTGTGTAGCAATCCATTATATTTCACGGATGCGTTATTTATCGTGCTTTGAAAACTTTATAAAAAAGAAATCATTAAACACACCACGAAGATTATGGCTGAAGATAAACATGTTTGCAACGTAGAACGATAAATTTCTTATGCGATCTATGTTTAGTTAGAAATTGCTCCAAGCTTGACGGTACAGCCAGTGATGGTAATGTGTTAATGTTGAACGTGCAGCACCTGCAGCAGTTGCGATATGTTTTGTTTTGGATTTCGTGGGCAATTTAAACTTAAATTTAAACCGAAGAATATGGATCTCAGCCATACAAAATTTGTCTACTTTTTACATTTTTCATACATTTGTTTTCACTTAAAAGTACATAAATGCCATTTTCAAGCAAATTTACTAAATTAGAAAAATATATCAATTTACTTTTATAATATTGAATTTTAGCTCTCTTGATACCCTAAGTAAAAAAAACATGCAGATTCCAACACTAATTAAAAATTTAAATAAACACCCCTATTACAGAATTCGGCGAATGAGCTAAAGTGACAATTTCAATTCATTTCCAAACTTTTGCTATTACTGAATCCGACGAATGAAAGTTGAACGAATGTCGGTAACAATCCCTGCACCACTGACATTTTGTTCTACTTATATGGTATTACAGATTTCGCAATCCATTCGCACTCCATACAATTTCTATCATTTTACATTCGCACCAATTTCGAGACGAATCTGAAGTGAATTTTTGATTAAACGAAAATAAACAATGGAGAGTACAAAAATTTAAGTCAAAAGCTTATCATACTGAATGCTTAAGTGTTTGTTTAACAAATTTTAATAAAAAACGCACAAATAGCAACAGACCAAGAAATCTAAAAAAAAAAAAAAAAAGAGCACACGGTTGGTTTTGAACCGTCCTCCATCTTCGTACTAACCACTCTCAACGATGCTTGATTTCGTTGATCGAAAACGATACTATTATCACAGCCTAGGCCAGTTGAATAAATGTTAGTTGCTGACAGTGTCGATACGAAAGTTCATAAATGATAAGGTAATTTTAGAAATCGACAATGTAGTTCATCCGACGAATTTCATAATTGAGTTTTACAACGGATGCGAATCAAGTCAACTCACCGGGAGTAAAATTCTGCGAATTCTGTAATCGACATGAAAATATTTTAAGGAACATTTTGTTCTTATAATTCAAGAAGAAGAAGGGTTTATTGTGATACCGTTATAATGTTCAACATAAGCATAGCACGAGCAATGGGGAAATTAAGGGGATAGGGAAAGGTGGTGCCTATGAACATTTGGTCTTGAAAGTTTGCGAGTTGAAATCGCAAGGGAGAACCGTGTCTGGTAAATTATTCCATAATTGTATTAGGCGACTAAAACACAACACTCTGTATTTGATAATATGTACTACCAAAATTAGACTGGAGGGTGAACTGATGAGCATTCCTAGCGAAAATGGTATCACAGATGAACTGATTGAGGGTAGGCATGAAACTGGCAACTGCAAGTGAAAATTGCTTGTGAAAGAAGGGGAAACAAGGAAAGACATACAAATTCCGAAGGTATTCAAGAGAAGGAAATGATTCCATGATAGTTCTGTTTCCTATCAGTTTTAACGCTCTGTTCCGGATTTTATCGAATAAATGAAGAGAAATTTGTGCTGCACCTTCCCCGACATTGGAGTTATACTCTAATTTTGGACAAATAAACGGCTGATTAATGGTAGCCAGATCAGAAGGGGTGACAAATTTCTTACACAGATATAGAAATTCCAAGCATTCAACAGCGTATTTGGCGGTCTCGAGAATGTGATCATTCCAACGAAGATCGTCGTTAACGCACATACCGAGTACTGAGAGCTTTTCGGCTTCTTCCATGCAAGTGTCATTTAAGGAAAATGGCAATAGGGGTCCAGTTTGCTTCAACGACAATAGACAGCATTGAGTTTTCGAAGCATTAAACTAAACATGACTTTTTATAACCTATTTAACAATGTTCTAAAGATCGGATATTAATGAGTTTATCGTACGATATAATTTGAGAACGAGTATGTGAAGCTGAGAGTAGAGTCGTCGGCAAAACAATGAAGTGGATTAGAAGTTATACAAAAGAGATCATTTATAAAATTTAAGAAGAGAGTCGGAGACAAACCATGGGGAATAACAACATTTGTTTTGTGACGATCAAAGTTGAGACGGTTTAACTAAACATATATTGAAGCATCCAGAAAGTAAATTCTAATCAAAAGAATAAGGGTTTCGTTGATAACCAAACGCACTCATTTCCAATAAGAGAGCCTGGTGCCAAACTCTATCAAATGCCTGAGAAATATCAAGCGTAATAATCTTACTTTCTCCAAGACAATGTAAAGATCAGTTCAACTCTTGGGTGAGATATGCCATCAGATCACCAGTTAGTGGAACGATTGCTGCGAAAGCCGTATTGCTGTTCATTTTTAAGCTTTTGGTCTTAGATAATTTCTTGATTCCATGACCTTGGAAAGAAGGGACTTAGGTGCACTTGGTCGGTTGGAGGATGGGTCGGTTTTATTTTACATTCAAACTTACTTCAGAGTAGGTACCTAAACATAGCGGTTAAAATAATTTGACCCAATTCCCTTTAAAAATTCTAAGAAATTGTTTTCGTAAGTTATTAGAGAAAAACTGTTCTTAAGGATAAAATTCATTTCATTTGGTCATTTAAAATGACCAAAACAACTTCTTTAGTAGTTGGAGATAAAAATAGGATGCCATGTGATTCAAGCAAATATAGGTTTATGCAAGAACAAAAATTATTAATTTTATATACAAAATTTTTAAAACATTTTTAAGAAAAAAATTTGGTACGCCAATTTGTAGTTTTTATTATTGTGAATAATTAAATTTACAAAAAAAAAAACAAATGATTTTTTTTTTTTTCAAAATTCAAAAAAAAAATATTTTTCTTAAGGTTTTGAAATGCAATGTTTTTTTAAATTTTTTAGAAGCTTCTCTCTAAAAAAAATCATTTAAATCCATTGTGCCCATAATAAGAAATTCAAAATTTTAAAAAAATCGTTCTATCAGTCAGTATAGTCTTGTTTTCAATTTTTTTTATTAGAAAATTCTCAGAACCGTTTTCGAGAAAAATACGTTTTTCGAAAACCATTTATTAACATTCCTACATATAGGGTACCGTTATTTTAAGGTAAAATATTTTTTTTTCTCATGTCTCGTAGAGTATTTTAAGAAACTGTTTTTTATCAAGTTTTAAAAAAATCGATCGGAGTTTTCGAAATACATATTGAGTTTTTAAATAAAAATTTTGAAATTGAAATTTTTTTAAAAATCCAAAAAGAAATTTTTTGAAAATTTGAATGCACAATAATATTGAAACTGCTGGGGAACCTTTACATGAAAAAAATGATCAAAATCGGTCGTACCGTTTTTGAGAAAATCAAAAACAAAAAAAAAATGGTTCAAAGGGGGATACCAAAAATAATAATTTTTTGGAATTTTTTTTTTCAACCATTACCTACATACATACATAGGTTTAACTAAATGAAATTTTTTGAGTTTTTTTTTTAATCTGTGGGACAGTTTTTAAGAAAAAACATATTTATAAAATTTCGAAAAAAAATTCGTATCTGCCATACGATACGTAGATACCGTTATTTTTGGTCTTAAAAAAAAGGAGTTTGAAGAGCTTAGCTGTAGTCAAACAGACAGAAAGAAAGACAGACAGAATTGTGAGACCCACTCTTTTAGTCTTGGCTATCATCGTAATGTCAACTTTGATCAAAATCTCGAGTTCGATTTTTTACGAATGCATAACTTGCTTAATAGTATCTATAAGTCGCAAGTAAAAATTACGAAAAATGGTTATTAATGGTACTGCCCGTGGAACCATCTTATTTTTGATTATCTCAAAAACTGTACAATCGATTTTGATAATTTTGTTCCCAAAAGTTTGAATATTATTATGTTTTTAAATTTTTTTTTCAAAACTCAATACATATTTCGAAAACTCAATGCTAGATTTTTTTTCAAACTTGATAAATGAATTTTTTTTACCCACCATACAAATATTAAAAAATGTTTTTTTGAAGACCGTATTTTTCTCGAAAAAGGCGAATAGAATTTTGATAAAAAAAATTTTTGTTCGATTAATTCTCTCGATCTTTAATTTAAAAAAAAATTTTGAAATTAAGATATTACTGATTTTATTTTCTATAGAACCATTTTTTTCAAATTTTGAATTTCTCATTATCGGCATAACGGATTTTATATTGCACTTCAGAACTTAAAAATAAAAATATTTTTTGAAAATGGAAAATTTAATTATTATTCGTACAATAATAAAACTTTTAAGTTGGCGTACCAAAATTTATTCTAAAAAATATTTGAAAAAAATTCTATATAAAAGCTTATTTTTTTAAGAAATCACGACCCAACTAACATACTCTCCAGAGCTTAGCTCTTGAAATCTGAAAAAAACTGTCATACAACTCTTTTATATCCCATTGCTATACTAAAGTATTAATATCTTGTTATTAAACTCAACTGGATGTCATAACACTTTTATTTTAAGAGTTAAACACTTTTCCAGCTTGAAAGAACTTAAATCTTATAGCAAAACTATTTTCTCTTCTTGTAGTTAGATTAAATAAACTTATAGTCTTATAAGAATCCCTTTCTGAAAACTGAGCTCTAAATATGTCCAAATAATCCCATAACAAGTCATATTTAAGAGTAAAGTTATTTGTATACCACTTTGAAAATTCTAAAAGAATTTGAGTTTAAATCCTCCTATATCAAGAAACAATTTGGAGTTCAAAGAATATAAGCTTTGCAGTAAGATCCTAATAAGATCCTTAATGCAACAAGCACAACTATTCACAAACTTCAGTTTTCTGATGTCAACATTCTCCTCTCACTCGCACGTAAGTACACATAAATCATAAAGAAGCGTCTAAGATCCTATAGAAAGAATAAAGATGTTACTAGAGGAGTTAGTGTCGCGTCAGCAGCAGCCATATTCCTATACACAAGCAAAGTAATTGCCTGTACATTTGAGGGTTACCATAACTTAAAAAATTATGATCTCGATAAAATAACTTTGCTGTAGCACTGACTTAAAGTTTATTAGTTGGCATTTTCAAGTTTACATTTAGCATTGTTGTGATTACATAGAAAGTATAAAATATATTGTGTAGGTAACTCTTTTTCAATTTAAACTAAATACATTAACATCTTGGGATTTTATTGCTACTACTATCTTTTCATTCAAAATTAACAAAAAAAATGTATTCTTTATGTTGCATTACACGAGTAGTAATTTTTTGTGACAAGAGTAATAGTAGAAAATTACAGAGAATATGAGATTTTATTACTCTTGTAAATGCAGCATAAGACTCTCAGTGTGTAATTTGGAATATTTTATATTAAATTTGACCTTTCCTGTTTCCTATTTACTCTCACAAGCAAATGACTCATGACCTAAATAAGAACAAAACAAATTTCAAAGTTAATTTTGATTTTATTTGCTTACGAAAGAAATATATGGTAACCCTATTTCCAATAAAAGTTATAAATAAAATAATTTAAATATGCATTATTTTGAAGGGGCTTTGTGTTTTTTCGACGTAAAATGTAAGAATTAGTAGATACAATTTCAACCGCATTTATATTTCGGTTCCCTTATGTGCAAAATAATAAATATAATGCATCGCCATTATAATAAAATAATTGATAGACTTACAAAATAAATACTGTATTAAGTCTATCAATTTGTTGGCATAGCACATCATGTATACACATAGCTGGGCATTAACTCGTTAATCCGTTAATCGTTAATTAACGAAGTTAAAATTTTGATTAACGGATTAACTTTTAAGTTAACTTTAAAAAATGTTAACGGACACGTTAAATCCGTTAATCCACGTTAAGTCCGTTAATCGTTAATCCAATGCCTACTATTTACCGCGCGGCGCGAATAACAGGTTCAGACAAGTATGAGACAAGTGCCGCGCTCTTTCGTTGGATTAACGATTTACAACCTCTTACACTAGTGCAGCAACTTTCCCATATGTTGATTAACCTTGCACACCTAGTTGATCAACTCTTAAAACTTATTCCAGTGTTGAATAGCTCCGTACACCTAGTTGACCAACTTACTCAAATGTTGAATAACCTCGTACACTAGTTCATAAACTTGTTCGATTTTGACAGAAAAAAAAGTTTTTCCAGTTGATCAACTGCGTTTTCGATATTGTTGTTTAACCAGTTGATGAACGAGTTGATACCTTCGTACACTTAACCAAGAAACCAAGGTTCACTCGTTGGGGAACGCGTTGAACGCACCACGATAAACAAAAAACTCAAACGTCAAACCTGAAATAATTTTGACTCCAGTTCGGTACATACATTTATTGTCGACGCACGCCTTCGCTTTAAAATATTCTTAAATTTGTTCCGTATGAGTATGATTTCCTCTAAGAAAAAAAGGTGGCTGCTGCATTAATAATATTAGAAAATGAACGACAAAGGAAGAAAAAACAGCCAAGACGATTCTGGGTAGATGATTTTTTCTTGAGTCGCGAAGAAAATTGTTGTTTCAATGAAATATATGAGAAATTAAAATCGATTGATCCCACCGCGCCCGTGAATTCGAATTCAAAGTTTAGGCAATTGCATTTTCGAGGAAATTTGAAACCAAGCCAATTCCCTGGCATCTCGATTTTTATAAGAGGGGCTCTTAATGTCCCATATATTGGACTTTTCCTCAATTGTTGAAATCATTTGCAAAATTAATTCCGTGGTCCACTCTGATTTTGTATCACCTTCCATGACGAAAAACCAAAATAAACTACAGTTTGCAAGTTGCAACAACTGCAAGTTCATGGCAACGCAATAGTTCAACCACGTAGACACATTTCACTGCAGCCAACGCAACGCAACACAATATAACGTCAAGAAATCCCAAAGAAAATTAAAAAGTTGAACAAATAATGTGCCACACATAATCTTGAAAATGTTGCTCAACGTGTTGATCGAACATTTTTAAGGAGCAGCACGTGCTCGTACACTAACCGTACACTTGTTGCGCAATTCGTTGAGCAACGGCCAACAACTAGATCCAACCCGTTGGTTGAACAGAATTGAAGGCACCGTACATTACATTTGAATGCGTTGAATTCGAAAATTGTGAGTTGATCGCCTAGTGGACGACCGGCATTACTTAGCGCCGGCCGGTGCTTAGAGAAAAAAAATATAAAAAATGCAATTTTTATCACATGTTAACGGATTAACGATTAGCGTTAACTTGCGTTAATTCTTCCGAAATTTAACGCTTTAACGTTTAACGAAGCTAACTTTTTCAGTAGCGGATTAACGATTAACGAAGTTAACTGTTTGATTAACGGTGCCCAGCTATGTGTATACACACAAACTTAAAAAATATTTTGTTTCTTTCTTTATTAAGTTCACAAATATTCTGTTCTCTTTTTATCACCTCTTATTGGAAGAGACGCTTTCTCATAATAGGATTTTGCCGATCTCTATTAGAGCCTTAGAAGTGCCATTTTAATATAAACGTGCATCTGTCATCCCATAAAGAAACTTCTGTTGCTACTATGAGTAGGAAGAGCCTCTCATAACTTGGCCATTTAAGGCTTTTAACAGTTTTAAAAGAATCTCGTAGTATTCTTTAAGATTACTTTTAGCTCCTCTTAACTAATCTAGTTGAACTCTTGGAGCATCTTATGAGATGAAAAATGTTACTTGGGGAAGTACAACGACTTATAATTTTTGTTCTTGCTGGAATCAAATGGGATCCTGTTTTTAGCTCCTACTACTAAAGGAGCTTTTTTAGTCCTTTAAAAACTGAATTTCATGCTTATGAAAAGTTTTTCTCTAATGACTAAATTGAAAGCTCAATTCAATTCAATCACTCCACTTAAACCGAAATAATTTCCATATCTTCATTTCTCTAATAACATTAATTTTTGAAATTCTTAGTCTTTTACTAAGAGCAATTTTGTACGACCCAGTCGTGCCTTAAATTTTAACATCAATTACAAATAAATAATATTTAAATCTAAAAATATTTAAATGCGATATTAAGATTTTTATTTCCACCCGCAAATTGCGATTTACCAACATAAAGCAAATTAAATAAATAAAAATTGTGGTCACCCTAATAATTGTCAACCCGCATCACAGAATGTATGTTTGTATATTGGAATATGGCACGCACCACGCGTGTCACAACCAATTATAATTTAAAAAAAAAAAGAAAATAAGCAAATATAAAGTGCTTAAGTACTCTTGACGCCAACGTGATTGACCAAGGAAAGACAAAGGGCAAATTCTGTTAAATATACTAATTAAGAATGATGGCGGCAACATATCTGTCAGTTTAAAACAAAATTAAAATGAATTATTCTTCACCACATTGTTGGCATCATTAAGATTATCCTAACGATAGTCTAAGTTAAGCCCGCAATTTTTCAAACTGGCAACACTTGGGCTATAGAGCTGGGCAGGAACGGATTTTAATCAATGAATTCAAGTTGCTATTTCCGTTTCGTGTTAATTAGTTTATTCAAATTCTTTTGCCAAACTTTCCACCTTCTTATCGATATCTTAGTATCTGAGCACTAATGGACCGGAAGAGGGTACTTTGAAAATAACACAAAGTAGTGGAAGATCTTTCCGAAAGCTACCCTAATTAATTAATTTAAAAATTATAATATGCTTTGGTTGTTTTTTTTTTAGATACCCAATGCTTGATAGACCTATCAATCGAGTTTATTTAAAGAAAAGGCAGAACCCAATTCGGTGTAAAAGGGGTTTTATTCCCTGGAGAGTATAATCGAGAAAAGGGTTAAAAGGCAGAAGGTTAAGATAACTTATAGTTTGTTACCTGTGAGAGGCTCTTCAACACATAGAAAATGAAACTTTGTTAGCAAAAAAAAAAAAAAAAACTAAAACAAGAACCCCCTTTCCAGAGACTTAGATCTTTGTTATTCATTAAAATATAAATAATTTATTTAATAACATGACTTCTTCCAAGAGGTATCATAATTATTGTCACATAAGACAGTGTGGCTCAAAAATAAATGAAGGCGTATACCTTTGCAAATAGTTATCTACCTAACTTTTCAACCCTAAGACCTTTTCACATGCGAGTAGAGTTTGGTAATAGTGTCATAATTATGTATTATGATAAGCATTTGGGGTTCTTCTAGATCCTTAATTAAGGACAACAAAATATCAGATTACAGTGAGAACTTTCTTCGTATGTGCATAAAATAGAATATATGCATGTGTTGAAGATACCATATATTATGTACGAGTACATAGGTATATGTTATATTTTTACAGAGTGGGTATTACTATGCCTTGAAATCTTTTTGAGGTTGTAGATTTGTATAGCTTTAGTT
Source organism: Chrysotoxum bicinctum (assembly GCA_911387755.1). Taxonomy (NCBI): domain Eukaryota; kingdom Metazoa; phylum Arthropoda; class Insecta; order Diptera; family Syrphidae; genus Chrysotoxum; species Chrysotoxum bicinctum. The sequence continues at coordinate 76,059,840 of OU426989.1, forward strand.
CTCAAACATATAAAATTTGTGGTTCATTAAAATTAAAATAAAATGTGCACAGTGCTAGCTTTAAGGGAAGTTGGAGAGGATTTAAAAGGAGATACCGAAGGAGTAAAACAATCCACATTCGTGTAGGGCGGTTAAAGAAAGAATCTCTATATTTGACAGTACGTCCGAAGATGGGCTCAAGGGTAAACTGATGGACATTCCCAGACTCGCGGGTAATAGGTACGATTGAATTGTTTAAGGGGAGGAATGCTATTTCACTAGAATATTTCATTTCATCATTTTTAAAGTTCTTTTTTGGATTCTGTCCAAGAAGTTCAAGAAGGTTATGGGAGCAGCTGCTCCAATATGGGAATTGTACTCGAGCTTTGGACGAATATAGGCCATAAAGGTTTCAGCCAGATCAGATCAAGTGACAAATTTCTTGCAACGTCGAAGGAAACCTAAACACTTAGCAGTTGTCACTCCACACAGGGTGGTCTGTGATGCACACACCGAGAACTGGGAGCGTTTCGGTTTCCTCTATGCAAGTGGAGCTCAGTGATAGCGGTTGAACAGAAGAGGGCTTGGAGTTTTTGAAGCATTAAATTCTACACAGTTTATAGTTCTTCATTCGACAATGCCATCAAGATCAGAATTTAATGAGCTAAGCATACGCTGCCGTTCTAAATGCACATCCAAAGAACGAGGACGTGAATCTGGAAATGAATATGAGAAATTAAGAGTAAGATCATTGATGAATATCAGAAAGAGTGTCGGAGACAAACTGGAGCCTTGTGGCACACCATGAATATTTTACAAATTACATACTTTAAACCATGCAATACAACTTGTATAGAAAAATTCGAAAGGTAAATTCTAATCCAACGAAGAAGAGATTGATCAATATCAAATGCATCATTTTCGGCAAGAGAGGTTCATGCCTTGATATCTCCAAGATATTTCGTGAGCTGATAATTAATCAACATTTTCATTACATTGGAAAGAAGAGATTTAAGTGCAATTGAAATATAGTTAGAGGAGGAAAAAGATTCGCCTTTTTTAGGGACAGGTTGGAAAAATTCTGTTTACCAGGGTTGAAGAACAACTTTTCAGAACAACACTGGGAATACTATTCGGGTCAGTGGATTTCTGTATATCCAGATCTTGTACTCTTACAAGTGGATCGGTGCGAAAGAAGATTTGTCGCATAAAATCTTGTACGCTTTCAAGTACACTTTCTGGCAGCGTTGAATTAACAGAAAACTGGCCTGCAAGCAACTTTGTTTTTTTCTGTAAGCTTACATTTAGGAAGATGATTGAACAGGAGCGTGGAAACCGAAAACGAAGTAGTATTTCGTAATTTTTTTTATAAATGATCAAAACTGTTTACTACCGTTGGGGCATTACAGTACTTTTTGCCGAAACATTTTGCTCTTGTAAAAATTTAATTCTTTGAATATGATCATTACTAGGCTTTTTCTAGCTTGTTTGAACCTATTCTAGTTTTCCTCAGTAAATTTGGCTTTATAAAATTGGAAACTTACTTTTCTGAACCTAATAACGTCTTTACAGCTCAAATCAAACCATGAATTCGGGATTAAATTTTTCCTTCCGAAAATAGTTCACAGTTGGCTTTATCGTATTTCCGAAAGGTTCCCCTAGGAATTTTTTCTGTGATTTGGATTTGTTCACATGAGAATTTTGCAAATATGCAACAATGGTCTGATGTGCCTAGATAGGCGTGATAATACACTTATAGTGCGGCTTGCTCTTCGCAGGTAACTGCATTGGAAACTTAACTATAACACTGACATGACAGCCGTGAAGAATCCAACCTTGCACCGCAACACAGGGCCGGAAGTGCGACGCATTTTGAAGAGACTCCTCAACGACAAACGCGACAATAAAACGACAAGGCCGACTACTTGGAATACTGCATTAGGAGTGTCCAAGGAGAGTCCCATACCCTCCACTGACCCACCAGCTAATGCAAGTATGTACGTCCAAGCGAGCGAGGAAAGCTACTTGTTCTAACTATAACAAACAAGAGATGGAACTCGCTCGATTCTTGTCTTACAACCAGAAAACTATGGCCTAGTTTCAGCAAACAAAGGACCGACTTTATCATCCAACTGAGTAAAAGGTCTTTTTCTCTTCTCGTGGGCATCATCACCGGACTTAACCAACTGGGTTACCACAAGGAAAAGATGAAACTCAGTATGGACGACTTATGCAGAGGATGCGTTGGCGAGGAGATACATGAAGATACTCCTCAATAACTGTGTCACTGCTCTGTGTTATATCATCTGAGAAACAGGCACCTAAGGAGACTTGGAGGAAATTTATTAACGATACCAAATGGCTTACAAATTCCTAAACTCTGAAAATCGCCTTCAGCTATACAGTCAAAAAAATAAAATACACGACTGGGTCGCACGAACTTGCTCCTATGTAATAGACTAAGAATTTCAAAAATGAATGTTATTATAGAAAAACTGTTTCAAGCAAATATTAGCTTATGCAAGAACAAAAATTTTAAGTCTTTGTACTGGTTTCTAAAAAAAAATAAGCTTTTATATAAAAATTTTTTAAAACATTTTTAAGAAAAAATTTTGGTACGCCAATTTAAAGTTCTTATTATTGTTCGAATAAAAATTAAATTTACAAAAACAAATATTGAGCCGTTTTCGAGATATTGAATTTTCCAAAAAAAATATAGATTTTTTTTAAAATTAAAAAAAAAATATTTTTCTTAAAATTTTGAAATGCAATGTTGGGGAGAGTACGATAACTTGGCCGCCAAGATTTGATAACGGATTTTTGTAGGGGGGTCAAAAACAAGCACTTTTTACAATGGGAGGGGGGGGTCTATCTCTCCCCGTTTAGGAGGTAGCGGCACTTTTAGAAAAAATGGTTTAAATTGGAAAAAAATATTAAAAAACAACGGCAACACCTACAATAAAGTGCTATACTGCGTTTGAAAGCCAGAAGATTGTTCTATAATCCTGCATTTAAATTAAATTACTCATATCAATAGTTTTTGAGAAATTCGCATTTAAAGTCCAAATTTTGATAAAATAACGTGAAAAAAAAGTTTAGACCGGTTGTTTTCAAAATTTTGGAATGAAATTGTAAATTAACTTATATGTGATCCATGTATCTATTAGTTTTTAATCGAACTCAAAAAACCGCATGGTTCTATGTCTTCTAGTTTTTGAGAAAATCGAAAATTACCAAAACTACTTTTTTTGATTTTTGGTAGTGACAGTGATTCCATTTTAAGGATTAATGTTAATAAACATGCATAATGAATCTTTGTTAGTTCAGTACCGCAATTCATTTAGCGTTACCCAGAATGCACCATGAGGAGGTAGAATTGCATCTGGGTCAGTTATTTTGTCAGTTAGTCAGGAGTTAGTCAGTCATAGTTAGTTAAAAATGGTCAAAATGTATTAAAAAGGTGTGTAAGTCTCGTCAATAAAGCCATCGTCCGTACTATAACTGTCGAGTTCGTTGAGTTACTCTTTTATGGTGGGAAGCCGAGGATGTTTTGGCGGTAAACACTTTCTAAATTTTCGCTCTGAAGGGTGGGAGGATCGATGTCTTTTAACTGTAAACCCTCACATATATCACCATCGGTATAACAAGGGTAAACTTTTTTTTACATCTGATAAAAACTCTATTATTTGCGAACCCCAGTCGTCCTTATATTTCCTTTCTAGGCAGTATTTTCGATAGCAAAATAGTGCCATGTATTGGTGAACATGGTCAGAAGTTTGTTTTGGTTTTCAAGATCGTTTATTGTATTTTATATGTATTTAGTGGACATTGGATAAATAGAATAAATTTGATTTTTTTTAAATACAGATTCTGTGAATGCAAAAGAAACTTTGCATGCACCCAACCTCGCACCTACCCCAAATCCTATAGTGTGCCCAAGCACTGTTTATATATTGTAATGTTGGAAGCTAGCACTAATTTATTTATGTAAGGAAGCAAAAAATATCAAACATTTTGTAGAAAAGTAGTTTTAGTTATTTTCGATTTTCTCAAAAAGCAGAAGACATAGAACCATGCGGTTTTTTGTGTTCGATTAAGAACTGATAGATACATAAAAAACATTTAAGCTAATTTACAATTTCATTTCACAATTTTGAAAACAACCGGTCTAAACTTTTTTTTTCACGTTTTTTTATCAAAATTTGGACTTTAAATGCGAATTTCTCAAAAACTATTGATATGAGTAATTTAATTTAAATGCAGGATTATAGAACAATCTTCTGGCTTTCAAACGCAGTATAGCACTTTATTGTAGGTGTTGCCGTTGTTTTTTAATATTTTTTTTTTTAGTTTAAACCATTTTTTCTAAAAGTGCCCCTACCTCCTAAACGGGGGGAGATAGACCCCCCCCCCTCCCGTAGTAAAAAGTGCTTATTTTTGACCCCTCTACAAAAATCCGTCATCAAATCTTGGCGGCCAAGTTATCGTACTCGTGCCGCAATGTTTTTTAAGCTTTTTAGAAGCTTCTCTTTAAAAAATTTAATTAAAATCCGTTATGCCGATAATGAGAAATTCAGTAATATCTTGTTTTCAATTTTTTTATTAAATTATATATCTTAAAAAATTAATCGAAAGAAAAAAATTTAAGCAAAATTCTCGGAACCGTTTTCGATAAAAATACGATTTTCGAAAACCGTTTTCTAACATTTGTATGGAAGATACCGTTAGTTTTATATAAAACAATTTTTTTTTCTCAAATCTTGTAGATTATGTTAGGAAACTATTATTTGTCAAGTTTTACAAAAATTGACCATGGGGTTTACGAAATATTGAGTTTCCAAAAAAAAATTTTGATTTTTTTTTTTAATCCAAAAAATTAAAAATTGAAAATTTGAATATGTAATAATATTTAAGCTTTGGAGGAGATTTAGCATAAACAAAATGGTTTACATCGGCTGTACCGTTTTTGAGAAAATCAAAAACAAAAAAAAATGGACCCAGGGGGGCCACCAAAAATAACAATTTTTTGTAACCACTAGCTAGTTTTAACTAAATGAAATTTTTATAATTTAAAAAAAAAATCCGTGGGACAGTTTTTTAGGAAAAAAAAATATTTATAAAATTTCGAAAAAAAACCGTATGGTAGGTACCGTTATTTTTCGTCTTAAAAAAAAAAAAAAAAACAGAAAAAAACGTGTGGGGGGAAAAAGTCAAAACCCATATCTACCAAGTTTGGGCTGTAGTCGAACCGACAGACAGACAGACAGAATTGCGAGACCCACTGTTTTGGTCTTCGCTATCATCGTAATGTCAACTTTGATCAAAATCTCAAGTTCGATTTTTTTTTCCGAATGTATGTATAACTTGCCTTATAGTACCTATAAGTCGCAAGTAAAAAGCGCTCCGGAGTTAAGACAATTAACCAAACTGTAGACTAGAATTTTGTAAGACAATTATAAAACATGATAAAACAAAACTTTACGGTCTTTTACTTCAGGACTCCATTCCTAGGGAAGCACGAGTGTGGGATGGAAAACAACTTACCGATGAGCTTCAAGCCTCAATGGGAGTAAAGCAAGGATGCGTTTTAAGTGCGCTACTGTTCAGTCTATACATAAACGATATTACAAACTCAGTGAAAGGTGGTATAGTGCTTAGTGGAAAATCTATTCCTGGTCTCATGTATGCTGACGATATAGTCTTCCTGGCCGAATCTATAGACGGAATGCAGCTGATGATGAATAGACTTCAGTGCTATTGCAAACCTATCAGTTAATTTATCAAAGTCCAAAATAATGATATTTGGAAGCGGTGGAGGGAGATACTTAAGAATGGAAAAATGGACATTTCAAGAGGAAGCAGTGGAAATAGTTAAGGAGTACAAGTATCTGGGTGTCTTGATTACCTCGAACCTAAATGTCGATAGACACTTCCGAGCAAAAGTAGCGGAAGCTAAGCGTGAAATGTGTACCGTATGGAAAAGCTGCTATTTGAGGAATAACGTTTCACATATTGCTAAATATAAAGTTTTTCGGAGTGCAAGTGTGGGATACCTTTCGTTCGATGCAGTGGAAAAGTTCCTCGGTTTTTTCATCAAAAGCACCTTTAGGCTGCCGAGTACGACACCCAACTATATGCTGCACCTAGAAACAGGAACAGGCCCCCTTTTCTTGGATACTCTCAAATTACATTTTAATTATGTTACAAGAGTTACGGAGATGGGAGAAAATAGGATTCCGAGGCTTGTGCGAAGTAACATCATTAATTCTAGAGGAGCATGCGTAGGTGAGTGGTATAAACTGGCGAACGATTGCTCAACAACTTTTTCAATATCAGCTGAAGATAATCGTTCTTCGCTTAAAACGAAATTTGATGATTTGTTGATGAAAATCGGAAACAGGATGTACGATAAGTAAATTGAGGAAGCGGAATCATCATTATATAGAGCTTACTACAGTAAAGTTAACCACTTTTTGCAAAAAAAGACCTACTTCTTGACCGATAACACCATACGCAAAATCAGTATAATCTTTAAAGTTAGAGGTGAACTCCTCAGTTTAAACTTCAATCCACACCTTCCAGATCTTCCTATATGGTGTGATTTATGCAATCGAAGAGAACGTGAAGACGTGTTCCATTTTTTGGGAGTTTGTCCAATTCTGAAAGAATTCCGCATGAGATACTTTGGAATTGATATACTCAGTTTAGAAGAAACCATAAAATTGATGAATGGAGAACGAGGGTGGGAACTCTTATACCAATATTGTTTGAGTGCTTTACGATACAGAACATGTATAAATCAACGAAAGTTTTTAATGTATAAAAATTTTATGCAAAATCGTAAAATTTATTCTTGAAAGCGTTATATTAGATTTGTTTTCGTAATATTTCTATAAAAATAAAAATGTAAATGTCAGTCTTGTAGACAGCCTTCGGCCAAACCAATTTTAAGACATAAGATAAACTTATAAAGGAAATTGTGAATAGTATTAAAATTTTGAAGTCAAGCAAACTAAACTAACTTAAACTACTTCAGTACAAACTATCAATTAGTTTAAAAAGAGATTTTAAAATTATTGACTCATTCTGCTAATATACCTTTTATTTTTCCTCAAAGGAAGTGCAAGTTGTAGATATATAAATTAGCTGAGAACTTTGCAGTTCTTAATACTCTCAGACAGCTTGATAGATATTTCTGAAACACTTATTTCACCAACAACGAGCCCAACAGCATAAGTTTCCCCTCATATTCTTACCATCTTTTCACTTTCTCTAATAGCAACCATCACCCTTTAAGTTCTCTATTATATACTTATAAATAGATGCTTAACAAGAAATCATCTTTTATACGAGCATACATACATACAAACATACATTTATGCCATACAGGATTATTGTATTAAACTTGTGTCTATACAATATTGTACGGTTACATCACACAAAATTCATACTTTACTATACCTATAACACTGGATATGGGATAATTTCAGGCTGCATAGGGAAGCTATTGGAACATTTTTACCTTAAGGTTTACAGTTCATTTCCTGGATGTCGATTAGGGTATACGAGGTGTACTTACTAACCCACATGCATAATACTGCACTTACTCACCTGAAAGTAGAAACAAAAGAAGAAAATGTTATGAATGGTAACAAGGTAAAAAGTTGAAGTTTTTTTTTTTAATATTTGTCTAGGTATGCATATGTAATATGTATTAAGGGATAATATATATTTTTTAAAGAGTTTTCTCATGTTTAAGGAACGAAAAACTAAATATTTTGAAGAAGCTACTGAATGAATTACAAATCAAGTTAAACAAAAAATGAAAGACCACCCCAGAATCCAGCCAAGATGGTAGTGAATGCCAGGTGAAAGTGCTCTCACCACAAATAAGACAACCATGGTTTTGTATTTTTTAATCCTTAAAATATGTATCTTACCGAAAGAATGAAGGAGATGGGATTAGTTACCTCAGGACAGCCCTGCCATATTAGGGAGCGCTTAATTTAGATTCAAAAGGTGGCTGGAGAGAGAGAAACCCTAAGTCCTTAGAGGTTAAAGTCTTCTGAGTAAGGTTGACGAGAATGTTCTTATAAATGGGGAGGTTTTTTTTTTGAATATTTATATGCATTTCCCTAGGATATAGATGAAAAGTAGTCTAAGAATATATTTAATGAGATCAGATCGCATGTACATAAATAATTGCTTCCAAAAGCTGTGAGTACGTACTGTTGCCTTTTACTGGCACGCTGCTGATGGAAAACAATTTTTTTTGGGGTGATTTAAGATAGATTTTTGTTTTTGCATCTCAACTTATATCTCAAGGAAAAATATTCAACTAACAGGCTGTCACCAATTTTCCTAAAAATTTGATCTTTCACTTTGGCTAAGCCACTGCGCAAGCTTTTTTACCTTTCCTAGTCTTTGGGCTATTTTCCCTATTTATGGAAAAAAAATTACTGCAACTAATTCCGAAAAGTGGCGACTCATCCTTACCCTCCAATTATCAACCAATTGCTGCCCAAGGTCATGGAAACGCTGATCAATCGTCCGCTCATGAATTATCTCGAAAAACGAAAGCTTCTAAATGACCATCAGTACGGTTTTCATTGTAAAAGACCCACTGGTGATTTAATGGCTTTTCCCACCAAATTTGTGTGATGCTTTTTCTTCGTGGCTGAGATAAAACTCGTCGGTGTCCAGGGTTCTTCCCAAAGAAGCAACAAACTTGAGTTTCGAAGGTCTAAGGCTCCGAATGAAATAATGTTTTTTTAATACTCCAAAACTTTCAATTGATTTATTTCGTGGCTTCTTATTCATAACATGGTATTTCATATACTTTTATCAACAATATTTATTTTCTTAAAATAAATAGCACGGTATTTCATATAATACAGTATTCATAAGCCTAAATAACTAACACGGTATTTCATATTATATTGTGTCCCTAGCACGCAACCTTGGGAAATTAACGGGTGGAACTCTAAAAAGAAAACCTGTCCAATGAGCTGCTGCCTTGAAGAGGAGATCAAAGGAAAGAAACGGGTTGGTTTAGTAAATAATAATACTCTTAATAATAATAATAAATATTTCCCCACTCTAGCTAATACTACTAATAATACTTAAGCTTGCCCTACTCTAGCTAATAATACCCTACTATTTTATAAAAAAAAATTAGATTAGCTTCACCATTACGGCAATGCCTATCTATCACCGAAACGCCTTATAAAAGGTTTTTGTTTGCAGCCCGATCTTAAACTCTCTATACACTTGATTGGTATCCACACTGGACGAAAATAAAAGACGATTTGGTCATTTTCCCAACGTCCACTTATTAAATCTACGGCTAGGAGTCAGTGTGAATTACAAGAAATAAATGACAAAATTGTACGTGTGCTCGGTAATGTGATTAAAATGTTTAGTAATTGTAACGCTTCGTTACAAGTGGAATAATTCGATCGTTTTGAAGAAAGTAAAATTGTTGCGCTTGATATTTCTAAAGCATTTAATAGATTTCGGTATCAAGGTCTTTTATCAAAAATGCATGCTTTTGGTATCAAGGGCTTACTTCATAATTATTATTTCGACTTTAATGATATTTAAGGCTTAGGATTACTTTTTCGCTGGATAAGTAATTATATCTTTCTAACCGATCAATACAAGTTGTTTTGGACGGTTTCAAGTCTGAAATTTATAAAATAAATGCTGATGTACCACAAGGCTCCTTATTTTCTCCAACACTATTTCTTATTTTTATAAATGATTTTCTGTTTGAAATTGCTAATCCACTTAACTGTTTCGCAAATAGGAATGAATGTATTTATTTTAAAATTTTCATGACCGCAAAAAACCTCCCCTTCGCGACACGCATCATCTCGGTTTTTCCTCTTGACAATTTTTTTTTTCGTCCATTTTGTAATTTTCAGAGGTTTTGCTTTTTCCCATCTCTTCAAAAACATCAAAGCATTCTCGTTTTTCTCTCACAAACGATATGAGTGCCTCGTAGAGCCTGGACACAGTTGCAACACCTGTATCTGTATCAACACCTTGAACTTTTTTTGATACAATATTGCATTGCTTGGGTATAGAACCCCAAAATTGAGACAATATTGCTGTCTCAATTGGGACAATAAACCGCTAGTTTCAGTTTTTACTAAAACTTTCTGGTGGGCATAATTTTTAATGGCATTGAGAGCCAATATTATTTAGTCCCAATCTCTGTTTAAGTTCGTACAGAAATCGTCTCGGGCTGACCAACCAACGGGTAAGTAACAAATTGTTTAATGTGACATTTTCGGAACCATTAAAAAATGAATTAAGATGATTTGCTCGCTCTGTTGATGCCTTAAAAAAATCTTATATGTTTTGTAATAAGCCGAAAAATTTTGCAGCTTCTGGGCAAGAATCAGCTGCTGATGATCCGATCAAATTTAAAGAATGTGCGGCACATAGTATGTTGCATACTTACATTTTTCTTTTATTTTTGCTTGTAAGCCGTTATATTGCCCTGACATGTTACTTGCATTATCAATTTGCAATCCGCAATTTTCTATGTCAATGTTTAATGAGTGATTCTCGGTGCAAGCAAAATCAAAATGTTTTGATTTTTAGTGTCGGCCGGTTTGTCGATGTGTGCACTTTTACAGTTTGTTTAAATTGCTTCTGAACACACCTAAAACAATGACAGTTCGTGCAGAAAACTAAGTAAACAGACCTTTTTTGACATCTGGAAGTATAACAGAGGCATATGAAGTTAGCACGATACTAAAAAGATAAAATAGGTATTCGACGATTTTAACTTTAGTAAAATGTTAGAGATATCATGATGCTAAATTTGATTAAAATTAGCAAAATCGTCTTTTTAACCTAGTGTTATACTAAAATAGTTTTAACATCGTACTTATTCGACTAAAATTTTGCGCCAATAGTTTTTAAAATAATACCTATCCTTTTATTTATCCACCATTATTAACTATTGTACAAAAAACAATCATTATATTGTTTCTTAAGTGGTTCAAAACTATTCACGAAGGGAAGGGTATTTGTATATAGGAACACAAGTCAGCTAAAATTAAAAAAAAATGAGGCAGGATTTTAATATGAATTTTCATTATAAAAAATCGTTTATAAAAAATAAGAATAGTAAATAGTGAAAAAAGTGAGTGACATGTTACAGTATATTCTCTCCCAGCCGGACACTCACGGCACTGAAAAAATTGTCATTCTTAAAAAACTCAAAAAAATCGTATTTTCTTAAATATTTGTATTTTTGGTTTATCCTTCAAAAATATCATTAATTAGACAATTGTTAGGGGCGGCTTGCGCCCTTTTGCTTGTATGTTTGAAAGTTCAATCGCTTCAAAAAAAATATTATAAATTGGCCAATTGCTTCTTCGAAATTGGTGTTGCAGAATATGTTGAGCTCATTAAACTCAAATTTGTAGAGTATTTTTTTATGGGGCATTGAAAATCGTGTGGAATTTAATGCTTCGAAAATTCAAAGCTGTCTTCTGTCGGTAAAGCAGAATAAACCTCCTTTACATTATACACGGAAGGAACTTGCATTAAAAAAACTGAAAATCTCTCGATTCTTGTTATGTGCGAATTGCTAAATATGCTAGGAGAAAAGAGCTCTTAGACTGATAGGTAACTGATCGATGAGGGATATAGTTGTTTCCTTAGAACACCGTAGATACATATGTCTATCGCTGTTTTATACCGGCTCTACTATGAATTTTCTTTAATATACCCAATATACGCTTGAGCTTAACTTTGGATGTATCATCAATTATAGAGATTGTTTTTTTAGCCGAACCACACGAATAGGCAATTCCTTACGCAACTTCTTCTTCTCTCTTCCCATTTAAGTATCCATATACATTTAAGACAAATGTACATCGTTATCTCCTACTAAATTATCCATCCATTTCCTAAGCGGTAACACTGTGTTGAAACATTTGAAGGGTAGTCATAACCCATTAAGTGCTCGTCAATTATAAAAAAAATTATTTTAGAAACTTGAAAATTAATAATTCTACCAATAAATTGTATTTAAAAAATTTACTTAAATAAATTAATAAAACGAAATTGAGTATATTAAACATTCAGCCTCTGAGAAAGACCTTTTTTTAAATTCAAAAAATATTTTATTTTAAGTTTTGAAATGCAATGTTTTTTAAACTTCTTAGAAGCTCATCTATAAAAAATTTCATTAAAATCTGTTATGTCGATAATGAGAAATTCAAAATTTTGAAAAATGGATTTATGGTAGGTAAAGTCAGTAATTTCGTAATTTCAAAATTGTTTTCATTAAATTATAGATCGTTAAAATATATCAAAAGATACAAAATTTATCAAAATTCTAGGTGCCGTTTTCGAGAAAAATACGATTTACGACAACCAATTTTTGACATTTGTATGTAAAATATTTATTTTAAGGTAAAATAATTTTTTTTTATATCTCGTAGAATGTATTTAGAAACTTTTTTTTTTGTCAAATAAAAAAATCGAGCATGAAGTTTTCGAAATATTGAGTTCAAAATTTTTTTTCTTTGAAATTGGAATATACAGTTAAATCGGTTTAACCGTTTAAAAAAAAAATAAAAAACAAAAAAAAAAAATGGTTCCAAGAGGAGTACCATTTACAACTATTTTTTTGAATTTTTCTTCAACTATTTCCTAGCTTAATTTTTTTTTAAATCTTTTGGACAGTTTTTGAGAAAAAAAAAAATATTTATAAAATTTCGGAATCGTATGGCACGTACCGTTGTTTTGGTCTTTTATTCGGGAAAAAATTTAAAAACGATATCTACCAAATTAATAGAAAATCAGCCGAGCCGCTAAGGCTGTAGTCAAACAGACACGCAGACAGAATTGCGAGACCCACTTTTTTCGTGTTCTCGATCATCTTAATGTCAACTTTGATCAAAATCTCAAGTTCGATTTTTTTACGAATGCCTTATAGTACCTACAAGTCGCAAGTAAAAATGTGTTTTTTAACGGTCCTTCAATACGTTTACAACCTTGAGTTGCCCAAGTATATATTCGGATGGGCCTAGATTCGGATACTTAAGCATGACGGCATCATTGAATTCGAGTTTTGATTAAGTCTTTTGCTATTCTAGGTGCTGTTTGCTATGAAGTTGAGTATTCTTCAAACTATCTTTTCTGAAAACCTTGATAAAGATGTAAGAAAGAGTCCAATCAGTGATCAGTGATTATCATCTACAAAACTGTTTAGTGGATTAGAAATTTCAGACAGAAGATAATTGATGAATTTGACAAAGAAGTTCAGAAGCAAAACGCAACCAGAATTTGTTTTATAAACTCCAGATTTAAAACCATCAAGTTCAACTCGTAAAAATGGAACTTCCTATGTACCACAGAAGAGATTTGCCAATACGAAATGTACGCACTTACGCTAAAGCAGCTTGATACCGAACTCTATCAAATGTTTAAGAATTTTTTTTAATCAAATTTTTTGGCAAGATGAATGAGTTCGTCAACAAGAAAATTGTTGAATTTGTCACCATCACAATCTTAACGAGATCCACCAAATTGCAATGCTTTCGGAGAAAGTCACTGTTTCTTGACTGGCGTCATCATCAGACCATACTCCTTACAGAACGATGCTATTAGCCGATGTTAAATAATTTCTTGTGGCCCAAATTGGATAATATACCGACAACGATGATGTGTAATTTCAAGAGGACAGCGCTACATGCCACACAGCCCATGCCTAAATGGACATTTTGCTCGAGCGACTTCTGAACATAGATATCTCACGAGGTGGTGATGTGAACTGGGCAAACGAGTTCGTTACGATTTGACCCGCTTAGACTTCTTCTTGTGAAGTTTTCTTAAGTCACAGGTCTATGCCAATGAACAACAAACCACTTCTGCCCTGGAAGCAGATTGGTCAATTTCAACCTGTTTTATGCGCCAGAGTTATGAAAAATTGGACGCTTCGGTTGCGCACTACTCCAGCAAAGCCGCGGAGGACATTTGAATGATACATAAATGGCCCTCTAAAAATTAAATGATACCTCACATACAGTTTGTTTTATTCGGATTTAAAGATCTGGAAAACCCTTTATGTTTAAACAAGTCCTTTAGGTAGTCTTCCCTTCCGCAAATATCACCATCTGACATGTTGGCTAGAGTCACTACTTTTGAAGATTTTTGTATCACATTTTCAAAAAACTCGAATAACATAAAAGGGCCAGTGACATTTGAGCAGGTTAAAAAAAAAAACTGTTGTTATATTAACCCTTTAAAATATTTTGGAATATTCTACATGCTAGGGAGCTTCAAAAAAAAAACCAAAAGCAAAAGCAAACAAACAAATAGCATTACGAACCATCTGAAACGCAAAGAGGTCTGGAGTGAAGTTCCTGCTTTACGACGACGTATCCGGAGCGCATTTGTATACGTTTACGTATATCATCCATCTTCTTCCAGGTAGGATACTCTAAACAACACTATAGTTCTTGCCGTAAGGTATATAATCCAACCACATCAGCGAACGCTTGTGTATATGGAAAAAAATGTCATGTCTGAAGTACACCTAGAGTCACTCCATTTCGGTTAGATGGTTTTTCAGAAGATCCCCAGGAAATTTTCCACAACTTTCAGGTTTAAATATTTACTTTCCGGCAGTTCAAAGCTGGGAACACATCACGGACGGATACCAAACAGAAGAGCATCACTTTAAGACGAAAGAAAAAAAAAAAAAAACCAGAGAGCTCCAACGTTCTACGTACCTTACCTAGTTCTTTGGTAGGTGCACACACAGACATATATCTCTCAGCATCAACGCTCAACAAAGCATCCCATCCAGAAGATAACCATGGAATGAGGAAAAGCCACTTATTAAAGAGGCGTCTGCCAAGTGGTCTTACTTTCCTCAAGTTTGCCATAGCAGCCTCCTCGGCCTCATGGATTGGATGCAGTTTTATTTTTAATTAACAGATGTCTGCGTGGTTCATTAAATAATTATCGTCAGTGTTTTGATGAGAAAGCGTGCATCCGAAATGAGCGGAGATATGCGGTTGATTTGATGTGACATAGCAATTAAAAATTTGCACTACCCACGAGCATCTTTCAAAATTATAAATCTATTGGTTAATTAATGGTATGCTGTCTTGAATAAATCATATTGTGATCTATCATCTGAGAAGGTACCTATTCAATTTATTTTTCTTTTTCGCATAAAATCGAAGAACCCTATTAAAAAATATATATACACTACAATCCTTCAAGGATTTTCTGATTAACATTTTCCGAGCTCACAAACAACTAGTTTTAAATTCTTTTTTCTTCAATTGTGAATCATTATTTCCCTAACTGAAGTTGGATAGAGTGATAGTCGCATCCTTTGTACGTATATACGTCAAGGAATATGATAGTGTTTACCATAAATAACTTAGCGAACACATCGAGAAAACATAGAAACAAACGTGCATTGAAACTTTTACTTGCTGATGACACTCTGGGAAGTTTTTTTTTTTTTTTTTGCAGAAAATATATCTAAGGTACAAGGATTTTTTTGTTGCCTATGTACTGCATGGTACAGTGAAATCCCCAGTTAACGGGCGGCTACTGTTATATTATCTTATATTATGTTATTCTGGATATAAAAGGTAAAGCATTTTTTACTTGCGATACATACAAAGTGTTTTTCGATTGACGCAGGTACATTTTGGCGGCCATGTTGTATTGGTGACATCTGTCAAATCTGTTGTATATCATTCAGTTACTTATGCCAAATCAACATTGCAAGTTAAATGATTGAACAGCACGTGTAAATAATAAAAATTTATTATCAAAATGAGTGT
Organism: Chrysotoxum bicinctum; assembly: GCA_911387755.1. NCBI lineage: Eukaryota > Metazoa > Arthropoda > Insecta > Diptera > Syrphidae > Chrysotoxum > Chrysotoxum bicinctum. Next base: position 76,075,655 of record OU426989.1, read on the forward strand.
TCATTAAGGCGAAGAGGCGTGGTCGCCCTTCACAGTCGACTCTTTAAGGTTTGGTGGCCAAATTTGAGATGAAGACGGGTTGGGTAATCGGTCATACAACATTCGCTCGTCAAAGGAACGCAAGACCGGTCGCCCCGGTCCGTAAAAATTTAGAACAGTACCCTAGGCAGCAGATATTTTGCGGTACGCAGACTTCAACTTGGGGAATTTCGCGTTGGGAATATAATACAAGATCTAACTGGAAAAGGGCCCGAATTTTGGCCGAAAAATCATCTTTAGCAGCGAGGTGCATTTTTGCATTAATGGCTGTGTAAACAAGCAAAATTGTCGTATATGGGACAACTCCAACACACACGATGTTCACCAGGTGACAATCCATTCTCAAAACGTTAGCGTTTGGGGTGATTGACAATGGCGTCATTGGTCTGTACTTTTTCGAAAACAACGTTGGTGATGCGGTCACCAGCAATGGCCAGCGCTACAGAACGATGATAACCAATTTCTTATGGGCCAAATCGACTACAAATAGTTCTAAGAGGATGGCGCTAAATGTGACACATTGGACGCAAAAATTGACATTCTGCATGAATGATTTGAGAAAATGTACTCAACATTTTTGTTTACGTGGTACATTATGTACAATGTTTTCCAATAGCGTTTTCTGCTGAACTTTGACAGATGATTGCGAACTTATTCTTTAAGCTATCTGTCAAATCTGTCAAATTGACTGTAATTTATATTGAGCCTGTTCAATAACGTGTTATCACAATTGTTTGATGAGAGTTGGTCTTCAGTTTGAACCACATTTCGCGCTTCTCTCGAAAAATCATGATTAGCGACAAGGCCCATTTTTGGATAAATGAGAACCTCGAACTTGTAATGCATTTAGAGAAAGTCACTGATTGGTGTGAATTTTGGGCTGGCGGCACTATCAGACCATAGTTCTTTGAGAACGACGTTATCCAGGTTTTTACCATCAACGGCGGGCAGGTCATTTAATTCAAAATTCGAAATTTTAAGAGAACAAGCAAACGAGACTTTGAAGGCTATTGAAAGATTAAACACAATTGAAGGCAATTCGACTCATAAGATTAGAAGCAGTCAAAGTTATAAGGTTATTTGTGAAGTGGTTAAGGCTTTTTCATTATAAAAGTAAAATTTTATAAATTTATAATATAAATTGTGTGTGACTGTGAAAATGGGAAAGAAAAAGTTTTTTTTTTTAATTTGAAGCAATGGACACAAATAGGCGTTTATTACTCTTAAGAACTTTCAAACCATGCTATAGTCAGACAAATCGTGCTTACAGCCAATATTTAAAAATGCTCAACATCTAACGGGAAAAAATTCAAAGAAAATACTTCTTCGCATCAACACCCCGCGAAACGCGAAAAATAAGAAAAATTACAACGAATTCTGGAAGCAATATGTTGACAAAGAAGCCCTAACTGACACAATTAAGTTTACCTGAAGCCCACTTAGGGACAAGTTATAAAAATTTTTTTCTTAATTTTTTGCTAGATCTTCTAACCTTAAGGCGTTAGTGTTATTCCCTAAATAGCCGTTATTTTTGTATATATATAAACATAGTTTCTCTGCAGTACATTAAACAATCTATACTGACCTCTATTTTGTTGAAAAACTTTTTTGCGGCGGACGAGAATCTTACGCAAGACCTTCTGCATGACAGTCTCACGCACTGACTATTATGCCCATACTAAAACTTTCAAAATTACTTCTCTAAAATGTCAACTTCTAACCTAATGACTTGCAGCAGTGTATGTGGAAACCGATAACATTTGGGCTCAACAGAACGGCGCGATAATTATCGAGCTTATGCTCAATTATCGTCCTGCATATCTGTGATGACACCCATCCTTAATTTTTGTCCATTAAAGAGTTTAAGGTCTATTCTACGCCACACCGTAATATTGAGTCACTTACGCTAGCCCTTGTCCTTAAAGTAAACAATTTACCAAAAAATAAGCTGCGTGTTGCGATCGATGATTGAACAGGGCATATTAAGTCATTTTTACTTGCGACTTATAGATACTAGTTATAAGGCAACTTATGCAATCGTAAAAAAAAAATCGAACTCGAGATTTTGATCAAAGTTAAAATTCCGATGATAGCGAAGACAAAAAAGTGTCTCGTAATTCTGTCTGTCTGTCTGTCTGTCTAGCTGTCTGTCTGTCTGTTCGACTACAGCTTAAACGGCTTGGCCGATTTTCTTTAAACTTGGTAGAAATTATTTTTAATTTCTCCCCCCAACACGTTTTTTTTGTTTTTTTTTTTGTTTTTTTTTTTGTTGAAAAATTCACAAAATTTCATTTAGTTAAAGTTTCGCGAAAAATGGTTATAAATGGAATTACGTATAATTCAATAAAAAAAAATTGAAATCAAGATATTACTGACGGTACCTACCATAGAACCTTTTTTAATAATTTTCGAATTTCTCATCATCGCCATAACGGATTTTAATAAAAATTTGTGCCTTAAAGAAGCTTCTAAAAAGTTTGAAAAATATTGCATTCCAAAATTTAAAAACAAATATTTTTTGAATCTAAAAAAAATCTTTTTTTTTTTTTTTGTGAAAATTCGATATATGTATCAAAAAAGGGTCAGTATTTTTTTTTAGGAAATTTAATAGCTGTTCGTACGATAGTTAAGCTTTTAAGTTGCAGTACCAATTTTTTTTTTTTTTTTAATATTTTAAATATTATGTATAAAAAATCTTATTTTTTTTTAAGAAACGACTACAACGACTTATAATTTTTGTTCTTGCATAAACGAATATTTGCTGGAATCACTTGGGCATCCTGTTTTTAGCTGCAAATACTAAAGGAATTGTTTAAGTCATTTAAGATTTTTTTTTTATTTCATCTACGAGCTAAAAAGCTTAACAGATTACATTTAAATATATAAGTAATAATAATATACTAATAATAATAACAATATTAATATAAAAAATAATATAATATACAAAATAATATAATATAAATATAAATAATATAAATATAAATAATAATAATAATAAAAGTTTAACAACAATACCAGATATCAAGTTCTTAAGAATAAGTAATACAGTATATTTCTAAATCTTTCTCTTGAGAGAATCAAATCTATATGGTCATTAACATTATTGAACTCTCTAATTGACCTTGAAATTGGTTCATTCATAACATATTTTGTTCTATGCCTTGGCTCAAAAAGAAGGTGTCGAGTTGGGCCATAAATATGAACGATGGCAAGTAACAAAGGACACTTTATATGGTAACAAAGAATATCTCGCACAAAAACAATATCCTGAATTGTTCTTCTGGACTTGAGACCTTGTAACCCCCTGGCTTGAGAAGTAGGGCTAAAATTCCATCGCAATTTATAAAATACATACATATTTTGTGAATCGATTCTGAACTCTTTGAATTCTATCGGAGAAAGTTTGTTGGTAAGGGTTCCAGATGATACCCGCATATTCAAGATTTGGTCTTACCAAGGAAGTATAAAGAGAAACCAGTGTATAAGGGTCCGTAAAATCAGAAGAATTTTTTTTTATGAATCCTAACATTGAGTTAGCTCTAGCAACAACCGTATCAACATGAAGAGAGAATGAAAATTTTGAGTCAAAATGAACACCTAAACCTTTTACTTTTAAAGTTCTCATAAGCGTATTGCATTCTAGAGTATACGTAAACTCATGAGTGCAAAGTTTTCTAGATAGAGAAATAACGAAAAAAATTTTGACATTAAGATTAAGAAAGTTCAAATTACACCAATTAGATCAATTGAAGCTTAAAGCAAATCATCAATAGAAGTTATCTTTAAAAATAATTTCAGATCATCAGCATATATAAGGCATTTGCTATAGCTGATACAGTTAACAATATAATAAAAAGCAGTGGCCCTAGGTGGCTACCATGAGGGACACCAGAAGTACATTTAATTGACCTAGATGTATATCCTTGAACTTTTACTTTTTGGGCTCTTTCAATTAATTTTATGCTTATGAACAGTTTTGCTCTAATAAAATTCATTCATTTTTATTTAAATTGTTGGCCTTTTACATAAGAGGAAGTTTTTGCGACCGAGGCGTGCACTTTATGTTTCAGGCAATAAATTAAATGAATTTTAAGAAGTTTTTACATTTTACAACAAATTTTCTTGTTACATACTGTTGTTGGTACACTCAAAAAATTTATTAGTAAAATGGCTACGAATGGCATTCGTGAAGAAAATATTCGTGCATTGTACTAATATTCGTAAAATATACGAAGTATTTGTACAGTGAAATATCTACGAATGCATTTGTAAAGTTTTACTAATAACTGTGGTAGTATCCACGAATGTATTCGTTTATTTCACTAATTTTATTCGTAAGCAAGAAGTTAACAATTTTTTTGAGTACATTGTACGAATTATTGTGTACATATAACTAATAACATTCGTTAATTCCTCGTACGAATGACTTCGTACTTTTATCTATTATATTCGTAGTATTTACTAATAAATTCGTACTATTTACTAAGTAAAACTAATATTAGTAGACAGAATTCATTCGTAGGTTGACCGTACGCATTATTCGTAGAATGTACTAATAACTTCGTACTTTCATCCTGACTTACTAATCATGAGTAAAAAAAAAATAATATTTGTGGATGACCTTACGCATTATTCGTAGAATGTACGAAGCATTAGTTAAGCTTAAAATACTCGAAACCAAAGTACCGTTTATGTCTTCTATTAAATGCATTCAATTAGAGAACAGACATACTCGTAGATGTATTTTTGTGTAGTGAGTGGTCAGTGCAAAGTTTTGCTATTGAAAGTAGGTGTTCTTTTTTTTTATTTCCCCTACCTTTATCTATAGCATTTGTGTTATTTACACATCAAAAGTAAAAAAAAATATAACATGTGTCGATGACCGTACCGTTATTCGTAGATTGTACGAAGCATAAGTGCAGCTCTAAAAATTAAATGTGTTCCGTTCGTCAATAGCTTGAAACGTGTTTTTTCATAGTGCGCGACTGCGAAAAATAATTCTTTAATTATAAAGTGCTGTAGTGTTCTAAGTTGTTAATTAAGATTTCATACTGTGTTTTGTAAAAGTTAAAAATATAGAGCTTGAGGATCAGAACATCTGCTTTTTTCTAAAAGACGAGGTGAGTACCTTATGTTTAATTTTAATCATTTACAAGTACATACATATATGACAACTTTTCAAAAATTTCCATTTCTGATTATGAGTTAGTCTTATATAAATTATTTACTAAATCCTGATTTTGATAATGGTTTTTTGATCTAATTTTTGCTTTCGGAATATTCTTTCAGCAATTAACATTTGCCTTTATTACTGCATATTATATTAAATACACATAAAACAAATCTTTTAAGGATTATTTTTTAATTAATATTAAACATCCAGAAGCAGCAGAGCATATGTGGGAATTTGTTGATAGGATGTTTTATAAAATGGAAGGAGTACAGTTAAAAAGAAACCCTATCACTGATGGTTTACTAAAAGAAATTCAATGTAAGTATAAAATGTTTCCGAAGATTTTGAATGTAAAATGTTAAAAAGTATTTTTAGTGGCCTCCAGTACAGAAATTAAGGAAACTTAAAATATTTGTTTTATTTTTAATTTGGTTTATAATTAATTAATTTATAAGATACATTTTAGCTTTTTTTATACTATATTTGCAATTAAAAATTAAATTAAAAAAAAAAATGAATTATAAAATTATTTTTTAACTTAAAGAATACGTTACCTTTTGTTATTATTTCTTTCAATGGATATTTTAGGAAATGTCGGAGAACAAATTAAATTATGGTAAGTTCTACAATAATATTCGTACAATATACGAATGGAGCTGTATAATTTACGAATGAATTACAAGGGCATTAGTAAATATTACAATGATATTCGTACAATATACGAATGGCATTGGTAAAAATTCGTACATTGTACCAATGGTATTCGTACAATATACGAATGGCATTGGTAAATATTAGAATAATATTCGTACATTGTACCAATAGTATTCGTACAATATACGTTTGATTTTCTACGAATACTAATAAAATATTAGTTATATGTACTAATAAACCTCCATTCTACGAATACTATTCGTGGCTGAAAACCACGAATAAAATTCGTAGAATGTACGCATGAATTAGTAATATTTACACACGAAATTTTTTGAGTGTATTATGTATATTTAAATATTTTATGACTTTCATTGGAAAAATTATTTAAATGTAAACGCTTCTTTTTGTTTAAGTGAAAATCTAACGAAGCTTTAAGAATGCTGAGATGTTACAAAACAAAACATCCTTTCCGAGCATTTTACTCTTGGAATAACTTTTAGCTTCTATCTCTCAAAATTCAAATATAAGTGTGCTAAACTGACTTTTGGCGAGAGTGCTTAAAATTCGTTACGCACTTTAGAATTTGACTAAGACCCACCTGGGGACTATTTCACCAACGTCCAAATTTGTAATTACAAGTCGACGTACACGACTTACATTTGTTCTCGGTAAAATTACACTCAAAAAATTTATTAGTAAAATGGCTACGAATGATATTCGTAGGGAAAATATTCGTGCATTGTACGAATATTCGTAACATGTACGAAGTATTTGTACAGTGGTATATCTACGAATGCATTCGTAAAATTTTACTAATAACTGTCGTACTATTTACGAATCTATTCGTTTAATACACTAATTTCATTCGTAAACAAGAAGTAAATAATTTCTTTGAGTACATTGTACGAATTATTGTGTACATATAACTAATAACATTCGTTAATTTCTCGTACGAATGACTTCGTACTTTAATCTCTTGCATTCGTAGTATTTACTAATAAATTCGTACTATTTACTAAGTAAAACTAATATTAGTAGACAGAATTCATTCGTAGGTTGACCGTACGCATTATGCGTAGAATGTACTAATAACTTCGTATTTTTATGAAGTGCATTAGTATTATTTAATAATCATGAGTAAGAAAAATAATATGTGTTCAGTTCTAAAAATTAAATGTATTTCATTAGTTAACACGTTCAAACGTGATATTATTTATAAAGTGCTGCAGTGGTGGATCAGATTAATTTCAGCTTTTTTCGAAAAGATGAGGTAAGTACCTAGACATTATGTACATACATATGCTTTAACGCTTATTTTATATTTAATATACAGCATCCAGAAGCAGCAGAGCAAACATACATGTGGAAATTTTATTCCTAAAAGAATTTCAATGTAAGTACAATTTTTTTCCGAAGTTTTCAATATTTTAAATGTTTAATTTATTTTCAGTGGCCCTTAGTACATAAAATGAGGAGTTTTTAAATGTTTAATTGATTTTTAATTATATTTATATTGAATTAATTAATTTTTAATTTTATTCATATATATGACAATAAAATGAATTAAGAAATTATTTTTAACTTACAACATAAATATCTTTTGTTATTATTTCTTACAATAGGTATTTAAGGAAATTTCAGAGAACATATTTAATGGTAATATGCTGTACAATAATATTCGTACAATATACGAATGGAGCTGTATAATTTACGAATGAAATACAAGGGCATTAGTAAATATTACAATGATATTCGTATACAATATACGAATGGCATTGGTAAATATTACACTAATATTCGTACATTGTACAAATGGTGTTCGTACAATATACGTTTGTTTTTCTACGAATATTCGTAAAATGTACTAATAAACGTCCATTCTACGAATACTATTCGTGGCTGAAAACCACGAATAAAATTCGTAGAATGCACGCATGAATTAGTAATATTTACACACGAAATTTTTTGAGTGTAAGTACTTAAACTGACCCTACCACGAAGGCGTAGTAGTAGGGCTTCAAAAGTTCGTTTTAATTTTCTTTTCTACATAATAATCACATAATTGTGAAACAGTTATTTGTACTTGGTGGAACAGAATTCTATCATACTAATTTGTATTTCTTAACCACAATACACAAATTTGTGGTTATCTCATTTTTTTACATTTTTAACATTTTTTATGTTAAAAAGACAACCCTCATCAATTAGAGGTTGTACTGTTATTATTTTTTAAAGAAACAACTTCTACATACAAACTGTTATTTTTCCCAGTTATCGAGGATAACTGTTCCATTACTTTTCATTCAAAACATGATATGATATAAAAAATGCAGTGACTTGGAAAAATGAAAAGTTACACACATTGCGTGGAAATAAATATACCCGCACAAAAATAGAATTTAAGCAGAACAACATCAAGGGTTGAAATTTTTAACACATCGCAAGGTTGTGTATTTTAAAGGGAAGAGTTAAGGCAAGCCTAAATTGCGTTAGATTAAAAGGATCCGTCCACATCACTAAGTGCAATTTCTATGAAGCTATAAATCGATAAACCACCGAACCAATAAATCCAGGTTGATTGAATTTTTTAGCGTGAATTATTGGTTCTTTGTATATGTAGGTATTAAAAAAATAAAATGTATTCTTGACTTATTTTACAAATCGCTCAAAACGAATATGGCCATTTTTAGCCATTAGAATTGTAGCAGATAATAAGGACAGCTTAATATAAGGGGCTTGAGTTAAGCAACATAAAAGATTGAGTAGAAGAAAAAATAAACTACACCCTCGAAACAAATGCCATTTAGAGGTACACCGATGAATCAAGAACAAGCGAAGCGACTGATGCAAGAATCTTTGGGCCTAGAACCAAACTTTCCATAACGATGGGGCAGTCCAATAGCATCTTCTAAGCGGAGGTACACACCATAGGGAAATACATGGATCGAAATCTCTTAAGAAACTATCGTAAGGAGAACATTGCCATCATGTCAGATAGCCAAGCTGCACTCTAGGCCCTGAGCTTTTATACCATCAGCTCTAAATTAGTGTCGGAGTGCCTAAACAGGCTAAACGAACTTGGCAAACAGAACAGGGTCACACTTTATTGAATTACCTGGTCAAGTGGATGTTCATGGAAACAGATGCAGAAACAGATGCAGACTTTTTAGCAACCCTTTAACAGGGCCTGCGCCTAATTGCGGAACAGGAGAAAACTTTATCAAAAACAAAATTAAGCAAGAGGAGGGGACAAGTAGATCCAAGAACAGGAAAGAACTTACAAGACTAAGGCAGGTGCAACTACTACTGGGAAATTAGAACCAGGAACGTTTCACAAACTAAATAAGCTTAGTTAGGAGCAACCTAAGAATAATAACAGGATCCCTAACTGGACACTGCAAACTTAGAAGACATTAAGGTTTGTAAAGTGTAGTAATCATTGCCAAATGTAGATTCTGCAACATACATGAGGAAACACCAGACTACATACCAAGAAAATGTTGTCCACTCATGCACCAAAGGAAAAACCATCTGGGGAAATATCAATTAGAAGATAGTGAAAGTGGCCCTAAAACTAAAATTTCTAAGAGATTTGGAGGAGGGACAGTAAGATATGCAAGCTCATCCAGATTTAGGCGGGGGCATAATAGATCTCTAGGTCACAGTCCAATACCCCCAATTCATAATTAATTCATTCAAGGAGCTTGATAAGGTCCGTGTGAAACTGCTATTCTGATCAATTCTGGCAAATCCATAGATACACTCATTATTTCGATATTCTACTTACTTACGTTTTTGGAGTCAATTGGTATCGGCTAATCTAGTTTCTGGTGGTTCAATTAGCTGGAGTTAGTCTTGATTTTCTTGTATTGTGAATTTCTTCTTTATAAAACTTAGTTGGGAATGCGAAGGCCAGGTTCTACACCTCAAGTGCGCTTTGAAACCAACAGGATTAACGCTTTGGTGCACTTGGGGATACTAATAGCCCTGGAAGCACTCAACATTGCAGGCTCAATGCTATGCTACGTATATCAGGTGGTACCGAGGCCCTAGGTGGCAATTAGGAAAATTGACTAAGACTCAATTACCATTGATGTGGAGAGTCTTAGTAAGAAATGGTTTGACAATCCCGCTACATGTAATTATTTTTCAAACGCTGGCTGCTAGGAAAGCAAATATTTAAAATTTCTAAATGATCGGCAGTAGGGCTCTCTTTGAAATATGTCCACTAGTGATCTGATCGCTTATTTCACCGAAAAGTGGAACCAAACTTTAAATCATACTGATGAAACAAAGACAATTGCAATTGATATTTCAAAAACGTTTGATAGAGTTTGGTATCATTTGGTATTGAGGTATCTGTTCTTTTATTTTATAATTCACACGTGCGCAAGAGTTTATTGTGATACCCTTATAATGTTCAACATATACATAGCACGAGCGATGGGGAAATTAGGGATAGTGATAAAGTAGATTGGATTAGAAATTACCTTTCGAACGGATCTATACAAATTGTATTGAAGAGTTTAAAGTCTGATATAAATGCTAGTGTGCCACAGGGCTCCGTTTAGATGCCGGGTCTCTTTCTCATGTATGTACGTCCATGATTTTCTGTTTGAAAATTCAAATCCAATAAATACAGGGTAGGCCATCTAGTGGTTTGTTTTTATTTCATAGGTTATTTTGACACTGACAGCTGTTTCCCGCTCAAAATCTTGACAGAAAGTCAGTATCATACATCCGCGGAACGAACGCAACACGTTAGAAAATATTGAAAACTTATTTCCAAAGTGAGTTCTGTGTAGCCTCAATAGTGCGTTTTTTGAAAAGAAGTTTTGGCCGAAATGAAATGAAGCCTGTTGCACGCAAGTTTGTGAAAAAAATTCATGAGACTGGTATGCTAGTGGACAACACTCATGGTCCTTGTCGTCGTACGGTACGCATAGTGGAGAATGTTGCTGTGGCTGCTGTAGACGAGAGTTTGAAACTCAATTCACGAACATCAACAGTTCAACATTAGCCTGAGAGGAATTTTGCACAAAGATCTAGATTATTCGCTTACAAGGTCCAATAGACTCAGCGATTGAAGGCGTACCAACATCTGCTTGGCTATTGCTTCGAGCAGCTTGAATTGGACAACGATCTTGACAAACAATTAAAATTGCCGTATCTGAGGCTCGGAAAAGCCGCACGTTATTGTTCAAAAGCCAATGCATCGACGGAGAGTGACAATTTGGTGTGGACTGTGAAATGGTGGCATCATTGGACCATTTTTTTTCGAAAATGAGACTGGAAACAACGTTTTGGTCAACGGTAAACGTTGCAGATACATGTTAGCCATGTTAACTGACTTTATCTTATACTGAAATTGAAGACATGGATTTAGACGACCTCTGGATCATGCAGGATGGCGCGCCACGGTACACAGCCCATACCACATTCCCACACGTGTTATCAGCCGTCTTGGCGGTGTCAATTGGTCGCCTCGGAGCTGCTATTTGACACCTTTGGATTTTTTTCTGTGGGGAACTGTGAAGAACCGATATTATGCAAACAATCCGGAAACGTTGTATGCACTTTAGGCCAAAATCCTCCAAGCAATTCATGAACTACAGCCCAAAACCACCAGCAAGGTCTAGAAAAAATTGGAGTAACAGAATCTGCTACTGCGAAGCCAGCCTAGGCAGCCACTTGTGTTCCATAATTAATGGGAATGTTTGTTCTTACTAATAAAGTCATAATACATGAAAAAAAATTTATTTCGTTCATTTTATTGCATTTTTAAAAACTTGTATTTGGCCCACCCTTAACAATACCTTAGCTTTTCCGTTTCTAGTTTTAAGGCATCTTCCTTCAGATTCGAAACTCGATCACCGGCGTGAGATAAGCTCAATAAATTCTGATCTCAATAGCACTATTTAACGGGGACTCAATAGCCGTGTGGAATGCATTGGTTCTAAAACTTAATGCTGCCTGTTCTCGTTGAAGCGGAATCCATCTTTCGTGTCGGTATCCATAAGAGGAAAATGAACGGTTTTTCATTCTCAGAAAAAATCGTGTGGAATGACCATATATTCGACATCGCTAAGAACCCTGCTGATAGGTTGAAAGTTACCTTCTACGATTCATCAAACCCATATTCGTCCAAAGCTTGAGTACAATTCTGATATTTGGACCAATCGAGTCGCTTGGAAAGAATCCAAAAAAAGAGCTTTAATAATACTAATAGGTGAATGAACTCTAACAGAAAAATTAGCATCTCTCAAGCGTATTTTTCGATATTTTTATATAAATAGTGTTCCTACGAAATAGCCAGTTACAATCTTCTACTTGAACAATTCAACTGTTATACTCGCGCTACCAAAAATGCTAATAAATGCACCCTTAAACTTAATTTCGGACAAACAATTAAGTTCAGTGATGGTTTCTTTAGCCGCAGTTGATGAATGTAGAATTCTTTACCTGGTCAAAAGCCCTTTTCTAAAACCTCATATCAAAGTTTTCACGTGCTGAGTGATGTTCCGGAACATATAACTTGAGCAAACTGTGTTATCGAAAATAATGCTTTTGCATACAAATATCATTTTGGATTTTCAAGCAGTTGAGTTTTGCAGTTTGCACTTAAGAACAACTTGTTGCCTACTACGTTCTTGAGCACCGTCACGGTAAACGTAATCTTGCAAGATATCAATCGTCTCTGGATCTTCAACATTCTAAAATTTCACTCGGTTCTTAATCAATAACGAATAAAATAAGCTCATGACTCACACGTATCAAATATCAAAGTCCCAACTCTGCATTAAAAAAAATAAGGACTCTCGAATCAAGGAAGCGCCTTACAATAAAAATCGTTACATTCTTATTCTTATTCCCAATTTTTTAGCTCTGGCACCAACATACTCGTACATACATAGGAAATGTCTTTCAAACTTCTTAACCTATTATCCAATCAAGGGACAAATGACATCTGTGTCCCATATGACACTTGGCGACATCTAACACACATCCTTCGTGCTCCTATATAGCATGCCCAATTCTCAGGAGGACATTCGAATGTAGGTGGGTATGAGTATGTAGATACCTTCTTACCTCGTACATTATTGTCTATGCCTGCAAGAAAAAATGATTGAACATTTCTCTCTAACTCTCCTTACACATGAATATCAGGATGACAATTATTACGAGAGCTAAATGAAACTGGAGCAGAAAAGAAAGAAACCGAGGAAGAAAAACACACACACACACAAAAAAAAATGCCTATTTCTATACCTGACAGAAAAAGGACATCTGAAAGACTTTATGCCCTAACTATTAGAAAAAGGAACACCCATTGCACTTGTTTTTGTTCTCTTTCACAATTACAGTTCCTGTCCCATGCATCGTATATCAGGATGAAGAGTTTCAATGGAAAAAAAAATCATGTCCGTGTCGCCGTGTCGGACAGTGGAGTCTTTGTCCTGTAAAACTAGAACAAAGTTTATTGAAAATAAGTCTTGACCATCATTTGATTATATTGTTGTTCCGTTCATTATGGTTAGACTTCAAAATAAATGCCTTCGGCGGACATTTTGATGCAAGGTTTCAGCAATAATTTTTTGTAAAGTGTGGAACATAGGCTTAACTTTGAAAAACTTGAAAAATTTTTGATGGAAAGACCCAGCACAAAACAAAAAACCAAAGTTGTTCAAATTTGTTTTGAAAGTCGACATTCAGTTATTCAGATACAAATATCATAGATATCGAAATTTCTTTCATGTTCCAAATGCGCTCAATACTCTAACAATTTACCGATTAGTCCAGCGTTTTCAGTCACTAGGGGCTGTGACTGTCTGATCTTCAGATAGCTGGAAGCCTTCCTGCAGTTCGAAATGATGTGAACAATGCTTGGGTGTAATTAAGTATTGAGGAAAACTCCCAAACTTTCACCAGGCGACGACGTTCACAGCAATTGGTGATGCCTAGGCCAAGAATTTTACGGCAGTTACACCTTTTTCCATATAAGATTAAATTCACGAGTTGAAAGCAAATGAACCACAAATACGCAATCAGTATGCTCAGCGCTTTCATTTTATTCACAAACTTATAATGAGCGATGAGGCCCATTTTACATCAACGAACGGAATAAATAAAACTGTAGGAAAAATAATTGTTGAACGTCAAAAGCGCCTACTTAGATAGTGTGGAATGACTTTTTTTTTTTTCAAAAATGACGAACAAGTTATGGTTTATGTGGATGGCTTTCAATATTGAAAAATGATTGAAATTTTGTTAAGGCCAGAGGCAGATAAAAATTCAGAGTAATTACTCTGAGAGTATGAAAAGAACATTTCTCCAATCTTTATAACGGCGATGAAGAAGAAAATACCGCTGCTATAGAGATAGTAGTACCATTCGACTTAGGCGACGCAGACCAACAATACCGCCCACCTGACTTGGACGAAGTGAAGATAGCTACATTTATATCGAATCTCAAGTCCAACAAAGCCGCTGGAGCTGACAGCCTTGCTGCTGAACTGTTTCATGCGGCAGGCGATGACTTGGTTGGGAGTATGCACCAGCTCATCTGCAAAATATGGTCGGAAGAAAGCATGCCCGACGAATGGAACCTTAGCATTGTCTGTCCGATCCTCAAGAAAGGAGACGATCTGAACTGCGCCAACTACAGAGCCATAAGTCTTCTGAACATCGCGTACAAGATCCTCTCTGCCGCACTATGTGAACGTCTGAAGCACTTCGTCAACAAGCTGATAGGTCCATATCAGGGCGGCTTTATATTCACATTACGGCAGATCTTGGCAAAACACCAGGCGCTACAAATCGACACCTAACACCTACCACTTTTTCATCGATTTTAAAGCCGCGCAGTACCCCTTGGCATAATGGTTAGTTCGTTGGACTGTCATGCGGAAGGTCTCGAGTTCGATTCGCAGCCGCTGCAAGAAAGTTCGGAATCCGCAGAAAATTGTAGGTCCCCTCCGTTCCTGGTAAGACACACACAGGAATGGTTGAGAGTTGGAAGTCACTAGGTCATGGTTCACTCCGAGCTGTTGCACCACCAAATTTATTTATTTATTTTTTAAAGCCGCGTACGATAGTTAGTTTTGGCATACCTGACAAACTTGTCCGTTTGTGCACGATGCGTTTGATGTCAAAAAAGGTTTAAGGCAAGGCGATACTCTGTCGTGCGACTTCTTCAACATCGTTCTTGAAAGAATAGTGCAAAACTCACGCGTCAACACAAGCGGCACAATCTTTCAAAAGTCCATGTCAGTGGCGCATTTATGAGCATTGATGAGTTTAGCTGTAAACGAGGGCAAAACCAAGTATATGCTGTCATCAAGAAAGGACACGCAACACCGACGTCTTGGACAGAACGTCCAATCGCTGCTTCTTTGGACTAAGAAGGCAATTGAGTAGCAAAGTCCTCTATCGAGCAACTAAAGTGTCCCTCGATAAAACCCTTATCATCGCGATTCTTTTCTATGGTGCAGACACATGGACTTTATCGAAAATGGGTGAGAGCGCTTTAGGATGTTTCGAGAGGAAAATTCTTCGTATGATCTTTGATCCCGTCTGCATAGACGGGGAGTGGAGGAGAAGATATAACCAAGAACTGTACGGGCTGTACAGCGAAACTGACCTAGTCAAACGAATAAAAGTCCAACGACTGAGATGGTTAGGTCATGTAGAGCGAATGGACCCGAATGCTCCGTCCCGGAAAGTCTTCGAATCCAACACCGAGGGACGGCGCAGTAGAGGAAGACCGCGACTCAGGTGGCGCACACAAGTGGGAGAGGACCTCAACCAACCTGACGTGCGAAACTGGAGACAGCTAGCTATAGGGACCGAGCTAGCTGGAGAAGCTTGATAGTTGAGGCCCTGATGGTCCACCCCGGACTGTAGCGCCACCTTAAGTAAGTAAGTAAGCTGTTGCCCGCTCGAAATCTTGACAGAAAGTCAGTATCAGAACGAAATGAGTCGATTTACTGTTGAACAACGTTGGGAAATATTGAAAACTTATTTACAAAGTGAGTGCTGTGTAGTACTAACAGTGCGTTTATTCAAAAGAAGTTTTGACAGAAATGAAGCACGTATACAGAGATGAGTGGAAGTGATTAATAAAATCTTTCCTTCGGCTTTTTTTGGTCACTGTATTTTTGGCAATGAAACAACGAAGTTACATTCGCTTTCCCGACGTTTTGACAAAAAGAAATGGGAAATAATTAGCAAAAGCACCAAGATCAATCAAAACAAATTTCTCGAGATCCTTGACTTTTGTCTCAAAGAGAATAATTATCTTCAATTCAAAGAAGATATTTATAAGCAAATCTTTGGAATACCCATGGGAAATCCTCTCTCACCCACCATTGCAGACCTAGTATTAAATCACGTACTATAGAGGAGTGTTTTAACAAAATGGATGAGAAAGCAACGTTTGTCGCAAAATATGTTGACGACATATTTGCAGTTATCGATAAAAGGAATATTGACAAAGTGCTGCTGATCCTCAACGGATTCCATCCGAAAATACAGTTCACTGTTGAAATGGAACGAAACAGATCTATAGCGTTTCTCGACGTTAAAATCCATCGCGAAAATGGGCATCTGGTATTCGACTGGTACCAAAAAAATACAGCTTCGGGCAGATTGGTCAATTTTCGTTCTAACCAAGCCAGACACATTATTATGAATACTGCTTCTAACCTCATAAGTAAAGTTTTTGCACTGAGTGATGAACGATTCCACCATGCAAACGAAAAGAAAGTTACGAAGATTCTAAGTGACAATGGATATCCATCAGCAGTGATCCACGGTTTGGTTTTAAAGCATAAGCACAAAATTCCCCGTGAGACAAATGATGAGCCGAACATTGGTTACTTTAAAAGTATGGTTTACGTTCCAAGGTTGAATGAGAATTTCAAAGAAGTCATCGGAAAAAAATTAACGGACGTTCGCTTAGCTTTTAAATCTAACAAAACCCTCGGTCACCTTTTCACAAACCTTAAACCAAAACCGGACAAAGACAAACAAACCGATGTAATCTACAAGATTAATTGCAATGGCAAGCCAAATGAGCCATGCAACCTGTGCTACATTGGCACCACAAAGCAATTTCTTCGCCAACGGATCTCCAATCATAGATCGGATATCAAATCAAATAATCCTGCAAAGACAGCCCTGGCTAGCCACAGCATCGAAAGCGGTCATTCTCCGGATTTTGAAGGTGTCAAAATTTTACAGACAGAGAAACATGTATCAAAACGTTACACTCTTGAAACATTACATATAATTAACAATAACAATAACATGAATAGAAAACAAGACACACAAAACATCTCTGCTATCTATTGTTCTCTCGTCTCATCTTCATAAATGTCATTCCAATAGTTTCTTTGTTGTTTTTTCGTTTTTTCTTTTTTAAGACTCAACTTCATTTGAAGTGCTATATTTTATTTTAATAATATAACAATCACATTAATTTTAAACTTAATAATTTACAAATAGTGAGTGTATTTTTTATTGTTTTAATTGTTATTACACATTAAATTGTAACTTTTATATTTTTTGTCTCAATAAAGTTCCCCTGAAGAAGACAGCAACCCCTGTCGAAACGTCGGGAAAGCGAATGTAACTTCGTTGTTTCATTGCTAAAAATACAGTGACCAAAAAAAAGCCGAAGGAAAGATTTTATTAATTACTTCCACTCATCTATGATATTCCAAATTGGTCAATAAATCATCTTAAGCACGTATACAGAGCCTGCTGTACGCAAAAAGTCCGTGAGACTGGTGTGCTAATGGATTGTATTTTTAAAAAGAAACTTGTATTTGGTGCACCCTTTATATTTGCATAAGCATATCCTCAACTTGACTTTTCTGTTAAATCGGTAAAATTTCCATGTTTATGGAAGAAATCATAATTTAGTCCTGTTTTAAAAAAAGATGACAAAGCTGATATTAAAAATTATAGGCCTATACCAAAATAAGCTTTTATTCTAAGGATTTTTAAATAAGTTCTCTGTAAGACATTAGTATTCCATTGGAAAAATTTTATATGTGAAAAACAGCACGGATTTGTGAGAAGAAAATTCACAATTTGCAACTAACCTCCTTACCTAAACTTCTAATGCATTAAAAAATGGAAGTGAATTGGATTGTGTTACACTGATTTTTCTGAAAAATTTTATCAACTTAGTCATATTATATTCAAACTAAAAGCTCTCGGCTTCCCACTTCTTTTACAACATGTATTAAACCGTATCTTGAAAGTTGATCACACAGCTGTACCTTAGGAAAGTCATCTCGGTTCTTCTATATTCATTCTCGTTCGTTGTTTTTCTCCACTGAAACAAACTGAAATACTTTAGAATCAAAAAATATCCTGTAAATTTGTAAAAGATCAATAAAAATTGACTTTGGGTCATATTTTCATGCCAACTACCCCTATGTAATAAAATCGCCGCCGCCTGGAAGAAACAAAAAAAAAATAAAACATTTTTCTTAGCTCACATGTTTCTTCTCGGAAGAGATCACAGACGCCATCCCTTGTTCTACTTAACTACAGTTAAACCGACGTAATTGAATACCACATCCGTTGCAGTTCTTCCTCATTTATTTAGCAAAAAAAACTCAAAATAACCAACAACACACCGAAGAAAAAAACAACACAACTTCAATCTAAAGAACATGAGACACATATCTCACATAATGAAACCAAAAATCCTGTCAATTAATGTCCCTGTTTCTTCAAAACGAGCACGGGCCGGGACAGTAAAAGCAAATAAAAGCAAAGGCAAAATAAATAAAAAAAAAAACAACTCCTCAGGGTCCGTGCAGTTTTCTTTCTCTCCCTTTTTTAAGGTTTTAAATATAACGGGTATCTGTTAAGGAATTTAAGCACCTGTATAAATCTTAAACTGGTTTTTTCTGATAAGTATACATTTTAAAGAGAGTGTTCCCATCTGTGGAAAATTCTTTAAAGTAGTTTTTTCTATTATCCGTTTCGGGGAGATTAAACAAAGAACAACAAGAAAAAGATGCCACAATCGACCAACAACAACAAAAAAAAAAAAAACAAAAAAGAAGCAAAGAAGCAAAGAAGTGGTTTTCCCTTACCATGGTTACTAAAACCTGTTAATGGCAGTGCTTGAATAGAAATACGGCAGTGTGTATGATTGTTATGTGGAAAAACAAAGCATCCGAAACGATTCCATAAATGGAGGGCGAAGACATCTTCCTTCGTCCTTCGTTGTCGTCAACAATAAAAAAAAAAAATAAAAACAACATATTATTGAAGTCGTTATTTTTGCGCTGAATTGGTGCCGATGATGCAAAGCTACAACAAACTGATTGAATTCAGCACCAACATCGTGGAGATTACTCTTGAATGCAACATTTCTACAGGGTGTTCAAAGAAGTTAATGTATACTAACATAGAAGTAAACCGCTAAATAAATTAAGAGCCTTAACTTCTAGTGCTATGAACTGAATATTATGAAGACTTCTGAAAGATGTGTTAGCCAGATGACAATGTCAATACTAAGCATCTGACCTAAATTAAGCCAGTTTAAATAAAGTCCAAAACTTTTCTGGACGATTGATTCTTGCGCTAGTATTCGCGGTAATCTACTTCTTGGGTATTCAAGTACCTTATTAATGTAGTCGAAGTGAATAGAAAGCGCTCGGAGAAACTGAGTTGTTAGGCCAGTTTCCAAGTGTAACATGTAGTTGGGGGTGTTGCAGGGTAAGTTTAACATATGTTTAATGACGAATCTGAAAAGATTTTCTACTTGATCAAATTGTTTAGGTCCCCAAATTTGCGCCCCGTATATCATAATGGATCTGGCTGCGATGTCGAGAAACTGATATTTGGGTGATCAATATAGTTCGACCACGTTGACATGATTGGGCATTTAGAGATTGTTAAAAAGTTTTAAAAGCCATTTCTTCATTTTTGTATTAAAAGAAAATAAAGAACGAATGGAAGGGATTTCAAACCGAAGAGCATAATAATCTAGGAGCTACTGATGTAAAATTTAAAAAAAGTGCTGAGTATTATGGACTGGAATTTAAGCAAGATCTCTCTCACTTCTACGCAAAGAGTAAGCAGATGAATTTCGATTAAAAAGATAACCACTTCTTAAAAAAAATATTTTTAAAACTTTATAAAAGTAAAGATATTTTAAAGTTAGAATTTTTGAGCTGAGAAATAAAGAAAAGCTATGTTCAAGTCTTCTTTTTTCCCAAATAACTCTTAATATATGCTTTTGAGATATGATCAAGAGCTGTAGATAGTTTTTAAAGTACCACCCCAACAAACATATTGGAGTTTGGATTGATCCAATCCATATAGTAAACGGTTTCAAGAAGTTTTCAAGAACAGAGTTTTCTTAAGTGGTACATAATATATGTTGCAGATTGTAAATATTTCTTAACGAACAAAGTATGAGATTTCCAATTCATATTACTCTATCAATAGTTAAGCCAAGGTACTTCAGTTCACTAACATTTTCAATAAGGAAACAATTTGATGAACAGCCCAAAGTTATAGGTTCCAAAAATGCAGAACAAGTATCAGAACTCAACGATGTAGTTTTGCAATCACAGCTATGATGAATCAGTTGAGGAGGACTAATTTGAAGTAAAGGTAAGTTCAAAAATATTACTTTTGTTTTTTCGCTAATGACAAGTGTATGAACTCCTAGCCAATGTCTTATAGCATCTAAGTCATGATTTATGTCAGCAATTAAGTTCAAACCGGATAAGCTGGAAAATGCACAGGCTATATCATCAGCAAAACCAGTAATATTGCCTTTCAGATTCAGCCTAAATATAGAGTTAATATAAATCAGAAAGAGTATTGGGCCCAAGACAGAGCCTTGGGGCACTCCAATATGTATGTTAAGACTTTCACTTAACTTCTCAACAATTTTCACCTTTCGTTTTCTACCTTGAATAAAACCCCTGAATCCCACCTTTTCTAATTTTTCACTTGCGACTTATAGGTAACAAGGCAAGTTATGCATTCGGAAAAAATCGAACTCGAGATTTTGATCAAAGTTGACATTACGATGATAGCGAAGACTAAAAAAGTGGGTCTCGCAATTCTGTCTGTCTGTCTGTCTGTCTGTCTGTCTGTCTGTCTGTCTGTCTGTTCGACTACAGCTAAACGGCTCGGCCGATTTTCTTCAAATTTGGTAGATATGGGTTTTGATTTTTTCCCCCACACGTTTTTTTCTTTTTTTTAAGACCAAAAATAACGGTACCTGCCATACGATTTTTTTTTTGAAATTTTATAAATATTTTTTTTTCTCAAAATCTGTCCCACAGATTTTCTTAAAAAAAGTTCAAAAAATTTAATTTATTGAAAGCTAGGTAATGGTTGAAAATTTTTTTCCAAAAAATGGTTAATTTTGGTATCCCCGTTGAAACCATTTTTTTTTGTTTTTGATTTTCTCAAAAACGGTACCACCAAATTTTAACTGTTAAAAAATGGTTTTCGAAAATCGTATTTTTCTCGAAAACGGTTCCGAGAATTTTGCTAAATTTTTTTTCTTTTGATTAATTTTTACGGTCTATAATCAAATGAAAAAAAAAAATTGAAATCAAGATATTACTGACTGTACCTACCATAGAACCGTTTTCTTTCAAATTTAGAATTTCTCATTATCGACAAAACGGATTTTAATGAAGTTTTTTATAGAAAAGCTTCTAAAACGTTTAAAAAACATTGCATTTCAAAACCTTAAAAAAATATTTTTTTTGAATTTTGAATTTTTTGGAAAATTCAATATCTCGAAAACGGCTCAATATTTTTTTGTTAATATAATAATTTTTATTCGAACAACATTAAAAAACTTTGAATTGGCGTACCAAAATGTTTGCTTAAAAATGTTTTAAAATTTTTTTTATATAAAAGCTTATTTTTTTAAGAAACCATTAGGATTACGGTCTGATTTCTAAAAAAAGTATACAAGCAAAGTTTAAAAATTTCTTTTATTATTAAATAAGGTTTTTACGTAAGAATTTTTTTTTTAATTTTTGTACAAACAAATTTAGGATGCCAATTTTAAGTGTTTTTAAAAAACAATTTTAAAAAATAAGCGTTCTCTCGTTTTCTGAGTATTGATTTTTCAAACAAGAAATTTCAAATTTTTATTTCAAAAATCCAAAAAAAAATATACTTTTTCGAACAATTCTATATACAATATTATTTTAAATTAAAATGTTCTTCTGTATAGAAATTTTGGTCAAAATCGTTAGAGCCATTAATGAGAAGGTCAAAAATAAATGCTTGATATTTCAAAAGCATTTGATAGAATTTGTAGAAAGTGTGCGCATTTTATATTGATAAATTTCTGCTACGTTGAAATTAAAAAATTAATGCTGGTGTACCACAGGGCTCTGTTTTGTCACCTACTCTCTTCATCATATTTATTAACGATCTCCTGTCCGAAAGTTCTAATCCATTAAATTGTTTTGCTAATGACAGTACCCTTAGCTTCTCATATTCGTTTTAAAATTCATTTCCTTATTCTTGGGATGTGGATTTAGAATGGCAGCGTATGATAAACTCATTAAACTATAACCTCGCTAGCATTGCCGAATTGGGATTTATAAATCTCGTAGAATTTAATACTTCAAATTTTTTTGTCATTTTAAGCGCATCCTACCCCAATGCCGCTATCCATGAGCGGCACTTGTATTAAGAAAATCAAAGAACTCTCAGTTCACATCACAGACTGCCCTGATCACATGTTCGGAGTAGCCAAAAACGCTGCTAAGCGTTTATGTTTTCTTCGTCGTCGCAAGACATTTTTCAAGCTGTCTGATGTGGCTAATCTAATAATCTATAAGGCCAATATTCGTCTTAAGCGCGAGTACAATTTCCATATTTGGGCAGGTCCTCGACTAACTCACTTAAGACTCTGGGATAGAATTGAAAAGCAGGCTTTAAAAATGATAGGCTATAGAAATATAACAGAAACAAATGTATTCTCGTACACCGCCGCAATGTGTCATGTTCCTCATTATTTTACGCTATTTTTATAAACAGTGTTCTAGTCAAATACCTAGTTGCAATCGTCCCGTTTAACAATTCAACCGCAATACTCGCACTTTAAGGAATGTTCATCAGTTAACCCTTGTGCTCAACTTCAAAAGAAGACGAATGTGGAATGCCCTACATAGTTCTATTTTTCCTTCCATTGTAATATTCAAGAATTTTAAACTAATGTGTATCGATATCTCCTTTCGAAACCTGTTTTATTTTCTTAACGCTCGCACTGTGATAGTCATTTTAAGGGTACGGTGAGTAATTTTTTTTACCAAAATGAAGTCCATGCTTATAATTTTTTTATCAAAATCTTTAGAGCCGTTTTAGAGATGAACACGATTTTGCATAACGATAGTACCATTAGTCTAAGAGCTAAACAAAATGTATACCTCCTCTAGAAAATCAGTGACGAACCCTTAATATTAAGTTTGAAGAAAATCATTGCAGCGGTTTAGAATGTAAGTCAAGGTACAGAGATACAGACAGTTGGAATTGCGGGAACCACTTTTTTCTGCTTTCTGGCTCACCTTTTAGCTTTTTCGAACGAGTCCTAATCCTTACTATAAAAACAATTCATAGTTTTGCTAAGAAAATACACTGAATATCGCTGGATAAAAAAAAAACAAAGAATAGGGGACCAGTAGGACTCCCTTCTGGAACACCAGCATAATATTATTTATTCCCCGAGGAATGAAGATTATGTGCTCTGGTTAAATCGGAATAGTCTTTTGTTAAAGTGGAATTTCCCCACAATCTACCCCCTTAGTTTCTTTAAAATATTTTCAATTCTTATTGTTCAGAGAGTTTTGCTTTAGGAGCACTGCACGAATGTAGAATTCTTTCCTCTGATCAATATTTCCCTCCCGTTGTGATATTAAGAAATTCAATACTAATCTGCATCAGTACTTTCTTTTAAAGCCTCTCACACACGGTAGAACTGTGTTCAAACATTTTAATGGTGCTCATAACCTCTTAAGTGCGCACAAACATTTAAGAAAGATCTTGTTGTTGTAATTTGAAACATTTGATGCCATACGTCTGACTGTCTGCATTACGTGTGAACAAAGATAAAGGGCTGTGAAGCTTCCAACCATCAGTTACTTCATCTTTTGATTTGAGGGACTTTTTGAGCTTTGTCACTCTCATCTTTTAGGCCCTAATTGCAGTGTTTCGGACCTATGACAACAAATGTTCTTAACTGAAAGCTGCATTTTCTTACTCTCTGTTGAATAAAGTGGGGGAAATTGGCGGTAAGTGCAGGGATGGTCAATACTCCAAATTTTGTTTGTATGCAAAGTCCAGCTCGTTCCAAATTATTAGTGATTTACAGACCATTTAAATGGCATTTGTAAGTCGTCCATACAGAAATCAAAACAATGCTATTATTTCAGATAGCCAAGCCGCACTCAAAGCACTAAGCTCATACGCCATCACGTCTTAATTGGTGTGGGAATGGCAGTTTAAACGAAGTTGGCAAGAACAATAATGTCTCACTTTATTGGGTAACTGGATATGAAGGTGTCCAAGGAAATGACGAGGCATACTCCCTTTCAATAATAGGTACAAGGACTTATCTAATGGGACCGGAGCCCTACTGCAGAATAGGATTAAAAACGATTAAAACCGAAATCAAAGGAGGAGGCCAAAAGATCCAAAAACTGGAAAGAACTTCTAAAACTGAAGCAGGCCAAGCTACTTCCTGGAAAGTATAAGCAAGATCGTTTCATGAACTGCATCAGCTTAAGTACGAACAATTTACGAATATTAACGGGACTTCTCAAGGGTCACTGTAAGATTTTGCAAAACTAATAGCGAAACGCCGGAACATATCCAGGCGTATGCGAAGCACTGAAGGTCGGAAGGTACATATCTTAAGCTCTCAGTGAAACCTCCTGGGCACGGGCCACTAAGCCTGTGAAGCTGGGCCTTAGCTTTCCTTAAAGAATAATATTCATACTTTTCAGATCTTTGAAACATATATTTTAATCTAAAAACAAATATTATTAAATATCTTTAAAACCAGGAAAACATAATTCCAAGGCAAGACCAAGACAGAAGAGGTAAAAGCAATTCGTGGACTGACCACCAATGGTATGAATATAAAAATGGAAATTTTTTAATTTATTACTTGCCTTAAAAACGAATTTCATGCTGGATTAAATGAAACTGTGATTTTAAATAGAGTTTTAAATTGAAAATAGCGGTTGAAATTGTGCATTGGGCGAATTAAAACAACAACGTTATGGTCTTGGTGTTCTTGGGATTAGGAACCGAATTTGGTATTGTTACAAACTGCCGGGTCAGATTATAAATACACTAGGTATGTATTTATAGACCCCAGACTCTGAACTACTGCAAGGTTGTTAACTAAAATTAAAAACAAACAGCCTGTGGAAGCTTGAAATGTCCATAAATATAACAACATACGACGACGATACGAGTGCAGCTATATAAGTGGGTAGAATGGGTAAAGGTGCTAGTTACTGTTATTGGGCTGCATTTTGTAAGCCTTCCATTTCATACATGCTCGTAGTCTTGTTGTTGTTTTTGTTTTTTTTTTTTCTGCTTACCCTTACAGTGATATAAAGATTGCTTTCATTTGTCATTTATGCATCTAGGTATGGTGTTAATATCGATTTGAAAATAGAAAAATTCTTCAAACCTTCTGAGTGTATGTGAGGAAGGGATAAATTGGGATACGGAATCGAGGTGATTGACATGGAAGGGTTTTTTTGTTTATTTAGGACGTACAAGCTTGTTGATGTTCGGAAAATATTTTTGCCATGACGAAGTAGGTACAAGAGGATGGAGATAGTTAACTTTGTTAATTACCTAAGAATACATTTCAACAAATAAAAGATTAAATATTCTATGAATGAAATATGTTCAGGAGTTTAATAGACATTCACAATTAATTAATTCAAGAAATTTGAGGAAGAGGAACAGGAAGGACCTCTCAGTACTTGTTGTTGAGCAGTTCTCAGGTTTATTTATTGGAAAATAAATAATGTTTGGCTGAGTCACCTGAATTACGAGCTCATCAAGCTTGTGCTCACATAATTATGGAACCCAACGTCGTTCAAGTGGCTGCGTCGGCTGGCTTCTAATGCCAATGCCAACGCATTCTATCACTTGAAGCGAATAATCCGAGATCTTTGTGCAGAATTCTCCTTGGGCTAGTGCGTCGAATGTTGACCTGTTGAGATCGATGTCTAGTTGATGTTCGTGAATTGAGTCTCGCACTCTCAGCTGCAGCAACCACATTCTTGGCTGTGAAAACCGTACGATGACGGTGATCATGCGTGTTGTCCACGAGCATACCAGTCTCACGAGCTTTTTGAATACAATTTGGCACAGCAGCTGCGGTGGGTGTTTCACTTCGTCCAAAAATTCTTTTAAAAAAACACACTGTTTGGGCTACACAGCAATTACTTTGGAAATAAGTTTACAATATTTCCCAATGTGGTTCAAACGTAAAGCGACTCATTTCGTTCCGCGGAAGTATGATACTGACTGTCTGTGAAGATATGAGCGGGAAACAGCTGTCAGGGTCAAAATAACCACCCTGTATAGCGTCCGGTGGGATTAAAACGTAAAATACTCCTTTGTCAATCAATCATTTTTTCTAAGGATTTCAATAAAATATTATTAAATTTATTATGAAGTAATGCTGTTTCCCCGAGTCCCAGTCCCAGTCCCAGTCCCATCCCAGTCCCGGTCCCAGTCCCAGTCCCAGTCCCAGTCCCAGTCCCAGTCCCAGTCCCAGTCCCAGTCCCAGTCCCAGTCCCAGTCCCAGTCCCAGTCCCAGTCCCAGTCCCAGTCCCAGTCCCAGTCCCAGTCCCAGTCCCAGTCCCAGTCCCAGTCCCAGTCCCAGTCCCAGTCCCAGTCCCAGTCCCAGTCCCAGTCCCAGTCCCAGTCCCAGTCCCAGTCCCAGTCCCAGTCCCAGTCCCAGTCCCAGTCCCAGTCCCAGTCCCAGTCCCAGTCCCAGTCCCAGTCCCAGTACCAGTACCAGTCCCAGTCTCAGCCTCAGACCCTTAGAAAGACCAATGCCTTTCATGTCAGAAGAATGGATAACCATGACCCCTTATCGAGAGCAGTCATGGAATTTTTTCCGTTCTCAGAATTGTTTTAAAGTGTTTCCACGTATGAAAAGGGGTTATTCAATAAGAGCTGGATATAGGCAATCTCGCTCGCTTCATAAGGATCCAATTGGTTTAACGATTAGGAAGAAAGATTCAGTGGTATCCCTCACAATGGACCAACCCATGATCTGTCTAAGTGTGTCGGTTCTCCTGTTGACATCCACGTCAACCTAACCTAATATTATTTAATTTTAAGTCCAATTGTATATAGAACAAATTGAAAGATAAAAAAAGGTATTTGAAGCTAGATGTATAAGATAACAGTGCAAGTGCAACCCGCTAACGAGTACGCAAAGCGCTATTATTACTTGTACCTGAAAAAGTATATAAAGTATCAAACTTCAAAAATATATAATCCGGTTTTTAAGTAATAATTGACATGAAAATCCTTAAAAAAACGCAACTTATTTTTAGTTAAATTAAAGTCCACACAGAGCCTAACGGATTAATTAATAGAGGTAGCTTAAGTGTCAAAATTAATTTAAAAGGATTAAATTTTGTTTCAATTCTGATTTTTTGTATTACTTCCATATTAATATCCTTTGTAATTACCAATAGTAATTACTCGGGAGTATTAAAAGTATCAAAATAAAACAAATTCACATATAAAGGTAAAACAAACACAAATTTTCAATTAATTTGATTAAAATATTGGTAGCAATTTATTATTTTTTGCTTGATCTGAAAATTAAGTGCATGTATGTATCTAAAGCATGCAAGGATTAATTCCCTTAACAAACACGCGATGAATTAGCAATTAAAAAGATTATTAAATAAATGAATAGCTACCTGGTTATTTTCCTAAATATTCAAATTTTATTTTACATTTCTCTGTTTCTACCCGAAATTCCCAAGGACTTTTCTCAATAATCCTTGTCAACAAAAAAAAAATATTCGTAGCTATGTATACAAGGAAAATTATATTAATTTGGACAACTGAACAGTTAGCAGCGACAAATTGAATCCGGTTCTTGTTTTTTTTCTTGTATGTACATAGTAACCGGTCCTTCATAGCATTTTCCTTTTCATGTTGGTTATTCAATAAAAAAAAAATTAAGAAAAAAAAAACAGTTTAGTACCAAATCCAACATTGCGTTTCAATTCCAACACCATTAAGGAATTTTTTGGCACATCGCAGCATGGTCATATAGCCGTTATAGAGCAAAACGAACCGTCTAGTGCGTCCTGTTCAGGGGACAAGAGTAATTGATCAACAAAACGATAGATACAAGTACAAAAAAATTCTAATCCTATTCTGTCGGTCCAGGGATAGCCACGATGCAAAACACGAATAACTATGGTTCGGTGTCAGTCCTTGTTTTTTTTTGTTCGTAAACTCTTGGTGGTATTTCACAGTGGGAATAGTGGTTTCTATTTCAACGTTAACTTTTAAAGTCCGAGAACTATTGTTGGATTTTTTGGTAATGATTTCGACCCTGGTGATATATTTTCTGCAATAAGATCTATGACTTAAAAATACTAAAAATTATTTAGTTTAGGTTAAATCAATTGGATATTTGATGAGATGAGAAACATTTGATTCCTTTCAATATAAAAAGTGAGCACTGTAGTTGAATTTTTCAGCAAATTTGATAGGTATTATTGTAATGAAGCGTTCCATGCTACCCCACTTTATGTTACTTTTGTATTGCTACCGAGAATTGTACTTCACCATATTAAATTCACTCGCTCATGGACACATGACGTCACAGGAAAATCAACCACATTAATATTTTTCGTTCGCCACTTACATAGTTCACATTCAGTCTTTACTAAAAAAGCATCATGAGGACCTACTTGGATGAACGAAAGTGTCCCTTCGATCAAACACAAAATCAGACGACATATAAATTGGTTTTATTGACCATTTGAAATCCAGGCGTAGACAAGTGTAAGCGATTTGGTCATTTTAGCTTTCCTTGTTTTCTCGGAGCTTCCCCCACCAGTAGTAAGGGGTTTCGTGGAATGACAAGTTAGGTAGGTGAGGTTGTGCAGCTATTTCTTATTAGGGCTTCCCCCCACAAGTGGTAACGGGTCTTAGTTCGAAGTTTAACGTCCTAATTGCCACCAGGGGCTTTGGTACGGGCTGATGTACCAGAGCGTTTAAGTCTGCTGTTTAGTGCCACCAGGGGCGTTGTACAGTCAGATCGCGTCATAAGCCCGACGTCCGAATAAAAGGACCAGGGGCCAAATTACCGCATCAGTTATCGAGTAATACGTGATTGAATTATGTGTCTTTGGCATTACCGCTTACGACATCTAGCAATCGATTACTCTAATTTGACGTTTTCATTAGATCACTGATGGGACTCAATCACTCGTTCACTGATGCGGTAATTTGGCCCCATTTTTAAAGCCGAATTACCAGGAGCCAGAATACCCGGAACCCAATACCAGATTATAAACCGAAATCCGAATCAGCAGCAGTTAGTACAACCGATACGAGACAGCAAGACTAGATTCCAGAAGAGTCGATAGCCGTGAATTATTTTAAATACAAGTAGCAGAATATTGTGTGTTATAGATACAAGAGTTATTTTCAATAAAGATTTGTAATATAATAAGGTTTGATGACCTTTTCCTCTGAAGTTTCGTGTTTTCTTCAGGACGATCCTGGCGATACAGGCGAGCAAAACCTCGACTGGAAAGCAAAAAGCACATCACATTATTCAAAGTAATAGCTGTTCTAATGATCTAGAACCAATGCTTGATCTAGATCCTATACTTGATCTTGTTTTTGTCGAAAAAACAATTTAATGTTACAGTTGATAAGTGTGTTTTACCAATGCTTAGTAATGATGACATCTCTTCAACAGAAACGAAAATCAAGAGTGATAGTGGGCAGTTCTGAAAATTTTTAAATTCTAAACGTAGTAAAATTACGGCTTTTAGAAAGTAGTATAAGCCACTTAGCGATATTTAAAAAATTTCCAATCTTTTTGCTAAATATTTTGAATCTGTTTATACTCATGATTTGCATTCTCAAGATCTTAGTAGTGTATCTGAAAAGTTTAGTTTGGGTTGCCTCAGGATTAATACTGCGGAAGTCTAAGCTGCCTTGAAGTAAATGTATGTTGTGAAACCCATCGGACCAGATTGTTTTTCATCGCTATTTCTCAGAAATACAGCTGATTCACCAGCCAAATCGCCTAGAATATTATTTAATCTTTTGGTGGAAAAAGGTTTTTTTCTTAAGTGAATGAAAATTTCATTCTTAACACCTATATTTTCGGCGGCCTCAAGACAAAATATATTGAATTACAGACCAATTTGCTAAATCTCGACTATCTCGAAGATAGTTGAAAAAATTATTTCTGATAAGATTATCTTTGTGGTTCGGGAGAACATATTTATTTTTCAGATCAACGGCTACCAATTTATCTATCTCTTTCAATTATGATATATCGAATTTTGAAAATTATCTACAAACTGACATCATTTTCACAGACTTTGTCAAAGCCTTTGATAGGGTGAATCACAAGATTCTACTTAATAAGCTGGCTTGCGTAGGTTTTCATTCAAATATTCTTAATTGGATTGAATCTTATGTATTTGTTAAAATTGATGGAATTATTTCTGACCCAATTCATGTTCCATTTAGTCCCTCCGAGTAGCCAAATTGGTTCCACTCACGATTGCTTACTTCTTCAAGATGATCTTGTTGGCCTTTCTCAATTAGGCGAATCAAATTCTCTGCACCTAAATGTAGCTAAATATCATGTGCTTATATGTTCTAGAAGGAAGGTTTTGATTAATTACAGCTAAAATTCGAAAAATGTTTCGCAAAAGAAAGAGTAAAGGCATTATGCTCGATGAAAAATTATCGTTTAGATATACCTCGCATAGATCTAACTATAAGTAAAGTAAATTCTATGCTAGGCTGTATTAAAAGAAATGCTCGTGAGTTTTCTGATATTTTTACACTTAAAACGCATTAGTTCGGTCTATCTACAATATTGAGAAATTTAAAATTGGAAAAAATGGTTCTATGGTAGTTACAGTCAGTAATAACTTAATTTAATTTTTAATTGCGACTTAAAGGCACTATGTATAACTATAAGGCAAGTTATGCATTCGTAAAAAAAAAAATCGATTGACATTACGACGATAGCGAAGACCACACGTTTTTTCTTCTACGATTCTTTTTCGAAATTTTATAAATATTTTTTTTTTCTCAAAAACTGTTAGACAGATTCAAAAAAAAAGGAGATACAAAAAATTTCATTTAGTTAAAGCTACGAGTAGATAATGGTTGAAAAGAAATTCGGAAAAATGGTTATTGAGCGTCCCCACAATAAACCAATTTTTTGTTTTAGATTTTCTCGAAAACGGTACAACCGATTTTGATCATTTTTTGTATGCTAAGGCTCGCCAGCAATTTTAACAGATTTGTGTATTCAAATTTTCAAAATTTATTTTTTTTTTTTTTTTGATTTTTAAGAAGTTTAAATTTTTTTTTTTTTTTCAAACTCAATATTTCGAAAACCACATTCTAGATTTTTTTTAAACTTGATAAACAAAAATTCGTCAGTATAATCTACAAGATGTGAGACAAAAAATTTAATTTTACCCAAAAATAAAGGTACCCACCATACAAATGTTAAAAAATGGGTTTCAAAAATCGTATTTTTCTCGAAAACGGCGCATAGAATTTTGATAAATTTTTTTTTCTTTCTTATGATCCTTAATTTAAAAAAAATTGAAATGAAGATATGTATTACATTTTGTCTAATTTTAAATTTCTCACTAACGACATAGCGGATTTTAATGAAATTTTTTCTAGAGATTAAAAGCATCTCTAAAAAAAATTTCAACATTGCATTTCAAAACTTAAAAAAAAAATATTTGTTTGAATTTTTGGAAGTCTTTTTTTTTTTTTTGAAAATTCGATATCTCAAGAAACGGCTCAATATTTTTTTTTTTTTAATTTAATTTTCATTCGTACAATAATAAGAACTTAAAGTCAAAATTTTTTTTGGAAACTCAATATTTCGAAAATTCCATGCTCGATTTTTTTCAAACTTGACATATAAAATTTTCTTAACATAATCTACAAGATTTGAGAAAAAAAATTTTGTTTTATCTAAAACTAACGGTACCTTCCATACAAATTTAAAAAAAAATGGTTTTCGAAAATCGTATTTTTCTCGAAAACAGTTCCGAGAATTTTGCTAAATTTTTTTTTTCTTTTGATCAATCTTTACGATCTATAATTTAATAAAAAAAATTTGAAATCCAGATATTACTGACTGTACCTACCATAGAACGATTTTTTCGAATTTTGAATTACTCATTATCGGCAGAACGGATTTTAACGAAATATTTTATAAAGAAGCTCCTAAAAAGTTTAAAAAACATTGCATTCAAAAACTTAAGAAAAAATATTTTTTCAATTTTTAGAAAAAAAAATATTTTTTTTTTTTGAAAAATTCGATATATCTCAAGAATGGCTTAGTTTTTTTTTTTTGGAAATTAGACTTTTACTCGTACAATAATAAAAACTTAAGATTGGCGTACCAAAATTTTTTCTTAAAAATGTTTTAAAAATTTTGTACATAAAAGCTTATTTTTTTAAGGAACCACTACAACGACTTATAATTTTTGTTCCTGCATAAATTCATATTTGCATAGCATTCTGTTTTTATCTCTTACTACTAAAAGAATTTAAAAAATTCATTTTATCCTTATGAACAGTTTTCTTTAATGACATCCGTTTTTAAAATTCCTAGTTCGTGCGACCCAATCGTGCATTTTATTTTTTATTGAATTACAGATCGTAAGAATTAATCAAAAGACAAACATTTTTAACGAAATTCTAGGCGCCGTTTTCGAGAAAAATACCGGGTACCGTTGTTAGATTGTCAAGATTTATAAAAATCGATGATGGGGTTTTCAAAATATGTATTAAGTTTTGAAGAAAAAAAATTTGAATTTTTTTTTCAAAATCCAAAAACAAAAATGTTTTTGAAAATTTGAATACACAATGCTGTCCAAACTTTTAAAGAGCTTTAGCATAAAGAAAACGATCAAAATCGGTTGAACAGTTTTCAGAAAATGGAAAGCAAAAAAAGGGTCTAACCATGAGTAACCATTTTTGGGAACTTTTTTTTAACGATTAACTATCTAGTTTTAATTAAATTTCTAACTAGTGAAATTTAGTGATTTTTTTTTCAAATTAAAAATAAACAATGTTTAAGTTGTTTAAAAAATATTTTTTGCATAAAAGTAAATAAACCCTCCTATTCGAAAAAATGTCAATAACGTGTCCTCCATTGACTTTTTATCTAACCAAATTTTGTTATAATCTGTGTTAGCCCAATCCAAACATGTGTTAACAATTTTTAATGACCTCCGTTGACCTCTTATTTACTGTGCGACGTGTTGCCAAAAGCTAATCTGCTCTTTAGGGCATCGGAGCAGTGGAGTTAGTTAAAGGCAGTTGTTATAAGTCTTTATTCCCTCAAAGTACCATTTTGGAGAGCAGTTTTGCTACTACAACTCCATATTTGTTAGATTAAATGGGCAAACTAATGTGAGTACTGTTTAACAATTTCCGAGCAGTTGCCAGGACTTCTAGCTCCTTTATAAGAGTGGTATATTACTTAACATGTATAAAATTATGATAATTCGAGTACCCGAATATTAAACAATTTTAGAAAAATTCTTAATTTTCCTAACAATTCTCTAGAATTAAAATAATTGAAACCATTAGCTTTTGCCGAGAAAAAATTTCAAAATAATTTACAACATTATCTCCCAGACTATATAAGAGGATTGAAGGAACAATGAAAAATGGTTTGAACGTGTTATGGAATTTCGATCTGATGCAATTTGTTACTATAGGTCATGGAAAAACATTTCTATCCTCTGGTCCGTTCGTCGACGACACGGTTGTCCGTCGGATTATGTAGTTTTTTTCTTGAATTAATAAAACACACCAACCAACCAAACAATAACCATTCGAGAGATAGCTACCACTCGAAATATCAGAGATTATTACACCTTAAGTTGCAGCTGGGTGCAATTTCGAGTGTTATTGCATAAGTGAGTAGAGGAGAATAAGTTCTTTAGAAAAATTTTCGTTAATTTTTTTTTTTGAAATTTGAATAAACGAATACCGAAAACTAGATTTACATTTAACATTATAATTTGGATCAAAATGAATTTTGATTTTTTGTTTGGTCGACAACAACTATTGAATAATAAACTTAAAAAACAATACGCCAGCCGTATCAGCAAGTGAAAATATGTAATAGATTTACTACTATTCTAATTGTCGAAAATAGATAGATAAGCTTTTATTCCACAAATATTATGTACGTAGAAGGTGTTGGGACGAATGTGTCGAATATTTTGTAATCCCTTTCCCTGTTAACAGAGTAAAATAATTAGACTTGCACTTCAAAACATTTTCCGACAAAAGTGGATTTTGAGGGGTGAAGTGAAATTCACTTCATTCTTAATTTTCTCAAAAACGATATTTCTTTTCGAAGTATTGTTGAAAATTGTAGTTTATACAATTCTTCATATCTGTTAAGATAACAGAAACCTTTCAGAAAAAATGAGTAAACAAATAACTTTAGTTTTTTTTTTTAAAGCCTAGTACTCACCTAGCCTGAAATGAAAAATAAATACGTTCCAAATTACACGAAGAATAAAAATGGAAATAGAATAAACTTTTCCATGTGAATTTTTGATACTCACTTCGAATGAAAAAAAAATTGACAATTATTTTTAAACTGATTCGTCCTTTCTGTTTATAAATTTTCAATTTTTTGTTTTGTAACAAAATATTAAAATCAACTGACAAATGTCACAGTTTTCCACGTTGCCTTAAACTTTTTCCTGATGGTTATACATTGAGAAATGAAAATCATAGCGTGGAAAAAGTTGTGGAACATATTTGTTTTTCCAATCCACATTTTACTACTCACCTCTCGTTGCGGATTTCATGCCAGTGAACCAGCAGTCACTTTTATATAAAATTTTTATATTCACTTGAACTGAGTACTAGGCTTAAGTCAGTAAACAAATTTTGAAAAAAACGTGTGGCTCTACTTATTAAATTAAAATACAAGGCAGAATCGCACGAACTTGATCTTATGTTTAGAGACTTATAGCTAATACTAAAGTGAAATTGTTTTTATATAAAGTTCTTCTAAATTATATTAGACTATTCAAATATTTCTGATTCGCCAATATTTATAAAATTATAGTTAAAATTGCTAAACAAATATTTTTTGTATCTATACAGACTTCAATTGAAAAATTGGTCTCATTTATTCATTTTAGGTTAATACAAACAAGAAATTAAAAATCTAAGCTTACGAGTAAGTCTAATGTGGATTTTTTTTCTTTTTTTATTGTTAATATTTTACTATTGAAACTTAAAAATTAATCCTAAAAATAAATGATGGGCTCAGGATAAGGACAAGTTGTAAATGTAGATTGTGGGGTGATGAGAAAGGCGTAAAAGGGAAGTGTATCTAAGGTTACGTGGATTGGTATTAATGTGAATAATTTGCAAAAGAAAGGACGCATCAATATCCCCAGCGAGGAGCTGGTGCACGAAGAGAATGTCAGCAAAATCACATTTTTGTAGGTATTGCAGATTGATCAATTTTAATCGATCTTAATAAGGAGGTAAGATGAGATTATCAGACCAAGGAAGTTTACGATTGCCCTTCGGAGAAATCTGCGTTCCACAGTTTCAATTCCTTGGGAATGAGAGTTCTGCTATGGTGACAAAAATTGACTAGCATATTCAAGGTGGGTCTAACAAATGTTATGTAAAGGGACTTAATGACATAAAGGTTCGAAAATTCCTTAGACCAACGTTTTATGCAGCCGAGGAAAGAATTAGCCTTGTTAATTATATATGATCAAAATTGGCACGAAAAAAAAAAAAAACTAAATTTTATAGTCTCGAAAGGAACAAACAAGTGGGTGGTTAAGGGTAATCGTTTACGAGAGAAAGTTAGGGGCTAACATTTGGCAACGTCAAATTCTAAGAAATTCTTGTCACATCAGGATTGGAATATATTAAGATAATTTTGAAGTTAAATAGAGTCAGATGGCGAAGAATTTAATTACATTAATAACGTATTTACAATTACACAGAATTAAAACAATTAAAACAACATTAGACTTCACGGTTGTTGAGTATGAGATCGATATTTTAATATTTGATTTTATTTAAAATTTAAAGTGTTAAAATTTTGGAATTTTGTTAAAAATAAAATGCACGACTGGGTCGCACGAACTTGCTCCTATGTAATAGACTAGGAATTTTAAAAACGGATGTTATTAAAGAAAACTGTTCATAAGGATAAAATGAATTTTTTAAATAAAAAATTTTTTAGATAAAAGTAAGAATGCTATGCAAATATAAATGTATGTCGTTGTAGTTGTAGTGATTCCTTAAAAAAATAAGCTTTTATGTACAAAATTTTTAAAACATTTTTAAGAAAAAATTTTGGTACGCCAATCTTAAGTTTTTATTATTGTACGAATAAGAGTCTAATTTCCAAAAAAATATTAGGCCGTTTTTGAGATATCGAATTTTCAAAAAAAAAAACTTTTTTTCTAAAAACTGAAAAAAATATTTTTTTTTAAGTTTTGAAATGCAATGTTTTTTAAACCTTTTAAGAGCTTCTTTATAAAAAATTTCATTAAAATCCGTTATGCCGATAATGAGAAATTCAAAATTCGAAAAAATCGTTCTACGGTACGTACAGTCAGTAATATCTAGATTTCAATTTTTTTTTTTTACTAAATTATAGATCGTTAAAATTAATCAAAAGAAAAAAAATTTTAGCAAAATTCTCGGAACCGTTTTCGAGAAAAATACGATTTTCGAAAACCATTTTTTTAAATTTGTATGGAAGGTACCGTTAGTTTTAGGTAAAACAAATTTTTTTTCTGAAATATTGTAGATTATGTTAAAAAACTTTTATTTATCAAGTTTGAAAAAATCGATTTTGGGGTTTTCGAGATATTGGGTTTCCAAAAAAAACTTTGAGTTTTTTTTTTTAAATCCAAAAAATTAAAAATTGAAAATTTGAATATGTTATAATATTCAAACGTTGGAGAAGCTTAACCATAAAAAAAATGATCAAAATCGGCTGTACCGTTTTCGAGAAAATTAAAAACAAAAAAAAAAAGGACCCAGGGGGGCTACCAAAAATAACAATTTTTTGGAACATTATTTCAACCATTACCTAGTTTTAACTAAATGAAATTTTTCAAATTTTTTTTTTAAATTCTGTGGGACAGTTTTTGAAAAAAAAAATATTTATAAAATTTCGAAAAAAAAATCGTATGGCAGGTACCATTATTTTTGGTTTAAAAAAAAAGAAAAAAACTTTTGGGAGGAGAAAATTAAATCCCATATCTACCAAGTTTGAAGAAAATCGGCCGAGCCGTTTAGGCTGTAGTCGAACCGACAGACAGACAGACAGAATTTCCATTTTTGGTCTTCGCTATCATCGTAATGTCAATTTTGATCAAAATCTCGAGTTCGATTTTTTTTACGAATGCATAACTTGCCTTATAGTACCTATAAGTCGCAAGTAAAAAGTGTATGGTTATATTAAGTGTTTAGAGTGTGTTACACAACAGTGGATGCATGAATTTAACAAACCAATTTTTGATGTTCTTTTAAAACCATATTTTCTTAAATTGTGTGGCTTATCGACAGACCTTACAAACTGTATCAATGGCTAATTTTATGTGAAACAGTGTAGGTAAAAAGCAAAACGACCAAAATTTTAATACATAATTTGTACTTATACAATAAAATACATAATACGACTTCTTAAATTAATTATAGATTTTAGTTTTCTGGACAAAAAAGCATTAGCTTTTTCAACATTTAATAAACGTACTAGCTCTGGGTAATAACTGTTTTTTAGTTTAAATGCTAGCAGTTTCTCATTATCTAAGCCTTTTAAAATCCTCTTTGATGTATGGTACACCAAATCTTGATAAAAACTTAATATTTCCATTAACCTGGACATAAAATAATAATCCATTGCTAAATTTAATTTTCTTTCTTGTCAAAAAGGGGTGTGAAAGTAGGTGGATTACAAAAAATTATTGTTTAATAAAAAAATTATTAACAATAGTAGCTTTGTTTTACAAGATTGTAAAACCATTTTTTAATAACTGCCATTTAAACAAAAATGGGCGTGGTATTGGGCGGATTGTTTTACAACCAAGATACTGACGAAACGTATTCATCTTGTAATAAGAAAACATTTACGTTCTCAGCTCTTCTGAGAGAGGAAGTAACTTAAGCACTCCAAAAAAAAGTGTTTTATTTTTTTTAATTAAAATATTATTTTTGTTTTTTATTTTAATATTTAATATTTCATTTTACTTAAACATAAAACAACCATTAAACATTGAAGAAATGTAAGATCTTTCTTGGAATATGCAATAATTGCACAAAAGAAAATAAAGAATACTGTTTTTTGTTATTTTTTTAATTTATAAAAAAGTCGCCTAACTTTCAAAAGCTAAACCAACCATTTACCAAAAAATTATTTCCTTTCCTCTTTTTAAAGATCTCTTTATATTTCTATTAGAAATAAATTGACAAACAAAACATTTAAAAAAAAGCCACGAATTTCGGCGTTTTGGACCACAGTGAGCCGCATCACACGAATGTGAAATGCCTCTCCTGGTTCTATTGATCCCATCTACTTCTACTGTTTCATTTAAAGCAGTATGTTTTGGTGTCATATCCTAAGCCTTCATCTATTCTCCTAACATTCTAAATTTGAATCATTTTAAAGGACCCCAAACCGTCTTGAGGTAGCCTCGTTTGAGGAACACTGTCTTATTATAATAAAATCAATATTTCAATTTGATGAAGGGTTAATATCTCTCAATGCTAGAAATAAAGCAAAAGCTCACTTTTATTGGGATGATTATTTTTTCAAATTTATTTTTCTCGTTAAAATCATAAGCCTATGCTTAAAATTGAGCCTATTCAAGAACTCTCACGCTTCAAGCATATTATTAATGTATCAAGTAATTAAGACCCCGTCTAATTATCATAGGCCTGACCTCAACATTCTTCATCATTTAAACACTCACCACAACCCAACGTTGATCTTTGGCTGATCCCTTAACTTTTAAATGCGGTTTCGAATGACTCTATGAAGTGTTCTGCATAATACGAATACGAATTCGAATACCAAGGCTTGATGTGTCCAACTGGTTTTCATTCCAAAAAACGAAAAGTATGTGTCACGAACATGACGATTGAGTGTGCAACCAGAAAGCCCAGTAACCATCTTCTCTCTCTCTTTGGTATATGTCACTCGATTAAATCAGCTTGGTTTGGCTTTTGGCATTCCATTGAAGCATTCAAGTCCCATACTGTGAAGGTACCTATAATGATTCACCAAGTTATAGGTACCTGACTCATTTGTGTAGCCTTTTTGATGGAAGCTTTATGTGGTCGAGATGGTCGTACATATACCTATTGGGAGATGCATTCCGCAGAAGCTATTGTGCATTTGGCATGTGGTCGGGCTGAATAATGTGCAACAAAACAGGTCTTTCGGTTTTGGCCTTAGGTACAGACAGGAACTTTGGAAGTCTTTCTTTGTTAACCCAATACCTACTCGTAGTAATAAATGCCATTAAATAATTCTTACTGGAATTGTGTGCAGTTGGTGGTGTATAGGGGATTATAATTCCACAAGAGAAAGGCATTTATAATCCGGTAGGTGACGTTTTGGAAATTCTTGCAACAGACAGTTGATCGAAAATTATTTGAAACAGGAGTCACAAACATTTAAATTAATTTTACTTTCACATTTACCTATTGAATCATCACATTCTGGTCATAAGGTGTCTAATGACCAAGATTGATTCGTCAGAAATAAAATATCGTGACGCACTCAGAGATCAATTTCGCTTATTATTTTTTAAATTACTTTCACGATATTTTCTCCGTTTTCTACAACCAATCAATTTGAATCTCGAGATGCGAACATGTATCATTTTACAAAGGCCTCAAAGTTGATTTAAGCTGGAAAAACACAATACGTCATTATGGCGATATTCACCCTGACTTCAACTGAATGTAATTGAAAAAGAAAAGATAGCACTAACTTTGAATTGTGTTGGGTATTTACGTGATTGGGGCTCATGGCTACTTATGCCTTCGCAATTGAATCGAGCTCGTGATTTAAACGGTTTTTTAAAAAGTGCGAGTAGATCTAGAAATGGAATAGAACAAGCTGTGTGTGAGGTACTAACAAAATTCTTTTTTTTATTTGAAAGGCTGATGTGTGCCATTATGTTTCATACATATATGGCGTCGTTCAAATACCCGCCTCGGCTTCTTACGGTGGTGGAGTGAATTCGAGTGGTCTAATAATGGCCCTTCCGCATAGATCAGGCTGAATTTGAGCGATGACCTGTGTTATGTTCACCATGAGGACATTGGTGGTATATTCGCATAGACCCACGATTTCAGGAAACCTCACAAGAAAAAGTTTGTCAGGTTCAAATCGCATGAGCTTGGTGACCAATTCACGTCACATCTGCTAGAGAAAACTTTGCCATCAAATCGTTCATACAGAATGTCAATCGTGGCTTTCGCTGTGAAGCATGTAGCGTCGTTCTACTAGAACCACACATCATTTAGCTCCATATGGTTTGATTTGGATCATAAGGAATTTAATAACATCGTTCTGTATACCGCTCGCAATTGCCGGTAACACCTTACCAACGTCGTTTTCGAAAATCTACGGATCTATGACGCCGTCGCACAGTGTGGGAATTCGCGAATTTAGCGGAATTTAATTCGAAAAATGACTAGTCTCGATTGATGCCAAAACCGGTTTTTCTTAAAGCTAAAAGATTGTAGAAAGTGATAACAAAAGCAATGTTGGGTGGGGATCATGTAAACAAAAAAAAAATTGCATTGAAGTTGCAGTTGGCGATTTTTATTCTGTATATTTGCTGGAAAAGATTACTTTGCTCTTAATTTTTTTTCGTGCGTTTGGTTTGTGTTTTAATAAAAGTTTTATTTTTTTTATATTTCCTAAATATCAAGGTATAAGAATGTAAGTAATTTTTTATTTCACAGGGTGTTTCCAATTTTTTTTTGGTGATTGAAGTTAAAAAAATGTGTTTTTTTTCGATGTTTGTATCTTTATTAGAGCAAAACTTTAGTTATTCCGCGTTATTGCGCCTCGAAACAATATTCACTGCAAAGCTTGATTTATTATCTATCAAGAATCACTAAAATTTGACACCCCAATTATGTTGTGATATATTTTTTTTCAATGTTTCTAAATGACTATCCAGCAAAAAAATGATGGCATACCGTCAAAATCGAATAACTTGGGATTTGGTTAGAAGAAGAATGTTATAAACTAAAAAAAACTTTTTTTATTTCACGAGGTGTTCCAAAAAAAAAATAATTTTGTGAATTTGATAGTTACAACAAAAATACAGGGTGTTCAAATTCAAAGTTAACAGTAAGAAAAAAAAGAACTAAGTTATTTAAAAAATAAAAATCGGAAACTATCAATTAATAAAAAAACTGTTATATCGGATAAAGGGTGTTCCAATAATAGTAACAAAAATAAATTAATTTAAAAATAAAAAAAAAAAACAATTTTTTATTTGAAGCGCAAAAGTGCTTTTTATGCGTATTTTACATAAGATTTGATTTCATAGGCTCAGATCCATATCTAGCAAGCCTAAAGTGTATTCCTAAAAGAAAACGAAGTAACTTAGAGCCTGAGGTTCTTGAAATTTTGGATATTGCAAACTAATCTAAAATGTAAATAAAATGTGTTTATGTTATATTGTTGAATGTAGTTAAAATTATAGAAAAGGTAAAATTATTCACAATAAAATCAAAATTTATAAACAACAATTAAATAAAATTGTTTTAAATTTGCTTTTTATTTTACAAGAATAACAGAATTGGTAAATAAAAATTGTCTATTCCAGCGAAACTGTATTTTTTCGTCAGGAAGTTTTCGGTTCTTTTAATTTTTTTTATCCTTGATGATGTATGCCAGAAAAATTTTGTGATACAACACTTACCAATATAAAAAAAAAAAACATTGATTGTCTAGAAATAAAACTAATTTAAAACTTCCTTTGAAATAGAATTTCTTGTACGTTTTAATACCCTTTTTTAGTTCTTAAACAACGGCATTGACATATCGGTTTGCAAAAAAAAACCAGTAAAATCTGATAATAATTAACTTTTTTCTTTATTTTATTCATATTTGTAATAATATTAAACAATACATCATTCCTCAAAAGATTTTTTTTGTAAATAATGATTTTCAAAAAAAAAGTACTTTTTGGTGTAAACAACCTGTCACTTCAAAGCTCATTTTACAAAAACTTAAATAAAATATGATCAAAATGTGAGTTACATTTGATTGTATAGACATTTTCATTGAACTAACCAAAAAAAAAGTACAAAAAAATTTAAAATGCAAGCGTTATTAATTTTATTCCGCTAAATTCGCGAATTCCCACACTGTGCGTCGCCGTCCCAAAATCCATACGAAAGGATAACTTTTTGAGGATGCAATGTCACCTAGTGAATGAAGTGTGAGCTGGTGACGTCTCATATAATGCATTTTTTTTCGTATAAACACAGCGCCTCGTCTCTAAAGTTCACTTTTCGGTCAAAATTGGAGTCCTCTTCCAAACA
Organism: Chrysotoxum bicinctum; assembly: GCA_911387755.1. NCBI lineage: Eukaryota > Metazoa > Arthropoda > Insecta > Diptera > Syrphidae > Chrysotoxum > Chrysotoxum bicinctum. The sequence goes on from OU426989.1 coordinate 76,118,424, forward strand.
CTCCGAAGCCTAGTCAGCTAACAATAGACGTTGTCTATGATCATGAACTTTGAGTTCCTGGGTCAGTTAGATCTTGTGCGGATGTAAGCCCAATTTCCGACGAAAGTCGCCAAGTTAAAGTCTGCAAAAAGCAGATTCGACAGAAGTCACTAAAATAACATGGCCGCGAAAATCTACCCTCGCCAATTGAAAAAACGTTTTAAATGAAAGAACAAGTTGAGCATTTTTTCAGAACAAAATATGATTTTGTTAACATAACTAATACAATGAGCACCTTCTCAAGGGACCACGCAAAACCTTTACAATGTCGAATTAATTGTTTAATTTTTTTTCTGAATGAAAACGTTAGACAATTATAAAATGGCAAAAACAAGAATAATTTTGTTCTTAAAAAAAAAAAAAACATTTCAGTAGTATCTTTCCAGGAATATAAGTTCGTAATTGGGTTCAAAATATGAATGAATGATAGAATTGTTGAAACTTAGAAAACATTCATTAGTAAAAATAAAACAAGACTTTTATCCCAAATTTGTCATAGTAACACAACTCCACATTTGTAACCATTTAATTATTCCATTTTTTCCCTTTTGTCAACTCTCTTTTTGTTTTTTTTTTTTTTTGATTCGAAGAAAAAAAGAAGCAACATGATAAAGAAACTTGACTGTGAGAACTCTTTTTTTTTTGTCCGAGAATCGTTCGAACCTTCAAAGAATGGAAACAGGACAGACACTGTGAAAGATTAATAAGACGCAAACAGAAACACACAAATCCATAAAAATTTATAATTTTACACTGAAAAAAAAGCTAAAATTAAATTGATTAATATTGAACTGATTATGGGATGCGGGTTAATCAGTCAACTGATTTCAAAAAATTCTTTGGTACGCCAATTTAATTTATTTTTAGGTAAAATAATTTTTTTTTCTCATATCTTGTGGATTTAGAAACTTTTATTTTTCAAGTTTTAAAAAAATGTTCATGGAGTTTTCAAAATATTGAGCTTTCAAAAAAAAATTTTTTTTTTTTTGAAAATATTGAAACTGCTGGGGAGCCTTAACATAAAAAAATGATCAAAATCGGTTGTACCATTTTTGAGAATATCAAAAACAACAAAAATGGTTCCAAATATAATGGTACCAAATATAATAATTTTTTTTTTTTGGAATTTTTTTTTTCAACCATTACCTAGGCTTAACTAAATGAAATTCTTTAAATTTTATATTAAAAAATCTGTATAGGACAGTTTTTGAGAAAAAAAATATTTATAAAATTTCGAAAAAAAATCGTATGGCAGTTACCGTTATTTTTGGCCTTAAAAAAAAGAAAAAAACATCCGGGGGCGAAAAATTAAAACCCATGTCTACCAAGTTTTAAGAAAATCGGCCGAGCCCTTTAGCTGTAGTCGAACAGACAGAATTGCGAGACCCACTTTTTTGGTCTTCGCTATCATCGTAATGTCAACTTTGATCAAAATCTAGAGTTCGATTTTTTTTATGAATGCTTAACTTGCCTTATAGTACCTATAAGTCGCAAGTAAAAAAATAAGTTTTATTTTTTGGAGGGCATTGCACAGAAGTAACCGAAGTTCGTCCTAGAGCCATTTCGTCGCGTCGAGAAAAGAGATCAAATATTTGGTCTTCATTACAGAAAATTTGTCAATGTTTGTCAAAAAATGTCCTTCCCAATGATTGTGCTCTAAATTTGACCAGAGCCGGGCAATTGCAGAGGAAATGAAGGACTGTTTCGTCTTCCTGCTGGTCTCCACAACTATGACAGTTAGTGTTTCAGATCAAGAGTTCGGTATTCATTATAGGCCAAATCTTTCTAGATTTTATGCAATTAGTTAAATTGCTCCGTGGTACCCCTTGGCATAATGGTTAGTGCGTTGGACTGTCATGCGGAAGGTCTCGAGTTCGATTCTCAGCCGCTGCAAGAAAGCTTTTTTCTGGGGTGTACTGCATCTTGCGAGGAATTGACAAATTCTCCAAGAGTATCTTTTGTCATGGAAAGTGCTGCTCATAAGCCGTTCGGAATCGGCATAAAATTGTAGGTCCCCTCTGTTCCTGGTAACACGCACACAGGAATGGTTGAGAGTTGTAAGTCACTAGGTCCTGGTTCACTCCGAGCTGTTGCACCACCAAATTTATTTATTTAGTTAAATTGCTCCACATAAGGTTTGATTCTTTAAGAAAAATTGAGAGAATATTGGGCTTCAAAACTCGAGCTGAATGTCTACTCTTTCCGCAAGTGAGTTATTATGGGCTGATCCTTGCCTGGCCAGTTCGTATTGGAGATTGATATGCTAGAATTAATGGCTTTAACAGCCGCCTCACTGTCTTCGATAATAGAAATATTCCGGTTCTGGTTTGGATTTTATTTGAGTACCTTACATGCTTCCCCGATGGTCAGTAATTCAGCTTGAAAAACTCTAGCAAAGTCGGGTAGCCTTAATCACCTGATTACTGTCTCACAAAAGATTCCTTAAGCAGATCTTCACTCCATCTATGAACCAACAGTAAAGATAGTTGTGTCGAAGTGTTTTGTCTACATCATCATCCCAGTCCTTTTTTCAATAGGAACATAACCTTAAAATCTTTACTGATGTTCACTTTAGGGGTGCAGTAGTCAGTGGACGTCGAACAAAAATCTCAATTGGAATCAACTCCGTTATATTTCTGTGGCCATAATGTTTTGCAATCCAAAAGTTCAATTCCTTCCTTTAGAATACGTTGCAAGATACTGGATACTTAATGTGTAAATCAAGTGGTTAAATAAGCAGAAAAACGCTTAAGGCATCTTAGAGTCTAACCAACGCTAGTTCTTTGTTAAGTCTACAATTGTAGAATTTTATTCTTAAATGAGTTTTTGCTAAGTTAACTGGCAGCCCTTAGGGAGTACCATATATGATTATGTGTCAAAATTAGAAAAAAAAGAGAACTTCTCACCCCGAAAAAAAATAAAATATAAAAAAGATGCTTACAAACTCTTTGTACGAGAAGCCGTTTTCCGCCAAAGTTTCACAAAAAACCTTTTATTTTCAATACTTTGGTTCATTCAAACTGAAATTAGTTTTATAAATTTAATTTTGTAGAAATAAATTTTTTGTTCAGTGTACGGAACACATTTTCATAAAAAAAAATCTCAACTCGTTAAACATTGAATAAATTCCACTTCGAGTTCCGGACAGAGAAATGTCTGTCCATCGAGAAACCATGAACTTTTCCTCGACAACAGCCAGCGCAGCGCGCCCTACGAAATCAAGTGTCTTGAATCAAGTTAGGGTTATCATCTCGTTTGCGAACAAAGAGACATCTGTGTTCACTTTGTTTTGTTTACAATATTCCAGCCATTTGACCAGCCAGCACTGTCTCCGATGAGAACACTGGTGGAATGTAATTAAAAAATTATCCGATGACCCTTTATTCCCATCATCAGCGGCTAAACTAAGATCCCCTCTTGACTGTTGTTTAATTTATACAATCTTGATTTTGATTATGTAATAAATTCTTCTTAATCTCAAGATAAAGATCGAGTTTCTTTGTTCTGTGTAATAGTCGAACATGGGAAGGTGATTTTGGTTTTGGGCATTAAATGTGTATTTTCATATTGAATTGATTAATTTACACATAAATTGTTCGAATCGTTATTGTTTACACACAGAATGCGATGTATCCAATTTTGATACGAATTAATGAAGATAGAAAACGCGTGTATGTATATCTAAGAAGATACATTTAGATATATCACGCAATAGTCATGTTCGTCATAGCTGGTAGTTTTGATAGGAGGTAATAAATACATTCATCTATCATTCTCCTCTACTTCATTCATTATTTACTATCAATAGCAAAGGGTCATGAAAACTCCGACCGATACAAGTTGAGTGGTATCAGATTCATTCCAACCGACCTACAATACGCGCAATGAAAGTGATTTGCTCTTAGTCACTGTTGGCCTTGGTTCTTCACTTGTTTTTGCGCAAGAACATTTTTTTTATTTCTTCCAATTTAAATTTTGCTTTTAGGACTTCTTTCAAAGGAAAAAACTTTTTTTTTGTAACTCAAAACATTTTCAAATTCTTCCTTTCTACTTAAAATTTAATGAAAGATATTCTTAATGTAATTAGGTATCTTTATAACATTGTAATAAATCACAATCGTTGGATTAGAAATTAACTTTCCGTCTATTCAATTCGAATTTTTTCTGGACGGTTTTAAGTACGAGTATGAAATTCATAAAATAAATGCTGGTGTGCCTCAAGGCTCCGCTTTGTCTCCGACACTTTTCCTTATTTTCATAAATTATCTCTTGTCTGAAACTTCTAATCCACTTCATTGTTTCTCTAACAAAAGCACCCTCAGCTTTTCATACCAATGTGTTTCCAGACTCACAACCCTGTTCTTCGGCCGTGGAATTGGAACGGCAGCGCATGTTTAGTTCCTATATCGGGTTTTTCAATAAGAGCGCTACAAATGTTTTTTTTTAAATAAAACAAAAACGGTTTTGGATTTCAATATAATTCTTTATTCCTGTGAAAGTACGTTCGATGCCATTATGTATGGAACTCGATTTCTTTTGCATGGCCACCACGGGCACGCTTGCAGAAGTCCAGACGCTGAACCCAATTTTCGACGGGTTTAAAGCATAAATCGGCCGATACTGCTGCAATTTCACGTATGATATTCGTACGAAGTTCATCAATCGTCGCTGGCTTGTTGGCATAGACCATTGACTTGACGTAGCCCCACAGGAAATAGTCTAACGGCGTCAAATCGCACGACCGAGGCGGCCAAGCGACTGGACCATTTCGTGAGATAACACGTTCTCCAAACTTGGTTTCCAATAAATTGATTGTAACATTCGCTGTGTGGTTTGTGGCTGAAGCCTCAGCGGCAGCAATACTCTCGACACAACGGGCACTTCTTTGTCTTTTTTCCACTAGACGTTCAATTGTTGATCTGCTAGGACGATTATGACGACCATAAATTGGACGTAGCGCTCTTAACGTTGAGGCCACTGACTCCGAATTTCGGTAGTAAATTTTAATAATTTCGACTCGTTGTTGACTCGTATATCTTTCCATCATGAAATGGCATACCTTACTGAAGATAAATGTCAAAAGAGCGGCAAGAAATATGGCGTCGTTTGCTGTCCCTGTCGCTCTACTTTTGTAGAGTCCCTGTTGAAAAACTCTTTACAATGGGATATTAACAACCATATGGAATTTAATGCTTCGAAAACACAAAGCTGTCTTCTGTCGCCTAAATATACCGGCGATGCCATTATGCATGAATGGAACTTGCATCAAAGAAACTGAAAAGTTGTCCATAGCCGGTTTGTGCGTTGATAACCTTCTCTTCGACGTAGTCTAAAACGCAGCGAAATACTTAGGTTTTCTTAAAAGACGCAAGAAATTTGTTCGCCTTCTGATCATGCTATGATCTACGACTGCCCAAAATTTGAGTATAACACTCATATCTGTTTCAATGAAAATGGAAAATCTTTATTAGACCTTTTAGAAGACTCTGGATTTTTGGTTATAAATGAAATATCTAATAGTGATTCATTAGGGTTGTTCAGTTATAGACTACTGTTTTTTAAAAAGTAAATGCCTTCTTCTAATCAAAGATTTCTTCATTTAACCAGCTAATTTCTCAGCACATCTGAATATTAATGTGCTATGTGAGTTTTATTTTATCAATTTATCAGTTTTTAAAGCAATTGATAGTGCAAGCTTAAATCGAAAGATAGAATGACTAGGAGATACGAGATTAAACTTAATCAACAATTAGTCAGGTTCCCGAGTGTTATATCAAATAGTACAGAATAGATAAAAAGATCACTTCTAAATTGGCAAAATTAAGGGAATCAGAATTAGGATAACATACACTAGCTATTGATGAAAATATACCGGAGGGCTACTTTGAAACCTTGAATTTTTTTCTATGCCAAATGTTATAATTTCTGAACCGGTTTCCACTATCTCAATGATACAAATTTCAACAGCTTTAAAAAACGTGAAGACAAATAACCATAAAGCATCAGGTTCTGAGTTTTTAAAGTATATCTATGAGAATATACTAGAATATTCCCAAAAACATTCGTTTGTCTAGAATTTTAGCAAAAAATTTGTTTTCGATCCAGTCTTATAAAGTATTGATTAAATTTTTGTTCTTAATATTATTGCTAAACGTTTTGTTGACAAAAACAAGTGCAGATATGCCTTTTTCGTAGATTTGAAAGCGGCTTCCGACACAGAAATTGCGGACATTCGACCAAATTCATGTCCATAACTTCTTGAAAATATAATAGCAGCACTGCAAAACGGTACAAAAATGTCAAGGAATTCCAAATGTGAAGCAGGAGTCCCTCAAGGTTGTGTCCGAAGTCCGCTCATACTTACGCTCTTAATTAACACTATCGGATAGCACATCCCAGATGATGCTTTATGCAGATGAATTGGTGATTTTAATTGATCATCCTCTAATTCTTTAGCTTCAGATCAATAAGCTAAAAGATTTCTGCGGTTCATGGGATCTTTTACTATTAAATTATTTTCTCTCTACACTGTATTTACCTTTTTAGATGCATCCGGCAGAGGGCACGCTTTTGTTAATATTTGTTAAAATAAAATGCACGACTGGTTCGCCTAACTTGCTCCTATGTAATAGACTAGGAATTTTAAATACGAATGTTATTAGAGAAAACTGTTCGTAAGGATAATATTATTTTTTTTAAATTCTGTTAGTAGTAAGAGATAGAAACATGCACATATTAATTTATTCAAGAACAAAAATTATAAGTCGCTGTAGTGGTTTCCTTAAAATAATAAGCTTTTATACAAAAAATTTTTAAAACATTTTTAAGAAAAAAATTTGGTACGCCTACTTTAGGTTTTTATTATTGTACGAATGAAAATTAAATTTCCAAAAAAATTTATTAGCCGTTTTTGAGATATCGAACTTTTCAAAAAAAAATGTATTTTTTTTCAAAAATTCAAAAAATATTTTTTTTTAGGTTTTTAAATTCAATGTTTTTTAAACTTTTAAAAAGCATCTCTATAAAAAAAATTCATTAAAATTTGTTATGTCGATAATGAGAAATTCAAAATTCGAAAAATGGTTCTATGGTAGGTACAGTCGGTAATATATTAATTTCAATTTTTGTTTTATAAAAGTAAATTTATATGATTGAATGGACAAAAATTTTATCAAAATTCTCGGACCCGTTTTCGAGAAAAATACGATTTTCGAAAACCATTTTTTTAAACATTTGTATGGTGGGTACCCTTATTTCTAGTTAAAAATAACTTTTTTTTTCAAATCTTGTAGATTGTATTCAGAAACTAAAAATCGAAATATTGAGTTTCCAAAAAAAAAAAAAAATTGAAATTTATTTTTTTTTTAAATCCAGAAAAAAACTTGAATACGCAATAATATTTAGAGTTTGGAGGAGCTTCAGCATAAAAAAAATGATTAAAATTGGTAGTACCGTTTTCGAGTAAATTAGAAACAAAAAAAATGGTTCCAAGAGGAGTACCAAAAATTACTATTTTTTGGAAAAGTTTTTTCAACCATTTCCTAGCTTTAACTAAATGAAATTTTTCGATTTTTTGTTTAAATCTGTGGGACAGTTGTTGAGAAAACAAATATTTATAAAATTTTGAAAAAATTCGTATTTTCGGTCTTAAAAAAAAGAAAAAAACGTAGGAGGGGAAAATTCAAAACGATATCTACCAAGTTTAACGAAAATCGGCTGAGCCGTTTAGGCTGTAGTCGACACAGACAGGCAGGCAGACAGAATTGCGAGACCCACTTTTTTAGTCTTCGCTATCATCGTAATGTCAACTGATATCAAAATCTCCAGTTCGATTTTTTTGCACCAATGCATAATTTGCCTTATAGTACCTATAAGTTGCAAGTAAAATTATTGTACCTTTTGGAGACAGAAAATTGGATTGCAAACTTGTTATTTCTCGACTTTTATATGTTTTTACTCGCTTTTTCTTCCTAGATATTGTGGGAGGCCCGTAACCGAAAGAACGCCTAAGGAGTCGGAATATGTCTAAGTTTCAGTTTTTCTTAATACAAACCTAAATTAAAAAAAAATAAAATGCACGACTGGGTCGCACGAATTTGCTCCTATGTAATAGACTAGGAATTTTAAAAACGAATGTTATTAGAGAAAACTGTTCATAAGGATAAAATTATTTTTTTTAAATTCTTTTAGTAATAAGAGACAAAAACAGAATGCTATGCAAATATGAATTTGTGCAAAAATTATAAGTCGTTGTAGTGGTTTCTTAAAAAAAGGTTTTATACACAAACTTTTTAAAAGATTTTTAAGAAAAAATTTTGGTACGTCAATTTAAAGTTTTTATTATTGTTCGAATAAAAATTAAATTTACACAAGGAAAATATTGAGCCGTTTCTGAGATATATCGAATTTTCAAAAAAGAAAAAAATAGATTTTTTTTTTTCAAAAATTCAAAAAATATTTATTTTAAAGTTTTGAAATGCAATGTGTGTTAGACTTTTTAGAAGCTTCTCTATAAAAAGTTTCATTAAGATCCGTTATGTGGATAATGAGAAATTCAAAATTCGAAAAAATGGTTCTATGGTAGGTATAGGTACAAGCTGTAATATCTTAATTCCAAATTTTTTTTATTAAATTAAAGATCGTAAAAATTAATTGAAAAAAAAAAAATGTTATCAAAATTCTAGGTGCCGTTTTCAAGAAAAATACGATTTTTGAAAAACATTTTCTTAAATTTTTTAACACTTGTATGGTGGGTACCTTTATTTTTAGGTAAAATGAAATTTTTTTCATCACATCTCGTATATTATATTAAGAAACTTTTATTTATCAAGTTTAAAAAAAAATCTAGCATGGGGTTTTCGAAATATTGAGCTTTGAAAAAAAAATTTTGAAGTTTTTTTTAAAAATCCAAAACAAAATTTTTGAAAATTTGAATACACAATTCTATTAAAATTTTTGGGTGGCCTTAGCAGAAAAAAAATGATCAAAATCGGTGGTACCGTTTTTGAGAAAATCAAAAACAAAAAAAAAATGGTTCCATCGGGGGTACCCTCAATAACCATTTTTCGGAAATTTTTTTTATAACCATTACCTAGCTTTAACTAAATGAAATTTTTTTGTGTTTTTAATTTTTAAATCTGTCGAACAGTTTTTGAGAAAAAAAAATATTTATAAAATTTCGAAAAAAAATCGTATGGCTTAACAGCTATGCATTCCTTATTATCGCCTTCTTAACTCAATTTCAAAATACCCTTCCACTCCAAGTCAACTGAAAATATACCTACAACATCACTCACCAATATTCACAAAATGCTCAAACAAAAATGATTCTCAAACAATATAGAATGCACAACAGCTGGGCATTCCATTATTTCGCATACTTAACTTAGATCTCAACCCAAAGTCAAAATAATTTTGTCTCGTTTCTTGCCTTTTGCCCAATGTGAGAAGAATGAGTTGAGTGAATGCATTACGAGAATTTCCTACAAGAGATAGATAGAAAAACAAAGATGTATTTATTGAGTTGCTTATTGTCTCAAACTGATAATGAGTTTAATTTCATGGACAAAAGGGGTTAAAAAGTTTTATTTTAATATACCTCATGTGAGTGCAAATTTAGGTACAATTCATAACTATCAGAAAACAAACAAATATGAATTTAAAAGGTGGTAGTTTTTTAATTATTTTCGTGGCGATAAATACAATCCACCTGTTTTCTGTTTATTTTTTGTTATTATAACAAAAAAGTGGTCAAAAATAGTGTTTCTAATATTCATATCTCAGGTTTCTTGACATTCCAGCAGAAATATAACTAAAGGTTATTTTCAATTATGAGAATTTTAAATCAAGAAAAAATTTAAGGAATCTTAAGATTTTTAATATCCCGTAATAATGGCATCTGTAGAGAGATCATATTCATGTTTTAAGAGAATTAAATATTTTTTTAGAAATAAATGTGGACAAGAAAGGTTAGGTATCTACTCGTAGCTTAGTTCTCATCAAATCGTACTTAGATAATGTTGTCTTAAAAGAAAAAGGATAAATCTTTGCGCAAGGTATAAAGCTCTTTTTTTTTAATTAGACCTTACTGTAATATATTATTTATGTATATTATTTTATGTGTATTATCATTAAGTGGAATTAAAAAGGTTAATTCTCAAAGGTCTTTCAGTTTTGGTTTTATGTTCAGTGCTTCCGCTATCGAAAAAGTCACGCCTCGTGCCTGGTACTTAGTTTGATCATAATTTTTGCCCGGGACTATAATATAAGAATGGAATCATGGTGCTCTAATACTGTGGTTTTTTTTCCATTGAAAAATCGATAAAATTAATTACGCTTCAAAACAAAGAAGAATTTCTTACCCATCAATAATTTATTAAATTGAAGAAAAGCATTTTTTTATTCAATTCTATTGTCGAGTGTTAGCCAACAACCTCCTTAGACAAGTAATATTTTGAATTAATGCTATACTTGTAATTTATTTTAATAAAATATTCCAGGCTCGATATTTCCCTCTCATTACAATATTCAGACATTCAAACCAATGTGTATCGGTTCTCCTTGTTAATCTTCTGCAACTTTCCTAAACGCTCGCACAAACATTTAAAGGGTAGTCATAATCCCTTTAGTGAGTCAAAATCATAAAAAAAAATTATATCCGAGGGCCAATTTAATTCCCAATAATAAAGCTTTAATTGATGTTCTTTAATTCGAGTATCTTGGGACTTGCCTTTTTGTTCCTTGGTCGCAATAAATTTTCTAGATACGAGTACAATGAATTGAATGGCTTCTATGTATACTTGTAAGATAATGAAAAACAAATTGATTCGAGAAAATTAATAGAACCCGATCAAATTGTAATTAATTAATTGTTAAAGACAATCACGAATTCGAATCAAATATCTGAAGATTTTGTGTCATCTTTAACAAAACCTTTTTGAATCGAAAAAATTAACTTAGCCTCATTAAGGTATAAAAACAACTCAGGGTTATAAAAGAAAAAGATTAATTATTATAATGAAAACTCTGACTGAAAATCAATTCAATTTAAAATATTTGTAGACTTCAAGTGCTTGACTTCCCACTTTCACTTTGAAATTGGAATTTGATTGATATCAACGCAAGGAAGGGAGGGGAAAACGAAAATACAGGTTGTAGTGAGAAATTTTGTAGCCTGATGTTTCAAATGTCGTTTAAGATAAGCTTATGAACAGAAAACCAGGTTCTTAAACTTTCGGGATCTTGTTTGAAATGCAATGCACCATTAAGTTTCAAAGCTGAGTGACATTTCCTCTGGAAAGTTACTCGAAATGCCATTTAACTTGAGTATGAAAAGCTAGTTAATACAAGTATATATTAGAAAAAGCAGAGGCCCAAGTATGGATCCCTGTGGTATTCCATTTTTTTTTTCTTTTTTTTTTTTTGAATGCGAGCTTCGCGTTTAATTCCCTTTAATGTCACTGTTTGTATTCAACCTTTCAAATATGATTTTTCCATTCAAAACCTATTCCCCTTAAAACTCCATAAAAATATTTATTGAGCAACAAGTCATGGTCAGCCATGTGAAAAGGCTTTGTCATATCAATAAACAGGGCTATGTTAGATTTGTTATTATTTAAATTGCCACACAAGACATAACTGACTGCGTAACCTAAGAATGGCATCCCCTGTTCACTTCTTAAACCAGATTCTCCCCAAGAAAAAGGAAATTACTCTACTTTTAAAAAAGTTTAGAAATTATGGGGAGAAAAGAAATAGGTCCGTAGTTAGAATTTTTCTTATCTCCGGGAAACTGCCCTGCACTACGCACTCAAGTTGAAAATAAAACTTAAAACATCAGACACATAATGGCCATTTTTTTAAGAAGGGTGATAGATATTCCATCTGAAGTAGATACAAGAACTTTTATTTGTAAAGATATTATCATTTTGTAAGTCTCAAAAAAGGAAAAGCTGTTTGGTTATCAATATTTAGTCTCCAGCCAGGCCAAACTGATTTTGGAAAATACAGTCAGCAGAACTAATGCGAATAGATGGGTTTAACTTCGTATTCAACTGAAACAAAAAATCCCATTGTAAGGTTGTGTAAGCTTCAATTTTCAATGGTTCAATAAAACTATCTTTACTTTTTCCAACGTTATGGAAACGCTCCTTATAATAATCTTTTATAGATAGACGGTACGTCTTTCGTACCAATGATTTATCTCTTCTCTTTCAGCGAGTAGGTTGAACCAATTTTTAAATTGTTCGATATTTTAAAAGCGTTTCATAGGGAAGAAGGCATTCTTAGCCTTCCAGCTTAGGGAGATCGGAGAGTTTCTCAACGTCTAGAAATTTTATAAAAATCCAATCAAATTGTCGGACCGGAACGCAGGCTATTCAAAACAGCTAAGGTAACCAAGTCACCAAATTACAGAAGATGCTAAATAGGTATAATGTAGGGCGAGTAACATGGCAAGAAGACAACCTGGTAATCCCAAAAAAAAAAAAAAAAAAAAAAAAAAACAATTTCGAATCAAGTCGCATTACAAACAGCATGTGGAAATTGGACCTCCAGCCGTAGCAGCCACATGCTCGAAATCATATCCAGCATTGATGTCATAAAGTCATCTGTCAAATAAAACCAATTTCATGGATATTAAAACCACTTTTAATATCCATGAAACTTTAACTTAAACTTAATTTAAAGTTCTTCGCCCTGAAAAAACACCCTTGGTTGTTTGCCCTATACTAATTCACATTCCTTACTTTTATCAAGATCTATTTTCCTATAAAACTATACAACTTAAATGCTGGAAGAAGGTTCTTCTTCTTATCAACTAAATAATATATGAGCATGAGCTTGTAAAATAGTGAAGTGCTTCTGAAGTGAACTACATAGATTATACTCATTGCTCTTTACTTTATCATAACGTGTTTTATGTATGTAGTTAACAGGGGTTGGGGTGTATTCAAAATGCTTTTACAATATAAAATTTAAAATTAACAAATCATTATTATGATGGCTATTTCATCAGCCACTCGAAGGTCCTTCATGCAAATATTATTTAAGACCCTCTGTATGGAACTTCTTTCTTAAGGGTTGTAACTTTCCATATTTTTTTTGTTACTTAAAAGGGTGACAGCTGTTCTAAGATTATAATCATAATACCTAAAATTAGGTACTGTCATTTTTCTATCAAGAAGGAGTATTATTAAAAACAAAATAAAATAAAAAAAACAACCATGCCCTTTTTTTCATTTCAGCTTGCAACCGTTTGGGCGAAGAACAATTTTATCGTTTTGTATCTTGGGTGCAGTTTTGGCGGGAATATGAGAAATGCTTAATGCAATGAGTGCATTATGCGTAACGCCAGGTGGTTAAGTGGTAAGACAAGGCTGCACCCAAGGGATATACATATTTGTTTTGTTTTTTTATTGCAAATTAAATTTAGTTTTAATTTCAGGGTTGAATGACTAATTTTGATAAATATCAGACAAAGTTTTTCATGTAACAGCAACATAGTCAGATCAAATCAGAATGTTTTAATTCTTTGAGTTAAAAGTAGATTGTGGTATAAATAGGACGACAAATGTGGAAGCACATGTACAATATATTAAGTATTTATTTTTCTTTAATGTGAAGAAATTTGGCAGGTTACGCACTTCGAAATAGATTTTATACGCAAGAAAAAATACCTAGTACTTGAGATTGAGAGTGAGCGAGTTGAAAAGATGCGTATGTTCGTCATGCGTTTTTTTTTAAATATGGTAAGATTTGGCACCTTTTAGCGTGAGTAGAAATGCATTTCTTTACTCCCTATGATAATATTTTTGAATCGTTTACGATCACTTTTGATTAGTAAAAACTTGGCTCTTACTAATTATGAACCGATACCGATATCAAGGCCGGCGGCGGTTCCTAGGCCTCGAACTACGAACTTTGAGGTATTCATCTGGAAGTGACCCTTACGGTTGTGAATCTCCACTGGAAGCGATATTCTGCTACCACAGAAAATAGTGCCCAGAAAAGAGTGGTTTCCGTATCGCTATAGACACTTGGCCTCTATGACTCTGACCATATATAAGGTAGGCCCTTTGTGGGGGAGGACTGTGGCTGTGGTTGTCCAGAATCGCGATTGCACTCGCTGTGGTATCATTAGGAATAGCATCAAAGCTATTGGATTGCGGATGCACTGCGAACTCAGTAATCACACGCTATCGAATTTGATCAGTCAAAACTGAAAGTTGTCCTCTTAATCCTTAAAATGTAAAAAAATAAAATGCACGATTGGGTCGCACGAACTTGCTCCCATGCAATAGACTAGGAATTTTAAAAACGAATGTTATTAGAGAAAACTGTTCATAAGGATTAAATAATTTTTTTAAATTTTAGTAGTAAGAGACAAAAACAGAATGCTATGCAAATATAAATTTATGCAAGAACAAAAATTTTAAGTTCTTGTAGTGGTTTCTTAAAAAAAAAATCTTTTATATACAAAATTTTTAAAAGATTTTTAAGAAAAAAACTTGGTATATGCTAACTTTAAATTTTTATTACTGTACGAATGAAAATTAAACTTCAAAAAAAAAAAAATATTGAGACGTTTTTGAAATATCGAATTTTCCAAAAAAAAAATGATTTTTTTTTTTCAAAATTCAAAAAATATTTTTTTTTTAAGTTTTGATATGCAATGGATTTAAGACTTTTTGGAAGCATCTCTACAATAAATTTCATTAAAATCCGTTATGTGGATAAGCTGTAATATCTTAAATTAAATTTTTTTTTATTAAATTAAAGATCATAAAAATTAATTGAAATAAAAAAAATTTAATCAAAATTCTAGGCTCCGTTTTCGAGAAAAATACGATTTTTGCAAGGCAATTTTTGACATTTGTATGGTGGGTACCTTTATTTTTTGGTAAAATAAAACTTTTTTTCATACATCTTGTAGATTATGTTGATAAATTTTAATTTATCAAGTTTGAAAAAAATCTAATGCATACAAGGTTTTCGAAATATTGAGTTTTGAAAAAAAAAAATTGAATTTTTTTTTAAAAATCCAAAAAAATTGTTTTTGAAAACTTGAATACACAATTCTATTTAAATTTTTAGGGAGCTTTTTCAAAAAAAAAAATGATTAAAATCCGTTGTTCGATTTTTTTTACGAATGCATAACTTGCCTCATAGTGCCTATAAGTCGCAAGTAAAAAAATCAGGATTATTCATTCCGACACTGCTGGACCAATTTGGAGAATGATGAATTAGAATCAATGGCTTTAACAGCCACCTGACTGTCTGAGATAACTTCCGTATTACAGTTTTAGTTTGGATCTTGTTTGAGTACCTTGCATGCTTCTCTGTCATTCAGCTTGAAAAATACTAGCAAAGTTGGGTAGCCTCAATGGTATAGATATATTCAAAGTCTCAAGAAAGAAACCTTAACCAATAACCGCACTCAATCTTTAAGCCAACAGTAAAGATAGAAGATAGATAGTAGAAGTCTTTCGTCGTCATCATCATCATTCTCAACGTCATCCTAGTCCTATTTTCAAGCGAACATAACCTTAAAATCTTTACTGAAGTCAATTTTAGGGTTGCAGTTGTAGTCAGTGGGAATCGAAAAAAGTCGCTTTTGAAATTTAAATCAAGTGGTAAAGAGTACATAAAAACGCTTAGGGCATCGGTTGGGCAAGATCTTATAACCCCTGCGGTGCCAACGCTAGCAGTTGTTTGTACTTTCTTCAGTTTAACGACGTAAATATGTTTTGGTAAGCGCAATCGAACCATTCGTAAGGATAGGTTGCACCACATTTGTTGCCTTCTTAATTCATCTTTCAATATTCAGTTTCCAGTTCAATTTAGAATAACACCTAGCACTACTATACCAGAAGTATCTTTTAAAAATAAGTTTTTGCTTTTGAATTTGTCTAAACAATAATTGTCGTAAGACGTCTTTGAATAAGTTCCATCATAAATTAATGCATCGCGCCCTTTTGGCCCAATGGTCAACTTGAAGCTTAATTTTCTCGAAGACTCTGAAACCAAATTTGAATATATTTGGCAGATAGATGGTGCTTAACGTAAGCCTTTATTTGGTACCAGTCTTATTAGTATTCCCAAAAATGGGTCACGTTCTTTAAGCAATTCAGGTATATTGTAAAAATATTTCCAACACAAAAATGTAAGACTACTTCATCCGCTTTTAACCTATTTGAGCTCCTTCATATTAAAAGTGATAAATTAATTATTGAAATTAATGGGAAATATTGAATATCCTGAAGGAATTTTTAATTGGAATTGGCCTGCCTGCTTTTAATATATTCACCTTGTTGTAATGCCCGTCTGAGACACGTGAACACCCCCTTTTTTCTTTGAACTTTAGATCTAAGACCTGACCTTTTACAACCTGCAAATGAGTAGTCGCCCATTAAAACCCCACCATCCAAAATTATTAATTCAACAATTAAACTGATAGGCCTGTGCTCATTCCAGATGCTTCATTAGTCAAATCTATTTACAAGCACATCACACGACATAGCCCCGTGCATCGTTTGCTGATTGATTTTTTTTTTAAAAGATCCCCTTCCTTAGTTTGAACCTATTCCAATTGAAAATTCATATCCTCTTGTCGCCTTACCGTCAATTTAGGGCAAACTAGTAAAAAAAAAAAAACAAAAAACAAGCATGATGGAGACCTATTTGTGGCAACACTTTTCCTGCAATGGCTACCTTTAGTTAGGGAATGTAGGTAGAATATGAACACATCAAAATTGGGGGGAAAAATATAAAGAGAACCAGGTAACCTAGATTCTTCCTAAAATACATTAAGGTTTAATAATTAATTCCCCAGATGGACTTTGCAAACAGGCCACAATCACGCGATATATCGTTGCCAACTAACATCAAACACTTTAGAGTCCTTTGTTGAAACCGATGTTTTGTTTGAATAAATAAAATTTACGGTTTCATAAAAGGTTATAAAACTATGAGTAGATATAAATAATATTATACAAACCCACAGTTCATTGAAAAATAAATTTTTAATCAATTCTGAGATACTCCTGTGTACATTAGGATTGGTTGAACAATATCAACTTTCTTACCGACTATACACAATTGATTGGTAGAAGCACGATTATAGGCACTTAGGCAGGTTACCATTTTCTTTGTTTATTTTGTTCTTTTTTTTTTTTTAAGTAAATTGTTGTTAAGTTTTGGAATGTAAAATTATTTGTTTATCCAAAGTGGGAACTAAATTGAAAGGAAATAAACGGAAAAGTTTAAAAGTAAGACAATCAAAGTCCATTTGCTTTTTGTGTTTTTTTTTTTTTTAAGTTTAATTGCAATCACTTCAAACATAATAGAAATAAGTTTAATCGAAATCGTTGAAACCGTTTTCGAGATAATTTGGAAACAAAACAAAGTAGTTCTCGTTAGGCTTCCATTGTTCTAACAGTTAAGACTCTTGCTCCTTTACCATAGGAGATTCGAATGGCCTGTGGCGGCCATGTTGTTTTGGTGACATCTGTCAAATCTGTTGTTTTTCATTCAATTTCTGATTCCAAATAACCGAAGTAAGTTAAACTATTGAATAACACGTCCAAATCATTAAACCTTATTATCAAAATAAGTGTAAGTTAATCCAAACGTTGTGCGCGTTGTGTCCATTTCACGGTAAACGTGGTAGCCCTTCACAGTCGACTCTTCAACATTAGTTGGTGGGCAAAATTGAGACGAACAATTCGGTAGTGAATCAGCCAACATTCGTTCGTCTAAAGAAGGCAAGATCAGCCGAGGACATCAACATTAAAAATGGTGTTCATCAGGGAGCGGTTAAGTGACCGATTTTATTCAGCATTTACACCAGCGATTTGATAGGTAGTCTAACTCGGGAAGTTGCGTATGCCGACGATCTTATTGCGTACAGAACACCTCCAAAAGTTGAGGTCATCAGAATTCTCTTGCAGAGTGACTTCGACTAGATTAATCGATATTGTGATGACTGGAAGAATCGTCTTTTGGTTTAACGTGAGCACCTGCCGACTATGGCTCAATCCCACGGGAGGCCTACCTCCATCAGTCAGATTGGGTCCTAACCATTAACCCCGACATAGCCGAAGCCATCTCGGTCGCAAAGTTGTGACATGTTGCAGGCATGAACACACCTCTTGTTTAGGAGGCGAGGTCTTTCTAACACCTCTTGAATCCAGGCACTTCTGAAAACCATATGTCTCCGCATTCGGAATAAACCAAGCCACCATGATACTCCCACTAGGGGGCCTACCTCACAGATAGTCTGAGAAAGAGAGCACGCACGCGACAGCTGCACCTCTCTATCCGAAGATAGAATAGGAGAGCCCGAAGACGTACGCTATTGCCCCCAGACTCCTGGGCATTATCTCCCGTGGAACCATAATATAGCTTCCGGTCGAGCTTCGCCACCATAAGGTCCCTTACAGATGAAGTTCCTGCAAAACTTCAAGGCCTGCCAGTCCAAGATATACACACACCCAGCTATGATCGAGGTAGAAACCATTAATCAAGAATGTGCAACCCTCTGGTGAGTTGTTACACACTCCTTAGCGGA
The DNA here is from genome assembly GCA_911387755.1 of Chrysotoxum bicinctum. Classification (NCBI taxonomy): domain Eukaryota; kingdom Metazoa; phylum Arthropoda; class Insecta; order Diptera; family Syrphidae; genus Chrysotoxum; species Chrysotoxum bicinctum. The sequence continues at coordinate 76,137,031 of OU426989.1, forward strand.
TTCCTACTTTAAGGATACCGTCCTGTGATGACTGGAAGATGAAAATCAACTTTCAGAAACCTGAAACGATTCTTTTCAGGACTCCGTTGGTTGGAGCCCCAAGGGATACGAGAAAGAACTGGCGCCAGCTGATGATCGAGGGGCCATATAGACATCCACAGGCGAGTGAAAATGTATTTAAGTACTTTGGTATTTGGTTGGATCAGTATTTGTATTTCGACAGACTTTTAAATGCTGCTCTGACAAGGGCTAGGGGAGCCTTTGTTCTGGCAAAACGGTTGTTTTATAGCAGCCGGCTTGACACCTGGGTAAAGGTGATTTGCTACATGGCTCTCATCAGGCCGATGATTTCATATGCTTTAACAATGCCCCATCTCAAATGGAAAAAATTCGGCTGTTCGAGAGTCAGTGCTTACTTTGCTGCCTTGGATTACACAGAACACCATAGTCGTAGTACAAACATTATTATTCCAACAGAGCTCTATACACAGGGCTCTTATTTAAGATGATTCGGAATCACATCGCAAGAGCGATGCCCTCAGCTAATAGATTAATCTTTGGGGCTTATTACCCCAACAACGAGTATTTCAAGAGCGTTCGTTTAAGTGGCTATATTCCAACAAATTCATGCCTCTATTCAAAAAGTCGGGGGCTGATCCATGATAGGATAGGCAGGCGGTTCCGCTTGTATACTACTTCGGCCGTAAAGTTGTGGATAGGAGACTTTTGTATGATCAAGATGTTCTCGCACAAGACCGACTTATAATAAGTATAGGTTTTAGTATACTCGTAAAGTAGGGACAGTCACGGTGGCATGTTCTAGTTTTTTAAGTAGTTTTAATTAGATTGGATTTAATTTTATATATAAATAAAATGCATGACTGGATCGCACGAACTTGCTCTTATGTAAAAGTACTTTAGAATTTAAAATACATTTTATAAATATAAAACATGTATTTAATGAGATAAAAATGTTCAAATGCATGAAATTGCCGTCTGATGTCCGGAAGAGTATGAATTTAAGCAAATAAAGTTTAAAAATCGTTTTATTAAAGTAATTTTTTATATAACAAATTTTTTTAAAATTTTTCTAGAACAAAATTTGAGATGCCAATTTTAAGTGCTTAGTAATATAGATTTTAGGAAATAATTTCAAGAAATAATCGTTCATAGGTTTTTAAGATATTGATTTTTCAAAAATTTTTTTTTTTTTTTTTTTTTTTTTTCAAAAAACCCAACAAATATTTTTTCGAATTTTTTTATATAGAATATTATTTTAAACTTAAGGGAAATCCCGCTGAAAATTTTTGGTTAAAATCCTTAAAGCCGTTAATGAGACAGTCGAAAATCAAAAAAACGGTTCTATTACAGGTACCGTTAATAACATTTTGTCCATATATCACACTTAATTTTTTTATCAAAATCGTTAGAGCCGTTTTCGAGATAAATAAGATTTTGCATTACTGGTGTATGGGGGGTGCCCTTAGTTGTGGAGCTAAAAAAAAATTCAATTTCCCCTCTAGCGAATCACTGAAGTACCGAGTTTGAAGAAAATAGGTCCAGTAGTTTAGGTTGCAGTTCGAGGTGCAGACATACAGAGAAACAGACGGAATTGTCGGACCCACTTCATTCGTCTTCGCTATCATCGTAATGTCAACTTTGATCAAAATCTCGGGTTTGATTTTTTTCACGGATGCATAACTTGTCTTATAAATACCTATAAGTCGCAAGGAAAAATATAAGGATACAAAAGTTCAATATTCAAATATTTAAAACAAATAGCGAAAAAAATATAGAATTTTAAAGAGTCAAACTTTTGTTACAGCTGCTACTGAGTTCTCAATCTCTTATCTCCGAAGCGTACATACAAATTTTTCTTGGGAAAGACATGCCCTACTGATCGTTGCTTCTTGACCATTCTTAACGGCTTCTCGGCATACTCGTAGCATAGTTTTTGAAAATGCATTTAAGGAAATAACTAAATATCAAAGTTTTTAAAATTATTGAAACTTACGAGTATATCATTTACTAATAAATTTCTATAATTTCTTTAAAACTGCGCATAAAGTTGTTGTCACTGTTTATTTTATAAGACCAGATATTTCATGTTTATATTTACCTTTCTATATTTCTACCTACTATGTATACTATAAATGTTTTTATATTTGCGACGAAGTGGGTTTTTTTTACTATGCATTGCATACTTTCGTTAGATTGAAACATCATAGATTTGTTACGGAAGTAAACAAAAAGAAAACCTGTGCGTATTTGAACTGTCAGACAGCTGAATAACGAAAAAGCTTTGTATTAGTTTTTGACAATATTGACACATGTGTGCGCCGAGCGAGCATGAGACTAGATTTTCCACTATAAAATGCAGCGGGTTTTTGGCAGTAGCTATCAGTTTTATCTTTTCTTTCAAAAAGCGTAAACCAAAAACCTATTAACAAAAATGTTCAAGCTAAGTTCCATCGTTTTGGTTGTTCTTATTGGACTCGTCTCACTCATTGAAGCTATTCCCCAGCCTCAACCTGAACCACAACCAGAACCGCAGTTCGGAGGGGGTTTGTTCGGTGTTCCTCCTTAATTTTTCCTATATTGCATGTACTTTTGTTGGTATACATATGAATCAATAAATGAAATTTAAAAAAAATATATCCATACGTCTTGGTTTTAAAAAATATTCTGAAAATGTAAAAATAACTTGATCCTATGTAATAGACTAGGAATTTTGAAAACGAATGTTATTAGAGAAAATTGTTCAAAAGGATAAAATTCAGTTTTTAAACTCTTTTAGCAGTAAGAAATAAAAACAGAATGCTATGCAAATATGGCAAGAACAAAAATTATAAGTCGTTTCTTAAAAAAATAAGCTTTTATATAAAAATTTCTAAAAACATTTTTAAGAAAAAAATTTGGTACGCCAATTTGGTACCGATTTTCGAGATATCGAATTTAAAAAAAAGAGGCTGGGTACACTGATAACTTCTCATTTGTTTAAAAAAAAACTATTAATTCAATATTTGTCAACATTTTACCAATTGTACAAAATTATACTATGTATAAAATAAACTAAATTAGAAGTCAATATCACTACTAGTTCTCGAAAAATTTGAGTCGAAAAACAATTTTTACCAATTTTCAATAGAATTTTTAATTTTTTCTAAAAAAACTGTAAACTGATTTTTTTTTAATTTTCACCAGTTGTCAAACACATTAATTTTCGTAAAATATTTGAAACTAACCAAAATGTTTCCTTTTTTTTTAAACCGTTATAGTGAAAAACCTACTCACTGAATTTTAGTAAACGCCCTTTCAATCTCTTTTGAAGTTATTATCTATTAAACAAAATTTATTTGAAGTCGATATCTTTACTCGTTCTTGAGATATCGATGACGAAAAATGGTATCAGAACGTACGGATGTACGAACGTCCGCACGTACGAACGTACGAACGTACGTACACACACACACACAGGCATCTCTCTAAAAATGGTTGATATAGCCTCTAGTGACCTTGAAACGTCGAGAAATGTCAAAAATTCTAATTTGACAAATCGGACCGATTCCCTATGGGAAGTTAAAAAAAAACAAATGACTTTTTTTTTCAAAAATTCAAAAAGTATTTTTTTTAAGTTTTGAAAAAAAATTTCATTAAAATCCATTATGTCGATAATGAGAAATTCAAAATTAGAAAAAATGGCTCTATGGTAGGTAGATACAAGCTCTAATATCTTAATTTTTTTTTATATTAAATTAAAGATCATAAAAGTTAATTGAAAGAAAAAAATTTAATCAAAATTCTAGGTGCCGTTTTCGAGAAAAATAAGATTTTGAAAACCATTTTTTAACATTTGTATGGTGGGGAGCTTTATTTTTAGGTAAAATAAATTTGTTTTCCCACATCTTGTAGATTATATTCAGAAACTTTTATTAATCAAGTTTTAAAAAAATCTAGCTTGGGTTTTCGAAATATTGAGTGTTGAAAAAAAAATTGTATTTTTTTTTAAATCAAAAAAAAATTTCTTGAAAATTTGAATTCAGAATACTACTCAAATTCTTGGGGAGCTTTGGCAAAAAAAAAATATCAAAATCGGTGGGACCGTTTTTGAGAAAATCAAAAACAAAAAAAAATATGGTTCCATGGGGGGTCCCTCAATAACCATTTTTCGGATTTTTTTTTAACCATAACCTAGCCTTAACTAAAATGAAATTTTTTTGTACTTTTATTTTTTAAAACTGTCGAACAGTTTTTGAGAAAAACGGCAGGTACCGTTATTTTTGGTCTTAAACAGAAAAAAAAAACGTGTGGGGGGGGGGGGGAAATTAAAAATGAGATCTACCAAGTATGAAGAAAATCGGCTGAGTCGTTTAGGCTGTAGTTGAAAAGTCAGACAGAATTACGAAACCCACTATTTTGTCTTCTTTATCATCGCAATGTCAACTTTGATCAAAATTTCGCGGTTGATTTGTCCAAACCAAAATTAGGATACATAGAGCTTAAACCTAATGACTCACAAAAAGTTTTGGGAGGCAAGAAAAGGGCCCCAGGTTTCTTCAACCAAGTGCAACAAAGTTTTTAAGCTTATCGTCAATAGTCTATTCATTATTATTGAAGTAGTAAGTCCCAGGTACTGCCTCTTGGGAGGAATTGACGAACCCTCTAAGAGTATATCCCTTTTCAAAAGACGCGCTGCTCATTTACCGTTCGGAATCCGCAGGAAATTGTTGGTCCTCTCCATTCCTGGTAACACGCACACAGGAATCATTAGGAGTTGTAAGTCGCTAAGCTTAGGCTCTTTACGAGCCCTTATGGCCTCCTATTTATTTTTTCTAAGTCCCATGTATCCCCGGTAAATTTCACCTCAAATACGTGTTAAATGACCGACTCCAATCTAAAGTCTTAACGCCCATATTAAACTAAATGTTTCCTTGTGTCCAATCAAATCAACCACCCATTGGTTTATTATTATTACTACATACAGCTCCATTCTGATTTGCGCAACTGACAAGCTTTTGTATACAGACGGACGTGGTGTAGATTCATAAATCAAAGAGATTGCATACCATCCCGAAACAATATTTTACTTGTTAGTTTGCCATCATCACTCGCACACGCACCAGCAGTTTTCCCAACTAGATGTGTTCCTTTCAAGAAAATCCTTCCGCATTTTTTCATAATCTCAAAAAAACATCAATGAGAAACACATTTTCCTCAAAAAATGTTAGGAAATCGCGTAATTGCAAACATATGATGATGCACCCATACTCATCATCCCATACCAAAGTCTAATGCTTTGCCTTAAAGTTCCCTCTTTTTTTCCTTCTTTTTTGTTGGTTATTTTAAGTTCTAAAAATAAACAAAAAAATAATGTTGTATGTTTGTTTTAATTCAGATATGTTCCAGGAAATTGCCCGGGCTTAACAAGCTCCATATACTTTCTTACAAAAAGAAAAGAATTTCCCTTGCGCTTTCAATATGATTTCAGCGTCATCTGGTGCATGATTATGTAAGGGAAGAGTAATTACAATTCCATCCTTTATTTTTGTTTTTCTTTGAAGAAAAATGTGCTCCTCATTCACACCCACCGCCTACAAAATTGATGATGTGTTGAGTACGTGACAATTGACGTTATGGGGAAATGCTAAAAGTTTTATTTGATTTCAAACAGAACTAGTTGAGTTTGGAAATTGGATTAGTTAGGGGAAACTAAATTGTCTTGGGTTTCAGGTATAAATCTACCGAAACGCTGAGATTTAGGTTTTTAACAAATTGTCGAAAAGTAACAAACACAATCAGTCTGTTGTCGAAATGAAACGAAAAAGGTGTGCATGAGTTGTTTGCCATTGCTTTTATAAGGGGGACGTTGCAGGTGATATGGAAAACATATATTTGTTGGATACGTTTGGGGTTAAATCAAGTATTTGAAGGGACAAAGTTTAAACATTTTTTTCATTAAGTAAAATAATCTTTTTATATAAGAAATTTTTCTAAAAATAAAAAATTGGGATTTATATTTTAAGTATTTATTAATATACATTCTAGGAAAATATTTCAAAAGCTAATCGTTTCAAGTTTTTTTTTTTTTTTTTGTCTTTAGTCCACAAAAATTGGCGTTTGATAATGAGAAGGTCAAAATTCCAAAAAATGGCTCCATGGCAGGTACAGTCAGCAATATCTATATTTAAAAGTTTTTTTTAATCAAATTATAGATAGTAAGAACTAAATAAAATTGTGTTGTGCTTTTTGCTTTCCAGCCGAGGTTCTGCTCGTCGGTCTTGCCAGGGTCGTCCTGAAGAAAACACGAAACTCCAGATTTAAAGGTCTTCAAACCTTATTACAAAATCTTTATTGGAAATAACTCTTAAATCTATAACATACAATGTTCTGCTACTAATATTTCACTTAATTCAGGTACTGGAACGGTTCACGGGCATCAATCCTTCTGGCTTCTAGTCTAGCTGCCTTGCATCAATTATACTGCTTGCTGATGATCTAGATCTGGTACTTGATTACGGGTATTCTGGCTTCTGGTAATTCGGTTTCAAACGGGCCATTTCATTCGGATGTCTGGTTCCTGACGAGATCCTTAGGTATAACGCCCCTGGTGACACTAAACAGCAGGCTAAACGCTCTGGTAGATCAGCAGGTTCAAGGCCCCTGGTGGCACTAAACGGCAGGCTAAACGTTCTGGTAGATCAGCAGGTTCAAGGCCCCTGGTGGCACTAAACAGCAGGCTAAACGCTCTGGTAGATCAGCAGGTTCAAGGCCCCTGGTGGCACTAAACGGCAGGCTAAACGTTCTGGTAGATCAGCAGGTTCAAGGCCCCTGGTGGCACTAAACAGCAGGCTAAACGCTCTTTTAGATCAGCAGGTTCAAGGCCCCTGGTGGCACTAAACAGAAGGCTAAACGCTCTGGTAGATCGGATGGTTCAAGGCCCCTGGTGGCACTAAAGAGCAGGCTAAACGCTCTGGTAGATCAGCAGGTACCGAAGCCCCTGGTGGCAATTAGGACATTAAACTTCGAACTAAGACCCCTTACCGCTGGTGGGGGGAAGCCTTAATAAGAAATAGCTGGACAATCTCACCTACCTAACTTGCTAAATGACCAACTCGTCTATACTTCTTGTCTACGACTGGATTTCGAAAGATTGATCAAATCAATTTACTGTGCCGCCTGACTGTGCGTATGAGCGAAGAGGTGCTTTCCGTTCACCCAAGTAGGTCCTCTTGATGGTTTTTCAGTAGAAACTGAATGTGAACTATATAAGTGGTGAACGAAAAATATCATATGTTTATGGTGCTCGTGAATTGAATTTGAGTGAAGTACAATTCTTGGTATCATGCAGAAGTCGTATAGAGTGGAGTAGCATGGAACGCTTCGTTACAAAATAAAATGCATCTATCGAAATTCTAGGTTCCGTTTTCGTGAAAAATACGGTTTTCGAAAATAATTTTTTAACATTTTAAGGCTGGCCTGCTGGGTACCATTATAGATACAGATAAAATAAAAAATTCTGTATACACCTTTTAGACAGAATTAATAAAACTTTTAACTGTCAATAAAATAAACAAGTATGGAGTTTTCGAAATATCGAGTTTTCAAAAAATTATTTGTATTAAATATTTTTTTTTTTTAAATCCAAACAATTTTTTTGAAAACTTGATTACACAATTTTTTTAACTATTAGCTAGGTTTTAGATACAAAATGATTTTTTTTAATCTGTTTTTGAGAAAGAAAATATTTTCTGAAATCCCGTTATTTTTGATCTTACATACATAAAAGAAAAAAACCTGTGTGCTATCTACCAAGTTTAAAGTTCTTTTTCATTATTATTTCAAGTCTGATCAAATTCGATTTTTTTTCGTGAAGAATATACATATAATATAGTACCTATGTATATATCACAAGAACAAAATGCTTATAGCACAGAAAAAGCAAGGAAACTAATGTGCGTTGTTCCCACTAAACCGACATTTCTGAGATTTCAACTGAAAATGTTTAGATTTCGAATAAGTGTATAAAGATTTCATTGCTCAAGAACTTTAGTTCCAGATTAGTACGATTGTTCCTAGCTTGAGAAGAATTCTACACAAAGATATCGGTCCAATTGACTCAGCAATTGGAGGCGCACGACCATCCACTTGAACGACGTTGTGTTCCATAATTAATGGGAATGTTAGTTCTTACTGATAAAGCCATAATACATGGATAAAAATAATTTTGTTCATTTTATTGCATTTTTAAAAAGAAAGACGTATTTGGGCCACCCTTTATAAGGTATCGCAGAGCAAAGCTAATTTTGAAAATTATTGTCAAGCAAGAAACATTTTAAGAAGCACTTCTAGTTTAAAGTATCTAAATTATCTGCATAGAAGTTGTAAAGAGATCTTAAATTGCATCCGATATATTTTTGGAAATTAGCTAATACATTTTAAAAGAAAATCTTGTCCTTAAGTCAAATGACATTTCCAGTCATGACCCTCGGGTTATAAAACAACTTATTTCTGACTTCTTTCACAGTGCCTTCAACTGTTGATATACTAGCATCTGTAATACCTTAAACTTTGAAATTTTGAACTGTGATCATTTTGACGAAACTGCCCAAAACTTTGGGCTTTTAAAATCTTCTACAATTTTAATAAATCGTCGTTACCTTTGTGCGTTATTTAAAACTTATCACTGTCATCTTGTTTATTACCATCTGTTTGGAAAAATTATTTGCTAATCCGTCTACATAAGAAAGTTAAAAGAGATGAAATCAATCAACTTTAATAGATTATCGGCTATTCCAAAACCTTTGAAGACTATTCTTTGTGGATTTTTATGTTTTTAAGTGAAATCAATTATAGTTCCAAATCAACATGGTTTTACAAAAGGGCGCTCATCTGAAACTTTTTTAGTGGAAATTGGCTGAAAATTGTACTGACTCTTTTAGGAACAAAAGGCAAGTAGATTTCGTCTTGAAAAACTTCAGTAAGGCCCTTGACAAATAAACATTTAGTGAGCGTTTTATTTTTGTTTTTGGCTTCAATCTGAGTTATTTGATGGATCATTTAACGGCTGCGAATCGAATAACTTTAAAGTTATTTCTGGAATACTACAAGGTAGCCATTTGGGTCCAATTCTTTTTACTTTATTTATTAACGACATATTGTCTGTGTTACAGCACTCAAACTGCCTGATTTATGCAGACGATGTAACAATCTTCAAACATATTTCGAGATTGTGAAGAGTTGCAGGATGGCCTTAATTCTCTTTTTTTTTTACTTACTAGTGTGTTCGTAATGGTTTGTTTCTTAATATCGAAATGTGTAAAATTATAAGATGTACGAGAAAAAGCTTTGTGTTACTTTTTTTTAAAAAAAATATTTGTTTTACGGTTAACTGTTGTCACTTATAAGTGATATAAATCTCATTTGTATATTTTTTTTATCGAAAACTTGAATTAAAAAGGAGTAAAAACAGTTTTCCGATCCTTTCGCTATAAAACAGCTCTTATATCATTTCTTCGACACAATTAGAACAAGTGCAAAATAGATTTTTGAGGTTTGCCCTCAGAGGAAAATCCCTATAAAACTCCCTCCTTACAATAGTAGACTTACAACAGTAGAGTTTTTCCCCCACCCATATGTTTTTATCTTTTTTTTAGACCAAAAGTAACAATATTTTTTCGGAATTTTATAAAAACTGTTCAACAGGTTTAAAAAAAAAAAAAAAAATTCAAACCATTTCATTTAGTTAAAGCTAGGAAATTGTTGAAAAAAAAAGAATTCGAAAAATGCTAATTAATGGTACCCCCCAATAGAACCATTTTTTTTTATTTTCTCAAAAACGGCTCAACCGATTTTTCTCATTTTTTCTATACCAAAGCTTCCTAAAAGTGGAAATAGTATTGTGTATTCAAATTTGCAAGAAAATTTTCATTTTTTTTTTTTTTTGAAAACTCAATATTTCGAAAACCGCATGCTCAATTGTTTTTTTAAACTTGACAGTTAGAAGTTTTTAAATACATTCTATAAGTTTTATACAAAAAATTATTGTATCTAAAAATAACGGTAACCGCCATAGAAATGTTAAAAAATGGTTTTCGAAAATCGTATATATTTTTTTGAAAACGACGCCATTTTTTTAAATTTTTAATTTCTTTCTATTGGCACAACGGATTTTAATGAAATATTTTATAGCGAAGCTTCAAAGAAGTTTAAAAAATATTTTGTTTCAAAACTTAAAAAAAAAAAATATTTACCAAATTTTTGAAAATTAGATATCTCAAAAATGGGTCAATATTTTTTTTGAAATTTAAGTTTATTTTTCGTAAAATAAGAAAAAAAATAAAATTAATTTGGTGGTGCAACAGCTCGAAGTGGACAAGGACCTATACTGACTTACAAATCTCAACCATTCCTGTGTGCGTGTTAGCAGGAACGGAGGGGACCTACAATTTTCTGCCGATTCCGAACGGCTAATGAGCAGCACTTTCCTTGACAAGAGATATGCTCTTAGAGGATTTGTCAATTTTTCGCAAGAGGCAGTACAAACTACAGAGTACACGCCTGAAAAACTGGTTTGAAGCGGCTGAAAATCGAACTCGAGGCCTTCCGCATGACAGAACAGCTTTCTTTAATATCTAGCATTAATTTTTAATATTTTTAGTCTTTTACATGGGAGCAAGTTCGTAGGACCCAGTCGTGCATTTTATTTTAATCGTTCCGAGACATTCGGCTTACGTTAGTTCGGAAGAGGTTCTCCATTTAAAAATAACTTCAAAATCTGAGCACGTCTAATCTGTCACAGAACAGAGTAATTGAGTCAAGTATCGAGAATTCTCAGGTATAATCATCCTTGCTGCTAGATCTTCTTAAATTACATTTTCTTTTTTTTCTGTTTTTATATTGTTAAAAGATAATATGAAGAGCGCACAATGATTGTACTCAACAAATTGCTAACTTTAAAGTAGTTTACTAATTGTTTCTTAATTTTAATCATTTTATGACTAGGATCGTACCTAAAAAAAATTGCTTCTGAACACACCTAAAACAATGACAGTTGTTGGCAAAAAACTAAATAAACAGACCTTTTGCGTAAACTTATTATTACACGATTTGTAAACTTACAACGGTGCGTGAATAGTCTTACTATTAGTTAGTTCTTAATTAAGTTAGACATGAGGAGATTTTCTTTATTTCAGAGCCGAGCCTGAGCTGTCAAAAAATAAATTGTGTTTCTTGTATCGTTCTGAGCGTGTTCAGAGTGTGCTCTATGAGCTCAGAATTAAATAAATACTCAGTTAAATGCTTGATACAAGCGTTTCACAGGTGAAAATTATAAAAAAAAATACAGTGCAGGTATTCTCAAGAGCGCTCAAAACACACACGCTTGGTTTAGAGGATGTTCAGAACATGCTCGACATGGTCGGGCCCTGTTCAGGTATCTATTCTGAAGTAAAAAAGAAAAATCTTAAACTAAGTTTCTTTAAAAATTTTGCGCCAATCTTAACATCTGTAAGGTATAATTCCTGAATTTCATTAGTAGCTTTGATTGGCTGCATTTCGTTATATTTTTTTCTTTTTTTTTTTTAAGAAAAAAAAAACACTATCAAAGTCAAAGAGTCGTTTTAATTAAAAAATATTGAAATTGAATTTCTACTCTCCTTTATATACCTGCCACCGTGCCGCGCTGCGCCACGCCACTGGGCTGCATCGTAATCGAACTAAATTTCAATCCAGAGGACTCGAATTTCTCATAAATCGATAGGAATAACATTTCTTCAGGAAGCATTCGACACAAATAACAATAAAGAACAAGAGATACATATATATCTACTATGATGTATGTATGTATGTACGAGTATTATTATGTAAATAGATAGATGAATGAATACATATCGCATCGACTTTGATCGTATCTGTGATTTATTATTGGTTCGCTGTTGGATTTGAAATAATTGGATTTGTAGAAATTACTCACATCCGGGAATCACCTCATATTGAAAATAAGTCTCCATTAGACTATAGGTATTCTCGTAGTTTTTTAAGTTTTCCTACAACAGTAATTTCATATGGATTTTTGTTGCCCTAATTCCATAATCACACATTGATAAGGGAAGATAAGATAGCAGTTTGTTGACTTAGGTAGGTAGGTAACATACGAGTACTTTGAGGATGAATAACTACTTTTATTCTTTCCTATCAACAATGGCACTCATTGTATCATGTACGAGTATTACTCTATTTCTTCTTCAATTATGCTCAGATTCAATGGTTTCATTTATTTTGTAACAACAACAAAAAATAAGTAGAGCATCTTCAGATAGTAAATTAAGTAGGCTCATTGTAGATAGTTTCGAATTTAATGAAACAAGATGATTAGGAATGTTTCGAATTTATGTTAATGGCTTGATAAGGTTGACATCATGAGCAAGATTCTTTTATTTTTAATTATTTTGATTATAGCGCTATGACCTGATGCCGTTTCAAGAGATATTTTAATGGTGCGATGAAAAATTAAAATATAAGATGCAACATCTAGAGTGTAACGTCAGCCAGGAAGTCATTTAAAAATTCATTTAAAATTTTATAATTTAATTTTTTAATAACTTTTCAAACACTGAAAATTTGTCCTAAATATTTTGATTTTCTTATTAAATTTTTAATCTATTTCGATTCAATCTTTATTTAGGAAGCAGTTCAAGTACAGTCAAACTAGGTTCTGACATCACAATTCTTTGCATTTTTTTTTATTTTATGGCGCGATGATTAAAAAAAAACTGTTACAAATTCGATTTTTTTTCAACAATTTATTGCTCTGGAAAAAAGCAATTTTGATGCTTTCGTTGGGTTTTTGAAATTAAATACTTTTTTAGTCAAGTAAAAAATGTTAAACACAAATTAATAAAGGCAGTTTAGTAGCGATTTATCTGTAAGTCCTGGACTAGTTGTCAAATTTTATTAATAAGCTAAAATATTTAGTTGTGGATTTTATACAGACTACGAATAAGATAAGCCACCAATAAGTGGGTTGACCGAAAGAATCAGAAATAGAATTGTCAATCTTGTTATTTTCCTATTGTTTTTTGAAAAAATTAAATGTACGCCTGGAATAAGCGCTCATGCTCTTATTATAAAAAAATAGTTTTAGAATTTAAAATTTGTTCATACCTATATAGAAAAACAAAGATTTATTTAGAGAGAAATGTTTAAATGCATAAAATTTGCGCCTGATTTCTTTAAAATTAACAGTTTATGCAGAGTGTAAAAAATCTTTTTATTATTAAATTTATTTTATAATATAAGAAAATTAATTTAAAATGTTTCTAAAAAAAACTAGAATGTCAATTTTTAGTATTATTAATAATTTTTAGTATTTAATAATGTATATATTTTAAGAAATAATTAAAAAAAAAACTAAGCTAGATATGACTCTTTGTGACTTTAGATATAGGGGAAGATGGCCTAAAATGGCCCACCAAGCTAGAAATTGTAGAATCGAACAGAATTAGAAGGTTTTGGTAACACAATTCTTTAGTTTATCTGGCATCACTGACATAAACGAAATATTAGCAGCTCCAAGCTATTGTTTGAAAATTTACAGGTCAAACTATCTCTAGCCATCTACAAAAGTAGAACCAATTAAATGTTGTAAAAAGTTTGTTGACAAAAAAAAAAAATAAAAAACATTCAATTTTGGAGAAAACAGTAAATGCATGTAAGTATTTAGTATTTCTTATTAATTTACTGAAATTAGTTGGCCTATAACTATTTCAGTGTGTTCGGAATTAAAACTTAAATAAAAGAACCCTAAATGGGCAAAATGGCCTACTAAGCAATCGCCTAAAATGGCAAAGTGTGCCATTTTATACTAACCCTTACATTTCCATTTTCTTTATAGTGAAAATGGTTGGAAAATATAAACGATGTACAGAGACGCAGTCCTGGACTAATAATGCATTAACAAAAGCCCAAAATGCCGTCCAAAAAAATTACTTGCAATAATTGAGTATTATTATAATTTCTACTTTTCCTAATTTTGTTTTAAGTGAAGTTGTTTCAAATGAATTGTTGTTTTTATTATTTTTTTTGATTATTGTTTATGTTTATTTTACTTTGAACTGTGATTTGTTTAAAATAAAGTTTGCATTGAATTGAAAATGGTTTGGTTTACTTGCCTAGTTGGTTTACCAGTATGCCATTTTACCCGGACAATTCTGATCGTTGGAATTTGAAGAGTTTTTGAAAATTAAATACTTTAAATATTTTTTGAAATTTTTTAAACTTGTAAGGCAAAAAAATGTAAGCGTTATTAATTAAGCTTTCAAAAAAAATAACCTTTAAGTTTAAATGTCACATTTTTGTGAGATATGACACATTTTCCTTAGGTGGACCATTATAGGCCACCTTCCCCTACATTACTTACATATTCAAATCAAGCCGCTAATCTATTTTTCCCACAATTTGTTTCTTTCACTTACATATACTTAAGGTACTATACTCTGTTCAACAAAAATTGTCAGTACAGGCCTTATGGGAGAGCTTTTTCCAAAGCAGTGGGCGCGTGATGCACTTATTACTTCACTAGGCTGGGAAAAATGCCACTTAAAAAACAGCAAGCCACTGACTTTCCTTAAAGAATTTTTGTTGTAATTCTTCGCAAAAAGTTGTATACCCCAACGCGACCGTCGAATCCCACTGCTGAAGGGATACTGTCAAGTCAATGCGATCGTGCGCTTATTATATATACATCAGAACAGAGTTACCATTATCATTCTAAATTACAAGCAAGGAGCTTTTTCAGTGGATTTTATTAAGGAGCTTTTGGGACCAAAAAAATTGCAAAAAAATTTTTTTTTTTTTCAAAGCTTGACATTTTTATTTTTTACTTGCGACTTATAGGTACCTACTATATATAAGTAAAGTTATGCATTCGTAAAAAAATCGAACTCGATATTATGATCAAATTTCACATTACGATGATACAAAAAAAATGAAGTGTGCTAATATGATCATGGAATACATTTTAGTGAAAAAAAAATTGGTAAAAATGTTATTAACATTTTTGTACATGAGCTCTTTTGAACTTAATATCGTCGTCGTTCTATGAAAATTCCCTAAGTCCATTTAAAAAAAAAATATTTTTCAATTCTTATTTATTTCATTCCGGATAAACCATTTGCAAAACATTTTGTTGCACAATGGCTGCGCCTAACCCATTCTACAATTGAAGCCCGAGATCGTGCTATTCTGATAATTTTTGAATTTTTTTATATTAATTTCCAAGTTTAAATGCAAATATCTCAAAGTACAAAAAATGGACTTAGGGTGTTTTTATAGAACGACGACGATATAATGTTCTTTATAAAAATATTCGAAAAATATTGCTTGGATTTCCTAAAATAAAATTTCAAATTTTCTTCTTGAAAAAGTTTAAAAAAATTTGTGATATAAAAAACTAATTTTATAATAAAAGGATTTTTAAACTTTGTTTCGATAAATTCATACTTTTCTATAAATCAGACGGCAATTTTATGAGTTTGAACAAAACTCTTTATTATATTTATTTGTACATACATTTTTAATTCCAAAGCACTTTTACATAAGAGCAAGTACGTTCGATCTAGTCGTACATTTTATTTTTTATGTCCGTCAAGTAAGCATTACCACTTCAAAATTTTAATTAATTAAATTAAAATAATGTAATTATTTGGTTAACTGTCGTGAAGCAAAAACAATTCAAGTTAGCAATACCAGCCCTCAAAATGAACTCGAAAAATAAAAACGACTGTGTTAATTGCGAATTCGTTGTCAATATTTCGTCAGTTTTTAAGCTTTTGTGAACTTGAATAAAAATGGCCGAACGTAAGATGATAAAATACTTTCATTTGAACGTTTTTTCTCCATTTTATCGAACTCGAGCCGGATTCTACTCGAGGGGTTTCCTTTCCCTAATTAACAACGGATTGGGTTAGTGAGTTAACAAGCGGTTTTATGCTCAGTATTAATTGTCAAAATAAACCACACTTAAAATGGTGAACAAAAATCCGCAAGTTTTGATGTTAGATGAATGTCCGTCGACTCGAAATCCTGGAAATAACGGAGTTGGCTTTAATTTTTTATGTTACCAGGAAATTTTGATATAAAAATCTCTGTACAAAATGCAGATAAGTGGTAGACGATTTTTATGTAAAATAGAGCCAAGATTTTTTCAAAAATAAATCTTGGCTTTCTGTAACGAGCATGAGTACACCATATTTTGCATTGACTATTCACAGGAACGATAACTTCGACTATTTATTAGAAATTAGAACCTTTGAATGACGAAATCACGAAAAATTTGCAACATTTGGTGAAGAAGAAAGTGTCGCTTGATCCAGGCACTGCACGAAGCTTTAGGCACATTGATAGAAATGTGATACAATTCGAATAGCTCCTCACAAGCTTTATATTTAGAAACTTGAAGAAATGTTTCCTTGGTTAAAAGGTAGCTTAGGTACCTATGTTTTTTATTTTGAAGAACTCTTATCTTACTTCAAGGAAGGTATACAAATTAAATTAGAGGCCATTACGGCTCATAGAAAGCCTAAGCTTGTTTTGGAAAAATGGAGGGGACTAACAATTTTTAGGCGATTCCGTACGGCTAATAAGCAAGAAATACTTTTGGAGGATTTGTGAGTTCCTCGCAAAACGTAGTATTATACTCGTAGTACACCCCCGAAAAAAAAAAAACTTTTTTACAGCCACTGAGAATTGAACCCAAGACCCTCTGCATGATAGTTCAATGCCTTAACAATTACATACATATATCAAAGAAGGTATCAGATGTGTTAAACATTTACAAAAAGCAAAGTATGAAGCAAGCTAAAAGAAACTTACCTTCAACAAAAATGGCGTTTTCATATACAAGGTTTTGGAAAGCGTCTCCATTCATATTTTTTTTCAGCAGGAAAAGTGAGTTAACAGCAGTTAAGTGCTATTGAATAAGTTACCACTACTGCACTTCAAAATAAAAACAGATACACCCTTCTGTTTACCAAACCTTTTTTTGTAACAATACAGTTATAATTACATCATGCGTACAAGTCCCGTTTGCTACCTATTATCTTAGTCCCCTCATGTATGCAAGTTATTCCGATTATGAAACACAGTACACTTTAATATTTTGTTTTCGATTTGTTCTTTGTTATAGGGTACATCACCCAGAAATAGGCATTTCTATTTTGACCACAATATTTGGTTAAATAATTTTAAAAAATTTAATCATCATTTTGTACGCTCAATACTATATGTAGACAATATTTACTAGCAAGAGCTGTGGTGGGTCTTGAACCTCGAGGGTTCCAGGTTTTCTTCTTAAAGTTTGACATTAAAGAAATCGTAAGCTCACATAATCGTAGCCAACTTGCTAATAACTTGAAAAATCTTTATCAAAATCTGGGATACTCTACGAACGCAAATGCATTTTCAATATCTAAATGAGTGTGTTCTAAGCATTTTGGGGCTGCTGTTCTCTCACCCCGAAAAGCGTGTCGCCATTAAGTGTTTCATCATTACTTAAAGTAGCCTTTAATCCGGTTTTTGCGGCAGATCTTGTGCAAGTTGAAGGCTTTTTTAATTGCACTCAATGTCTTCAGCAGGGTGAAGTCCTTCTAGTAAAGATCTCAAAAATGCAACAAGTACATCTCTTAGAACTTTTTCTTAACAATATTTTTTAGTTAATCTCTCTCGATATTTCGTCTCAAAGCTCGGTCCATTTTTCTAAGATTCTACTGTATTTCGAATAAATGTCAAATTTCTCAATAAATTACACAAGAAATGTACCTACATATCAATCTCCGTTGAATTTTCTAAAATTGTGAAAAAAATTTCTTTAAGAAATTCTATGACCATTTTGTATGGCTTACCCTATTTTAGCATTTGCATGAAACTCAACGCCAAAAAAGGGGCCAAACTCTGCTGAGGATAAGCACAAGAAACCTGTCATTATCACCCATGGCACTTCTATGGCAACCTAAATATTAACTTAACCCCTCCCCCCGTTTGGCTTCCTTATGCCAAACACCGCAATGGGACATGGCTTTAAATGTCATGTGACGTTGCAACATAAAAACAAAAATGGTATAATTATATCGTTTGGATTCCTTAACGAAAACATGCAACATGCATGCACAATGTCGTTCGTTCCCACATACATACATACATAGTTTGCCCCTCACTTCACTCTCCACACACCGCCACCATCGTACATCTTCTCTTTTGATAGATAGAACTAATAGACGTTCTCATCGAAAAAAGATAAAATACCTTTTTGGAAGTCAAAGACTAAAATACGTACTTGAAGTAGTGTACTCGTACCTGCCCGCCCGTTTGCGGGCGTAGCGCATGTCTACGTGATCGAACTCCTCAAAATCCCTTAACTCGAATATAATTTCTATTTAACAAACGTTTTACGTCCATTGAATTTGTCTGCAACGGAAAGGGATATGATGGATGCTTGCGACTGGCAATATGTCTGTCGTCCGTAAAAAAAAAGACACTTCGAATAGATCACCGGTGGCCGTCAAAAAGAACGATGACTATGACGACAGACGATGGTCGATGGACGATGAGCAACCACGATGGTAAATTTGAATATGAATATAAATTCTTTTTAATCAATGGATTGTCCGGCGGATTAGGGATTGTCTGTTTGAATACATTTTGTGGAATGCACATAATATTTTTAATTGGAATCGTTAAATCAGTATTCCTTCTATGCAAACGGAGCGACCGACGATGGTGATGAACAGTGAAAGCCGGAATGAAGAATGAGTGGAGGAGGAAAAAAAGTAACAAGAATTAGCAGGTTTAATCTATGGTAGGTATAAAGGGTCATCAGTCTGCATTGAGAGTGACAGACCTTTAAATCTTTGTGTCGTAAATAAAATTTTACAATTAACCATCATCCGGTCTTGATTCTATTCTTGAGATGTGAATTAAATCTAAATTCGATAGTCGAAGATACAAATTGTATATTATGTAGTACGAGTGTTTTTAGAGTCGATTGTCGCAGCATTCGGGGCTTAAGAAAAGTGTTTGTGCTGTAATAGTCTATACTATGAAAAGGCCAGAAATGTTGGCACTTATCGAAACCCAGGTGGCTTGCCTGGCCCCTCTTCTCCCACAATATGTCATTTACTTAAATATAAGTATTAATTTCATGTACATAAGCGCATCATGCATACATGTTAGTGCGCCCAGTTAGCATTACCATTTACGACTTTAAAATTTGTCGTAATTATGTCGTAATATCAAACATTTTATCCCGCTTATTTTGTTTTTAAGCAACATCTGGTAGTACCGACTTGAAAGTCAAGCACTAACATCCGTCAAAATAGGGTAAAGGGCATTGTTAATACTTGTCGTAAATTTGTCGTAAAATCAAAAACAATTTCCCTCTTGTTTTTAGCAAAATATGTTAAATGAACTCGAAACGGAAAAAAGGCAGTGTTAGTAACTATCGTAAATTTGTCGTAAGATCATCAAGTTTGGTAACACTTGTTTTTTTTTTAATAACCCCTAATACTTCCAACTTGACAGTAGAGTTATCATTACCATTCATCAAAATAGGGTAAAGAGCAGTGTAAATACTTGTTGTAAAATATGTCGTAAAAATATGTGGTAAATATATCGTAAAATTTGTCCCACTTGTTTTTTTTTAAATAGCCCCTGGTAATGCTAACTTGACAGTCAACTTAGCACTATCATCTCAAAATAGGGTAAAATTAACTCGAAAAAGAAAAGGCACAGTTTTAATTACTGTCGTAAATTCGTCGTAAATTGTCGTATTGAGCAGATTGTTCGGAGGGCAGGCGTTAAGACGAAGGGCACTTTATTTAACATCATTGGCCGTTCTCAACGTTCTGTAATAGAGTCCTTCACGGTCACAGCTGTTGAAGATAAGACGAGACTTGTTGGTCTTGAAGTAAATGAGGACAAGACCAAGTATATGCTGCGAACAAACACACAAACATATGTTCCCCAATTAGTGCAAAATGACACTTTTGATAACAAAAACTTTGAGGTTGTTGAGGAGTTCATCTAGCTCGGGATTGATATTAGCTCCACGAACGGCAACTAAGTGAAGATCTGATGAAGAATTACCCTAGGAAATCGCTGCTACTTCGGTTTAGCAAAACAAATGGGTTGAAAACTCCTTACACGTAAGACGAAGAGCAGGCTCTACAAGACTCTGCTGGACTATAAGCAGAAACTGGGAGCTGATACTGGGTTCTTTCGAAAGAAAAAATCTTCAACGGATATTTGTTCCTGTGTGCAAGGAGAGCGAATGGAGGAGGAGATGTAACCGCGCACTCTATAAGCTGATGTGGAAGTAGTCCAGAAAGCAAAAACACGTCGATTACATTGGCTTGGACACATTGAGCGAATGGACACAAATGTTCCAGCTAAGAGTTTCTTCCAATCCCAGTCCTCAAAAACTCTTGTCTCAGATAAAATTTATCATACTATCTCGAATTGGAAAGTATCAAATGATCATTCTTTCTCTGATAATAGATACATAAAATTCGAAATTATGGACGAACCTCATAGCCAATCTTCTTTTCGTAACCATCGAAAAACAGATTGGCTACTATATAGGGCAACTCTTTTAAGGTCAATCAGACCTGAGTTATACAGCATACCCTACAACACTGAGGATCTTCATATTAAAGTCAATGACCTCACAGCAGCCCTCAACAAATCTCTGGAAACTGCCTGCCCTCTAATACAAATAAGAGGTAAAAAGAAACCACACTGGTATAACACGGGGCTGGATTCACTAAGAAAAGATTGCAGGAAACTCTTTAATAGAGCGAAAACCTCCAGAGAAGCTTCTGATTGGGATTCCTATAAAGACTCCCTCAAGTTATTTAAAAAAGAACTGAGGAATATCAAGCGTATGTCCTGGAGAACTTTCTGTAACAATATAGAAGGCAACTCAGAGGCATCAAGGTTAAGAAAAATCCTCTCCAAAAATCCAGTAATGCCAAGTTTCCTAAAAAACAATGACGGTTCCTGGACAAACTCAAGCGAAGAATCGCTCAATCTGCTCCTGGATGTACATTTTCCAGACAGCTCTCCTTACGTTAATAGCACTGATCCTAACAACACATTCAGTAGCATAACTCGTCCACAAGGTCTGATTACAGAGGAAAAATTAAAATGGGCAATAAACAGCTTCAATCCATACAAATCTCCTGGGCCAGATGGAATAATTCCAGCGGAATTACAGGAAAATTCCGATATTCTAATACCCATTCTGGTAAACATCTTAAATGGTTGTATCGCTCTGGCTCACATTCCTTTGTCATGGAGAGAAGTAAATGTTATTTTCATTCCCAAAGCTGGCAAACCTAGCCATGTTAATCCTAAAGATCTAAGACCTATAAGCCTTTCATCAATCCTTCTTAAAACATTTGAACGTCTGATTGAAATCCATTTGAGGGCAAACATTGATAAGTCCTTACTATCCAATGCTCAACATGCTTATAACAAAGGGAAATCTGTAGAAACCGCTCTACATACGCTGGTTCGTACAATCGAACACTCCCTTCATCATAAGGAGTTCACCTTAGTTGCTTTCCTGGATATAGAAGAGCTTTTAACAATGTCGACGCATCCGCAATCACATCTGCGCTGTCATCTCTGAAGGTAGATAAATCGATCAGTAAGTTGATAAATCATATGCTGATAAGCAGGATTATCAATTTAAAACTGGGCGATTTTGCTACTCGAAGGACTGTTAGTAGGGGTACGCCGCTAGGCGGCGTCCTCTCTCCTCTCCTTTGGAACTTAGTCGTAAATAAACTACTTGTGATTCTTGAAGGGGAGGGGCACAGGGTGATTGCCTATGCGGCCGATGTTGCGATAGCGATATCTGGTAAGCATCCTAACACTCTAAAGGAACTCCTTCAAAATGCTCTAAACAAGCTTACTACCTGGGCAGATCAATGTAGACTCGGTGCCAATCCCCACAAAACTGATTTTGTCCTATACCAGGAAATATAAGATCCCACACATAGACCCTCCCTTCATCAAAGGTATACCGCTTAAATTCTCAGACAAAACAAAATATCTATGTAGGTCTTATTTTGGACAAGAAATTAAGCTGGAAGCCCAATATCCAAGAGAGAATCAACAAAGCCAACATAGCTTTTTTCTCTTGTAAAAAAACCGTAGGTAATAAATGGGGTCTACAAACTCATAACACACTGGCTATACATCTCAGTCATTAGACCGATACTTACATATGGAGTGACAGTATGGTGGACTGCGCTGGAAACAGCAACAAACCGCGATAAGCTCAGCAAAATCGAACGAACAGCCTGTTTAATCATGAGTGGAGGTCTCCGCTCAACTCCTTCTGCTGCACTTGATATTCTTTTTCATCTCATCGCGCTAGATATTTTTAGCAAACAATCGGCCGCTAACACAGTCATTCGACTTAAAGCCTCCTCGCAGTGGATCAGTAATGATATTGGCCACTCTACTATACTGAACTCGTTCAGTACTCTACCTAGTAACGTCGATTACACCATCCCTCATCCAAAATTTAATAAAAACTTTCAAGTGTCCATTCCTTCCAGGTCTTCTTGGGAACCTGAGTCGTTTTTGATAGACGAAGCAATTCATTTCTATACAGATGGATCTAAAACCGATGACGGGGTCGGTGGAGGCGTATTATCCGATAGATTAAATCTCTGTCTATCTTTTCGTCTTCCCAATCACTGTAGCGTGTTCCAGGCAGAGCTTCTAGCAATAAAAGAAGTCCTCTCTTGGCTAAAAGAAAACGTTATATCGACTACTGATATACGTATCTTCTCAGACAGTAAAGCTGCCTTAACGTCACTGGACTCTGTCTCCACTAACTCACTAACAGCCCAAAACTGTCGATCATCTCTGGTGGAGATGTCAAAACAGTTTAACATTCATCTTATATGGGTGCCAGGGCATAGAGACATTCCAGGTTATTGTAAAGCCGACGAACTTGTAAAAAATTGAACAATCTTACCTTTATTGGATAGCAAATCTAACATCCGTATACCCCTAACTACTTGTAAACTTATGCTAAAGCATTATGTCATGAAGAAAGCTAACCACAGATGGACCAGCACCCCTACTTGCCGGTCTACTAAACTGGTTTGGCCATTGTTTGATGCTAAACGCTCAAAACAACTAATTTATATTGGTAGATTGCATATTAGCTCCGTTATAGGTGTCCTTACTGAACACTGTCTTGGAGTTCCTGCAAATGATTTTTGCAGAAGCTGCATGGATGAAGAAGAAGAGGAGTCAGTTCCTCACCTTCACCTTCGACCTTTTTCCGGTCAGCAGCCACTTTAACCTAATCTCTTACTTCTAGGCAGCAGGTTTTTTTGTCATTTCCTTGGACTAGCCTTGGGCTGGAATAAGATTCCTACTGATTTTGCCCGCTTTACTTCTTCTATAAGCAAATCTCATAGGCTGAGATTACTTCTGTAACTCAAATTAATATAGCTTTGTGTTATATAAATTAACGTATTGAGTTTTCAATGAAATTGTAAGATTGATAAAGCTGTCATGCAGAAGGTTTTAGGTTCGATTCTCAGCCCATGCAAAACAGTTTTTCAGGAGTGTACTGACTCTTGCGAGGAATCGACAAATCCTCCAAGAGTATCTCTTTTGTCATGAAAAGTGCTGTTTATTAACACTTCGAAATCCGCATTAAATTGATCAAAATCGTAAAAAAAAAAACTCTGTTTGAAGAAAATTCAAATTTATTCACTAGGGAATTAAATACAATTCCTCCATCCCCTAATTAAAGTATATGATCCTTCCTGCTTAGTGGGTAAAACTGAGGCCTTTCCATATCTTTATCTTTCAAATAAAATTCTTCCCTCAACGAACTTGCTTGTTCCTTTGTATTTCTCTAAGAAAGCATCCCACTCATTCTCATTTGTGTGTTTAAAGCCTTTTAAATAAATTGTGATGTTTAGAAAAGCCTTGCCGTAAGCTTACATCTTTCAGGCCCAGCAAAATAAAATGTCATAAATACAAAAAGTCATTTCAAAAATAAAAAAATTCAATACAAAAGGGAAATGGCTTCAATGCATTTGTCTACACGGAAGTAACTCATAAATTGATGAAGGCACTTTCCAACGACCAAAGACCGACGCGACGCGACGCAATGAAACCCTATAGCTCAGCAGCATACTGAACCAAGTGGATAACCACTTGCTTATTTGTTTGTTGTAATTAAAACAACAATACGGTGGGTAAATGAAGTGAAAAGGTGGTTCCGAAAACATAAGGGGTGTATGTATGCACCTTAACGATTGAGAGTTACAACTTCTCGTCTATAGGACATTTTTGTGCTCGCATGTGTCTCGTCATGTTTTTTTTTTTGTTTTGTTTTTTTACTTACAAAACACAAAAGACACCCATCAGACCTGGATTCTCGACGCTCGTTGCCACTAAGTTGAAAATTATTCTCGTGACAACTGACATTGTAAATTTAAACAAGCATCCAGGGCATTGCCGGGCCGCCATCGCCATCTTTGTCTCATACCAACCGTTTATAGTCAGGTGCATGCAGTACTGTCATTATCCGTTTCCGGTCTTTACAGCATTCCAACGAGGTATTCTCGCATGATGATAACTCCTTTGGCAGGGCTTCGTGCTGCTGATTCTGCTGCTGCTTCTACTGCCGGTTCTACTGCACACCTTCACCAAAGGTGAAGTTGAAGAAAAAATGTAAAGAGGAGGAACTCAAGTGGAAGACAAATGCGCATTTAAGCCTTATTTGCGGTATTCAGTCGAAGGAGTGCGTCCTTACCCGCGGTTTTGTGTAAAAATACATACATACACCTCTGAAGTGCTTGTACATATTGCTTCGTTGAGTTGAAGTGGATTTTATTCGTCGCGTTTACATTGTCAAATAGTTCGAAGAGAGAGCGTTGTAAGCACTCGAAAGCCTCACTGATTTTGGTAAATTTTTAACGATCGTTATATAAATTAAATTTGACACTGGGTGTTGTCATGGATGAAGACTTTTATAGAAATATTTGGCTCTTAGATATTATTTGCTAAGATTTTAATTAAACCTGACACTACAATAGACCCAACTGCATTTTTGTCTAAAACTCGACCTGCAGCCTAAGCGGTTGAAGAGGTTACCTTTTCGCTAAGGACTTAGGCCCAGTTTTCTCTTTGTTGGGATTCCATCCAAGAGACTCAAGTGAGATATTGGAGCAGATGCTCAAATATGGGAATTGTACTTGAGCTTTGGACGATCTGCTATACGAAAATAACACTTATTACAGCTAAGAGCTAAGAGCTGTCAGATTTGCTCAATGCAAGTCTAGCCTATGGATAGCTGAATGGCCAATAGGTTCAGCTTTAATGACAGCATTGAGTTTTTGAAGCATTAAATTCTGCGCGATTTTTAGTTCCCCATTTGACAATGCTATCAGAATTTAATGGGCTTATATATCATACGCTGCCGTTTAAAATCTACATCCGAAGAACAAGATCATGTATCTGGAAGAGAATATGACAAGCTGAGAGTATTGTCGACAGCAAAACAATTTAATGAATTAGAAGCTCCAGACAAAATATCATTGATAAATATGAGAAATAGTGTCGTAGGCAAAACGGAGCCCTGCGGCACACCAGCATTTATTTTATGAATTTCAGAATTGAAACCGTCTAACACAACTTTGATTAAGCGGTTCGAAAGGTAGTTTATAATCCAACATTTACCAGAAAGTGAAAATAACAGTACCTATACCGTTTCGTTGTCTAACTAAATTCATAATAAAATTTCACAATTTTTTTTACTAATTCTATCGAAAAATGTATCGATGTAGAGATTTTTGATTTCCTTGATTATATATAAAATGTTTAAAATTCTGAATTACTGGAAAAGCAAGTAAGTACGACACCATTATGCAATTCTGTATGTTCCAAAAACTGTTATAATTTTTGTTATAAAAAAATTATGACTACACCAGAACTACAACTTTACTTCGCAAACTATAATCGTAGTCGTGACTATGAGCTGCTTTAAGACATTTATTTTGATTTTATAAAATATCAGGTCTTTCGTTTAATTGATTCAATTCTGTAAGGAACCGAAATAAATGCATAGCGCAAGAGGTTTTATTATAACTATTTTCTTGTTTGCCGATTGGAGTAGATGCGGTCAGTAGATTGCGGCCATTTTGATTTAAGATTGGACTTTGCAAAATAATTGTATTCCCTATGCAAGATAAGATATGTATGGACATGGACATACATACTTATCTTTTCAATATATGATGTATGAGTTCCTAAAAATAAACGTGTTTTCAGTGTGTAGGTAAATACATACATGTATGGGTATTTTAGGGCAATAGTTGTCTCTCGAAATACATCTTCAAAAATATAAATTTACTGAACTAAGTTCGAGGCTAGCAAACATAACCAAATGCCCAAAAGCCAAAGAAAATTTTCTTGTGTTTCCAAAATAAGCCCAAATATTTATACATAATTGACTTATGCGCGCATAAGGATACGTTTAGAAACAAGCCTCCCCTCTTCCACCTCTCTTCGGTCATCTGCTTTGTCTTTTATTCTATGCGTATTATAGTTGGTCCTCTACTGTTCATGCCATGGATCTAACTGCAGAAAAAATTCTTCGATAAATCATTGAAAAGTTAAGGGCTACGGTAGCAAAGGCCGAAAAGCTAGGTTGTCATCTATGGCAAGCATGCAATGCACCAATGGCACCACTTTACTTCAATTGAAGTAGATCTACTACTTTTTTTTATTTTAATATATAGTGATTTCTTTGCTATTTTCTTTTTGGCAACACTGGTTTTGACAGCTCACGCACGTCTTGTGTTTTGTGTCACCGTCAAACATCTGCAGTTTGATCTATAATTTAACCATGAATCGTCTTACAAACGAAAAACGCTTGCCAATTCTATTTGGGCTATTGTGACTAAATTTCGCACCAAATTCGCACCAACAACACGTTTACGTAGAGTGCGAAGGGGCCAAGGGGTACTACATTTGTAAGTATTTAATAATTACATTCAAGGAACAAATTTTTTGTATACAGTACTATTTCAAAACAAAGAAGCTCCTTTATTATTATTTTGATCGAAATCGATAGTGTCAGAAATGAGCAAGTCGAAAATAAAAACAAAGGTTCTATGGCCGGTACTGTTAGTAACACTTTTTACTGGTACTATAAGGTAAGTTATGCATTCGGAAAAAAAATCGAACTCGAGATTTTGATCGAAGTTGACATTATTTTTTTAGATTTTGTTTTCAAATTTTTTTTTTTTCAAAACTCAATATTTTGAAAATTCCATGCTACGAGTAGATTTTTTTCTAAAAATTATTCTACTTAAAAATAAAGGTACGCTCCAAAGTTAAAAAATGGTTTTCAAAAATCGTATTTTTCTCGAAAACGGTTCCGTGAATTTTGCTAAAAATTTTTTTGTTTTGATTAATTTCTACGATCTATAATTCAATAAAAAAATTTTGACATCTAGACATTACTGAACATACGATTTTTTCGAATTTTGAATTCCTCATTATCGGCATAACGGATTTCAATGAAATTTTTTATAGACAAGCTTCTAAAAAGTTTAAGAAACATTGCATTTCAAAACTTAAAAAAAATATTTTTTTGAATTTTGAAAAAAAATCTAGTTTTTTTTGGAAAATTCGATATCTCAAAAACAGATCAATATTTTTTTTGAAGATTTAATTTTTATTCGTACATTAATAAACACTTTCAATTGGCGTTCTAAAATTTTTTTCTTAAAAATGTTTTAAAAATTTTAAGTAAAAGGTTATTTTTTTCTTGCATAAACTAATTTTTGCTTAAAACACATGGCATCCTGTGGTTAGCTCCAACTGCTAAAGGAGTTGTTTAAGTTATTTAAAAAATTAAAAAGTGAATTTTATCCTTAAGAACAGTTTTCTCTAATAACATTAATTTTTGAAATTCTTAGTCGTTTACATAGGAGCGACCCAGTCGTGCATTTTATTTCAATTAACTTTACTTTTTCTTCAAATTAATTTTCACTTTTTTTCGGGGAGTGTCAACGCTGCCATACACTTACATTCCAGAAGTATGCTAGATCAAATGAAAAAATACTATTTGAAGGGATTTTTTTTTTTTTTTTTTTTTTTTTTGAGAAAAGTGGATGCGACAAATTTTTTTCTTTTACAACTTGTTTACGACAAATTTACGACAATTATTAAGCTATGCTTTTTCGAGTGCTAACTTGACCGTTGTTGCGGTAAAATTTAACACAAAAAGTTTAACCTGCCTTTCTTTATCCTGAACCATTTTTAGCATTTCCTTTTTCCGTTGCGGCTCAAAAATACTTGTAGAGTCAGCAGATACCTGGCGGCCAGAGACCTGCTATTAAAATATTTTGGAAAAGTAACAAAAATAGGGTTCGGAGCTATACTCAAACTGAGTGGAACAGTTGGTTCTAAAACCAACGAGTTAATATACAGGGTGATTTGCATAAGGTGTGACAAAAAGCTAGGGCGTGTAGGTTGGACTTAGACAAGAAAAAAATCGTATGGGAGGGGGAGGTCTATTTTCCCCCGTTTAGGCGGGAGGGGCAATTTAAGAAAAAAATCACTTAAAACAGAAAAAAAATTATTAAAAAATAACGGTGATACCTACAGAGTAATGCTATAGCATTTTGAAAAGCCAGAAATACATTCTTTAAATTTGTTTTTAAATAAAGTTGTTCGAGTGAATAGTTTTTGAAAAATTAATTTTCAAAATCAAAATTTTGAAAAAAAAAATGAAAAAATTTTTTTTAAACAATTTTTATTTCAAAATTTTACGTAATTAAGTATTATATTTTTATTCAATATTCAATGCTCTTATTAATTTTTGATCAAACACAAGAAACTACTTTTGTTCTAAGAAAAGCCTTTTATTTTAGTTTTTCCGTTTTTAGATTCTTAGGTGAATTTACGATTGAAAGGATTAACTTTCTTTTTACTATTTTTTTAATTATCGTCTTATAAGCATGCAATAATGTGACAAAGTACTGGATTAACCATATTTCACACATTTTTTCATTGAGAACACCTGCGTGAGAGCATTGGTTTAAAATTGACCTGCCACTTTTTTATTATGGTGGGGTCGGCTTGGCTTAGTGCATTTACGAAAGAAAGGATTAACTTTTTTTGTACAATTTTTTTATTATCAGTCTTATTAGCATCCAATAAAGTGACGAAGTACTGGATTAACACATTTTTTCATTAACAACACCCGCGTGAGAGCATTGGATTAATATTGACCTGCGAATGCTTTTTAAATAATGCAACGTTACACGACCTAACTAGTGATTTCGAACTATGTGTACGAAGTGGAAATAGAATCTTTGGAACAACTGAAACAACGGATTGAAGTGGCTGGTGTCAAATTACAAGAAAATTTATCAAGTATAAATTTATGTGTAGCAATAAGAAGGCGCTATAATCTTTGCCTTCTACAAAATGGGGATCATATCGAAAATTTTTTGTAATAAGCTTTAGTTAAAAAATAGTTAAAAATTTAAATAAACAGTAATTATGTATTTAATCTAAATATGCATGTATTTCTTATTTTAATTGATTTCAAGATTCAGGAACATTTTTGTTCTTATTTCGCAATTGCATTTTTCTGTCACTAGTTAGGGCGTGTAACGTTGCATTATTTAAAAAACATTCGCAGGTCAATATTAATCCAATGCTCTCACGCAGGTGTTCTCAATGAAAAAATGTGTGAAATATGGTTAATCCAGTAGTTTGTCACATTATTGTATGCTTATAAGACGATAATTAAAAAAATAGTAAAAAGAAAGTTAATCCTTTCAATCGTAAATTCACCTAAGAATCTAAAAACGGAAAAACTAAAATAAAGGCTTTTCTTAGAACAAAAGTAGTTTCTGTTATTTTTGATTTTCTCAAAAACCAGAAAACATTTTGACGTCCGGTTTCTTGTGTTTGATCAAAAATTAATAAGATCATTGAATATTGAATAAAAAAATAATACTTAATTACGTAAAATTTTGAAAAAAAATTGTTTAAAAAAAAATTTTCATTTCTTTTTTCAAAATTTTAATTTTGAAAATTAATTTTTCAAAAACTATTCACTCGAACAACTTTATTTAAAAACAAATTTAAAGAATGTATTTCTGGCTTTTCAAAATGCTATAGCATTACTCTGTAGGTATCACCGTTATTTTTTAATAATTTTTTTTCTGTTTTAAGTGATTTTTTTTTTAAATTGCCCCTCCCGCCTAAACGGGGGGAAATAGACCCCCCCCCTCCCATACGATTTTTTTCTTGTCTAAGTCCAACCTACACGTCCTAGCTTTTTGTCACACCTTATGCAAATCACCCTGTATAAAGAAGATGGGTGGTCTCTTCTCGATGTGTCAGATGATGAGTCGAAAAAGAATGCGAGATCCAAACATGCAATAATCATCAAAATTATCGTTATCTAAATTTAATTCCATGTTAACTTAATTTAATATTTTTGTCAACAAAATAGGATGTTAACGAGTTTAAAAATTCTTAAAGCGTAATTTTTTGTAAATAAAGGGTGGTTAAATTTTAAGGGCCCATGTTGAATGTGAACCACACCTTAAGGTCATGCACCCACAAAGAGTGACTGTTTGGTGCCGTTTGGCTGGCGGCATCTTCGGCCGTATTTTTTCCAAAATGAGGCCGGTCAGGCAGTTACTGTGAATGGTGTTCGCTATCGTGAGATGATAACGAACCTTTTATGGCCCGAATTGGAAGATATGGATGCAGACGATATGTGGTTTTAACAGGACGGTGCCACTTGCCACACAGCTAACGAAACAATGGCTCTTTTGCGCGACAAATTCAATGGCGTGTTATCTCACGTGGTGGCGATGTCAATTGGCCGACAAGATCATGTGATCTTACACCGTTAGACTTCTTTCTTTGGGGTTATTTGAAAGAAAAGGTGTACGTCGATAAGCCAGCAACAATTCAAGAACTAAAGGATGAGATAATTCGGAACATTAACGGCATAGAACCTCAATTATGCTTCAGCGTCATCGAAAATTTAGACCATCGGATAGAGGTGTGCCGCCGAGGTCGCGGCGGCCATTTTGCCGATATTTTGTTCCATACATAATTGAACCATACCTACCAATATTATCATAATAAAAAGAAATGACAATAATTTCCTAAATAGTATATTTGTGACGTTAACAATCAAAACGGTGCTAAAGGCACTTTTTTCAAAATATGGAGTGTGGTATACCAAAATTTGCGTATTAAAGAGAGCTATAGAATGGTGGAAAAATTGTATTTCAAAACGGGCTGGTTTAGAAGTTATTACTATTTTAATGTTTTGAACAATCAAATGGGTGCTATTTTTCATACAATGCTTGTAATTTTCAAAACAGCTCTATTTTTCTCTAAATGAAATCAAATAGATAGGATTGTTTTTCAAAAGGAGCTAAATAATTTTGGGCGCTAAAATTGTTGACACTTATAAAAGGATCTTTAGTTTACCTATCGTTCTCTTTGTTATTATTGTTTAATAAGTTTTAATGTATTCCAATAAAAAGAACTTTTCCTTACTTAAATGTTCTCTTCTTTTTTAATTTTACAGGCATTTGAGAATCAAAATTTAAGAAACTTATTTTCAAAACGCGCTAAATATATTTTTAACAAACAAAACTGCCTAAAAAAAAAAACATTTCATTAAAGGACGAAAATAAAAGGTCCCTTTAATATTTTTATTGGTCAATCTAATAAAAAAGACTTCTACAATTTTTACAAAATTTACTGCATTAAATTATCTTAAATATTTTAGGAATTATAGTTTTCCGCCCTTTTGCTCGGTTTCATGTTCATTTTTTTTAGCCTCTGTTTGATTGTTAACGTCACATTTCCTAGTAGATCTATCGGAATTGACAACAAAAGAAAATATCTTTCCTATCCTTTATCCTATCCTTTAAAGGGTAATCATAATCCCTTGAGCGCGGTTAGAGTATAAAAAAAAAATATCTGATTAGAACTAAGGATTTAAAGAAATGTATTCCCCTCTCACCTGGAGGTTTTGGTTTTGAAAAGATTGCTTTGCGCTTGGAATTACTCGCGAATATTTTATAGTAACTAGAAGAATAACTAGTATGTAGAATCCTTTTCTCGATTTTAGTTCTTTTAGATTTTCTCGAAAGATTTAGTTGAAAGGGGTCTGAATTCGAATATTTGGATAATCGGAAAGTTTTGGAAAGGCATCCAAGAACTTGCTGAACTTTCATTCAATTATGAAAGTTTCGATAAAGAAAGAACGGAGGTTTTCGAGGAGAGCACTTAGCTTTCTAGGAAGCCGTAATCCCGTGACTGAAGATCTTGAAAACGATTAGCTGGCTGTATGAATTTGTGAGATATTGGAATGGCCGAGGTATAGACAAAAGGTTTAACTGTGAAAGGTACTCTTTGGAGAACTTATCAAGCTGAAAGTTGATTTTTTTTAATTCGAGAAAAATCTAAAAGAAAAAGAAAATATTGAAAAAAAGTTTTTTTTTTCGAAGAAGAAGTTGTCGACGTACTCGTAGTTTTTAAGAGAAAAAAAAGTGATTCGAGGCGGAGAAGGAGTTTTGGAGCAAACAAAAATATAATCGAGGTGACAGAGGGAAAGAGGGGGATAGGAGATCCTTAGATATGGAGAAAAAGATAAGCGGATTATAAAAGATTTTATTAGATTTGCTAGTCAATTTCGAATTTTATCACAGTTAATTGTACAACACGGTATTTTATTCGCTAACAGCCCATTTGCGTTTTATTTGCTTTCGGTTTTTCTTTTCACCGTAAGCCGCTTAAAATTTTGATATATTTGAAAAAAAAATTATTGGTTTTAATCCCTGGGTTTCGGCTTAAAGGTTTCCCAAATAAAAATAACTGAAGTCTCCCACCGGGAATATAAATCTTGTGTTTTATTTTCTTGGTTCATTTCTTCTCTTCGTTTAAAAACTAAAAAAAAAAAAAAAAAGTGTGAGTGCCAGGACTCACGGTTAAGATGTGTAAACATCAACGTTCGTCCGAGTGCCGAATTTTTGTTATCGAACGTACCCAATAAACATACAATGCAATCGTACTAGTTTGTGACACACACACACTAGTTTGTGACACACACACACTAGTTTGTGACACACACACAACATATAATTATATGCACCTGCGCGGACATTCAACTAAATAGTTCATCTGTTTTCTATAAGCAACCAAACAGTTGTGCAACTAAAAATTGAATGTGCGCGCAATCGTTTAGTTTGTGTCAAAACACAAACTTTTTAGTTGCTCGAACCAAGCAGTTTCGAAACTAATAATTGAATGTGCGCGCCTAGCCTAAGAGTTTACTTTTTTGTTTGTCATCCATTTAAATTATGCCAGATGAAATATTTTACATAATCACAGCTGATTATGATAACAGATTTAGTTCAGCATAACAGATCTCGTTTTCGAAGTAGCATAAGGCCAGGCGCGCACATTCAATTTTTAGTTTCGCAACTGTTTAGTTGCGAAAATGAAACATATGGGCTTATATGGGACACCGCGCACTTAAAGCAACTCGATTCGAGCAACTAAAAAGTTTGTAATTTGACACAAACTAAACGATTGCCTAAAATTAATTCGTAATAGTTGAGCTGTTTTCCATAAGCGCAAGAGAGAAAAGAGTGTGAGCGTGAGTAAAGAGTTGCCAGTGTGCGGTTCTCTTTCAACTGGTGATTAAACTATTTGATTTCGATCACAGTTGCCAGTGCGCGACTAGCCTAACAGACTTTTATAAAAGTTCGAACCTCTGAATACCAATCATAAAAGATCTTTTAAGGTGGAAATCTTTCATGATTCATAACAGAAAATCTATAGCAGAATAACAAATGTGGCAGAATAGGCCTAATTGGTCGAGAGGTGAAGAAATGTTGAGGGATTGAATTAAGTTATAGCCAGTAATGGAAAGTAATAAAATCGCGATTTCAGTACTCAAAGTCTCCAATGTAAACACGATGTCGTAAGTACGAAATATTAACAATGTAAACATGGTGTTAAATGCAATCGTCGTTAAGGTAGATTGCTACACGGAACGTGTAACTGTAACGTGTAACCGTAACGTGTAACCGTAACGGGTTACACGGGACGTATAAGTTTTACACACGTTTTCGATTCACTCTACCGCCGGGAAAGATGTTTACACATCAAAAAATTGTTTTGGAATTCACTAATTCTTATTTCGTAAAAGAATTCCTGACGCCCACTTTAAATACAAACACACCCTGTACTTACACTTATCATTTTATAATAATTTCTATTATTTATGTTTTGAATCGCAATTTATTTTATTTACTGAACCCACCCCATTGCTGAGCTACTGGGTGGCAGGATGGAGGTTCTTAAGCACACACATAATTTGACAGTTGTAAGTATCTTGTGTTTCATGTTGCAGCGCACGCATTTGAAGTTCGCCACCGTAAAATTTAAAAATCGCGTTTGATAACCTTCATAACAACGTCAAGTTGGCATTAACAGGCGCGAGAAAATTTTGTTTGATTTTACGACATATGTATGTATATGTATACGACCAATCTACAACAATTATTAAACACTGCTTTTTCCTTTCCCAGTTAATTTTACCCTATTTTGAGGGGTGGTAGTTCTAACGAGACGGTCAAGTTATTATTACCGGGGGTTATTAAATAAAAAAACAGCGCGACAAATTTTTTCTTTTCACGACAAGTTTACGACAGATTCACGACAGTTAATCCAATTATTACATTTCAAGATTTTAAAAGTTAATGTTGGCTTGAAGGACATTATGTTGGATGTTACTTCCAAATAGAAAACATACATAAAGGTGTTACAATTGAGTAAAATAAGTTCGGAATGTCAACAAAACCCTTATTTTTGGTAGTATCAAGACTCTTCAAAACCAAAGCACTTTATCTGTCGTCATGATTGGAAAGGTCATAATAGCTGTATGTTGATTTCTATGTACTGCTGTTTTCGAAGTTAACTAGAAAACAGGCTTCAGGTTCTCTATGAGTTGGGAGTTATGTAGAAAAATATATTTTAACAGTTGTTACAATTTAAGTGACAATAAAGTAAAGCCCATATAAAGAACATATTATTTTTGAACCGTTATACCTCACAATCATTTTTATTTTTTTTTTTTTTTTCAGAAAAACAATTAAAAAAAGATTACATATCTACCAAGTCTATCTCTTAAGTTTGGTAGTAGCCTAACGTGTATCAATCATCATTTGTGTGACAACTAAGACTGCTCATCTGACTCACTCTATACGTACATAAAAAAACAATCGAAGTTAATATTGTGAATGAGTGCTCTTCTGAATGAAAAAATAAAATGGCGCTTAAATAAATTCCAACCAAATTACTCATATGCATCAGCAAAGTTATGCACAAGTTCGATAAAATCTTAATCAACAAATACTTCAGCAGATAACAACTTAGTCATATATGTTGACATAACCTAAGATTCGACTTCATTACCGGATCTACAAGTTTGTATTCATTTTCAATTATTGTTTCTCTTCTTCTACCTTACTTACTACTCCGACTGCTGCTTGTAATGCCCAGGCTCACACCAGCATTGCCTTGTGGTCTGCTGTGGTGTCGTCTACATTCGACAACAGTAATTACTATTGCAAAACACCAACAACAACAGATGTATGCAATTGCAGAAGCTGCGGGTTCAGCTTATTATTTTTTTTAAGCTTTTTCCTTCCAGACTCTGCCATTCGAATGCTATTAGGTTTCTCGAATACTCACTGACCCTAATAATGAGTGACCGCATTGAACTTTCTAAACAATGACATTTCCACACCGAAGTATCCCTCTAGAAGAACTAATTATTGGATTTTTATTTTTCATCGAGCTCAACTTTTTGAACTTATTTAATTTTCAATTGCATAACAGTATTTCCCGCCCGATTGACAATTATAACAAAATGTACAACCGTTGTACGTTCTTAGCGTATTACAGTTTCCTCGTGCAATAGTTTATTTATAGTTTGAAGTTGGGATTTGTTCTGTCACTGTACAACCATATCTGTAAATAATTCCAGTGGCGGATTAGGTGATTTCGAAGTGTATGGCTGATAAAATAAGTAGGCCCCAGTCCTCGAATAAGATAAGATACACCTAATAACACTTGGTCACTAGACCAGAATACTCTCGAACACGGGCTTTAATACTTAGTTGACAAAGATTAAGCGTGAATTCTGTGCTTCCACTAATGGACTTAGGTAGATCAACTTAACTGCGGGGCTAAACTTTATTAAAGCTAGTGTGCAGTTCCGACATTCGCAAGGGTATATGGAGATCTCCTGATCAATCAATCGTCAACTTGATTGACTTCATTGCAATCGATTGAAATCAAGTATTAAGGATTTCCAAAAGTTCAGAGGGGCTAATATTTACGGGGCCCACTAGTTCGTCAAAATGTAGTGAGGAAATTCGACGTCAGGCGGT
Source organism: Chrysotoxum bicinctum (assembly GCA_911387755.1). Taxonomy (NCBI): domain Eukaryota; kingdom Metazoa; phylum Arthropoda; class Insecta; order Diptera; family Syrphidae; genus Chrysotoxum; species Chrysotoxum bicinctum. The sequence goes on from OU426989.1 coordinate 76,173,585, forward strand.
TACAAAAGCAAAAGATCCTCAGGTTATTTTCCGATCGAGTCTGTACAAAATTTTTCAAGAAGTCCTATGTCGCCACCATGAAATATTGTGAACCTCTATAAACACTAACAAGAGATCATCAGAGGTGATGGGTATGACACGACTATCACAACGAACCTGATTGTGTTCATGAGCAAAATAAAAGAAATACTGAGCTCCCAGCATTAAAAAAGACCAAGAATTCCATCCGGGAAATATACGAATGTCAGAGCAGGAATCTAGTAAGGAAGTTTTACGGAAAAGCAAACAGAAGATCTCGAGTTTACAAGTCTTTACAGTCTAAGGGTCACACTAAAGTCACTTCTAAGAGTTTTCAGTCATCAGCATACAGTGAGTAGTCTCAATGAATAACATACCTCTATAGATCATTATAGCAGAGAAGAAATAAAAGTGGTGCCAGATAACTACCCTGCGGTTCACCTAAAGAATTTGAGATTTTCCATGAAATTTCTGACCCAATTTTTACAAAGTGCTTTTTTGCATTTAAAACACTAAAAAATATAAACATAAATAGACTGCCAACGGCTCGTATAGAATCTGAACATATCAATCATTCCTGGGTGCGTGTTAGCAGAAATGACGGGAACTTGCTATTTTTGTCCGAGACCGAATGGATAAGACGAGAACCACTTTTCATGAGAATAGATGCTTTTGAAATTTTTTTTACTTTTTCCCAAGAGACAGTACATCCTTCAAAAAACACTTTTGCTGGGTTGGGAAGAGGGGGCTAGATGTAACAGGGGTAAGAAGTAACAACTAAAAACGGGATTCGTCGGAAAATAAAAAATAGCTTGAAAAAGAAAAATTTTCAACTTTTCCGACTACCGCCCCCCGATGAGTTTCACCTTGTCGTGGTGGGAGGGCTTACGTCTATTTCTTCCGGGATTTAGACAACAAAGAAAACTCTAGGAGCATCTTTCTTAGTTTGAAAAAGGAGCAAAGACCAAATAAGGATACTAAGTTAAGCCCGAACTAGTATTCAAAAAATCTAGTTTCAAGTCCAATCTCAGGGCACACTCTGAGCAACGGATCCATGGTACTAGATAAGTTAAAAGATTTTAAATAAAAATCTTGGGCAAGTGATCTGGGGAATCACGACCGAAACATAAATTAAAGCAATTGTGTTTTTAACTCTTTTGCTCGATGTTTTGGGTATAGCAATCTAGATTACTGATAGTCGTACCCAATGCTATAAGATTATAAAAAAGTTTGCTTGAGATTATCGTTCCTAGTTTGGTATAGGACAAAAAAAGATCAAATCGAGTTTGTTTGGTAAGTGCGGTTGTGGTTGACTGACTTGTCGGTCGGCTGCAGTCCGCACTAGGAATTGACGGTATGGGAGATTAATCTCCAAGGAATTGACGGCATGATAACAAATATACTTCGAACAAGAATACCCTAATTGGGTACCACGGGGATAATGAGATGCGAAGAATTATCCCCCGCTAATTAGAGCCCCCAAAGTGTAAAAACTTTGGACTCATTATCAATTGGATAGGCCCTCTGTAAAGAGAGCTCGTGGTGGCTGTGGTTACACCAATCGAGATACGCGATTGGCTATTGTAACCGCAATAGTTAGATGGAAAAACATGGACCAAGGTGGTACTGCACCTATACAGTACAATTTGGAACAGTAGGAGGCTTACTTGATCTCTGAGACATACCTAGCGAGATTTTTTCGGTGTCATTATCGAGCAGGTTAGTTAAAGAGTGATAGTGGTTTCTTACTGGAAGGGTGTAGGCAACCTTTCATCCAAAAAATAATAACAAATATAATAAAGGAAAAATGATAAAATGCTACTGGGACTACGGTCCTGGGGGCAAGTTCAATGCTTTTTATTTGAATCCGACAAACTTGGTAGGCCAAGTAGTGAAATTAAGGTTTACTATCAGGTGTTCACTATAAATCCAATCAAGATTTCTCCGACTACCGACCGACTTATATATACTTCAGTTTTAAATAAGAGTTAATTCAAGAAAGTTTTGGAGGTAGTCCCAAAAATAGCAGGTTTACAACTTGATTTTTATGTAAAGCTGACGAACTCGCCAAATGAAGAACAATGATACCTTTATTGTCATATTGGTATTCTCATCGCTTCGTGTAAACTTATGCTAAAGCAAGATGCTATACAGAGAACAAACCTTAGGTGGGACAATATCACCGACAAAACATATTTCGACAGCACTGGATCTGACGGGCTCCAAAGGTTTAATATCTTTAAGCAGATCGCACATAAGCTCGGTAATAGGTGATATAGCAGGACACCGTTTGATAGGCAAGCACGGAACGCTGCTTGGAATTTATTTTAACGATTTCTGCAAAAGCAGCAAGGACGAAGAATAGGAGGAAGCGATTTCTACTCTTTTCTGTAGATATGTATATCCTGCTGTATTCCAAAGACGTAAACGCCATATGGGAGATTTCTAGTAGGTACAATGATCTAAGTGATCTGGCAATCTCGCTCGCTTCAGAAGGAGCTCCAATTGGTTTAACGATTAGTGAGAAAGTCTCTGAGATTCAATGTGGTACGAGTATCGCATGTTTTTGAAATCTCGAATTTTCCGAATTTACGATCGGCTTAAAATTTTGAATTGATAATGAGAAAAAAAAATACACTTTTTGTGCCGGAAGCGGGCCCCTCACTTGCAACATATTCTACTGTCCTCTAACATACCTTAATCCACCCCTGGTACATACACAATAACTTGTCATCATCGAGCACAATGTGAGCTGAGCTCAGACGCCGCCATCCATGGCCTGGCCGTAGGAAGGCAGTCCAGTTTTAATTTTACTGTGTCAGGTGTCTGTGACTCTTCCCACTGGCAAACCAGACCACTGAATCAAATTTCAAACAGCTTTCGTTATCTTTTAGCCTTGCAGAATAAAACAAACAAAAAATCATCACAATAATGACAGAGCAAAGCTCCAAATACAGACAACACAGATATTATTTTCTGTTTTGATTTTAGTTTATTTTTTTATTTGTTTTAAAAATGAAATGTAACAACCCCTTAAAAGAATATGCAAATAGCCTACAGTGCCACATTGCAGTTGCAGTAGATATTTGAATATCTATAGAAGAAGTGTTGGGTTTCCAAAATTTACTCTGGCATTCCAATTTCAATAGTTAGATATTTTTTAGAAGTAAGTAAAATGCTGCAGTGCTGCACTCTCTCAAACTCCATGATTGTATCTTATTTCATGCTTGTGAATAAGTTTTGTTTTTATATTATTTTTTTTTCTTCAGCCGGCCACTCACCAAATCACCGTTATTTATCCCACAGATTGTGCATAGTTGGTCGGGTGGTGAGCTTGTTACTTCTCCTGACATAAGAATGCAGCAAATGGCGAAAATGTGGTAACACAACTACATATACTGGAACATAATTTTTGGATTGCAATGGAAATAAAATATTATGCACATGGCTATCGGGTCGAAGCAGTTTTTTGTTTCAATTTTTTTTTTTGTTTCTTAGCATAGTTTGGGGTAACTGTAACATGTAAGTTCGGAAGGGTATCTATATTTAGATATGCAAAGAAATAATTAAGAGGCGAGTGCCTGCAGTCAGGGAAACACATGTTTCAGTTGATATAATCAATTTGTCTTTGTGGTTAGTATCTAAGCATCAGAGTTCAGTATAGCTAAGGTTATGTAAGGTTGACGGCACACTTAGAAAATAAGTTGGCCCATTGTGATACCAAATTGAATCTTGGAGACTTTCTCCCTAATGGTTTAACTAATTGGAGCTCCTTATGAAGCGAGCGAGATTGCCTACCATTGTAGTAGAAATCTCCCAGATGGAGCCTACGTCGTTGGGATAAGGCCGGACATGTAGAGAGAAGGTGGGGGATCGATTCGTCTTCTTCTTCGTCCGTGCATATACTTCAGAAATCGTTAAAATAAGCTCCAAGACGCTTTGCGTATAGTTGCCTATCACACAGTGTCCTGCTTTATCACACGGAGCTTATATGAGCGACGTGCTTTAAGATATTAAATCTTTGAAGCCCGTCAAATCCAGCACGGTCCAAATCTATTTTGTCGGTGATATTGTTCCATCTAAGGTCCGTTCTGAAGGGTGAGCCATCTAGTGGTTTCTTTTTAATCATAGGTTATTTTGACACTGACAGCTGTTTCCCGCTCGAAATCTCGACAGAAAGTCAGTATCATACCTCCGCGGAACAAAATAAGTCCCTTTATACTTGAACAACGTCCAAAGTCTGTGGTGTCTAACCCAAACAGTGCGTTTTTTGAAAAGAAGTTTGGGACGAAATGAAGCACTCACCGAAACTGCTGCACACAAGTTTGTGCAAAAAGTTCGTAAGACTGGTATGCTAGTGGACAGCACTCATGGTCCCCGACGACGTACGGTGCTCACAGGCGAGAATGTGGCTTCTGTAGCCGAGAGTGTGAGACTCAAATCACGAACATCAACTCGCCATCGATCTCAACAGCTCAACATTCCGCGCACTAGCCTGAGGAGAATTCTCCACAAAGATCTCGGATTATTCGCTTACAAGGTCCACTTGACTCAGCAATTGAAGGGGCACGACCTTTTGCTTTGTTATCGCTTCGCAGTTTGGGCCCTAGACCATCTTAAATTGGACAACGATTTTGGGCGAAAAATCATCTTTTCTGACGAAGTTTATTTTCATCTCAGCGGGTACGTTAACAAACAAAATTTCTGCATCTAGGGCTCGGAAAACCCGCACGTCATTGTCCAGAAGCCAATTCATCCACAGAGAGTAACTGTTTGGCGCGGATTGTGGAGTGGTTCCATCATTGGACCATTTTTCTTCGAAAATGAGGCTGGGAACAACGTTTCGGTCAACAATTGGCATAATAGAGCCATGCTAACCGACTTTTTTTTATGAAATTGAAGACATGGATTTGGATGACCTCTAAATCATGCAGGATGGCGGCCATTCCACACAGCACATGCCACAATCGAGCTTTTGCGCACCAAATTCCCAAGTCGTATTATCAGCCGTATTGGCGATGTCAATTGGCCGCATCGGAGCAGTGATTTGACCACTTTGGAATTTTTTTTTTGTGGGTAACCGTGAAGGACCGATGTAATGGCAACAATCTGGAAATGATTCAAGCACTTAAGGCCAATATCATCCAAGTAATCCGTGAGCTACAGCAACAATGTCTTGGAAAATTGGACTGACAGAATGCGCTAATGCGGAACCAGCCGAGGCAGCCGCTTCAATGGCGTTGTGTTCCTTAATTAATGGGAATCTTTGCTTTTACTTATAAAGCCATAATACATGGACAACATTTAATTTTGTTCATTTTATTGCACTTTTAAAAAGAAACTTGTAATTGGCCCATCTTTTTTGTAGGTAGCATTTTGGTTTAGGACATGTTTACACGGTGCGGTGGGAATACCAATATTTGCCTTATCTGACAATAAAGTGATCACTGTTCCACATTTGGCGAATTCGTCAGATTTACAATTTTCTGAAATGTTCCTGAGGACCCGGCCCCAGCACGATTGAACGTAAAACTGTTGCGCCATCTCCGAAGATCGCAGAGACGATCGGCAGTTAAGGACTGTTATAGAGCTCGTAGAGAGAGAATCAAGAGATTTAGTGGCTGCTTGGCTGTCCAAGAAGATGCGAATTTTTTTATTTATATAAAGCAGATTAGGTCTTTTTAATCGTCAAAAGTTCCACCTGGAACATGCTACAGTGAAGACGAAAAGATGGACCTAAATTTAGTCTGTCTGATTATTATACACTTCCATCAACCCCGCGATCAGGTTTTGATCAATCGGTGTGAAAATGAAAATCATCTAGCAAGAATGCCAAGTCCTCCCAGATTTTTCTGGCAGGGATAGTTACTCGCTCACGTCTTATGTTAGAATTTGTATTATTATAAAGGTCCCGATTTATTCCCAATGGTTTTTTTTTTCATGAAAAGAGTGCCATTATGGCCTTTTAAACTCTTTCTTGAATTTTAGATTCCCAACTTAACTTCCTATCTAAAATACGACCAAAGTATTTTGCTTCGTCGGGCACCCAGTCCACATCGATCAGCCCAGTTTTCTAGCTTGTTTTAAAGCATATTACAAGAGATTTTTAAGGGCATAAGGGTGCTTTCTTAATACGGCAAAAGCAATATAAATTGTATAGGTAATCACTCCATAACTCTTCGCTTACAAATAGCTCAACAGCTCATTCGCAGTTCCAAAGAAATGGAGATAGGATACCGCCTTGTGGTATCCCTCAACTGACAGATCTTCTTGCAGAAAACCCGTCCAGCTGTGAATTAATAATTCTGCTACATAGTTAGCATTTGACTGATCAATTCTCCAAACAAACCTTCTACATTCAGAGATGACGGTTCAGACGCGATTGCAGATGTGTCGACATTGTCAAAAGTGCCCTGTATATCAAGGAAGACAACCATAGTATACTCTGTATGATGGAACGAGTATTCGATAGTTCTTACTAATGTATGAAAGGCTGTTTTCATAGATTTTCCTTTACAATACACCATCTGAGCCGAAGACAGAAGTCTAGTGTCAAAGCTTTTTCTTAAATGGATATTAATCAGCCTCTTAAAAGCTTTGAGAAG